>JAYESA010000010.1:19884422-21084422 GCA_036927795.1 Iris macrosiphon
GTTTATTAGCATGGCAGCGGTTTATTCGATAGTAATGTCCGTGTATCTAAGAATACAATGTTTCTATATATTCTAAACATGGCAATGGTTTTATCTCTTTTAGACAAGCATTCAAGTTCTCTAGTTAGGCAAGCAGATTCGTTTCAATGACAAGTATAGAAGCATAAAATACGTTGGGGAGTTATACGCGTATTATACAGTCAAAACTCCCAACATACATGAAGTCCGCATAAAATAGAGCTTCAAGACTGTGTGTGGCATAAAATATGGCTTCAGAGCTGTACGCGTAAAAAAGGACTTCAGAGCTGTCTGGCGTAAAGTAGAGCTTCAGAGCTGCCCGCGTAAAGCAGTACTTCAAGACTGTTCCGCGTAAAAGGTTGCTTTGCCCTCCTGCGTAAAGTTCAAAATACGTTTGTTTTTAATGCAGCGTAAAGTTGTACGAGGAACTCTTCGTATTCCTCGGATGAATTTGTCAGACAGAACAGTGAACCTGACTCCTGACAAAAGTACTGCACGGAAATTGAGAGGACGGCTATGATGATAATTTTACACAGAGACCCAGGTTGTCATTTAGTGACATATTCTTGATACAAGTCATTTTTACGCATTCAAAGAATACGCTGCCTATTCTACATGGACATATATGAGTTTTTACGCTCAAGATGAGACGAAATTAGACGCCACGTTAAAAGTTGTTTCTCATATAGAGCTCGAGGCATATCTATGCATTTAATGCACGAGATTTGGTTATACTCTTCAGATTTTGTCATGATGGGGAGAGCTAAAACTGTGACTAATACGCTCACATCACCATCCTTGCATTTTACGCCAATCAGGCTATTTTCAACTATAGGAGTACGTCGTATGCTATCTGTCATGCCCCGATCTCCCGCAGGCAAATCGGCCGTTCCCGCTAGGCGGGAATCACCCTCGCCAGCGCTCCCGCGGAACGATCGCTTGAACCCATCCGGGCGTGATGCCGCACGAGCATGATCCACGTCCGTGCAAGGCCGTGGTTCATTGGCTGGCGGCAAGAGTTCTAAGCCACAGAGTCGCACAGATTGTCCGAGTGCAGCGGAGTCATGAACGCATAGGCGATCGGTAACAGGTTCACTGAGTCGACAATATAGCGGAAGCATTGAAACACAAGTTTAAAGTAAAGCAACTCTTTTATTGATATGAACAAGTGTTACAGGCGGCGTATAGACGAGATTACAAGTCGCTCAAGCCTCTCTCTCTCTAAAACAGTAAAAGTGTGCCAAGTGGCTATAATTATGGAATGATTGTACAGGCGATGTTCAGGCGACGCTCCAACATTATGTCTTGTATATGTGCTTCAGTTCCAGATGCACCGTTGCTTCGGAGTGATCTTCACGCCTAAGCACGCACGTAGGAGGCATCCGCACCGAACGAGGTTCTCCCGCACCCTGCATACAAACTGGTGGATTATCAGTACATTGAATGCACTGGTGGGGAAGCTACTCGCTCGCTCGACAAATCCAAACACGTAATACAGGTTCCGTGCACCAACTATTAAGTTGTCTTTCTAGTTGCCTTAGGATCAGTTTCATACAAATATTTAATAGCCTAACGTGTCGGGCAGTGCGCCGTGCAACATGAGAGGAAACACGGCGAGACTTACCAACTTACCATCTCCTTCCCTATCCAAGGCAAATATTTAGGCAAACATCGTTAATTCAAGCACGGGCAAGTATAACATTCAGGAGGCATATCATATGCAAACATGAGGGCCGTTTTAACATGATCGTTCAGGTGTTCAGTTGTTTCTTGATGCGATGCAATGACTCGTACGCGGATAGCCGCTAAGCGAGGATGACTTATCTATATGAACATTTGTCGCTGACATAGCCATAAAGGACCGTTTAGTCTTTGAACAAGGATGGTATGCAACGAAGCACGTGAGGCGCTACAAGCCATCCTGTCAGCACGTGAGACTATCGTGAAGTTCCATCCGGATCGGATCGGTCCCAGTGCCCCGGTGACCGCCCGTGGAACAAGATCGGAAGATCACCTTTTTACAAGTTATCCGCGACATGCAGGTCAGGGGCGGTTTCAAATCCACAACTTGAATGATAATCCATAATTCGTGATCTGAACGAGCGTTTGCTCCAAGAGCTGCGATTCGTTCGTTACATGTCGTAATTCTCGTTCAGATATAAACTTGATGTGATTATCATTCAGTTGTCACGTTAAAGGATTCACGTTCAGTATTCGTTACCCGATTGCATGCCCCTGGTTCGGGGATTGCCTTGGCGACCCAATGGTCCCGGATACTTGCAGGTTCATTCAGGCACGGAACGACTACGTAGTAGTCTTCCGGGGTTTAGATGAAAACAAGGCAACATTCAAGCAGACAAGCATGCGTTTCTACGGAACATAAGTGAACAAGTTTGCTCGGACTCGAAGGTAAGCCGAAAGTTAGATCGTTAGGGGACTTGGCATGCGAGGGTCTGAATATTAGCAGTATTTCAATTTCCATGTTCTAGCATAGCAATACAAGTTGGGATTATTCCCTTAGCTAGGTGCGTTGGATTTATTAGCATGCAGGGGTGAATCACCTAGCGACTAGCATAAATATTCCAGATTTTATGTGTGCTGGCTAAGCATAGACAAGTTCACCGTAGCCACCCACCTTAGCGATGATTCGCCTCGGTAGAGTGATACGCCGAGCGAGCCTCTGAAAGCCTAAGCCGAATCCTGTAGGAGCAAGTCTGGATATCCTTTGCTTCTCGTTTGAGGCAAGGCGGGTCGGGACAGCTGCACTATTGTCGTTTGAAACGGCAGTCCACTTGAGCGGAACGGGGTGTTACATCCTACCCAACTTTGAAAAAGTCTCGTCCTCGAGACTTACTGAGGACAAGCAGTAATCTAGGGTTGGAGGCAATCCTAGACAAGTCGTTGTACTTGTTCATTGGATATTCACTTGCACAAGCGTCAAAATCAGTATATCGCTTAGACTGGATCGTGCGTACTTTCGAAGGGCCCCTCTAGCGTGAACACGTCAACCAGCTTAGTGATAGCGAAGTCTCAGCACTCGAGTTTCACCTTTTCTTAAGTCTTGGATGGTACACTAGTTCAAGGCGTCCCTCGAATAGATGCATTCAACCAAACTTAGGGTTAGTAAAAATCGGACAAGCTACTAGCGATACTCTCAAGGGTTCGCATAGGTTGGCACAAAGGCCACTCGCAACACAACAACATACAAGCAAGCATATCATTACATTCAAAACACATTTTGAAAGTATTTAGACTTATTGTTGGAACATCCTATCGAGGCATTGAGAGAGAGCATGCACATATCCCACGAACGATTTTTCAAAACAGAGATATCGAATCGAAGTCCAAAGGCGTAGAAGCCAGGGTCTGATACCAACATGTCACGCCCCGATCTCCCGCAGGCAAATCGGCCGTTCTCGCTAGGCGGGAATCACCCTCGCCAGCGCTCCCGTGGAACGATCGCTTGAACCCATCCCGGCGTGATGCCGCACGAGCGTGATCCACGTCCGTGCAAGGCCATGGTTCATTGGCTGGCGGCAAGAGTTCTAAGCCACAGAGTCGCACAGATTGTCCGAGTGCAGCGGAGTCATGAACGCATAGGCGATTGGTAACAGGTTCACTGAGTCGACAATATAGCGGAAGCATTGAAACACAAGTTTGAAGTAAAATAACTCTTTTATTGATATGAACAAGTGTTACAGGCGACGTATAGTCGAGATTACAAGTCGCTCAAGCCTCTCTCTCTCTCTCTGAAACAGTAAAAGTGAGCCAAGTGGCTATAATTATGGAATGATTGTACAGGCGATGTTCAGACGACGCTCCAACATTATGTCTTGTATATGTGCTTCAGTTCCAGATGCACCGTTGCTTCAGAGTGATCTTCACGCCTAAGCACGGACGTAGGAGGCATCCGCACCGAACGAGGTTCTCCCGCACCCTGCATACAAACTGGTGGATTATCAGTACATTGAATACACTGGTGGGGAAGCTACTCGTCCGCTCGATAAATCCAAACACGTAATACAGGTTCCGTGCACCAACTATTAAGTTGTCTTTCTAGTTGCCTTAGGATCAGTTTCATACAAATATTTAATAGCCTAACGTGTCGAGCAGTGCGCCGTGCAACATGAGAAAAAATACGGCGAGACTTACCAACTTACCATCTCCTTCCCTGTCCAAGGCAAACATTTAAGCAAACATCGTTAATTCAAGCACGGGCAAGTATAACATTCAGGAGGCATATCATATGCAAACATGAGGGTCGTTTTAACATGATCGTTCAGGTATTCAGTTGTTTCTTGATGCGATGCAATGACTCGCACGCGGATAGCCGCTAAGCGAGGATGACTTATCTATATGAACGTTTGTCGCTGGCATAGCCATAAAGGACCGTTTAGTCTTTGAACAATGATGGTATGCAACGAAGCACGTGAGGCGCTATATGCCATCCTGTCCGCACGTGAGACTATCGTGAAGTTCCATTCGGATCGAATCGGTCCCAGTGCCCCGGTGACCGCCCGTGGAACAAGATCCAAAGATCACCTTTTTACAAGTTGTCCGTGACATGCAGGTCAGGGTCGGTTTCAAATCCACAACTTGAATGATAATCCATGATTCATGATCTGAACGAGTATTTGCTCCAAGAGCTGTGATTCGTTCGTTACGTGACGTGATTCTCGTTCAGATATAAACTTGATGTGATTATCATTCAGTTGTCACGTTAAAGGATTCACGTTCAGTATTCGTTACCCTGATGTGTGCCCCTGGTTCGGGGATACCTTGGCGACCCAATGGTCCCGGATACTTGCAGGTTCATTCAGGCACGGACGACTACGTAGTAGTCTTTCGAGGTTTAGATGAAAACAAGGCAACATTCAAGCAAACAAGCATGCGTTTCTAAGGAACATAAGTGAACACGTTTGCTCGGACCTGAAGGTAAGCCGAGAGTTAGATCGTTAGGGGACTTGGCATGCGAGGGTCTGAATATTAGCAGTATTTTAATTTCTATGTTCTAGCATAGCAATACAAGTTGGGATTATTCTCTTAGCTAGGTGGGTTGGATTTATTAGCATGCAGGGGTGAATCACCTAGCGACTAGCATAAATATTCCAGATTTTATGTGTGCTGGCTAAGCAAAGACAAGTTCACCGTAGCCACCCACCTTAGCGATGATTCGCCTCGGTAGAGCGATACGCCAAGCGAGCCTCTGAAAGCCTAAGCCTAATCCTGTAGGAGCAAGTCTGGATATCCTTTGCTTCTCGTTTGAGGTAAGGCGGGTCGGGACAGCTGCACTATTGCCGTTTGAAATGGCAGTCCGCTTGAGCGGAACGGGGTATTACACTGTCTCCTCGAAATGTGCCAACCCGACCATATTTGCAAAGGTACGTGATAAGGTTATTTAGCCCAAAATATGCTCAAGACCTCAGTCGTAATGGATAATTGACTGGGAAAACTAAAACTGTGACTATTACGCTCACATCACCATCCTTGCATTTTACGCCAACTAGGCTATTTTTAACTATAGGAGTACGCCGTATGCTATATCCTCGAAATACGCCAACCCGGCCATATTTGCAAAGGTACGTGATAAGGCTATTTAGCCCAGAATATGCTCAAGATCTCGGTCGTGATGGATAAGTGGCTATTTTACGCTAGTTATCTATTATTCATGAACCATCAAGTTTTACGCAGAGTTTGGCCTTTTACACCAACAAGACAGCTATTTGGCTTTTACGCCAACAAGACAGCTCTTTGGCTTTTACGCCAACAAGACAGCTATTTGGCCTTTACGCCAACAAGACAGTTATTTGGCTTTTACGCCAACCATCTTTACACAAGGTGCAGTTACCTACGTGGCTTGCATGCCATGATCTTCGAGAAGCAGTTATACACGTTACCTTATAAAGGGATACGTGTCACACGCAGATTCAGAAGATTATTCGAACGTAGGTAGCAGTTATTATAACCACAGCGTAAAGGAGGCAGTCTTCTTCATAGTTTGGCTTTTACGCCAATAAGACAGTTATTTGGCTTTTACGCCAACCATCTTTACGCAGGGGGCGGCTTCCTACGTGACTTGCATGTCGTGATATTCGGAAAGCAGTTATACGCGTTACCTTATAAAGGGATACATGTCACACGCAGATTCAGAAGATTATTTTGAACGTGGGTAACAGTTATTATAACCGTCGCGTAAAAGATGCAACTTTCTTCACAGTTTGGCTTCTACGCCAACTGGACAGTTATTTGACTGATCTCTATAAATAGAGACCCCTGGTCACAGGGTATAGGGATTAGAAGGGGCGACGATCAGACAATCAGAAGATCAAGGGATCAGAAATCAGAGAGAGAGAGAGCAAAGACAGAGAGTGTTGGATGACAACTATGGCAACGAGAATTCAATCCCACTTGTAACCTTTGAAGCTTCTTCTTCTTCTTCTACAGCACTTCTTCATCATCGTGTGGTCCAAGGGACAAAGTGATCGATCGCAGATCAGACTCCTATAGCAATTATTCTCCAGAATCATTTTTATTGTACTTAACATCCTTGTATATGATTAATTATACTATTTTTCTTGTTTGTAAACAAAAGAAAGGTTTCGTATAAACCCTCTTCTTCCTTCAATTTGTTTATTCAAACAACAAGCAATATGATTTCTCTTATTAAGCATACAGAGTCAGGTTCTATCATTCTTCTTATGAAACTATCTTCTTAGAACAAGCAGTAGAAAACTCAGTTTTATTATTAAGGCGTGCAAGAATCAGAGAATGAAGTTCTGCCCACTCACTTAGATCAATCATCTTGTGTTTCAATCGGAGAACACTTCGAGAAGGCTTTCGCTCGAGTCAGCAAAGCGATATCTCTTGTACATAGTGCCAAAGCGGAGCAGGGGACTATAAACTTACCCACCAAGAAAAAGTTTCGTCCTCGAAACTTCAAGGAAAAACTTCTGATATCCAGAGTAGCGATAGTCCTCATCCCTCACCATCCTCAATCGAAAACTTTAGCAAACCACAAGCACGAAAGCACAACTCTCAAGCAACAAATCAAATCCAGAAAAAATTTGCACGCATCTTTGAGAATATCTATGGACTTATTGTATGAAACTCTAAACTCAGCAACGATATCAATGCACAAGGAATCATCATCTAAGAACAGTAGCGAAATGGGCGTAAGGCCTGAGGATCGAGTTGCTCTGATACCATTACTAAGCATGCAATATTCTGTTCTTTAACTAACATGGCAATGGTTCTATCTCTTTTAGATAAGCATTCAAGTTCTCTAGTTAGGCAAGTAGATTCGTTTCAATGACAAGCTATACAAGTTCTCTTATTAAGCATGCAGAGTCAGGTTCTATCATTCTTCTTATGAAACTATCTTTTTAGAACAAGCAGTAGAAAACTCATATTCATTATTAAGGCGTGCAAGAATCAGAGAATGAAGTTCTACCCACTCACTTAGATCAATCGTCTTGTGTTTCGATCGGAAACTCTCCAAGAAGACTTCTACTTGAGTCAGCAAACCGATATCTCTTGTACACAGTGCCAACGCGGAGCGAGGCACTACATATTCGACCATCTCCGTTAATCTTCTCTCAAGAATCAGCAAGTTCGCAAGATCTTCTGGAACGCTCGTTGTAACCTTGCTAACTTGGACATAACATTGACGTGCAAAACAATGTCATTCGGAACAAAAATTGTAACTACCTAGTTTTCGAAGAGGGATATTTTTGTCATTTTTATATTATTAAATTCTTATGAATAATTATTGTATCTATATTATTTATTGATTAGTGGACTAGCCTATTAGTTAGACTAGATGTTAGTGAACCTAAGTGAACCCAACTAGACTTGATATGACTCATTAGTGCAACCAATTAGTTTCGTCATGGTTGACTCATTAATTAGAAAGAATGAATAGAATAATCATTTCCTTTAATATTGGAACATTTCTTTAGTTAACCCCTTAATTAATTAAATCCTTCATGACAAATTAGGGGCAAAATAGACTTTTTACACTGGCTTGGAGAAGGGGGCAGTGACCGGCCCAAATTAAGAGGGGGAACACTCTCTCTCATCTTCATTTATTTCTCATTTTATTCCACAAGTGTTCTTCCCCAAATTGAGATCAAATTCCACCATTTCCAATCCATTTTCTCTCATTTCCCTACTCATTCTTATCATCAAGGAAACCTAGAAGTTTAGATTGCAAGGAGCACTACTTGGAGTAAAAATTAAGGAGCTTGTGTCCATTTCGTGTCCACCAGAGGAGTTTTCATTGGAAATTGCCTTCCAATAGGTATAACACCATTTTTCCTTCAATTTTATGGTTAATTTATGGTATTAGACCCATAGGAACCCTTCCATGGCTAAGAACTATCCATATGAGGAAGAACTAGGTCATATTGAACTATATTGTGATAATTATATTGACTTTTGTAACCAAATTGAAGAAAATCCGAGTTTAGGTCATTAGGTCTTCGTAGAAATATTTCCTTACTAATTTTGGAGTGTTGATTTATGATTTGTAAGTGTGTGCGGGTCCACAATTGGAAACGAGGGGTGCGTATCACGATACGTCGTGATACAGAGTCGTAAGAGGGATATTTTTATGTGTATTGGGCTATAGCATGCCAAATTCTATTTATTGTATTTAAATAGCTATTATATATACTGTATTTAATTTTTAAATTGTGTTGCTTAAGCTTGGGAAGAGTATCTTGGTGTTTTGAGTGCGTATCACAAGAGAATCGTTGTGCGTATCGCAAGTACACAACATGTGTTTGATGTATTATCTATATATATATATATATAGGAGGGCTCCACATCCCCAATTTTTTGCATCTCCATGTTATTAACAGTCGGATCTTGTTTAAGTCATATAATCTTAACCATTGATTTGAATGGTTCAAATCAATGGTTAAGATTAGATGACTTAAAGAAGATCCAACGGTTGTAAACATGTGGATGCTTGGAGATGCATAAATGGAGGGGATGCGGATCCCTCATCTCTCTCTCTCTCTCTCTTTATATATATATATATATATATATATATATATATATATATATATATATATATATATATATATTGTGTGTGTGTGTGTGTGTGTGTAAAGGTGTATACCCATCTCTAAGTGTGTGTATTCTTATGGAGGATGTAAGGTTGGACTGTGCACACGTGTCTGTGGTAGGCAGTGGTGATGGGGTGCAGAATCAAGTGTATCAGTGGAGTGTTTTGAGTTAGTGTGGTGTATTAGCTATGATACTTACGTATCATGAGTGATTGTACACCAAGTGTTTGTGATAATGTTATGATTAGTGGGGGAAGATCTATGCTATGGTGTGGGGGCCATAGAGATGAGGTAAGTGTGGTTGAGCACTGGCAGCAAGTAGTGAAGGGTTGTGTGGTGTGTATTAGAGATGTGAACGGGGGGTACCTATATTCTGTGGTAGTGTGGTGTAGGGGAAAACAACAGTTCTGGAGGTGATTAGCAACAATGCTGCAGGGATATGAGACTGGGAGCTTGTCCCTGTGGGCACATGCAGTAGGTTGTGACAAGAAATATGAAGGAATGCAATGAGGGATGGAGACTCGGGTTAGGTAACTTATGTGTGCAGAATTGATTGCAGATCTGGTGCAGTGTCGGGTTTGATTCAATTTTAGTTGCTAAGTGTGGGTGCTGGATGTACAGTAGTAGGAGGTCTATCCCAGACCTTGAAGGGACTGCAGTGGCTTAAGCAAGGGCTTGGGGTGTTGGGGAGCACTGCAGTGTACTGTGCTCGAGTTGGTCACTGTGGCAGTGCACTCAAGGTAAGGGTTAAGGTGATATGTGTTCTTCAAGGGGGATAGTGTACCTATGTGTGTATAATGTCAGGTAGTAGTGTAACTTGTGTACAAATCTTCATGGTTCAGTAATATGGGAATGGAACAAGGTATAATGCATGTGAGGGTGAGATGGAGGCTTGTGCATTAGGTAGGAGTTGTGGTCAGAGTTTGGGGTAGTACTAGTATGAGTGTGGGGTAGAGCACAAGGCAGGGAACTCATATTGTATCCTAGTGTGTAGTGAATGTTTAGGAGTCCAGCATATTAATTCTGAATACATGTTATGAACCAAAATCATTGGTGAATGTATTTTACCTGTACTCAGGAATTTAGTGTGCTTGGTATATATTAGATAGTAGTGGGTTAGCACAGCAGCAAGGTGAGGGTAACAACAGTGAGGATGGGCCTGGGTCAGTGAGATAGTTGAGGTTAGTGTGTGAAAGTGAAGTGTAGAAGTTGGGGTTGTGTCTTAGTTTTGTGCAAGTGTTGTGTAAGTGTTAATGTAGTATGGGTATGGTTATGAGATCAAGATACTAGAGAGATGTTAGGATATGTTGGTAGTAGAGGGTATTCTAGTGTCTCTGATACAATATATCAATGAATATCAGTGGGGTGTGATACTGTGTATTGGTACGTGAGGGTATTAGTACCAGTATGGTTAGTGTCAAGATATAGATATTGGATAAGGTTAACTAAGGTATTAGAATATTAGGTATTGTGATGTGTCTTAGTAACTAGGAAGAGATACTATAAGATATGAGATATTAGTATGTTAAGATAATGAGCATTGAGTTTGGGAATTAAATTTAAATTAGTATTAAGGTATTTCAAGATACCAAGGTAATAAGTTATATTAGAAAATAAACTATAAAAGGCGCACAGGGGATTCAAGGCATGATGCAAGTCAAGAAATTATTTCGAATTCGATAGAGATCAAGAACGATTCAATCAAGTGGATGAGATCCTATAACTTATCCTATCCTTATCGCAGGTTTGCTCGGTTCCTTAGTTGAAACCGAAACAAGTTAGTCGTTGACTTGCATGGGCCACCAAAAAAACTATGTCACACCCCAGTCCCAAAGTACTGAGGGACTAGCCACGTGGCAATGGCCAGCAGCACACTCCAATGGGCAAACCCAATTTAATGGATCCATTAGGGTATACTTAAGCTGTAAAACGACAATAAAGGTCTACGATACTAATCTCATCCACATAAGATAAATAGCATCAATATCAGAATAATCAAGATGAAATAATAATCAATAAGTCTCAATAAAAGTCTCGGGGTACAACCCGATAATGAGTTTGATACAGCAATTCAATAAACAGGAATAAGAGTTTAACAACAGAAATGACCGAGTATAGAATAAGTAGATACTCAGAAGAAATCCTCGGTCATCACCTCCTCCTCTGGTACTGGTACTGCTCCAATGTCTGCTCTTGTCCCGTACACCTCGGGGTAGATCTTCTCTGCTATACCTGAGGACATAATCCGGATTCCAGGTCCTCAGGGGACATAGCAAGGTACAAGAATAACTCAAGCCAAATAAATGTAGTATAAAAATAAATGAATCATTAGGGTAAACTATGTAACCAGCTAAGCGAAATGCAAATGAGAGCATTAATCATACTCAGGCTGAAACTACTATATGCTCGGTGTCGGGGAAAAACATAGCAGCATTTATCTCGAAGGGCCAGAACTTGTGTCAAAGCTCTGTTCAGAGTCTAAGGCACCTCCGGAAAACTATATATATATAATATAATCAACATTTGATATGGTAATACTCTCCCCACCCAATGTAATCTCATGTCTCATATCCATAACACACAAGATCATGATCTCTAACTAATGCAGCGAGTCATAATGATAGCTAAGCATATAGAAAATCTATGTCACGAATCCTGTAACTTATACAAAATCACCATGAATGACTCAGGAAGATTCTGTCACATGAATAGTGTCAGGTGTCCTATGGTATGGCGTACTTGATAATGCAAGCACGAAAATGTATAGGGTCGCGATATCAATCTCTAGGTGACGTTACACAACTCCGCGTACGTCGTTGACACCCGAATCTTATTCGGACGCTAAACAATGTCACACGGTCCTAGGTTGAACAGATACATCACATAAATAAATCAAAGGAATAATATAAAGCAAGTACTGCAAGATTAGCAAGGTACACTTGCTTGGGATTTGATTTTCAACAGTTTCTCCTGTAACAGCAGGATCTTCAAGTACTCCTCCGGATGCTGAAATAATCATGACCATCATGCTCAGAAGATATAAAATAGCTAGAATTGCCTATCCATAAGTCTAATTTGGACACAGGGGCAAACTTGACAGTTTTTGGTCAAAGCGGGGTCCACATGTGGCCTATTTCGCACCGAAAAATATGCCAGAAATAAAGTCCTCCAAATTCGTCAAACTTAGTGTCTACAAGTCCAAAACGACGATATAAACCCAACGAAATATCCAGAACTGGATTTCGATGAGCCGATCACAAAATCGCCCGTCAAATGGAGCCGTGGGGCCCACGATACGGGATTTCGTCAACGTTCTCATAATCGAACCAAACTTGGGTCACAGGACCAGCATAACGCTACGAGTTCGATGGCGTAAGTTTCATTTCGAAACGACGAGCACACACAAAGTTACAACGAGTTTCAGAACAGATTCGATACGGGGCGATTTCAGCGGATACGCGTTGATTCCGCTGTGCACGCACATCAAAATTAACTTCCGTAAAATCTTACATGTCCGTATTGACGGTGCGCATATTTCGGTAAAATTCGCACAAGACCAAGTCACCTCGTTTAGCGGGACGTACCCAGTTCGGGAAAATCAGGTTTAATTAACCAAGTTTTTTGGTCAATTTCATCCTCGAATAAAATACAATCTACAGCACAATAAAATAAACTAATTATAGGGTTTAAAACTTGGTTATATTATCTAATTAACTATTCAAGTGAATTTCAGAATTATTAAACAGGTTGGGATTTAAACGACCGTGAACTTGTGAATTTGGGCCAGGTTTCAAAGATCCAGAATTAGAAATATTTTCCTGTTTTTATGTCGCAGTTTGTCACGCCCCAGTCCCAAAATACCGAGGGACTAAACACGTGGCAATGGTCAGCAGCACGCATCGATGGACAACCCAATTTAATGGATCCATCAGGGCATGCTTAAGCTGTAGTCTAACAATAAATAGATCAAGTATTACAAGTCACAGTCTATACTAATCTCATCCACAACAGATAATCACAGATCAAATGCCAGAATAATGCAAATAGAATAAACTAACATATCTCAAATAAAGCGTCTCGGGGAACAATCCGAGAACAAGTCTGATACATCAATGCAATAGACTGGAAATAAAATAACTAGAAACAGAAATAAATGAGTATCTCAAGTCAATACTCAGGAGAAGTCCTCTAGTACGATCTCGTCCTCAGATCCTGTTTCTGCCCCAATGTATGCACCTGTTCCTGCTTCTGCTAATGCTAATGCTCCGGTCCCGTAAACCTCGGGATAGATCTCGTCAGCTAATCCTGGGGACATAGTCCATTCCAGGTCCTCAGGGGACATAACAAGGTACAGATAATACAAGCCAAAATAAATGCAGTGCAGTAATAAATGAAACCATAGGGTAAACTATATAACCAGCTAAGTGATATGCAAGTTGAGAGTTTTAGTCATACTCGGGCTGAGACTACTACAAGATCAGTGTCGGTGAAACCCATAGCAGTATTTTCTCGAAGGGCCAATACGGTACCAAAGCTCTGTGTCAGAGTCTAAGGCACTTCCATTAAAATATTTTATATATATATATATATATATAATCAGCCTTTTGTATGGTAAATCTCTCCCCACCCAATGTAATCACACGTCTCATGTCCATGACACGCAGGATCAAAACTAATGCAGCAAGTCAGGATATAATCTAAGCATGTAAACTGTGTATGTCATAAACCTGTATCCTATACAGAATCACCATGAATATCTCAGGAAGATTCTGTCTCATGAATAGTGTCAGGTGTCCTGGGTTATGATGTACTTGATAAGACAAGTACGAGAAATATCGGGTCTCGGTATCCATGTCTAGATGACATTACACAACGCCGCGTACGGTGTTGGCACCCGACTATCAATCGGACGCTAAGTAAAGCCACACGGTCCTAGGTTGAACATTTATATCAAGATTATATATGTATATACAAGGAACTCAAGCAAAGTACTATAACCGGAATCACTGCGAGTTGGCAAGGTACACTTGCCTGGGGTTCCGGCTCCAATTGTAGCTCTGGCAGCAGCGAGATTTGCAGGCAGTACTCCGGTTGCTGAAATAAACATCACCATCAGATCCAGAAAATATCAATCAGTTAAAAATGCCTGTCCTTGAGTCCAATTTGGAGACAAGAGCAAAAATGATAATTTCGGGTCAAAGCGGGGTCCCATGTGGCCCGCTTCGCACCGAAAAATGTATCAGAGACAAAGTTCTCCAAATTCGTCAAACTTAATGTTAACAAGTCAGAAACGATGATACGAACCCAACGGAACCTGTAGAATTGGATTCCGATGAGCCGATCACAAAATCGCCCGTCAAGTGGAGCCTGTGGGGCCCACGATACGCGATTTTGTCAAGGTTCTCAGAATTGAACTAAACTTGGGTCACAGGACCAGCGTATTGCTACGAGTCTGATGGCGCAAGTTTCATTTCGATCCGACGTGTGTACACAAAGTTATGACGCGTTCCAGAACTGACAGATACGGGACGGTGTCCGCGGATACGTGTTGATTCCGGTGTGCACGCACATCCAATTCAACTTCTGCAAAATTTTGCACGTCCGTATCGATGGCGCGCACGTATCGGTGAAGACCGCACGGGACCAAGTCGTCCCGTTTGGCGGGGCGTACTCAGTTTCGGGGTGAAACAGGGCATTATTTTTCCTGTTTTTGGATCGCAGTTCGCGATCGCCACAGGACGCGATACACCAAGCGGGTTGCACGGGCACCGAGAGGGTTACGCAGGGTTCGCGATGCAACTTACGGAATCGAAAACGGGTAAAAGAGCAGAGAGAAACGGGTACCTAAACAGAGCTCCAAAAACTGCGTTTTCGTGTCCGCGTGTCGAGTTCGAAGGGCCGTGTCCTGACCATGACCGGCTAGGGTTTAGGGCTTCGGGCTGCTGGTCGGGGCTGCGGCCAGGGGAGGCCGGCCGGAGGGAGCTGGGGCGGCGCTGGCCGGAGGCGGCGCCGCGCGGCAGGCGGCCGGAGGCGGCGTCGTTGGGCTGAGCGGCGGGATCGGGGCCTGGCTGCGTCGGGGAAGAAGGAGGAAGGAGGAGGAGAGGTCTGGCGGTGCTGGCGAGGGCGGGGCACGGCGGCGCTGGCGGCACGGCGAGGGGAGCGGTGGCGCAGGCACGGCGGGGAGGTGGTCGGAGTCGGTGGGGGTAGATCTGGCCGGAGGGGAGCGGGGGTTTTATAGAGGGAGCTAGGCGGAGGATCCGCCGGGAGAGGCGGAGGACGTGGCGGGGGAGGCGGAGCTCGCGGGGTGTGGGGCCGTCCGGAGCGGGCGGCGCGGCGACGTGGCCGGCGAGGCGGCGGAAGAAGTGGGCAGCCGAGCGGTTCGTGCGGGGGGAACTGGGTAGCGGGTTCGGGAGGGTGCGGGTTGGGCTGACCCGGCCCGACCCGTTAAGGCGGTCGGTCCGGTCCGGTTCAGCTGGACCGGGTTCAGGCCGGTTCAGGCCGGTTTGAACCCGGTTCAGCCCGGTTCAATTTGAATTAAATTTTAAAAATAATTTTCGGCTTTTAAAAATGTTTTCGGGGTCCAATAAATTCCAGGAAAATTACCCTAAGTCTAGTTTTTCATTTTACACCATAAAATATTATTTTCATAATATTTTAATATATTTTAAAAATATTTATTTTTATTTAATGCCAAAAATACCTTATTTTTAAATAGTAAAAATTCCAGAAAAATCCCAGAAAATTCTGAAAAATCCAGTTTTAAAAATCTTAAAAAATCAGGGGGTTTACACAGTTTGCGATCGACACCAGACACGATACCCCTGTCTAATGGCACGAGATTCGAGAGGGTTATACAGGGAATGGGTCGCAACAGATCGCTCAAAAAACAACGCGACGAGAAGAGAGCAGGACTCACCGGAACAAGGAGTCAGAATCATCTGACCTTCGCGAGCATGGGGCGGGGCGGCACGGCGGTGCATGGCCGGTCGGCGGCAGCTGCTGGTCGTCGTGGTGGGGTTGTTGGCGGCAGCGGAGGTCATGGGTCATCGCTGGAGTCGCCGGAGGCTCAGGGCGGAGGCGTCGTCGGCTGAGGGGTTGTCGCCGGAGGGGAGAAGCGGCGGGCTGTCGACGGAGAGGCGGCTGGATGGTGATGGGTGGCCGTGGTGGGGATGACAGCGGCTGCGGGGGTTGTCGCCAGAGGTGGCAGAAGCGACGCAGGCGGTGGCAATGGCCGGAGGACGGTGGTCGGTGTTGGAGGTGTTGTTGGGTAAAGGGGGTAGTCGGGTCAAAGGTTTATATAGGGGCCGCTAGCCGTTGGCGAGGAGAGAATAGATCGACGGGGAGGCAAAGGGGTTGGGGCGCGACGGTTGGTTAGCGGCGGGGAGGCGAAGAGGTGGCGGGTGAACGCGGAGAGGAAGTCGGCGGGATCGGGGATCGGTTAGTTACTGTAGAAAAGATTCAGGTCGGGTCGGGTCGAGTTTTGGATGCGGGTCCAGATCCGACCCGATCCAATACGGTTTGGGTTTAAATAGGGTTCGGTTTATTTAGGGTTAGTTTGGTTCGGTTCAGGATGGTTTAAACCGGTTCGGTCTGGTTTAATTAAAAATAATATTTTTAGCTGTTTAAAAATAGTTTTTTGGTCCAATAAATTCCAAAAATATTGCACTATGTCTAATTATTTATATTACACTCAAAAATATTATTTTTATAATATTTTTATATTTATTTAATACTTAAAAAATTATTTAATCTAGAAGAACATTTATTTTAATTATTTAAATTCATAAATTTTATTTTTTATTTCTGAAAATCCGGGTGTTTACAGCCCAGATCCTATACGACCCACTGAGAATGGTGAAAACCCAAATCTGGACTCTTCATACTACGCGTCTGTGGTGGCCTAGCTGAAGAAGTCCAGGGCAGTGCGAGCTATCAAGTTCAAGCAACTGCTCATACGACCGACCGCTAATAGGCATCATTAACTATTACGCGAGCCTCTGACGGAAAGTTGTACATGATTGACCCATGCATCCAGCCCACAGGGACCAATGTACAGGGTCAGTCTCAAAAGTCTTCTACCGGTACCTCGGGACAAGTTCGTGTACGAACCCCAGGCTAGGAAGAAAATACAGCACCTGAGTATCCGTGTGCTCGGGATACCCGGAATCACAAAGAGGATGCAAAGGTAAAACATCATTCGCATAATTTGCGTGACGTGATTACTCACAAGCGCAAAGCAAGAGAAACAATTACGGTGCATGACATGCCCTCTCTAAGGCACAGCTGCACCAATATCATTATCAACTACTGCTGCAATAAAGTGGCAGTACCCACAGACATGCAGTCGACCTTCCAGCTGCTGCACCAGAAAGCACCTACCTGGGAATAACCCGGAGATCAGGTACAAGTATCATAGGAGGAGGAGTTTCCCTTTGCCTCATGCTACTCAACTGTAAAGCTTTCCTCTACCAAGGGTAGAAAGAAGTCAAATATCTCTAGTCCGACACTCTCTACCACTGAATCGTGAAGGCGACTAGCCGGAGGACTGACGAAGGCACTTGCGAAAGGCGTCTTCCAAGGCACCCGCTTAAGGAAGAAGCTGTCAGCCCCTGGGGATAGTTCTTCCTCAGAATCCCTGGGGATGGCCCAAGCTGGGGATAGTGTCCCCCCAGATGTACGCAACAACCCAGCGTTCCGCGGAGACAACGATTTCCAAAGAACGGATTCCGAGATCCCGGAGGGTAGCTACTCCCACCAAAAAGATACAATCTTCTATGTTGGGGTAGTATCCCCTCCGAATCCGAGGAGGACACAGTGTCACCCGCCCTCTTTAAAGACTACTCACTATAAGGGTATGAGATGGGGAGAACGACATCCACTGCCTCGTCCGTTTCTCCCCGTGTGAGGATGGTATGCATGGCCGGAGACGACCATGAAGGGCTTAGCGATCGCCACTAACTTGATGCTCTTGAGGCAACGATGCACACCATGGGTGCCACAATATAGACTTTGGCCTAGGCAATACTTGTCACGCCCCAGTCCCAAAATATCGAGGGATTGGACACGTGGCAATGGCCAGCAGCACGCACCGATGGACAAACCCAATTTAATGGATCCATCAGGGCGTACTTAAGCTGTAATATAACAATATGGGTCTAGATATACTAATCTCATCCACAGAAATGAATACAACAATATCAGAATCATAAAGCAAGATCAATCTCGATAAAATATAAACTCGGAAAATAACCCGATAATGAGTCTGATACATCTGTCAAGATACAAGAATAAAGATAACCACAGCAAATACTGAGTATGGACAAAGTATATACTCAGAAGATACCCGCAGAGGTCACTCGTCTACTGGATCTGGTACTACTCCAGTGTCTGCTCCTGCTCCGGCTAATGCTCCTGTCCTGTATACCTCAGGGTAGATCTCACATCATCATCTCCAGACAGGCTCCATAATGGTCTATGCTGCAAAACTGGCAGGGGACCAGGTCCTCAGAGGAACGTAACAAGGTACAGAAATCGATATGCCAAAATACAGTGTAATAGTAAATGAGATAAATAGGGTAAATATGTAACCATCTATGTGATATGCAAGTGAGAGTTTTAGTCATACTCGGGCTGAGACTACTACAGGATCAGTGTCGGAGAAACCCATAGCAGTATTCTCTCGAAGGGCCAGTACGGTACCCCAGCTCTGTTGCCAGAGTCTAAGGCACTTCCATTAAATTATTATATATATATAATCAGCCTTTTGTATGGTAAATCTCTCCCCATCCAATGTAATCTCACGTCTCATGTCCATGACACGCAGGATCAAAACTAATGCAGCAAGTCATATAATGTCTATGAATAAAATATTTATGTCATAAAATATGTATCCTATACAGAATCACCATGAATATCTCAGGAATATTCTGTCTCATGAATAGTGTCAAGTGTCCTGGGTTATAATGTACTTGATAAGACAAGTACGAGAATGTGAAGGGTCACGATGTCCATCTCTAGGTGACGTATACAACTCCGCGTACGGTGTTGGCACCCGACTTTAATCGGACGCTAAGTAAGTCACACGATCCTAGGTTTAAGCATGTACAACAATATAAATGAATCAAGGAAAATATGTAACAAGACTGCAAAGTTTGGCAAGGTACACTTGCCTGGGGTTCCGGCTCCCATTTGTAGCTCTGGCAGCAGCGGGATTTACAGGCAGTACTCCGATTACTGAAATAAATATCACTATCTGATCCAGAAAATATCAATCAGCTAGAAACGCCTGTCCTTGAGTCCAATTTGGAGACAAGGGCAAAAATGACAATTTTGGGTCAAAGCGGGGTCCACATGTGGCCCGCTTCGCACCGAAAATGTGTCAGGGACAAAGTTCTCCAAATTTGTCAAACTTAGTGTCAACAGGTCCAGAACGATAATACGAACCCAACGGAACTTCCAGAATTGGATTTCGATGCGCCGATCACAAAATCGCCCGTCAAGTGGAGCCTGTGGGGGCCACGATACACGATTTTGTCAACGTTCTCAGAATCGAACCAAACTTGGGTCACAGGACCAGCGTATCGCTACGAGTCTAATGACGTAAGTTTCGTTTTGATCCGACGTGTGTACACAAAGTTACGACGCGTTTCAGAACAGACGGATACGGGACGGTGTCGGCGGATACGCGTTGATTCCAGTGTGCACGCACATCCAAATCAACTTCTGCGAAATCTCGCACGTCCGTATCAACGGCGCGCACGTTTCGGTGAAGACCGCGTGCGACCAAGTCGTCCCGTTTGGCGGGGCATACTCAGTTCCGGGGTGAAACAGGGCGTTGTTTTTCCTGTTTTTGGATCGTGGTTCACGATCGCCACAGGACGCGATGCACCGAGCGGGTTGCACGGGCACCGAGAGGGTCACGCAGGGTTCGCGATGCAACAGACGGAAACAAAAACGGGGCAGCGAGGAGAGAGAAACGGGTACTTGAACAGGGCTCGAGAAACCGAAGTTTCTCATGTCCGGTGTCCGAGTCGGAGTCGCATCTAGGGTTAGGGCTAGGTGCTGTTGGCCGGAGCTTGGCTGCCGGAGGCGGCGCGGCGGCGTGCTAGGGCAGCGCAGGCGGCCGGACGGAGCGGGTGACGGCGGCGCAGGGATCGGCCGGAGCAGCGGCTGCTGCTGGGGAAGAAGGAGGAGGAGGAGGAAGGGAGGCCGGCGGCGAGGCTGCTGCAGGAAGGGGAGGCGGTGCCGCTGTGCGGCGGATGAGGGCGGCGGCACGGCGAGGTCAGGGCGGAGGCTAGGGCAGCGGCGGGGGTGGAATGGTTGGCCGGAGGGAGGAGAAATGAGGGAGTTTTATAGGTCAGCGGGGAGCGGGGGTCGGCCGGGCTAGGCGGAGTCATGGCGTGGCGGGCGGAGGTCGCGGGGACGCGTGGCCGGGCTAGGCGGCGGAAGAATCGGGCAGGGTGCGGGGTCGTGGGGGCTGAGGAAACGGGTCGGGTCGGAGGCGGGTGCGGGTCTGGCAGACCCGGCCCGACCCGCTAGGGACGGTCCGGTCCGGTCGGGTTCGGTTGGACCGGGTTCAGCCGGTTTGAACCCGGTTCAACCCGGTTTAATTAATTAATTATTTAAAAAAATAGTTTTTGGGCCTTTAAAAATGTTTTCGGGGTCCAGTAAATTCCAGAAAAATTACCCTAAGTCCAGTATTTTAGTTTACACCACAAAATATTATTTTCATAATATTTTAATATATTTTAAAAATATTTGATTTTATTTAATGCCAAAATACCTTGTTTTTATTTAGTAAAAATTTCCGAAAAATTCCAGAGAATTCTGAAAAATCCAGTTTTAAAAATCTTGAAAAATCAGGGGGTTTACAATACTCGAGATCAAGGCAAACATGGTCCAGCCACTCTCAGGGCCCGTAGTAACTATGCAAGCCGGGGGTGGCAATATCTTGGTGATCCACGCCAACCCATCATGCGGTAAGGATAATAATTCCCAAGAACTAGACAATGACATATATCGGGGTAGTCTCCCTCGATAAGACAGAGCATCATCTAAAGCTGGGGGTAGAATTTCCTCCGAGTCCGAAAATAATGCAAAATTATCGGTCTTCCTTGAGGACCGTACGACTCAGGTATCGGAAGCCCCAAAGCCAAAGGGGACTTTCTCCTTCAATGACAACGACATCATTAAAATCTTCAACATACTAATGAAGGAAAACAAACTTTGGCTATCCAACATCAGATGCCCTGAAGAGGCAGACAAGGTCGTTGACCCAAAATATTGCCTCTTTCATTGGTACATTCATCATCCAACCAGATACTGCTCTGTGTTGAAGAAATGTATTCAGCAATTGACCGATGGCAATAAGCTAACCATCGACTTCGAGGATAAGACAGTCATTGGGAACATAGCATCCCTCCAATTAGGCGACTTTCCAGTGACGAAAGCCCAGGCAACCAGGGAGGTCGTCAACCTCCCACCGGCTTGCAACCGAGTAGCAGGCATGGTATTACTTATAACCCTAAGAGACGCGGACATTGCTCAAAAATTGGCACTGCAAGTAGCACCTTCAATGACCAGGTCAAAGGAAAAGCAATGCAGACCAGGCCGCATGATCCTTTCCTTAGAAAGAACCATTTGAAGACTTCAGATGCTCAGCGCAGCTCAACAAGCCCCCCTGTGCACCAAATATAAGTCTCGCATGACTCATCAGCAATGGCGCATAATAGGCAGCGCTCTATTGTACGCATCCGAGTAACTCTTCAGCACAAGGACATATCATACTTTATGTGCACATGGCAGTACTTCTGTTTGTAACAAATCCTTACGAGCAACAGACAGTGTTCCCATGCGTAATATATGCGCAGCAAGCGGTGGTCCTCGGCGTGGTAGACAATCGTGTATATGTGGCACTGATCCTACGCACACAACTCAGCCAACTCCCTCGTGTATACGTGGCAGTGTTCATGTGCACAGAGCTCCTTATTCGGCGCAGGCTAAGTCATCGACAATATTCAATACAACAAATAATGAGCTATCTATGTTCTATCATTACAACCAACAATCACTCTGTCTCATGTCAAAGATAGGATATGACCTCAAAAAAGCTGAAGGTCTGAACTTTGGCAAAGGACAACGTACTCCTTTACAATCTAACAGTTATTACAACAGCACTCAAAGGGCTAGGATATGGAGATGCTTGTACGCACCATGAATCACAAGATGGCCGGCAAGTTCCAACCTAAATGAGAGGTCCCATTCATTGTGGAAACCGTGTTTTCCAATAGCGCATACCGGCTAGTGAAATCCAACAGTCGACTTGCTCATGATGCCCATCAACGACAAGTTCCTAAAAATAAAAAATAAAATTACTACGTCTAAAACTTGACTTCTACTTCCCTCATCCCCAGCGGGACAACCCAGATGTACAAATCAACTATTGGTTCTTCGTCCCCAACAAGTTCCCATGTGCAATATTTTTCCATTCTTTACAAATTCTCGTAAAACCCATCATCTGTATCCTGGAACCCTGGATACGCAACAGATGATGAGTCCCCAAAGTCTCCCCAGTGGAGCATTCCTCATGTCCACTCGCACAATTTCGCAGTGACCACTCAAAAACCAATCTCTTTAGATGCTTGCCATGTCTCTATCACCTTTGAGTTATCGTCCCATCAATCTTCCTAGCAGAGCAATCCTCAGGTCTATCTTCATGTTCGGATAGACCACACCCAGCAAATCACTCCTCAGCGAGTTTCTCGGACATCGGTTCACGTCCATATTACCTCTGAAATACTGTCATAATATTTCTCTCCGGCTGAGTCTGCCATGTCCAAGTGGCCTCTGAGCAAACCTTCCGGGTGGCTATCGATCATCACGTCCATATTACCTCTGATATCGGTTGTCATCCCCACTTATCACCCGTACTCACCAAGGTACACCAGTGGTGTTCAGTCCACAAAAATTGTCACGTCCATATCACCTCTGGCAGGGCTTATCTCAAACTTATTACTTGTACTCTCGTGCACAAGAAGGAATAGGTCCACCAAAAATCCCCCGGTGGGATGCCCGTAATGGAAACGAATAGTTCAAATCCACATTACCTCTGAACTAATTTCTTTTTCCCCAGTAGAGAAAAAGTCAGTTCATGTTCATATTATCTCTAAACTACGTCTCTCCACTATCCCAATAGAATTATATCTTACCATGTCCACATTACCTCTTAGTAAGATATTTCCAGAACTTTTCCATGTCCATATCACTCTAAGTAAAGTTTCGCTCTTCGACTTTTCTGCTATCACGTTCACATAACCCGTGATAGTGCTAGTCGTTTCAGCTTATTATCTGTACTTATGGTACTCCATGAGTAATAAGTCCACAACCCAAGAGTTTTCCATGTCCATATTACCTCTGAGCAAACTTCCCGGCCTTGACCATCGATCATCACATCCATATTACCTCTGATATCAATTTACTTTCAACTTATCACCCATACCCAATCCGGAGTATGTCCGTGGTGTTAAGTCCACAAAAACTGCCACATCCATATTACCTCTGGTAGGGCTTATCTCAAACCTATTACTTGCATTAACGTGCACAAAAAGTAGTACGTCCATAAAACCTATCACGCCCAAGTGTGCAAAAGGGTAATAGGTCCACCAAGATCCCCCAGCAAGATATTATTACTATCCATAAAACCTATCACGTCCATATTACCTCTGATAGGGTTTGTTTCAAATCTATTACTCGTACCCCCAAGTGTGCAAAAAGGTAATACGTCCACCAAAATCCCCCTATGGGATGTCCACACTTACTTCAAATATTATACTACGACCATCTCACCTCTAGTACTAGCACCACAAATATCACAACAGCGATAAAAGTAATTTCTCCTTTCATTAAAACAAAAAGAAGGGGACAATACAAACATCAAGAAGAAGAGGAGTCAGAGCCCTCCATGCGACAACTTCTACATGCGTCAACTTGACAAACTTAACAGAAGGAAAGGACAGTGAATGCATGTTGATTTTATGCTTCTTATTCAAAATATTCCAGACTTAGCCAAGTCTGAAAACTTTGAAGGGGGTCTTTTAGAAGCATAAAAAATCTCTCAATGCACTCCAGTTTACAGTCAATAAATAAGCAAGAGAGGTATAACAGTGGTGTACGCATAACACCCTCGGATACATGATGTCCCGAGACGCATGCCACCTTTTGACGCATCGTTCCTACAGTCATATCAGAGCATTTATAACTCCGACAAAATAGACAGTCATCCTGACCGCCTCAAATCCTGCACCAAAGATTGGAATCCGGCCTGACGGTCTATGGCCCAATGCGCTCCAAACTACATGCGGTCCATGCGTCTCTGGCCCAATGCGTTCCTGACTCCATGCATTCTATGCATCTCTGGCCCATAGCGTTCCAGACTCCATGTGTTCCATGCATTTCTGTCCCAATGCATTCTAGACTCCATGCGGTCCATGCGTCTCTGGTCCAATGCGTCCCAGACTCTATGTGTCCCATACAGCTCTGGCCCATGCGTTCCAGACTCCATGCGGTCCATGTATCTCTGGCCCCATGCGTTCCAGACTCCATGCGTCCTATGCGGCTCTAGCCCATGTGTCCCAGACTGCATGTGTCCCATGCGACTCTAGCCGATGCGTTCCAGACTCTATGCGGTCCATGAGTCTCTAGCCCAAGCGTCCTCGACTCCATGTGTCCCATGCGGCTCTGGCTCATACGTTCCAAACTCCATGCGGTTCATCCGTCTATGATCCCATGCGTTCCAGACTCCATACGTCCCATGCGTCTTTGGCCACACATGTCCCAGATTCCATATCGACCAAATATTGCTATTACAACTGAGTGATTCTCTCCAACCAAATAGCGGCCACGTGTCCACTTGACCAAGTCGTGCCTACAACAGATGAGAACCATCCATATATTTGTTTGCCATTCAATATCAAAACGAGAACTGGGAGAACTAGATTTGATTTAACAAACTAAAAAAATACAAAGAAGAGTTCTAGAAGACAATCTAAGTACAAATTTATTTTCTAGAGGGTAACGATGGAGGGTTAGGAGTGTAGCAACTCTTTTTACTCTGTGGATGATCCGGTGCGGAAGCTCTTCGTTCTTCCTTGAGTGTTGATTCACATATAGCCAGCCAGCCTTTTGTCCAGGTCTAGTACCCTACTATTTATAGTCATATTTTTGGTCGCATGGATTTTGTCCGGGTCTGGTCCCCTCTCAAAGGAAGGGTGCTACAGCTATGCATGGGAATCCGGGCTCCGCTGCCACTTGGGCATTTATTAGAATTTTGTTGTTTGCTGTGTATCTGGGCAGTTCTTAACTGAGGAGGCGTGACTTGGTCAAATGGACACGTGACCGCTATTTGGTTGGAAAGAACCACTCAGTTGTAACAAGACTTGGTCTACGTGGAATCTGGGACACATGTGGCCAAAGACCCATAGAACGCACAGAGTTTGGAACGTACGGGGCCAGAGATGCATGGACAACGTGGAGTCTGGAGCGTATGGGCCAGAGTCTCATGGGGAGCATAGAGTTTGGGACGCATGGGCTAGAGACGATGAACCGCATGGAGTCTGGGACGCATGGGCCAGAGCCGCATGGGAACTTTTTATCGTGTTGTCCATGTGGTTTCTGCACTATCCTTGGGACTTCTGTCTCTTAGTGTGTTTTCGTCATTCGAGGCGATCAGAAAAAATCCTTTTCTTCAGGATTCTGTGTCAGGTGCCATCTTTGTTGTCAGGACGTCATGTCAGATCGACCTGCGGTCAATTGTCAGAATATTTGTTTGGACCGCATGAGTGTCCATTTTCTGGGCCACATTGTGTCCATGCGGTCTATCATCTGTTAAGTTTTATTTGGAGGTGTTTGGACGTTGGGCGCCTGGATGCGTCTTTTCCATGCTTCTACAAGACCCCCTTCAAAGTTTTTAAACTGATAAATTTGAAATACTTTGAATAAAAAGCATGGATGAGGTATATTCGGGTCGCATGGTTATTGTGCCGTATAGGCGAACGCTGCCAAGCTGTCCTTTAGTCATTAGCTGCCAGATTTGCCTTGACCTTTGAGTCGATTCTATTTGAATTCTGTACCATCTCCTGACACGGGGCTCTAAGCGGCAGTTCCCAAGCAGAATAAGTGGCACGCAAAAATTCAGGCATCAGGTTCATCACCATAACTGTCCCGTTCGTCATCTCGATCTCTTTACGCGTCTCTTGGAGCCTATAAGTAGGCAACTTGGGGATGAGAGATATTTTTGTCTTCCGTTCCTCCTCCTTTGTGAAGATGCTGGATGTTGCTGTCTTTCTCGTCGAGGAGTTGGTCGAGAGCAGGATTGATCCGTGGCCCCCTGATGGAAGGATTCTACTCCGAGGTAAGGGGTGTCATGTCTCTCGTGCTAAGGTCACAGAGGCACCGGTACACAAATTTGATGTGTGGGTAGGAAGTCCTCCTCAACGTAAGCCGTCCCTTAGCAAAATTCTGCCGCATAGATGAAGGCTCTCCTTGGACATATGCATACCTTTTCACAGAGCTCTGTCGTGTGGGTGAGCACTTCTTTATGGCATGCGTGTAGGATCTGTCTGACATGTGCGCCGAGCTTTTGGCGAGGCCGTATGGATGAGAAATTATCTGTTTTATGCGTGCCGAGCCTGTATGTGGCTTGGTCGCATGGGTGAGGTCTCATCTTGCTCGTCCGTACAGACTTAACTGTACGTGGCTATGGCCCGACAGCGGTATACGGCGGTTATACCTTTTTATAATCTTCGTTGAGATTGATGCATCATCTTTATGCAGGTTTGACCTTCACTCATGTTACCTATGATGGGTCATAGAAGGATATCATAACACCCTTTGTTCGGGATGAAAACCAACCTTACGCGTCATTTCTCCAAGAGACACGGTTAGTTTGATAAGAACTAATCCTGGAGGCGAGAATGAATATCCTGCGTTGTACGCTGAGCTGCCCTTGTTCATGCAGCGTGTTAGCTGCTTTTCTTCCTTTTATGTGGTTCTCCATCGGTCGGGGGACTGCGGGGTCGATGAAAGAATTTTGATTAATTGTCATTCCTGTTGTCGGTCTTCTAGCATGGTTGTAGAGCGTATGCTCTTGTTCTTCCCTTGCTATCCATCAGTATAGATTTTCCATATACTAAGGTTTGCACTGTGGAGTGGTGAGCCAAAAAGCATTGAGTTTTACTGTTGGGCCCGACTTGTGTCAGTAGCGACGATAGCATGGAGGGGCGCTTCTAATGCAAAAATTTTGTATCAGCGAGACTTTATGGAAAACTCTTTTAAAACTATTTTTTATCATATGTACTCATGATCTTGAATTCTAATAAAAACGCTTAAATGTAATAGATTTTTATCATATGTACTCATGATATTCATTGAATATTAATTAATAAAGTCTCTCCTTTTTTAGAATTTTGTATGTTTGCGAACTTTTGGGTATTGTACTAGGGATAGTATGACTGTAGTACCATGCCGTAGAATTTTAAAGATATCTCGTTGGGAGATTTTGGTGGACCTATTACCCTTTTGCGCACTTTGGGGTGCGAGTAATAGATTCGAAACAAACCCTATTAGAGGTAATATGGACGTGATATGTTTGGTAGATTTTAAGGACATTCCGCTGGGGGATTTTGGTGGATCTATTACCCTTTTTGCGTACTTGGGGTGCGAGTAATAGATTCGAAACAAACCCCATCAGAGGTAATATGGACATGATAGATTTGGTGAATTTTTAAGGATATCCTGCTGGGAGATTTTGGTGGATCTATTACCCTTTTGCGCACTTGGGGTATGATTAATAGATTTAAAACAAACTCTATCAGAGGTAATATGAACGTGATATGTTTGGTGGATTTTAAGGACATCCCGCTGGGGATTTTGGTAGATCTATTACCCTTTTGCGCACTTGGGGTAAGATAAATAGATTCGAAATAAACCCTAACAGAGGTAATATGGACGTGATAGGTTTTGTAGACCCATTACTTTTTGTACACGTTAGTACAAGTAATAGGTTTGAGACAAATCCTGCCAGAGGTAATATGGACGTGGCAGTTTTTGTGGACTTAACACTGCGGGCATACTCCGGATTGGGTATGGGTGATAATTTGGAAGACCATCGGTGGTAGAGGTAATATGGACGTGATGATTCGATGGTCAAGGTCGGAAAGTTGGCTCAGAGGTAATATGGATATTGCAGACTCCGCCGGAGTAGTGTATTAGAGAGACGGTCCAGAGATCCTGTAGACATGAACTAGCACCCAGGGAGATACGATGTAGTTTGGTAATAGAAGAGTACTTGTCTAATTTTGACGTAGTACTTTTTGAGGAACTTATCGTTGATAGGCATCAGGAGCAAGTCATTGTTGGATTTTAATAGGCGATATGTGCCGTTGGAAAACAAAGTTTCCACAACGAACAAACCCTCCCATTTAGGTTGAAATTTGTCGGCAGTCTTGTGGGTCATAACCATCGGTCTTCTTACTGTTAGGACGAGATCACCCACTTGAAACGTTATCTGTTTTACTAGTTTATTGAAGGCTCCAGAGAGATGCGCTTGAAATAGCTTTATGCGTTGTTGGGCTAATAGTCGTTTCTCGTCGAGTGCTTCCAACTCTTGTAACCGTCAATGGTAGTTGTCGTCCATGGTTAGTTGGTTGGAGAGAGCTACTTGTAGTAAAGGGATTTGGATCTCAAGCGGGAGTACCGTCTCACTTCCGTACACCAAAAAGAATGGTGTATTCCCAGTAGCAGTCTGGACTGTTGTTCGGTAGGCCCAATGACATTAACCTAGTTCTCATTCCAGTCACGTTTGTTGGTTGACACAAATTTCTTGAGGAGCTTGATGATGGATTTTTTTTAACGCTTTCGCTAGACCGTTTGTGGCGGGGTTGTATACCGTGGAGACTATGTTTTGGATTCGATTCTTGTCAAAAAAGTTGATAGAAGGCGTGACTTACAAACTGTAGACTATTGTCGTGGACGATCCTACACGGCAAGCCGAAGCGATATATGACGTGATGCTTGACAAAGTTAATCATGTTGGTTGTCTTGACTTCAGTGAGCGGAACAACTTTCACCCATTTGGAGAAGTAGTCGTTAATTGCCAGGATGAACCGATGTCCTTTTGATGAAGGCGGACTGATTGGCCCGATGATCTCCATTCCCCATGCCTCAAACGACCAAGATGCTACCGTTGGGTGTAGGAACTCGGATGGCTGGTGGATGAAGTCCACGTGGATTTGGCATACATGGAAATTTCTTGTGTAATCGACATCATCTGCTACCATCGTCGGCCAATAGTAGCCCATTCTCCGAAGATGGTCATGTAGCTTTGGACCGGTTTGATGCGACCAGCAGACGCCATCGTGAGCTTCGCGGAGGGCTCGTTTTGCCTCTACGTTTGACAAGCATCATAGCAGAAGGCCGTCGTAGGACCGACGGTACAATATTTTGGTCTCCGTGTCATAATAGAAATGGAGGAAGCGTCTTCTGATTGACGTAGCTTCCTTTCGGTTTTCAGGAAGAATTCCATAGACTACGTAGTCGATGAATGGAAGCCTCCAATCTTGAGTATCGATATCGACCTTAGCTGCATAGCTGAGGCATAAGCATAGGTTGCTCTTAGGACAGACCAGCTCTTGTCCGATTATCGTGATTAACTGATGGGTGTTGTCTGGGAATGTCAAGGAAGCAGCGAGTCCAGCTAAGCATCTGCCTCAATATTTTACAACCGAGGGACATGCTCAATAAAGAACATCTTGAAGGTTGCAAAAATTCTAAGCGTTACTTGGTGGTCGGGGATCAAGTCTTCATTTTGGACTTCATATATTTTCTGGACTTGATTGACGATTAGATGAGAATCCTCGTAGGTCTCCAAGTACTCTACCCCGACTTGTTTGGCGAGTTGGAATCCGATGATTATGGTGTTATACTCTGCCACATTATTGGAGCATGGCTCCGTGAGAGAGTATGCGGGATTGATGACGATGTCGTATGGAAAGATCAATAATATTCCGACCCCATCGATGATGTTGTCTTTGGGCCCTGCCCTTGAAGCACCGTCAAAGAACATTCGCCAAACCTCTTCGTGTGAGGTAACGTTGGCATATGCCACTTCGTCTGGAATCTCTTCATATAGCTTTGATATTTTTGACCCCGGGTGGACTTCAAGAAAGTTGGCCAATGCTTGATCCTTAACGGTCTTCTGTGGGACAAATACCATATCATATGGAGATAATAGTATTGTCCAAGTAGCCAAGCGGAAACTGAGTGCCCCAGGTTTGGTCATGAGGACCCAGAGGGGGTTGACTCGCGAGATTACATGAATGGTCTGTACAGTCACGAAGTGTCGAGTTTTCTGGATGGCGAATACCAGCACAAGGCATTCTTTCTCGACGGTGGTATATCTATTCTCTGGGACGACCATCATCCGGCTAGGGTAGTATATGGCCTACTCATGTCCTGAATCACTATTCTGGGCTAACAGGGCGCCGAGAGAATGATCTATTGTACGTACATAGAGAAGGAATGTCTTTCCCATGACCGGGGCCACCAACATAGGAGGGTTTGATAGGTATTATTTGATGTTGTCGAATGCTCGTTGGCATACTTCATTCCAAACAAAGGAGACACATTTCTTCATAAGCTATGTGAACGGCCGACAACGTCCCTAGAGGTTTGATATGAACCTCCTGATGTATGCCAACCTTCCTTGGTGGTCGCGGAGTTATCGGAGGTTCCTTGGCGGGTGCATCACCAGGATGGCCTTAGTCTTGTTGGGGTCTATATGAATACCCCGGAAAGTGATGACGAAACCCAAGAATTTGCCGTTAGAGACTCCCAGGAAAGACTTGATATGGTTTATCATGAGGCAGTGTGCGCGGATTAAGTCGAACACAATCCTCAGATCTTGGAGGTGATCAACCTTAGAGCGACTCTTGACGACGATGTCATCAACGTAGCATTCCACCGTCTTGCACAGATGTTCACAAAAAATAGTGCTCATAGCTCGCTGATATATAGCATCTGCGTTCTTCAGGCCAAAATGCTTGACCGTATAGTAGTATACGCCTATCGGGGTCCGAAATGTCGTATATTTCTCATCATCGAAAAATATCTTGATTTGGTTATAGCCTGAGAAGCCATCCATGAAGGACATGCACTCAAATCCATTAATGTTGTCGATTATTACGTCGGTGATTAGAAGAGGGAATTCATCTTTGGGACATAACGCGTTTAGATCACAAAAGTCGATAATGACTCGGATCTTCCCATTCTTCTTAACGATGGGCACGATGTTGGCTACCCAGTCGGGGTATTGTTCTTCGCGGATGAAGCCACTAGATATCAGCTTGTTGACTTCAGCTTCGATAGAATCTATCACGTCTGGCCGGAACCGTCGCTGTTGTTGCTTGAGTGGTTTGGCGTCTGGCCTAATATTGAGTTTGTGGATCACGATTTGAGGGTCCAGTCCTGACATGTCTTCGTAAATCCAGGCAAAGATATCGATGTACTCCTTGATGAGTTGTAACAGGAATTCCTGGTCTTCGTCGGGCAGACTTTTACTGACAAAGATAGGCTTTGGGGAGATCTCGTCCCCTAGATTGACTTGAATAACTTTGTCCTTGATAGGAGGTTATCGCTGCTCAAATCGCATTTCCCATTGTGAACCCAGGTGTTGGGTCCAAGGTTCCATCTCAAAGAGTTCTGATGGATCCTCGTTGTCTTCCTCAAGGTCGACAGACACCATGTTGGAGGAGAGTGTTTATTTGAGCATATTCTTGATGTTGACGTCGGAGTCACAGGCTGAAGATTCTGAAGAGTGTGAGCCCTCCTCATCTTCTTTATCTGAGCTCTCGGGAGTTGTGAGAGGTGTTACATATCCTAAGCCATGCTTAGTCTTATGATAGTAATCCTCAGACTTGCCCGCGGGGGAGAAAAGTAGTAAATACGCCCTTCGACCTTTGTCGTAGTTTAATCCTTCAGTGACCTCTAGGTTGTACCCCATCTTTTGGATAAGATGTAGGTCTTACGATCTGTACTGGTAGAGTGACATTATGTCTATCTTAAATTCTAGTTTTTCTTCCTTTGGGATGAAGGACCGGAGGTATTCCACTCTACCGAAGATGATGATCTTATCTCCCTTCTCCCTGGGTGGGACTAAGAAGTAAGAATCCTGACTTGAGTGAAACCGGTGCACGGTGCATGTAGTGGTCATTTGTGTGTGCAGGTGAAGGCCCAGACCGTGCTCCAGTGAGTAGAGTGTACTTATATGCGTATGTTTCTTGTAGTTCAAAGATAGCCCTTTATTGAAAAAATATGATCTATTTCGGCGGGATTACATCGTCAGGGGAAGGGGTGTTGACACTGGCAAATATATATTCCTCCAGCTCATCCTTCTCCTTGGCTACCCCCAGCGTAAGCGAAGGCTTTGGTATTTTTCTGCGTAATTTCACCACCAAAGGTCCGGAAGTCGCAGGTATGGTCGGCCTTTGGTGGTCGACTCGGCCTGTGAAGGCGAACGACCATTGGTTCGGAAGGCGTGAATAGGGCATAATCTCCTCTTGGTGGTCGATTCGGCCTGCGAAGGCGGACGACCATTGGTTCTGGCAACGCCGAAGGTACCGAAGATTCAGGTGCCTTCCCGCATGATTTGACGATGAGAGGTGCGGCCGCATCGGGAGTGCGAGCCTTGAGGAAGATTCTCATAGGATCCTCGGGTGCTGTTGTAGCCTCGCCTTCATCGTCGAACTCATTGCCACCTTCATCTTGGCAGACTTTCTTGTAGAGGATCGAGTCGGAGGAGTATATCTCAATACCCTTAAACGGATCGTCGTCAGCGAACTCCGTTTTGACAAAATCGTGTTTGTCTACATATTTTAGGCACTTGTTTAGGGTGGATGGCACGATCCTGTGTTCATGTATCCACGGACGCCCCAACAAGATATTGTAGGACGTGTCTACGTCTATGGTGTATGTCACGCCCCAGTCCCAAAATGTCGAGGGACTAGACACGTGGCAATGGCCAGCAGGACGCACCGATGGACAAACCCAATTTAATGGATCCATCAGGGCATACTTAAGCTGTAAAATTAAGTCTACGAAAACAGGCACAACTAATCTCATCCACACAAGATATAAAATATGATCCACAGAATAAATAAGGAATGTAAATCATCAGCTAGTCTCACAAAGTGCTTCGGGGAACAACCCGATAAATATCTGATATAATGGTTCAACAGACCAGAATATAAATGACTGAAATAAATAAATACTGAGCATGAAATATGGATGCTCAGGAGAAGTCTTCGGCTAACACCTCATCCTCGGATGGTGGTAAAGCTCCTGGATCATCTCCTGCTCCGGTCCCGTATACCTCGGGATAGATCTCGTCCTCAAATCCTGGGGACATAATCCGGATCCAGGTCCTCAGGGGACATAGCAAGGTACAAGAAAGCTCATGCCAAAATAAATATAGTGCAGAAAATAAATAAAATAAATAGGGCAAGTAAGTAACCATCTAAGTGAAAATGCAAGTGAGAGCATCACGAGTACTCAGGCTGAGCCACTACCAGCTCTGTGTCGGGGAGCCGGTAGCGGTAATAACACCTAATGTGCCTAGCTCTGCTACGAGAGTCTACGGCCTCACAATAGTAGTAGATATATATATGAAACAGCCTGTAGTCTGTGTGTCTCTCCCCACCCAATATAACCACGCATATCATGACCATAACGTCTCATGTCCATGTCAAGCGGGATCATAGCTAATGCAACAAGTCATAAAGTATCTATGAATATAGTATCTCTGTCAAGTCCTGTATCCTATACAGAATCAACATGAATATCTCAGGAAGATCCTGTCTCATGAATGGTGTCAAGTATCCTGGGTCATAGTGTACTTGGTAAGACAAGTACGAGAATATAAAGTATCACGAATGTCCATCTCTAGATGACAATACACAACACCGCGTACGGTGTTGGCACCCGACTAATAATCGGACGCTAAGTAAGTCACACGGTCCTAGGTTGAGCATGCACAGCAATATAAATGAAGCAAGGAAGATATGTAACAATACTGCAGAGTTTGGCAAGGTACACTTGCCTGGGGTCCTGTTGCTGGTATGAATCAGAGTTCAAGTCACAGTCCAAATAGCCTATGTATTACAAATTTATCACGTCAAAAGATAATTTATTTTAATTTATTTAATTCTGGAATAATTACTCTAAAATCCTATTTTAATCTTATTATTCTAATTTTTATGTTAATTCCTAAATTTTGTCCAAAGAAACTGAATTTTATCAACTCGAGACTCATAGCACGCAAATCGAGGCGATCTGTTGACCAAAAAGTCAACCAACACAAACTCGACTTTCATGCATAATTTCCTGTAGATTTCAGCATCAAAAATATACTAGAATTTATGGCTCATCCGAATTCAAATTCGTTTGAAAATTATGGCACATACAAGTTTCGTATCGTGCACCGATGGTTAAATTCTAACCTAGAAGTTCTACAAAATTAACAGTATAAAAATACATTGAATTAAATTCTGGGAAAAACATATGTCAATTATCTCGACATTAGCTTTCCGAAACTTCAATGGTTCATGATTATGATTCCTGGTTCTCCCGGAATCACGAAAACATTGAAACGTGTCTATTTTCGGACATACTGTGCTCTACGAATTTTCCAAAATTTAATACTCATAATTTTGTAAAAAAAATTATATAATCAGAAAGCTAACCTCAATATCGTTCTAACGCAAGAAACTAGACCTCGTTTGGAGTCCGGAGCTATGCGCAATGGCTTCTGGAAGATGAAGAAACTCTAGATAACAATTCTCCCAAATCTCTCTCTCTCTAAAATAATGAGATAATTAGGGTTATATTATATATATATATATATATATATATATATATATATATATATATATATATATATATATATATAGGGATTTTGAGCGACTGAATGAAAGTTGATAGGGTGACACGTGTCATGATTTGATTGGATGGTTTTTGTTATATTATTTGTTTTTTTTATTTGCCTTTATCAAAACATTATTTAAGTCATTTTAAATCTAAATAACTCAAAATAAACATTAAAAATAATCATAAAAATCTGGAAAAATTACAGAAAATATATTTTGAACCTAAAAACCCTAGAAAAATATTTGGGATAATTATATATTCATAGATTTCCTACTATAATTAGGAGAAGCTCTAAAAATTAGATTTACCATAAAAATAAAAATAAATACTAACATTATTCCAAAAATTCTAAAATAATTCCAGAAAATATATAATAATATTATAAACCTTAAAAATAATGTGGGTCCATTCTATATTCCTGGGCTTGCACCATAAATTCTACAAGTCCTAAAAATTTGTTATTAGCCTAAATAACTCCCAATAAATATTAAAATATTCAGAAAATTTCCAAAAACTTCTAGAAAATATATTTTATTATTTAGAACCTAAAATAAAAGTTTGGGATATTTTTAATTATATTTGAATCTAAAATAAATTCTTGAAAATCCTAGAAAATTACAGAAAATTATGAAAAATCTAAATTAAAAATTTCTGAAAAATCAGGGGGTTACAATCTACCCAACTTATAAAAATTTCGTCCTCGAAATTAAAATTAAGCCATGATAGAAGTCAAGGATGGTCTAAGATTTGCATTGGTTAAAATGCAAGGCTAGGTTTAACGGAGTGGACGATGTTGCACGTTGCACATTCCGAAATCATGGGAGAAATTCACATGAGTAAAATTAGTTTTTCTTCGTGTGTCATGTCCAATAGTGTGGACACCTAAATGCTCTTTTGCATAAAAGCGCCCAATAATTGAAATGTTGCACAAAGATGGAAATTGGAGGATGGGTATGTCTAGGACAAGGTGTGGAATTTGTAGGAATGCGGTGACTAGGGAAGTGCTCCAATTATTGAAGCAATGGTAAGGCGCGCCGAGGGATACCATGTTGTAAAACTAAATAAAAAATGTCGTTTTCTATTCCTAAGTAGATTCGAGCTAGCCTCAGTCTCACTATCTAAGCCAAGTAGGTCTACTTCTTAGGTGAGGGGGTTTCACAATCCAGCCAACTTAAGACAATGTCGTCCTCAAAATTAAAATAAGACATAATTTGTTAATCCTTCGTGTACATAAGGCAAGTCAATCGTAATCTTCTTGCGATAATTAAAATCCTAATCATATCTATTGTAATCACTTCTAGGTTAAGATGACCACTGATCCAATCAAATTCAACCTATGGTTATCTCTTCTCGCTTTTTCAAATTATCCATATCCAAATTTAAATTAAATCCATATATCATCTTCAAGATTTAAATACGTATATCAATTTTACCTCACGATCTCCAATTATCATAATCTCCTCTAGAAGTAATTCGAGTCCATTATTATTCCTATTTTCACTTATAAATTTTTGTATGCTTCAACTTCTTAAATTCCATTGATATCCTTAATATTTCAAATAGGTTGTCCAACCATCAAGTTTTTATTTTAACTCAAATCATCAAATTGAAAAAATAATTTAAATGCAGTCCACCATTGTTCAAGTCTGAAATTCCATCTTTTTATCCTCTAAATTTCAAGTTGATGATTTTACCTTCATTGTTTAAATCGTGTACTTAAGGTATAAATATCGGGTCCTCAATATCAATTCATTAATCCTCATCATCTTAGTCATTCTTCTAAAATTCTCAAAATTAAAATGGCTTGAACCTCTCCCAATTTAATCTTACTCGATCACAATCTAAAAGAAATTCCTCTCGAGTTGACAATGCACTACTACCCAACTTAGAATTTATCCATCTATCACATAAGGCTATATACCTTAAGAGAATATTCCTTAATATGTTTACTCATGTCATTCAATCCTCGAACTTCAATGCCGATCATATCACATATGATATGTCCTTAATTACGAAGAATAATCCTCAAGTATATGATCGGCCTATGGGGTATATCTAGTATTCTCTGTGTATCAATTTATACCAAGCACGATATTTCGTCTTTCCGAAATAAGGGAAGACGGAGACCAATAATAAAGAGTTCAAGGGCAGCGTAATAGAATAGAAGTATTGGGATCAAGGCGTTTAAAGAATTCAATTGGGAATTTGTAAACTCTCTCACCCAAAATAGGTATTTTGTGTATATTTTATATTATTATATTTATTATATATGATGAATTTATTTAGACAAAAATATGTCACGCCCCAGTCCCAAATACGTAGGACTAGAAACACGTAAGCATGCCAGCCGCATGGATATGATAACTCCAATATATGGAAACCAAATCCATACGTACGCTGTAATATGAATACAAAATCCACAAGTGGTATAAACATATGTCACAAGTCACAGGGTAAAATCTAAATCTCATCCACCAAAATCATATAGAAATAAATAACCAGTATCTATGAAACTAGATCTCAATAAGAAGTATCTAAGGATGATAGTTGGATGGAAACAAATCCACTACCAACTTGAATATAAGAGCAAATACAATATGAGTACAACACCACAACACAATATAAGAATACCAGCTATCCATCACAGATCGTAGAGAAGACATCCTCGGATCACATGTAACCATCCAAATCTGCGCTCCTGCAAATACTCAAGAAAAGATACACCTGGCAGCGGACCAGGTCCTCAGAGGGACATAACAAGATACTTAAACACATGCCAATAAAGTACTGAAATAAATATCCAAAAGGGTCGCCTAACCGTCTAAAGTGAATGCAGTTAAGAACACCTTTCCCCACAAGTGAGCTATCTGGCTGAAAACTGGGATTTGGCATGGTTCTCTTTTGAAGATCCAGGGGCCCAAAGGCACGTCGTCTTTTGAACGGCGGAGGCCCGCCAATGTATATATATGGGTCATCACCACCCGTATCTCCAGCGGAGAATCCGGGCGTCACAGAAAAAGTGTAAAGGAGCTCAAATGCGGTACTTGTTGTTCTCTCCACCCCATGCTCTAAGCATGTCACATCCATGACACAATAACACCTCTAATAACTGCCAAGTCTACTAGCATGCAAAGTTTCTAACAGCAGCTATTCCTAACGCACGGCCCATATGTACAGGAGGCCAGACCTGTCACGCAGTCCGTGATCTATATGAGACTCACACTCGTGTAACCACTGTGTCACGGCCAATGAACCTAATGGTGCTACATGATAATGGGGTAGTCTCATGAACAAGGTTAATGTAATACATAAATAAAAACATATCGCGACGTCACCGTCGCGGGCGTTTTATATAACAGTTAAAATATATGAACTAAAGACAGAAAATAAAGATGCATGCAACATATGGAATATAAATAACAGTACAATGGCAAGGTATACTTGCCTGGCAAGGAAGCTGTAATGTACCAATAACCTGCTCCAGAAATCGCGCAGAATAATCCAATATCCTATGTACACATAAATATAATATAATAGAATCATTAGTCATTACACTAGCACATACTCAACCACATTTATACTGGAATCAGGGGGTATACTAGGGGTAACACTAGTCATCTAACACGGTCAATTACGCATTGAATTACGCGGGTGTCGCGTCTTCAAGTACTGTACGAAATCAGTCAGTCAACTGACAGGTGTCTATGCCAGTACGTTAGTGTACGCAAGGCAGACAAATTCATAAGTTCTTAGGGTCAACATGGTCAAGGTAAGTATGGGATAGTCCACGATGTCCTAGGGTCATACAGTCTGAATATTTAGTCATAATTATCAATTAGCATTTACTTACATATATATTCATATAACTATATAATAATATAACCATTAATTTATTTTAATTTATTTAATTCTGGAATAATTACTCTAAAATCTTATTTTAATCTTATTATTCTGATTTTTATGTTAATTCCTAAATTTTGTCCAAAAAAACTGAATTTTATCAACTCGAGACTCATGGCACGCAAATCGAGGCGATCTGTTGACCAAAAAGTCAACCGATACAAACTCAACTTTCATGCATGATTTCCTATAGATTTCAGCATCAAAAATATACTGGAATTTACGGCTCATCTGAATTCAAATTCGTTTGGAAATTATGGCACATACAAATTTTGTATTGTGCACCGATGGTTAAATTCTAATCTAGAAGTTCTACAGAATTAACAGTATGTAAATACTTCAAAATAAATTCTGGGAAAAATATATGTCGATGATATCGATATTAGCTTTCCGAAACTTTAAACGGTTCGTGATTCTGATTCCTGGTTCTCCCGGAATCGGAAAAACATCGAAACACGTCTATTTTCGGATATGCTGTGCTCTACGAATTTTCCAGAATTTAATACTAATAATTTAGAAAAACAATTTATATTATCAGAAAGCTAACCTCATTATCATTCTAACAAAAAAAACTGGAGCGTGTTTGGAGTCCGGTGCTAGGAGATATCGTCTTTTTAATTCGTCATAACTAGTAGAAAATGAGGCTGAATTTATGACAAATTTTAACTATTTTTTGGACGAAAAATAGAGGAATTTGGGAAAGAAAAATATGAAGGATGAGGTATTTATAATGGTGGACACTACTTAATTAAATACGAATAGGATTGGTTAATTTGGATAGGATTATGATGAATTTAAATAAGGATAGGATATGCATGAAGTTGATTTCCTAGTAGGTTCAGGATTTGAATTAATTTAAAATAGATAATCTTAAATATAATTAAAGATAATACAAATAATTTATAAAATCTTATTAATATCTATTAACACTAAATTAGTATCTATCTAATATTAAGACTATATATATCCAAATAAATCCTAAATCATTTTAAAATCCAAATAAATTTCTTAAAATTCTAAATAAATTACAAAAAAATATAATTAAATATTTTAAACTAAAATAAATATTTGGTAGGAACGACATGCAAGTATGGTCGTATAGTAAATCATAGAAGTCCTAGAAATTTATGTTTTCTAAGTTTTAATTACCAAAAATTCTAGAAAATATCTCCAAAAATCTAAAATAACCTAAAATAATTCTAAATGAATATTTATATAAGTAAATATATCAAGAAATTTATTTTCTAATTAAATAAGAGCATATTCTAAATAAATTCATCATATATAATAAATATAATAATATAAAATATACACAAAATACCTATTTTGGGTGAGGGAGTTTACAGAATTGTCAAAGGAATTGTGGATTGAAATCCTATTTTGGTAATCATTTGTTCGCCTGCTCGTATTAGTACAGTTATGTAACCGATACGATATATCAGACATGTCTAGGGCAAGTATATTCGTCTACTAATCACTACATATCTCAATCCACGAAAGGTATTATTGCGAGGGCGAATCAAGTGCACTATGGTTGATCAGACCGTAATACACTGATTCTGAAATGTATTATTGTGGGCCTCCCCAATAATACATATGTCATGAACAAGCTCGATAAAGAATAAGCTTACAAAACTAGGCTATAAAATAGCACAATAAGTCAAGGTAGTATATGAAATATAAGCACGCTAGATGATGATGGAAGGAGGTACAAATTATTCAAGTTCACAAAACGAATAAAATGAGCAACAATAATAAAAGACTCTACAATCTCTACAGTTATCATACAACCTCCTTGTCTAAGTTGCTACTCGACCCAATAGGGCATGAACCTCTAAATTCTATTGTCTGAATAAACACTGTCATCTTATGCTAGCATACAATTATTGCCATTCAGTTACACCGCCTTGATGGGTCAAGTGGACTATGTGGTACTAGTCTCAAGGAAAAGAGAATATAACTTGTATCGAGGTGGGGGTACAAATTACGTGATTTAACACTAAGGGATAATCATCGGGTCACAATCTACAAGATTAACTCAAACTTATCGAACTCTAACTACAAAACACAAAATTTTCAAATTCAAGACTATAACTATAATCCTAACAAACTATGGGTCCTTAACAAGGAATAAAATTACTTGGCCTACTATTAGAAGTATCAGGTGGCACGAATTGAAAGACGGAGAAAAGAAAAATATATTTTAGTCGTTGCGCATTAGCGAACGTTAAGGTCGCAGACGAACAACGTATGAAATTAAAATACGAGGCTCTACATAATATCATAGTTTCCTAAGGTGAATGTGGCGAGCAATTCTCCGTGTTTGAGGTATGATCTCATGGGAAATGTCATACTCTTTGCTCTGGGCTCCCTGAGGTACTATTGCTAATATTATGACACGAACATATATCCTAGCACTATCTCACTATGCACATTAGGTTCAGTTCTAACATTAAATTTTGGTTTTCTATTGGTTCCTCAATACTAGGGTCAAACATTATGGTGAAACTTCCAACTAACTCTAGTAGTGTCTATACTACTCTCAAGTCTTCATAATACATCAGGGGGTAATGGTAAACCAATTCTAGAGATAAGGACTTCTAGGGTTCACTAGATATTCCAAACTTAGTGGGGTGTCAACACTCTAGTGGTACTCTTAATAGGAAGGTTACCTTACTTATCATCTAACAACAGGAACTTATATATTTTAAGAGAGGCTATACTCAAGAAACTAATAGGGAAGCACATGAATCAAGCAGGATGCAATTTATCCGAATGGAATGGATTGGAAGGAGGATGAGTCATAGTCAGTGTGGATGAGATCCTATACTCTAATCCTAGTTGCAGGCTTGCTCGGTCCCTAAGTTAAAACCGAACAATTTTAGTCGTAGGCCTGCATGGGCCACCACAAAAACCATGTCACGCCCCAGTCCCAAAATGCCGAGGGACTAGACACGTGGCAATGGCCAGCAGGACGCACCGATGGACAAACCCAATTTAATGGATCCATCAGGGCATACTTAAGCTGTAAAATCAATTCTACGACAACAGGCACAACTAATCTCATCCACACAAGATATAAAATATGATCCACAGAATAAATAAGGAATGTAAATCATCAGCTAGTCTCACAAAGTGCTTCGGAAAACAACCCGATAAATATCTGATACAATGGTTCAACAGACCAGAATATAAATGACTGAAATAAATAAATACTGAGCATAAAATATGGATGATCAGGAGAAGTCTTCGGCTAACACCTCGTCCTCGGATGGCGGTACAGCTCCTGGATCAGCTCCTGCTCCGGTCCCGTATACCTCGGGATAGATCTCGTCCTCAAATCCTGGGGACATAATCCGGATCCAGGTCCTCAGGGGACATAGCAAGGTACAAGAAAGCTCATGCCAAAATAAATATAGTGCAGAAAATAAATAGAATAAATAGGGCAAGTAAGTAACCATCTAAGTGAAAATGCAAGTGAGAGCATCACGAGTACTCAGGCTGAGCCACTACCAGCTCTGTGTCGGGGAGCCGGTAGCGGTAATAACACGTAATGTGCCTAACTCTGCTACGAGAGTCTACGGCCTCACAATAGTAGTAGATATATATATGAAACAGCCTATAGTCTGTGTGTCTCTCCCCACCCAATGTAACCACGCATATCATGACCATAACGTCTCATGTCCATGTCAAGCGGGATCATAGCTAATGCAACAAGTCATAAAGTATCTATGAATATAGTATCTCTGTCAAGTCCTGTATCCTATACAGAATCAACATGAATATCTCAGGAAGATCCTGTCTCATGAATGGTGTCAAGTATCCTGGGTCATAGTGTACTTCGTAAGATAAGTACGAGAATATAAAGTGTCACGAATGTCCATCTCTAGATGACAATACACAACACCGCGTACGGTGTTAGCACCCGACTAATAATCGGACGCTAAGTAAGTCACACGGTCCTAGGTTGAGCATGCACAGCAATATAAATGAAGCAAGGAAAATATGTAACAATACTGCAGAGTTTGGCAAGGTACACTTGCCTGGGGTCCTGTTGCTGGTATGAATCAGAGTCCAAGTCACAGTCCAAATAGCCTATGTATTACAAATTTATCACGTCAAAAAATAATTTATTTTAATTTATTTAATTCTGGAATAATTACTCTAAAATCCTATTTTAATCTTATTATTCTGATTTTTATGTTAATTCCTAAATTTTGTCCAAAGAAACTGAATTTTATCAACTCGAGACTCATGGCACGCAAATCGAGGCGATCTGTTGACCAAAAAGTCAACCGATACAAACTCAACTTTCATGCATGATTTCCTGTAGATTTCAGCATCAAAAATATACTGGAATTTATGGCTCGTCCGAATTTAAATTCGTTTGGAAATTATGGCACATACAAGTTTCGTATCGTGCACCGATGGTTAAATTCTAACCTAGAAGTTCTACAAAATTAACAGTATAAAAATACATTGAATTAAATTCTAGGAAAAATATATGTCAATTATCTCGATATTAGATTTCCGAAACTTTAAATGGTTCATGATTCTGATTCCTGGTTCTCCCGAAATCGCGAAAATATTGAAACATGTCTATTTTCGGACATGCTGTGCTCTACGAATTTTTCAGAATTTAATACTCATAATTTTATAAAACAAATTATATAATCAGAAAGCTAACCTCAATATAGTTCTAACGCAAGAAACTAGACCTCGTTTGGAGTCCGGAGCTATGCGCAATGACTTCTGGAAGATGAAAAAACTCTATATAACAATTCTCCCAAATCTCTCTCTCTCTAAAATAATGAGATAATTAGGGTTATTATAATATATATATACATAGGGATGTTGAGCGGCTGAATGAAAGTTGATAGGGTGACACGTGTCATGATTTGATTGGATGGTTTTGGTTATATTATTTATTTATTTTTTGATTTGCCTTTAACAAAACATTATTTAAGTCATTTTAAATCTAAATAACTCAAAATAAACATTAAAAATAATCATAAAAATCTGTAAAAATTACAGAAAATATATTTTGAACCTAAAAACCCTAAAAAAATATTTGGGATAATTATATATTCATAGATTTCCTACTATAATTAGGAGAAGCTCTAAAAATTAGTTTTGCCATAAAACTAAAAATAAATACTAACATTATTCCAAAAATTCTGAAATAATTCCAGAAAATATATAATAATATTATAAACCTTAAAAAATAACGTGGGTCCATTCTATATTCCTGGGCTTGCACCATAAATTCTACAAGTCCTAAAATTTTGTTATTAACCTAAATAACTCCCAATAAATATTAAAATATTCAGAAAATTCCCAAAAACTTCTAAAAAATATATTTTATTATTTAGAACCTAAAATAAAAGTTTGGGATATTTTTAATTATATTTGAATCTAAAATAAATTCTTGAAAATCCTAGAAAATTACAGAAAATTGTGAAAAATCTAAATTAAAAATTTCTGAAGAATCAGGGGGTTACAGCGTAGCAGGTGACTTCTGTTTTTAGGTCGCCAATCTGGTATTTTAAGCAAATTTTACCCAGATGGTAACTCCTCTCTTGTTGAATCCACTGATGGCGGTATTGATGGCCGCCAGACGATGCATCGGGATCCCCGGGGTCTAAAGCAAACTTTTTGGGATAATGCTGATCGACGATCCTGGGTCAATATACATTCGGTCCACCTTGATATCGCCAATATACCTGGTGTAGTACATGGGTCGATCGTACCTATTGTTCTTGAGTAGCATATCCTGTTACGAGAAGATGATATTGGGTATCACAGCCATAGCGTTGTTGCAATATGGACAAGCAACATGGTCTTCGGTTGGCGGATTGACTTGCACCAGGTAGACATCGGCGTTCTGCAGTGCCTCACTCAGGGTAGCTCGAGTCTCTTTGGAGAGCCGTAAATTCTGGCGGAAAGCGAGGAGCTTGCGATGCCTTACATAATAAGGGGCTTAACCAGACTTCCTATCCTTCCTTCCCCACAAGCTCTTGGACCCTATCGGTCACCTCATTATCGCTCGCCTCACTTCAATATTACGAGGCAGCTCACGTACGGTTCTGGAGCCGAGCCACTACACAGGGGCTTAGGTCAACACTTATATATTATCTAGTCATCAATTGGAAGCGGGTAAGATGGTAATGAATTGCGATTGGTCTAAAACTTCTAAAAGCGGCCTCAAATAGTGACAATTTCGTCGGGGTGTGAGCTAATTATGCTAAGATGTCAAAATTATAGGACCTTTCTAGCCCTTGTGGTGCATCCTTGCGCAACGGCTTGTCGAAATGCGTCTCTTTCCGTTTGAAATTGTCTACTGGTGGGGGCTGAGATGGCCCGAGACTAGTGATGGTAGGTGCGACAACAGGGGGCGTATCGCCGTGCATCGGTTGGTATATTGTGCCTGACCTTGTTGCACCTACTGCCAGCTCTTCAACCGACGAAGAAATTGTGTAACAGGTCTTGGATTTCCTAGCTTTGGATTTGGCAGTGGAGGATGCCGCGGGCTGTGTCAAGTCTAACACGAAGTCGGGATAGACCCACATGACCTCTCCGCGTGGTGTGGTAAGAGGTATTAGTCCGGCCGTCTGGTGTCGAGCTGGTTGAAGGTTGACCACTTCCATGGTCGCCATAGGGACCGGGACTACTCTGTCTTGGGCTTCCGTCGGTAGGAACTTGCAAAACTGGAGGGACACCATGTTGGCAACGACCGTCATGTCATCAAAGTACAGGAAAAGAGCCTTGGTGTCTATCAGAAGCTGGATGTACCACTTCAGGGTATATCACTCCTGCATCGGGTGATGGACGTATCAGTGGAAGTGACATTACTTTGGGTTGGAAATCTCCGCCGCCTCAGGCTGACGTCTGACGTCGGGGAGCCGGATTTTGCCTCCATGTATTAGCATGTCGAAGATGGGTTTGACATCAGCATCTTCGAAAGAGTAAGTCTCCTTGGGTTTTGGAGGCTCCTCCGGCTTTTTCTCAAGCTTCTTGGTCAAGGTAGTGACCATAGCCTGTTTTTCCTTTTCGTCGAGGCTGCTATTGCCACCAGTATTGTTGTTGTTGCTGCTGCTGTTGGACGCTTGCCCTTTTCCTCGGCAGTAGGGATATGGATCCCCAAGTGCCGAGTGTCACGCCCCAGTCCCAAAATACGTAGGACTAGGAATACGTAACACGCCAGCCGTATGTATACGAACTCCAATATATGGAAACCATATACACACGTACGCTGTACATGAATATCCAATCCACTATGGTAATATATGTCACAACAAGTCACACGCAGTTCTATATCTCATCCACAGCACAAATAATAGAATAATGGAAATCAATAAATGAATATCAAAGAAGCAGTCTCAAATAGTAATCTCAAAGTGTGATAGTCGGGTGGAAACAAATCCACTACAAATCGACTATAATAAACTACTAAAGAGAGAAGAGAATAAACTCTAATATAAGAATAAATGTCTAGAAAAGAATAGCAACTAGAATCTCTAAACAGCTGCAATAAATCACATATAATCAGAAGGTAAGATCTCCTCTGACTGATAGGTAGCGTCAGGTCCAGGTCCATACTCCTGCGGGTACTCCTGCTCACCTATATCTGAAAGGGACCAGGTTCTCAGAGGGACGTAACAAGATATAAAAAGTACATGCCAATAAAGTACGGAAAATAAATATCCATTGGGGTCGCCTAACCATCTATGTGAATGCAGTTTGAGAACAACTTTCTAACAAGTGGGCTATCTGGCCATAAATAGGATTGGCATGGTTCTCTTGGAGATCCAGGGGCCTACAAAGGCACGTCGTCTTTTGAACGGCGGAGGCCCGCCAAGTAGTATAGGTGTCATCATGACCGCGCATCTCCGGCGGAGCGTACGGGTTACACAAAGAAAGTGCAAAGGAGCCCAAATGCCTTACTTGTTGTTCTCCCCACCCAATGTTCTAAGCATGTCATGTCCATGACACGATAATACCTCTAATAACCGCCAGGTCTACTAGCATGCAAAGTTTCTATTGGCAATTATCCCTATCCGTCGCACGACCTATATTTACCGGTGGCCAGCCGAGAACGCAAGTCCGTGTCCTACATGTGACTCACACTCGTGTAAGAATAGTGACACCGTCGTTGCACCCAAGTTTCCTTGGACGCGCAGTTTATATAGCAGTTAAAATAAATGAACTAAATAAGCAAAAAATAAACATGCATGCCTCATATGGAATGTAAATACAGTACAATGGCAAGGTATACTTGCCTGACAAGAAATCTGTAAAGTGTACGCACCCAAATGTCAAGGACACTAAACCTGGAACTAAGGACTCCGAACAAACGTCTCCGGATGCTGAAATAAACATCACCAACATTTCTGGAATGAGCAAAATAGCTAAAAAGCACATACCTTTCGTCCAATTTGGACACAGGGGCAAAACAGTAATTTTAGGCAAAAGTGGGGTCCATGTGTGGCCCACTTTGCACCAAAAAGCGTGTCGAGGGTAACAGTCTCTAAATGGGACAAACTATAGGTCAAACAACTCTAGATGTCAATACGAACCCAATGGTATGTCCAAATGTGGATTCCGATGGGCCGAACAGAATTTTGTCCAAAAAGTCAACTATGGGGCCCGCCAATTGGCGATCTGGTCAACCGTCTCAGAAATGTGTGAAAATTGGGTCACAGGACCAGCGCGTTAGCACGAGTCCAGTGGCGCAAGTTTCGTCGCAATCTGACAAGCGTGCATAAAATACGCGCGAGTTCCACAAAAGTTGTGACACGAACTGTGTCCGCGGATACGGCCTGATTCCGACGCGCACACGCGTCCGAATCAGTCTCCACAAATTTTCACGTGTCCGGTTACGCTGCGTGCCCATTCAGTATACTTGGCATACGGCGGGGCGGTCCCGTTTGGCGGGACGCGCTCCGTTTTCCAACTTTTAAAAATCTAGAAAAAGTGGGTGCGCGCAGTTTTGTGACGAATATAATTCTGTCCACAGCAACTAATAGCATAGGGTTATTTAACAGAAAATAAACTAGGTCAAGTGTTCTACAGGTATCAAAAAGAATCACCGAATTCGGATATCTGTGGTGGGAGATACGAACTCGGCAATATAGGTGGTCACCGCAGTTTTCTGCGATTTCAGAATTGGGTCTGTTCCGCCCACTTTGGACGCTGTTTTTCACCTAGGGCACACGTTTTCCGAGGTTGGCTATAATACAACTATGGAAGAGGGTTAAGGGGTGAGCGTACCGGTGAAGACGGAACGGAGTTTGGTTGAGCGAGTCAACGGAAAATCACTCCGGAGCGAAGGTGCTTCGAGTGGGATTCTGCAGGGCGCGAGGTCGGAGTCGTTGGGATGGTTGGATGGCTTGGTGGGGCTTCTCTGGCTGCGGTGACGGCTCTAGATGGGAAGAGGAGGTCTGGAGATTTAGGTTAGGGTTTTGAAATATATATATATATATATATATATATATATATATATATATATATATATATATATATATATATATATATATATATATATATATATATATATATATAGGAAGAGAGGGAGAGAAGTGGGTCCGCGAGGCAAGGGGCGAGACTATGCTGCGGGATGGAATTGGTTTTGCTTAAAGTTGCTCCTGGCTGTGCTTTGCTTCCGCTGCGCTAGCATTTGCTAAGTTCCATCTAACTTGCTTTGCTAGCATTTGCAAAGTTCCATCTAACTTGCTGTGTATTTATTAGTATAGTATTATTATTATTATTATTATTATTAGTTTAAGTTTTTATTTAATACTTCTCTTCTTAACCTTTTCTTTTCCTAATATATATATACATATATATATATATACATATATATATATATATATATATATATATATATATATATATATATATATATATTTGTGTATACATATATATTATATATATTCTCATAAGAAAATTTATAGATTAGGGTAATGCACACCATTAGGCTAGCAACTGCTCAAGGGGTCTCCTACATGGAATAAATTTTAAAAAATTCCTGATGGTCCCATAAGTCCTCTAAGTGCCCGAACACCTAACATAAAAATTATTAAAAATCTATTTCTTCTATTTAGACCTAATTACTATAATTTAATTAATAATTAATAAGTAAAAGGTATATACGATTTTCTAGGAAGGGGGTTTTACATTCTACCCAACTTGTAAAAATTTCGTCCTCGAAATTAAATTAAGCCACGATAGAATGCAAGGATGGTATAAGATATAAATTAACAATGTAATTTCATACCTTGGTCTGCGAATAGGTTCAGAAAATGCTTGCGCATGTCGTCCTCGCGCTCCCAAGTTGATTCACCTGGCGCGCCATGCCTCCATGCTACGCGAACCAAGGGAATAGACTGGTTCCTCAACACTTTGTCTCGACGATCAAGGATTCCCACGGGTTGCTCTTGGTAAGACAAGCTCGGCCCAATGGTGATCTCCGAATGGTCGAGAACATGACTGCTGTCTGCCACATATCGCCTGAGCTGCGACACATGGAATACGTCATGTACTCCCTCCAGTGAAGGTGGTAGCGCAAGTCGATATGCCACCTCTCCAACTCTCTCGAGCACGTCAAATGGTCCAATATACCTTGGACTCAACTTGCCGCGCCCTCCGAATCGGATGGTGCCTCTGGTCGGTGATATCCTCAAGAATACGTGATCACCCTCTTTGAACTCCAAGGGACGACGATGAAGGTCTGCCCACTGCTTCTGCCTGTCTTGCGCTGCTCGCAAGTGTCCCTGAATCTTCTTGACTGTCTCTACCGTGTTGACCACCAACTCGGGTCCCAAAATCTGACGTTCTCCCACGTCACTCCAACACACAGGAGACCTACATTTTCTTCCATACAATGCTTCAAACGGAGCCATCTGAATACTCGCTTGATAGCTATTGTTGTAAGAAAACTCTACAAGATGTAGGTGGTCCTCCCATGATCCTCCGAAGTCTAACATGCAAGCCCTCAACATGTCCTCCAAGGTCTGAATAGTACGCTCCGACTGTCCATCTGTCTGCGGGTGTTAAGATGTACTGAACTTCAGACGAGTACCAAGACTCTCTTGTATGCTCCTCCAAAAGTGCGATGTGAAGCGCGAATCTCTGTCCGATATAATACTGACTGGTATGCCGTGCAATCTCATGATCTGCCTCATATATAAATCAGCTAAAGCTTCTGTAGACTGACCCACTCTAAAAGGTATAAAATGGGCTGACTTGGTGAGTCGGTCCACTATTACCCACACTGCATCTCTCCCACTTGGACTCTTGGAAAAACCTGTGACGAAGTCCATAGTGATGTGCTCCCACTTCCACTCTGGAATCGGAAGTGGTTGCAATAATCCTGCTGTCCTCTGGTGCTCCGCTTTCACTTGTTGACATACCAGACATTTAGCTACAAAACGAGCTATCTCTCTCTTCATCCCATGCCACCAAAAGTGCTGTCGTAAGTCACGATACATCTTGGTGCCTCCAGGATGAATAGAATAGATCGAACTATGAGCCTCTGCCATCATCTCCTGTCGAATCTCTCCATTTGGAACATAAAGACGATCACCACATCGTAATGTCCCATCCTCATGAATGCGCAATCCGGTCTGCTCTTCGGCCTCTGTTCTTTCCTTTAGTCTCCTGAATCTGGCATCTGTAGGCAAAGCTGCCTTAATCCTCTCTACCAATGATGATTGAACTTGTAAGTTGGCTAGTGTCCCATCTGCTCCGGGTAGTATCACTTCAATGCCAAGCTCTTGCAAGTCCTCCAATAGTTCCTTTTGTGCTGTCAAGAAGTAAACTGCTGGCTTCCGGCTTAACGCGTCTGCTACCACGTTAGCCTTGCCTGGATGATAATGTAGCTCTATCTCGAAATCTTTCATCAACTCAAGCCATCGACGTTGCCTCATATTCAACTCCTTCTGCGTGAAGACGTACTTGAGGCTCTTGTGGTCTGTATAGATTTCCACTCGTTTCCCATATAAGTAATGTCTCTATAGCTTCAGGGCAAATACAACGGCTGCAAGTTCCAAGTCATGAGTCAGATAATTCTTCTCATGTACTCGTAACTGCCTAGATGCATATGCAATCACCTTGCCATGCTGCATCAATACGCATCCTAAGCCTTTTCCTGATGCGTCACTGTAGATCACATAACCTCCTGATCCTGACGGAATCGTCAATACTGGTGCTGTAGTCAGTCGCTTCTTCAACTCTTCAAAGGCTGCTTGACACTCGTTAGTCCATATAAATTCTTGATCCTTACAAGTCAAACGAGTCATAGGTGCCGCTATCCTTGAGAAGTTTTCCATGAACCGTCGGTAATATCCCGCAAGTCCAAGGAAACTCCTCACCTCTGCTGCTGATTTAGGAACAGGCCATGTCTTAACTGCTGAGATCTTCTCTGGATCAACAGAAATACCATCTCCTGTAATAACATGTCCAAGAAATGAAACTCTGTCCAAGAAGAACTCACATTTGCTGAGTTTAGCATATAACTGCTCTCTCCTCAAAGTCTCTAGAATAATCCGCAGGTGCTCCTCGTGCTCCTCGTGGCTCTTCGAATAGACAAGTATATCATCTATGAAGACGACCACGAACTGATCCAAGTATTGGTGAAAGACTCGATTCATCAAGTCCATGAAGATTGCTGGAGCATTGGTCAATCCAAATGGCATGACCAAAAACTCGTAGTGTCCATATCTTGTTCTGAATGCGGTCTTCGGAATGTCCTACTTCCGTACCTTCACTTGGTGATATCCCGATCTCAGATCTATCTTCGAGAATACCTTAGCTCCACTGAGTTGATCAAACAGGTCATCAATGCGTGGCAATGGATATTTGTTCTTCACTGTCACTGCATTCAAGGCTCTGTAGTCAATGCACATACGCACCGACCCATCCTTCTTGGGTACAAACAATACTGGTGCTCCCCAGGGTGATGCACTCGGTCGGATGAAACCTTTCTCCTCTAGCTCCTTTAACTGTGCCTTCAGCTCGTCCATCTCCTTCTTCGCCAGTCTGTAAACATGCGATGCTATAGGTGCTGCTCCGGGTGCTAGTTCAATTGAAAACTCTACGTCTCTGTCTGGGGGTAGTCCTGGCAAATCCTCTGGAAAGACGTCTTGAAATTCTGAAATAATAGGGTGATAGACCACATCGTCCATCGCGAGCTGCATACCATCAAGGATTTCTGTGGATCCTCGGGCAAACTCAAGTTCAGGCTGGCATGGTACCTTAAAAAGAATGCTTCCTCCAAAGCAGTCGAAGAAAGCATGGTACTTGCTTAGCCAGTCCATTCCAAGCACAATATCAAAAGATGGCATAGGAAGGACTAAGAGTTGGGCATTCATCTCTCTGCCACGTATCACTATAGGGCCCGATCTACAAACTCGACTAACTGGTACAACTCCTCATCCGGTTAGAATTCTAACACAACTAGATAATGGTGTAGAAGCAATGTTGTGTTTGGTAATAAAACTAGATGATATGAATGAGTGGGTGGCTCCCGTATCAAATAATATCACCGCAGGAAAAGTAAAAGCAAGGGTAGTACCTGCTATGACATCCACCTCATAATCTATGTCATCTACCTCCAATGCAAAAGCTCGCTCGTTCCTCTGCGGCTGTCCATGTCCGGTCCTCATATACTGCTCCTCCTGAGTGGGTAGCGGTGGTCCTCTCTGAAATCCTCCTGCTGCTGGGGGACGGGGTGCTCCCGGTCCGGTCATCTGCTGGGCTGGCTTCGGTGCTGGAAGCGCTAGTCTCTGAACTGGTGGTGGGAGTGTCGATGTCTGTATTAGGCAGTCTCTCGCCATGTGCTGCCCGGAGCCACATCTCAGACACTGACCCAAGCGAGTCCGACAATCTCTCGATACATGTCCGCGTTTCCCACAATAATTGCAGTAGGGCTTCTCTGGATTCTGGTATGGTCCAGCTCTGTGTTGCTGATGCTGCTGTGCTAAGGGACGTCTGATAGGTCCTCCCTGTTGTGTCCTGGCTGGTCCTTGTGTATCCTTGCTGATCCTTGTTGTGTCCCCAGCTGACCTCCTTTTCCTCTGCTAATGGTTTCCTGAAATCTGGCCTCTGTCAGTAGTTCAGCATAAGAGACTCGGAACTGCGAGCTTGTATAATGTTGTAACTCCTGGGTCAGTCCTCGATGAAACCTCTTAGCCTTAGCCAAGTCATTTGGTATCAAAGCAGCGCAATATTTGCTGAGTCGACTAAACTCAGCATCATACTCGTCCACGGTTCGGTTCCCTTGCTCTAAGTGAAGAAACTAATCATACAAGGTGTCCCTAACAGTGTCCGGAAAGTACTTTCCCTCAAAGCACTCCAAGAACTGCTCCCAAGTCTGGTAAGTACCCAACTGGCGCTCCATGGATTCCCACCAGTGATGAGCATTACCATCTAGAAGCGTCCGTACACCCGTCATCCATAGGTCCGTGGATAACTGCGATGCCTCCAGTAGCTTCTGCGTGTGAGTGATCCAGCTGGTAGTCTCCTCTGGGCTCTCAGTGCCCTTGTACTGCTTTGGGCCCATCTGAACAAAATCCTTTATTGATCCAACCCTAGCTCGAGGTACTGGAGCTAGTGCTTGGGCTGGTACAGTAGCATGTGCAGCCATCCTCTCCAGTGCTGCCAAAAATTCTTGCCTCTGCTCGGCTGCCTGCTGCCTCTGCTCGGCTGCCTGCTGCCTCTGTTCCTGTATCATCATCTGAAAGAATTGGAATATCTGCGCTTGGCCATCTTGCGGTACTGGGACAGGTGGAAGGTTCCCAATAGGTGAAGCGAGAAGATCAGATGGAACTGGGGTGTGAGTCTGTCCATCTGGTCCTGGAAGCCTAGGAATCGTTGGGGTCCCTCCTTGAGTCTGACCATTGACTCCAAAAGTTGCGTCGCCATCGGCGGCAGTACATCCATTCTGCATATCCATCTCTCTGCAGTTGATGTACGAAACGATTAAAAAAAGTACAGGAATCAAACAGGATGCAAGTATTAAATAGGAAGGATGAATTTCAGTCAAGCATGGATGAGATCCTTATACTCTATTCCTATACGCAGGCTTGTTCGGTACAGTTACGTAACCGAGACAATATATTCTTGACCTGCATGGGCCACCACAAAAAATATGTCACGCCCCAGTCCCAAAATACGTAGGACTAGGAATACGTAACACGCCAGCCGTATGTATACGAACTCCAATATATGGAAACCATATACACACGTACGCTGTACATGAATATCCAATCCACTGTGGTAATATATGTCACAATAAGTCACACGCAGTTCTATATCTCATCCACAGCACAAATAATAGAATAATGGAAATCAATAAATGAATATCAAAGAAGCAGTCTCAAATAGTAATCTCAAAGGGTGATAGTCGGGTGGAAACAAATCCACTGCAAATCGACTATAATAAACTACTAAAGAGAGAAAAGAATAAACTCTAATATAAGAATAAATGTCTAGAAAAGAATAGCAACTAGAATCTCTAAACAGCTGCAATGAATCACATATAATCAGAAGGTAAGATCTTCTCAGACTGATAGGTAGCGTCAGGTCCAGGTCCATACTCCTGCGGGTACTCCTGCTCACCTATATCTGGAAGGGACCAAGTCCTCAGAGGGACGTAACAAGATACAAAAAGCACATGCCAATAAAGTACTGAAAATAAACATCCATTGGGGTCGCCTAACCATCTATGTGAATGCAGTTTGAGAACAACTTTCTAACAAGTGGGCTATCTGGCCATAAATAGGATTGGCATGGTTCTCTTGGAGATCCAGGGGCCTACAAAGGCACGTCGTCTTTTGAATGGCGGAGGCCCGCCAAGTAGTATAGGTGTTATCATGACCGTACATCTCCGACGGAGCGTACGGGTTACACAAGGAAAGTGCAAAGGAGCCCAAATGCCTTACTTGTTGTTCTCCCCACCCAATGCTCTAAGCATGTCATGTCCATGACACGATAATACCTCTAATAACCGCCAGGTCTACTAGCATGCAAAGTTTCTATTGGCAGTTATCCCTATCCGTCGCACGACCTATACGTACCGGTGGCCAGCCGAGAACGCAAGTCCGTGTCCTACATGTGACTCACACTCGTGTAAGAATAGTGTCATGGCCAATGAAACATAAATGCCTCATGAAGATGGGATAGTCTCAGAAAATAGGTCCAATGCATATACATAAATAAAAACATAGTACGACGACACCGTCGTTGCACCCAAGTTTCCTTGGACGCGCAGTTTATATAGCAGTTAAAATAAATGAACTAAATAAGCAGAAAATAAATATGCATGCCTCATATGGAATGTAAATACAGTACAATGGCAAGGTATACTTGCCTGGCAAGAAATCTGTAAAGTGTACGCGCCCAAATGTCAAGGACACTGAACCTGGAACTAAGGACTCCGAACAAACGTCTCCGGATGATGAAATAAACATCACCAACATTTCCAGAATGAGCAAAATAGCTAAAAAGCACATCCCTTTCGTCCAATTTGGACACAGGAGCAAAACGGTAATTTCGAGCAAAAGTAGGGTCCATGTGTGGCCCACTTTGCACCGAAAAGTGTGTCAAGGGTAACAGTCTCTAAATAGGACAAACTATAGGTCAAACAACTCTAGATGTCAATACGAACCCAATGGTATGTCCAAATGTGGATTCCGATGGGCCGAACAGAATTTTGTCCAAAAAGTCAACTATAGGGCCCACCAATTGGCGATCTGGTCAACCGTCTCAGAAATGTGTGAAAATTGGGTCACAGGACCAGTACGTTAGCACGAGTCCAGTGGCGCAAGTTTCGTCGCAATCTGACAAGCGTGCACAAAATACGCGCGAGTTCCACAAAAGTTGCGACACGAACTGTGTCCGCGGATACGGCCTGATTCCGGCGCGCACACACGTCCGAATCAGTCTCCACAAATTTTCACGTGTCCGGTTATGCTGCGTGCCCATTCGGTACACTTGGCACACGGCGGGGCGGTCCCGTTTGGCGGGACCCGCTCCATTTTCTAACTTTTGGAAATCTGGAAAAAGTGGTACGCGCAGTTTTGTGACGAATATAATTCTGTCCACAGCAACTAATAGCATAGGGTTATTTAACAGAAAATAAACTATGTCAAGTGTTCTACAGGTATCAAAAAGAATCACCGAATTCGGATCTCTGTGGTGGGAGATACGAACTCGGCAATATAGGTGGTCACCGCAGTTTTCTGCGATTTCAGAATTGGGTCTGTTCCGCCCACTTTGGATGCTGTTTTTCACCTAGGGCACACGTTTTCCGAGGTTGGCTATAATACAACTATGGAAGAGGATTAAGGGGTGAGCGTACTAGTGAAGAAGGAACAGAGTTTGGTTGAGCGAGTCAACGGAAAATCACTCCGGAGCGAAGGTGCTTCAAGTGGGATTCTGCAGGGCGCGAGATCGGAGTCGTCGGGATGGTTGGATGGCTTGGTGGGGCTTCTCTGGCTGCGGTGACCGCTCTAGATGGGAAGAGGAGGTCTGGAGATTTAGGTTAGGGTTTTGAAATAATATATATATATATATATATATATATATATATATATATATATATATATATATATATATATATATATATATATGAATAGGAAGAGAGGGAGAGAAGTGGGTCCGCGAGGCAAGGGGCGGGTCTATGCTGCGGGATGTAATTGGTTTTGCTTAAAGTTGCTGCTGGCTGTGCTTTGCTTCCGCTGCGCTAGCATTTGCTAAGTTCCATCTAACTTGCTTTGCTAGCATTTGCAAAGTTCCATCTAACTTGCTGTGTATTTATTAGTATAGTATTATTATTATTATTATTATTATTATTATTATTATTATTATTAGTTTAAGTTTTTATTTAATACTTCTCTTCTTAACCTTTTCTTTTCCTAATATATATATACATATATATATATATTTGTGTATACATATATATTATATATATTCTCATAAGAAAATTTATAGATTAGGGTAATGCACATCATTAGGCTAGCAACTGCTCAAGGGGTCTCCTACATGGAATAAATTCCAAAAAATTCCTGATGGTCCCATAAGTCCTCTAAGTGCCCGAACACCTAACATAAAAATTATTAAAAATCTATTTATCCTATTTAGACCTAATTACTACAATTTAATTAATAATTAATAAATAAAAGGTATATACAATTTTCTAGGAAAGGGGTTTTACACCGAGCGTCTTTGAGCTTTTTTCAGCGTTGACAACACTTACAAAGAACATTGTCCAGTCCTTCAACTGGCTCTCGTCCATCCAGAGGCTGACTATCGGGAGCATGTTATTCCGGCACATCTCCATGAGTGTGGCCTCGGGATTGCCAGGAGGCAACCTTAGTGCGGCCTGACGGAACCGTTAGATGTAGTTTCTCGTCAGTTCCTTCTCTCCCTGGGCGACGTCCATCAGAGAAGACAATGTCATATCATTTCCTGCCACATAGAATCTGTTAAGGAACAAATGCTTGAGGTCATCGAACGATGAGATGTAGTTTTCTTCGAGACAGCAGAACCAATCGAAAGCTACCCCCGTCAATGATCCGACGAAGAGCCTGGTAATGATAGCGTCGCTGCGGGGTAAGTGTATCGTGGTGATCTCTAAGTAGCTCATAAAACAGTGAGGGGAGGACTTTTCGTCAAACATGTTAATGTTAAAGGGCTTGTACTTGGGCGGATACGGTACATCCCTCCACTCTATCGGGTATGGTTGCCGCACCCTGAGATCACGGAGTGAGTCCTGATTGCTCATGGAGTCTAGACGAGCCAGAAGTTCTCGGACCTCCCTCCTTGCTTTCTTAGCTTTATCTCCCGCGGAAGGCACCGACGAGCCAGGTAGGAGAGGATCACCGCCCGCAGGTGGAGCGATCGTATTTGAATCCCCGTTGGTCTCGGGGTCCAGGTTTGCTTTCCCAGAGGCTCTTGCTGGATGGGAGGCCATGTTTGTCTTGATTTCCAGCATTGTCTAGGTCAAATCTTGCATTGATGCACTCATCATGTGTATCACGGCTTCGAGCATCTCAAGGCGCTGTCGGTCACTAGGGCCTTCATGGTCGTCTCCAGCCATGTATACCGTCCTCACACGGGAAGAAACGGATGGGGCAATGGATGCCGTACTCCCTGTCTTATACCCTTGTAGTGAGTAGTCTTCAAGGAGGGCGGGAGCCATTTTGTCCTCCTCGGATTCAGAGGGGATACTACTCCCAGGTAGAAGTAGCTACCCTCCGGGATCTCGGAGTCCGTGCCTTTAGAATCGTAGTCTCCTCGGAATGCCGGGTTATCGCGTAGGCCCAGGGGGATACTACCCCCATCTTGGGCTACCCCCGGAGGTTTTGAGGAAAAACAACCCCCAGGGGCTGACAGCTTCTTCCTTGAGCGAGTGCCTTGGAAGACGCCTTCCGCAGGTGCCGTTGTCAACCCTCCGGGTAATCGCCTACATGATACAGTGGTATAGAGAGCAGGACTGAAGGTGTTTGACTGCTTTCTTCCCTTGGTGCCGGGTAGGTGCTTTCCGGTGCAGTCGCTGGAAGGCCGACTGCATGTTTGTGAGTACTCATATTTTTTGTAGCAGTAGTTGATAATGATGCTGGCGCAGTTGTGCCTCGGAGAGGGCACGTCGCACGCTGTAGTAGTTTCCCTTGCTTTACGCTTGTGAGTAATAATGTCACACAAATCATGCAAGTAGCATTTTACCTTTGCATCCTCTTTGTGAGTCCGGGTATCCTGGTCACACGGATGCGCAGGTGCTGTCTTTGCTCCCTGGCCTGGGGTTCATACACGAACTTGCCCCGAGGTACTAGTGGAAGACTTTTGAGACTGGCCATGTCCGTTGGTCCCTGTGGGCTGGATGCATGAGTCAGTCTTGTACAATTGTCCGTCAAAGGCTCGCATAATAACTAGCGATGCCTGTTGGCAGACGCACGTATGAGCAGTTGCTTGAGCTTGACGGGATCGCACTGCCCTAGACTTCTTCATCTTAGCTACCGCAGGCACGTAGTATGAAGAGTCCAGGTTTGGGTTTTCACCATTCTCAGTGGGTCGCATAGGATTTGTGTCACAGGAGATATGGTCAAAAATAGAGGTTATGTTACGGTTGTGAGCTGATGCCGCATGGGCAGTCTTAGGAGGCCTCGTCCTTGGCCGCATAGAACTGCCTCAGCACCAGGACGTCTGGCATCATAGTGTTTTCCTCTCCCAGAGTCAGGGTGCTGAACAGTTTCTACGTCAGCTATGGATGTCGCATGTATATGGACGTTATGGGTGTTCTTCCGACAACCGTCATTGGCAACAGAGTGAGAGGCTGGAAGCGTATGCTCCGCGACTGGGTGGGGTACAGCGGCCTTGGCCACCCATGTTCTGCGGGTCCCCCAGTGGGGAGCACCCTTTTGGCTGGAAGAGGCTGCCGCATAGACAATGGCCGCATGATGTACGGTTCCTACGATTGAGAGAGAGAGGGGAGCGCATGCTCCGTAGTTGGGTGAGGCGCAATGACCTTGGCTACCCACGTCCTGTGGGTCTTCTTGGGCTTTGCTTGCCTCGGAGAAGGACTCACACTGTCCCCGGAGAGCATGTTCTCGAACACTTGCTGGTCAAAGCGGACCACAAGCATCTTTTGTGTCGAGCCGAGCTTGGCCGCATTGGATTGCGTCACCAACTTCTCAATAAAGGAGAAGGAAGTCCCCAGTAGAGTCGCCACCGTGTTTGCCATTCAATATCAAATCGAGAACTGGGAGAACTAGATTTGATTTAACAAACTAAAAAATTACAAAAAAAAAAGTCCTAGGAGACAATCTAAGAACAAAATTATTTTCTGGGGGGGTAACGATGGAGGGTTAGGAGTGTAGTAACTCTCTTTACTTCGTAGACGATCCGATGCAGAAGCTCTCCTTTCTCCCTTGAGTGTTGATTCGCAGATAGCCAACCAGTCTTTTGTCCGAGATCCGAGTCTGGTACCCTATTATTTATAGTCATATTTGTGGCCGCATAGATTTTGGGCCGCATGGATGACCGGGTTTGCCATGTGTCCCCTCTCAACGGAAGGGTGTTACAGCTGTGCATGGAAAACCGGGCTTCGCTGCCACGTGGGCATTTATTGGAATTTTGTTGTTTTCTGAGTATCTGGGTGATTCTCAACTGTGGAGGCGCAACTTGGTCAAATGGTCACGTGACCGCTATTTGGTTGGAGATGGCCACTCAGTTGTAATAACATGACTTGGTTTACATGGAATATGGGACACATATGGCCAAAGAAGCACGAGACACACAAAGTCTGGAACGCATGGGGCCAGAGACGCATGGACCGCATGGAGTTTGGAACGCATGGGACAAAGTCGCATGGGGTGCATGGAGTCTGGGACGCATGGGCCAGAGGCGCATGGAGTCTGGGACACATGTGCCAGAGTCGCATGGGATCTTTTCTTCGTGTTGTCCACGTGGCTTCTGTACTATCCTTGTGACTTCTGCCTCTTAGTGTGTTATCGTCCTTCGAGGCGATCAGAAAAAATCTTTTTTGTCAGGATTCTGTGTCAGACGCCATCTTTGTTGTCAGGACGTCATGTCAGGTCGACCTGGGGCCAGTTGTCAGGACGCTTGTTTAGACCACATGAGTGTCCATTTTCTGGGCCGCATGGTGTCCATACGGTCCATCATCTGTTGAGTTTTATTTGGGGGCGCATGAACATTGGGCGCTTGGATGCGTCTTTTCCATGCTTCTACAATATTCACCAACAAAAAAATCTTAACAAATATCCACGTGACAGTTGAAGTCCGGTCTTGTGCACAATTGTAACTCCCTTATGTTAGGAGAAGACACGTGGCAACTTCCAACGTCCATGCGGCCCAAAATCCATGTGGTTACTGAACAACTATAAATAACAGGGTATTACCCTCATGCAAAAGGCTGGCTGGCTATATGCGGATTTACACTGAGCAAGAAAGAAGAGCTTCTGCATCGGATCGTCCACGGAGTAAAGAGAGTTGCTCACTCCTAACCCTCCATTGTCACCCCCCCTAGAAAATAAATTTGTACTTAGATTGTCTTCTAGGACTCTTCTTTATACTTTCTTAGTTTGTTAATCAAATTCAGTTCTTCCAGTTCTTTTTTTGGTTTAAATGGCAAACAATTATCAGAAAAAATTTAATTCTAGAAATTTAAAAAATATTAAATCTGGGATCGGGTGTGACAAGTATCGTGGCAGCCACGGTTGCAGAAGTGTGTTACCTTGTCGACGACAGAGGTAGAGTACATTGTGGCAATAGAGGCTTGCAAGGAGTTACTGTGGATGAAAAAGCTGTTACAGAAAATTGGGCTAAAGCAAGATCAATATCCTTTGCTTTGCGATAGTTAGAGTGTTATTCACCTTGTGAAGAATCAGACATTTCATAGCCGGTCCAAGCACATTGAGACCCGGTATCATTGGATATGGGATATTATGGAAAAGAAGGAAGCGACGCCTGAGAAGATTCATACAAATGACAACAGAGCAGACATGTTCACAAAGATTCTTCCAAGGAAAAAAATTGAGTACTGCAGGCGGATCGTCGGTATGACGATCCCCTCCACATAGTTGTGAAGGAGGAGATTTATTGGAGTGGGTGGGGTTCCCAACCTATGTGGAGAATACCCCGGAGTGCGACGAGTGCCATCCATGTGTCGAAAAAGCTCGAAAAGTGCATAGAGCGCCTTGTATTGGAACATTTATGGTAAGCAAATATTATATTGGATTTTCATCTTTGACTTTAATTATATATTTATGATTGGATCTTTCATATATTAACTTTCCATATAATTGAATTTCCAATTTATGGTAAGCTAATTTATGATTTGATTTTCATTGAATATATGATTTGATGTAATTGGATTTCCATAAATATTTTTAGCTTCCATATATAGATTTCCATATGGAAACACTAATTCCTGCAATGGTTTATATAAAGGCTCATGCAATATACAACAACATGAAAAAAAAAAGAGAAAAATGTGGCAATAGTGCCATTGCAACTTTAGATATGAGAAAGAAGGGTTGGAGGCCATTTCGGAGAAGGAGAACAATTTGGGGTATTTCTCATTGTCTTTTTTCTTCGTGGTTGTAATCTATTTTATGTTCCAAAGAGTTGCGGTGATCCGTGTTGGATCGGTGAGGAGCTTGTAGAGGGTGTAATCTCTTTATTTCATTTGTGGAGGTTCTTCAGGGTTGGACTCTGATCGGCCCGTGGTTTTTTTATCTGGATTTTCCACGTAAAAATCTCTGTGTCTGCGATTTGTGTTTGGTATTTTTTGGTTTGTGCGTTTTGCTCAGTTCTCTCGCAGATACTCTCTGATTTGGAAAATGGTTTTCGCGTTTCGTTTCCAACACCATTTGCATGGAAGGAACAATTTTTTTGCTTTTGCAAGTTCGTTACCCACAATCTTAAATTTCTGCTTCAACATTCTTGAACAATGTTAAAAAATTGCTTATTTTCAATTACTATTAGACACCAGACACAATGTCTATTTGATCATTAACCTTGTCACTTTCAAATTCAACATTTATCTTTCCATTTTCTTAATTTGACAACAATTACATTTCTGAAACTTTTTTTTTTTCTAAAATATATTGTCAACAATAATCAAAATGAAGTTACTACGAATCTAACCAAAACATATCCATGTTTTAGAGAAAAAATGTGGATCAAAGAGCTAAGTAAGGAAAAAAAAAATCGACTATGAGTCCATGAATCAAAATAAACTAAATAAACTTTGAACATCAGAACAAAGTCTTCAAAATTTATTATTTTAGACAACTTGATCCACTTTCTAGAAATCAAGATTGTTTTGCACTTGTAACCCATTACTAGTAAAATATAAATTAACATGCTAGAGAGACTAAGCATAGTTGATGCTAGAGAGACTAGCATAGTTGAGAGGGAAGAAAGATATTTCTCATCCATACTAGTGAAAAATTATGTAATTTTAGATAATTGAATGTCGACCAATATACAGTAATGTAGGTTAACGTATTTTTTCGGTTCACATATCAACAAATCACACCAAGGGACAAGTTCGCCATGCAACGGATATAATTTTATGCATAGCAAAATTTGTTAGTTTAGATGATTATCTGTAAATTGAAACATTATCCAAATTGGAGAGGGGCTCATGTAACCTACTCTAAAAATCAACCCCTTGAACCAAACCTCTGGTCTGGATCTGGGTCTGGGTCTGGGTCTGGGTCTAGACACACACGTGCAACAGGTTTGGACAACCCAACCCACCCATGGTTTCTACTATTGCATTTCTCCTCGCATATATTATGGAAATGTCCTTTTTAAGTAAAACAAAGGGAGGAGCTTTCTTATTGGGGGCAGCGGCTCTTCTCTCCATGCGGCCCTTCTCCTGTAGAAATTATTCAGTGAGCCCCTCTTCACTACAAATTCCACTCCCTTCTTCTTGAAATCACAACTTCCCAACGCCCAAATAAATTTAGTTTCAGGTTTTTTTTCTCTCTCTCTCGTTGCTCCTTGCTTTTATCCGTTTATTTTCTTCATCCATCAATCTATTTCTTGTGAAAATTTGCAAATTTGGGGATGTGGGTTTTGTTGTTCGGGCGATTTCGTCGTCCGGGTCGTTGTTAGAACTGTGAAATTTTGGTGGGTTATTGTTGTTTCGGCGATGAAATCGAATGGGTTGGTGTTGAAACCGTGGAATTTGGCGGGGGATTTTGTTGTTTGGGCGATTTCGTCGGCTGGATTGCTGTTGGAACTGTGAAATTTTGTGTTTTTCGATGTTTCGGCGATTCCTTTCAAGAAATGTGAAATCTGGTGATCTTAGTAGAGCTTTTGGATTCTTGAAAGTTATAGTTTATTACCATTGAAATAGCGACTCTCATATTTATTGGGTTATAATTGGGATTTAATATAAATAGTAGGATATAAATAATGTACTCTATGGGTTTATATAATGGTATCCATGCCATACATGTATCCTAAATTTTCTAAGAAGAATGTGATATCCTGAATCCTTATTGTGTTCATATCCAAACCAGTCTCCGTCTTTGCAACCTATACCATATTATTCTAGAGTAGAGTAGCTTCTGATCGCAAAGTGATTTTGGAGACAGGAATAAATTTTGGAACTTTTAGTAGTGGATTATTAGTTAATTGTTGGAGTAATGTGAGTTCTTTTCTTGTGATTTATTGGCTATGAATAACCTCCTTTTTTTTTCCTGTAGGGTACACCTTAAGATCTTCAAGACACGGTTGTGAAGATCCTTTTTATGCCCTACTCTCGAACGGTTCTTTATTTTGTTGTCTCGTGAAATTAAGGACTAGAATTGTATAGTTGCCTTTCACGACCTTATTGTAAAGGGAAAACTTTATTACGATATGCGTATCTATCATCTAGATTGGAGGGGTTAGTTGGCCGTGATGAGCAAGAAAATTGGGGAGTTGTTACAGAAGTTCTTAAGTATCTACTAATTTTTATGCAAAACAGTCTAATAAGACGATGCGGGTTCTATGCTGATGATCTTCATTCTCTAATAGATAAACTTCAAACTTATAGTGGGTAGTTGTATGATTTATATATTATTAATTATTGTCAGAAAACCCTATAAACTGTACACATTACGTATTTTCTGATGATCTTCATTCTCTAATATGTACATCTATTGTCACTATCTTGAGAGAATGTACGATGCAACGTATAAAAAGTACGATTCATTGAATGATAAGGGGGGCACAACTTATCCGTGGATACACTTCCTATATCGCTTGATACGTAACACTCAATAAGGTGTATCATCCAACACATAAATTACCGAGTTAAACCCGACTTTAAAGTGGCGTAGAAATTAATATTTTCTAACCTGACGCTTGAACTCTGAAACTCGACAAACCGATATAACACATAATAATTCTTTATAGCTTTTTTCCAAGCAACATCCTCTTCCAAGTAAAATCTTTGGACAAGTGTCTCCTTTATGGCATCCTTGTTGACTTCCTTCATCTCCATCGACGACATCTTACGTCTTCAGGGATGACATTTAGCATCTCTGGAGACTTCATATTTAAAGAATTCAAGCAACTGATGTTCTAAATAAAGGGAAATAGGCTTCATTTTTTGGTGTTTAATTATTTCTCTCCTTTTTTAGATGTGTTGAACATTCTCTATAATTTGTTTTTTTTCCCTTTTTATCTAGAGGGATTACTTCCTCTATTACTGGAATTTTTATAAGTTGTACATTGTATTGTTTATTGTATATAAACTATAATGTAGAACAAAAAGCATTATTTGAGTGCCAACACATTCACCTTTAAGACTCAAGTTCTTATTAATGCAATGAATAATGATGCTATACTCATGAACATGAATAATACCATCATGCAATGCTAATGTTATGAGTTCTGCTCTTAATTATCGACTTTATGATGAACTTGTCACTTAAAGCTTGACAATGCTCCTTTAATTTAGCTCAATATACTCATTTTCTCCATATATGTAGGGTGTATTAGTTTCCAATCAAAATTTAAAATTCACAATTTAATAATAACAATAGGATACACGAGACGGTAATCAAGCAAATCCATACGTGATATGTATATCAATTTGACAACCTAATTATATTTGTTTCTTTCTCTCTCTACCCCCCCCCCCCCCAACCCCCCCCCCCCCCCCCCCCCCCCCCCCAACCTACCCACCCACCCCACCAGTTGTTATTCTACCGAGTGATGGTCTACAGGGCTAGGGAGTGGGGACTTTATGCAAATTTGCAGACTACTTGTTTTTGCCAAAATAAGTGCATAAAACATTGAGTTCATAGGTAGCTTCTTTTGTATCTATTCTGGGTGGAGGATACATCAATTGTTTCCTTATATTAAGTTTTTAGAAAGTAAGCGCTTGACTATACATCAAGAAGGTGCTCAATTATATATGGTATGCTTAGAGATGATGAACTTCCTTTATACTACATGATTACTTAGTTTATCTTGTCCCCAACATATGTTAGTGAGCCTCTTTTAGTTCTGTACTGTCTGAAGGAATTTAAATAGGACACCAAAATGTTTATTTCATGGATATCAAGCTTGTGAAAAGCGCTAGGCGGGCGGACAGCAGCCGCCGCCTAGCGCCTAGCCCGCCTAGGCGGTTGCCCAGGCGGCCGCTTAGATTTAGGCGGTTCAAAAAAATAAAATAAAATCTAAAAAATCTACTGAAACTTGCAAAAAAAATCCATACAATCCTAAAATATGTATAGTTGAGCGTCGGGTGCCTAGGCGGGTGCCTAGGCGGACATTGGGCGGGCACCTAGCGCCTAGGCGGCCTAGGTGGACGCCTTTTAGAACAGAGATGGATATTAATATGACATGATATTGTTACGATGAGATGGACATGAAACTGATATTGGCTTGGCACATTATATTCTGCCTGTATATCTGTGATTGACATCATTTGGTTTTACAGCTGCTGGCTTTTCACATGGAAACTTATTGGAAAATATAAGACCCTTTAGATGTCTCAAATCGATTAGTATAAACTAGCCATACAATACCAACCGGTAACAATGGCACGAAAAGGAAATCAGCATAAAAATGGTTTGGACCGCAAAAGCACCACCTGTAAACAAGCAAATTCAGAGTCCGTGGATGTATCTTTGTCAGAGGGAAAAGTGTATATAAATGCACATGTCGAAGACACTGTTGACGGAGAACTGCCAGATGCTGAAAACATGTGCAGGTCAAGAACCACTTCAGGACAAAGCAGAACTGGAATAAACCATGTCGGAGTTGGTAAGCTGGAGAAGTTAGATAATAGATCCCCTAGATCAGCACAGGCAACAGAGGGGTTAAAAGATGTAGGAGATGATGTAGGAAAAGGCCCATTGTCTGATGCAGCTGAATCCAGAACATTTGGTGGAAGATTTTGTGCAAGCAATGGTAATTTGAGTCATAGCGTCTCCAGGGTTCTCTCTTTGGAAACTATGTCAGGCCATATTCAATCTTCTCTAGCAACAGCTGATCAGAGTTTAAGAGTGTTGGCAGTGGATGTTTTAAATGCAGCTAGCGGATGGGTTGAGCGGCAAAAACCACGGTTGTCAACTTTCACTGGTTATATATGCAAGGCTCAAGATTATATCTTTGTTCAAATGAGGCATGTGTATCCCATTATTCAGACATGGACTTTGCATGTTGGAAAATTGATACTTCTGCTCTCCATACTTTGGATGGATTGCAATATTAGAGGTTTTACTTCTCTAGTACGGTTGGGTACGGCATCCTTCTTTGCAATTTTTTGGTGTTGCATCCTCTCAATTATCACAATTATTGGAGTGACGAAAGTCTTCATCATCACGGTTGGTCTAACTGTCTCCTATACTTGGTTTGATTCGGTTCTCATATTATGCTAGTTTCTGTAGACAAGCAGTAAATTATGTTTCCTTTGCTCCATTTTCTTTTAGATTTGTTATCATAATGAAGAAACATCTTTGTATTTCTGTGCTGCCTGCTTTACTCAACTTTTTTCCTAGTTATCACTATGAGAACTATATTAGTACTTAAAATTTTGGCACTTATTTTGTTTCTTGTACATTGTGAATCCAGCCACATGCTAACTACTTGGCATTACTAAAAGCAATTGTTGACTGTTGAATGTATTTAACTGGAAACTTATTTCCCTTTGCAACACCATTTATTTCATGTATGCTCTAATCACCAATAAATCCACTCAAACTTTTGTTTTGAGCTCGCCTGACTTTTGGCTTGAAATGGTTTGTGCTAAGTTAAGTATAAATTTTTTGGATGTTGAGTTGAATTCTGCCTGAGCAAAGCCTACATATGTGTGAAAGTGGGAGTGGTGGTGATCAAGTAAGCTGATTGCACCCTATGTAGCCAAACCCGAGCCCTTTCACTGCTTTGCACTGCTATTGCTGCAATCAAACTGCATTATTTTCCTGTCATTTTCAACCCCTCTTCCTCAATCGTCATTATCAACATTGATAGAATGGAGAAATTAACTTGTGAGGCACTGTAGAGCTTCTTCTTGCAGGGAGTACTAGCAGTGTGATCAAGTAAGCTGAATGCACCCTATGTAGCCAAACCTGAGTCCTTTCACTTCTTTACACTGCTATTGCTGCAATCAAAATCAAACTGTCCTGTCATTTTCACCCCTTCTTCCTCAATCATCATGGAAATATCAACATTGATAGAATGGAGTAATTAATTTGTGAGGCACTGTAGAGTTTCTTCTTGCAGGGAGGCACTAACAGTGGGGATTGGTTGTAATGTTAGGTCTTACTGGTTTATTTTTGATTGAACGAGATCAGGATAATGGAGTTGTTCAATGTAAAAGTAGAAATCTTTGTTAGTCATTAATGAAATAAGGATGAAGATAAGTTTGTGACAACCAAAAGGATGCTGAAATGGGTTCTAGGTAAACAAGAAGCAAAAGGTTTCTAAAGGTTTGCTTTGTCTACGTCAATGTTTGAGATATTGACCATATCGGCCGATTTATCATTTTCAGTCAAAATGCCATATATCGTTAGTATATCAGAATTAAAGCGGTTTGACAAATATCGACTGATATCATATTTAACCCGATATATGTATATCTGGTTGGTTATTCGGCTTGGGTCGGATTGGTTTTTACCCCGAATCCATTTAACCAAATACCCAATTAATGCCCTGACTCTATCAATCTCTCTTGTAATTTTATAATTGTTAGTTTCTTACTATGATATTACTTAATTTTAACCTTTTATGATATTTAGACCATTTAGTACATCTAGAAAATTGAATTCGATAGGCGTTTAGTATATATATTGGTATCCAATATTTCTTTATATCACCTGATATATCTCCGATATCCGTAACCCAAATCGTTATGACCCCGATATCCGATTTCTCACAACCTTGGTCTACATTGCAGTTTTCACCTAGCAAAGTGGACTGTGCCAAGTATTCCAGCTCTGGCTAAATGATGACTGTTTATATGCAATTTTAGATTACTATAAACTGGTTTTTGGGAGAGGTCTAACTCCGTCTATACACAAGTACATGTGGCTTGCCATGTTCTGTATTTCATATAATAGGATCCTTGGATGTCCCGTCAATAATACATACGATCCTCTCCTTCACTCGTAAGAGAAGTGAGACAATTTTCAGTTTGATGTTAAGAGAAAATCACCTGCCGTTTCACTATAACGTAGTGAGGACATATCGATTTATTGAAGGACATATTTGTCCATCTTTACAAGCTTTCCTTGTTATGATTTGGTATGTTTAACCCAGGCATCGCTTAGTTCTAAACTTGTTGGTAAAACCATACACAAATAGGTGCAAGGGATTCAATTGAGTGTGGTCTGTGGGCTGTGGCTAAAAGCAATATGTTCAGAAATTCAAAAGAAAGAAAAGAACTCGGTAGTGGAGAGTGAAACACTTCTAGGAGGGGAAATTTTTCATTAGACCAAATTACTTGTGTCTACTGGTGGTTTGGTTTGGTATTGCTTCTGCTTTTCAAAAGCAGAAGCAAAAGCATCTTGTGAAAGCTGCCGCCCCCTTCTTTCATAAGCTGTCCTATGTTACCTTGATTCGGGTATGAGTATCGGGTACGGGTGCATATCTAAGAGTTGGGTTCTTCAAACTCATAATTGAAGGACACACAGACTCAGCTAAAAATGATCCAAATTTTAGGAATGGGTACGGGGATGACTATTAAAATAAATATATTTGAACATAGTTTCATCAAAAGACATGTAATTAAATTTGCATTGTTTCATAAAAAGACATTATGTAATTACATTTGCATGGTTTCATAAAAGACATGTAATTAAATTTGCACGGTTTCATAAAAAAGACGATCTTTAATTAAATTTGCATGATTTCATAAAAAGACAACTGTAATTAAGTTTGCATGGTTTCATATATTTAAGTTTATAATTAAATTTGACATTTTCATGGTTTCATAAAAAGACATCATGTAATTAAATTTGCAAGATTTCATAAAAAGACAACCTGTAATTATAAACTACTTTTAAACTTTACTGAACTAGTTAAATAAGTCCCTAAGGGACCGTTCCTTCAGCTCCTCTATTACTTTACTACCAGTCTACTATATTAAAATAAACTATCTACTTCACTACCACATTAAAATAAACTATCTACTTTACTACCATGAAGGATTTAATTGTTACCATGGAGGATCGGATACGGATCCCATACCCATATCATATCAGCCCTATCGGGTCGATACGGGTACTTCTCTTGAAAGTGGAGAGTCCAAATAACATAGAAGCTGCCCCAAAATGAACTAGCTTATTGAAAAAAGCAAAATATGGTGTTACCAAACTTTTGGTGCTACAACAACAACAACAAAGTCTTAACCCAAAATTTTGAGGTCGTCTATTTGAATCCTCTTCTTTCATTCGGTTCTGTTAAGGGTCGTATCCTCTGTAACACTAAAAAAATATATCCTCCTTTAAAACTTCAAATCATGTTTGTTTAGCCTTACCTCTAGTTTTTGCGGCTCCATTAACTACTATATGGTCTCTTTTTCTTACCAGAATATCTGTTGGTCTGCGTTGCATATGTCTAAACTCTAAACCACCTAAGATGGTTTTTTTCATTTTGTTCTCAATTGACGTCACCTCTAACTTCCTACGGATGACTGATACACTATTTTTTTTATCCTATCTTTTAATATATTACCTTTATCTTCTCATTTCAACTATACTAACTTTCTAAACATATTGTTTCTTAATTGAACAACACTCTTGTCCATAAAGCATTGATGTTTTACAATAGTCGTGTAGAATTTTCTTTCAACTTCATAGTTATCTTGCAATAAGTAAACACTTCTCCACTTCAACCATCATGTTTTAATGCTATACTCGACTTCTCAATATATCCATCATGATGAATGATTGATCATAAGTATCGAAAACTAGCATTCTTATGTATCTCTTGTCCCTTGTATATGGATTCTCTTTGACCTCAAGCTAAAGCTGCATTTTAAATACACTTTTCTCATCATACTAATTTTAAATCCCTTATCATCATACTAATTTTAAATCCCCCTTAGATTCCAAAGTTTTTCTCCACACTTATACTTTACATCTAATCCTTGTCTACTCTCATCAACCAACAAAATATCGTCAACAATCATTATACAACATGGAAGCTCCTCCTAGATATGTCTAGTAATTTAATCCATAACTACCAGAATAAGGTAAATACGTGATGCCAAGTCACTGGTAATAAGAAATGGTCAAATCTCCTCAAATAGTTTGCATAGTTATCGTAACTCTATTATATATATATCCTAAATAGTCTCAGTACAACTTAATATAACTACCAAAAACTTGTTTCTTTTCTAAAGTCCAAAAGCATTATCTCCCTAGGCTTGATCTTAAGTTTTTTTTCTAAGTCAATAAAAACGATATGTAATTATTATTTTTCTCTCAATCTTTCCATTAATTTTCTTGTTAATGTCTTCCATAGTAGATCTTTCCGACATAAAATCAAAATGATTCTCTCCTTTTTTAGATCTTGCTTTTTTTAAAAGGTAAGCAAAAACAGCCCAAGTATGCTGTACCAAACTCATCCCTAATGACACTAATGGTCGTTTGGCATTTGGGAAATAAGAAGGAAAGTTGGAAACTAATGGAAAATGTTAGTTTCCATCTAGGTGGTTGTTTGTTTGTTGGTAATTCTGTGCCACATGAGCATAACCTATTTGCAAATTGAAACTTATGGAAACTAATAAACTTAGTTTCTATTGGTTTCTAAAAATCACAGAAAACCTAAGGAAACTAAGTTTCCAATTAAAATGTTGTTTGTTCGTTAGAAACTGGTTGATAAAAATTAGTAATTAATAATGACAAAATAATGGATAAAAAATAATTAACATAAAGGGTGAATCCTACAAGAAAAAAGGTGAATCCTACAATTGAGTAATAATTGCTTCCCATTACTGTTGGGTTTCCATCTTTTTTGGTTTCCAAGAAATAAATAGTAATAAACAATTGAGTAATAATTGCTTCCCATTACTTTCTACGAGTTTCCATCTTTTTGGATGGAGAGCCAAGAACTTTCCACTTTGGTGGTGAATCCTACAAGGTTCCTAACTTAGTTTCCAACTACTAAACATGCAACAAAATGTAAACTAGACATCATTTCCACCTCTTTCCTAGTTTCCTTCTAATTTTTATTTGCCAAATAGGCCCAAATGGAAACTAGGTCACGCATTGAGGAAGGTGGGAAGTCACATAAGCTAGATGTGCTCATTCATTGCTCTTTTTTCTTCCCTTGTTTATGTGACACTTGGTTTTCCCACCCACTATATACTTCCCAACTATATTATTTTAATAGTGACATGTCATACTTTTTATATTCTAGTTTCAAGCAAACAGACAATCATATTCTATTGGAAACGTACTTTCTCTAGTTTCTACTTTCTAGACTAACTCTTCAAGTTCTAAATAGTTTCCGGTTGCCAAACGAGCCCTAAGCTATTCTTCTTTGGTCTTAAGGAACTTATTCCTTCTATGCTATTGGATATCTTTTGATCACATTTCCATTTGATGTGTTTCTCATTTTCTATTTGTTTCAGGTGATTGCTGCTTTGGTAGCAGCTTTCACTGGTTTGGCACTTGGATTTTTGGTCATTGCCATTTTTTCAACTGTAATTTTGTGGTTGTATGGAAGCTTCTGGACAACAGCCTTAATTGTCCTTATCGGAGGTTCACTTTTATCACCCTTTGTCCTTATTGGTGGTGCATTTATTACTACTTGTAGCAATTAGATAAGGATTTCTGAGATCTTCTAACTTGAACATGCAGGAAGCACGCTTGCTTTAAGGCATGACCGAGCGGCGCTATTGATTACCACTTTATATTCAGTTCACTGTGCAAGAAGCTACTTGGGGTGGCTTGGTTTACTTCTAGCACTTAATCTGTCATTCATATCCAGCGACCTTCTTCTATACTTCCTAAAGAACCTAGATGAACGCAGATCTGGTTATCCTCCAGAACAAGAGAGACAAACACAGGATCAAAGTGAGAGTTCTCAGTCTTCGCCCGCTGAAAATGACTTTGGTTCTAGGGGATCAGGTGTTCCATCCACCAGTGGGTATGAAACAGAGTTAACATCTGAGGATGAAGTTGTTCGTTTGTTGAACTGTGGTGATCATTATTCAGCCTTGGGCTTTGCCCGTTTTGAGAATATAGATGTTACTTTACTAAAGAGGGAGTACAGAAAAAAGGTGACTTGAATTGAGCCGTAGTATACCATCTTAGTCGTTTCACTACTTATGTAATTGTATAATCTTGATTCGATTCAGTCAGCAATGCAATTCATATCCTCAAAATGGAATTTTCAGGCAATGATGGTCCATCCGGATAAAAATATGGGTAACGAGAAGGCTGCAGAAGCATTCAAGAAGCTTCAAAATGCATATGAGGTATATCTTTTCACTGTTCTTTTTTCTTATCAACACAAGGTCAATGAAACCCTGTTATGGACATAGCGATACTTTAACCATTCTTTGACATGCTTTATTGGAACTTGTATCTAGGTTCTGCTAGATACATTGAAGAGAAAAACATACGATGATGAATTGAGGAGGGAAGAACTACTGGACTATTTCCGTAGGTTTCAAACTGCTTCTCAAAAGGTTTCTTTCTTCACCTATTGTTCTCTTTTAGTTGTTTGTTTAACTTACCTTTTTAACTGAACATATTTTATAACATTTAGAGAATTATGCCATATTGATGGGGGAAGCTACTTGTTATTGTGAATGGATCATAGGTAAATGCTTACACCATGCCTTCTATCATAGTAATGGTTTAGGTGCCAAAATATCCTAAACTCACATTGGCAGCGGAGTATGCATATTCTTAACTGTAATTGCTGTAATAATGTCTTGTTTTTCACCTTCAGTTCCTAGCCTGGATAAAGCTTGTATTAGGAAGTCAGCAACTAGCATAAAGGTGTCGGATCTCTATGAATGGAATGCTTTTAGAATGCTCGTTAGTATTCACTGGGACATCCCTCAGTAGTGACATGTTGCTTTGGCCACCCTTGTGCTATAATAAATGAGCAAGGGTGGCATGCTAGGTCGTCACTTGTGATACATTACATCAGTGTACCATTCCGATACAATGCAAACAGAGTAAGGGTGGGCTAGGGCGTCCTAAGCGATACACAATATTGTTCTCAATGTAAGAAGGCATTAAGGAGTTAGTACACAAGTGTAGGATTAATAGCTGTTCGAACATAGGAATGCTAGAGGGAAACTAAGTGGCTACACGAAAGATCTAGGGCTATTGAATTAAATTTGGGAACACATGTGAAAAGAGGCAGAGAAATAAGGCGGGGGATATCTGTAAATGCAAAAGGAAAGGAGACGTGATAATTTTAATAAAGTTTGTAGTAGGGGAGTATATTATTAATGTGATTAGTTCATTTTGCACAGTTTGACTAAAAAATTACCTTAGATGAAAAATTAAGCGTCTACCACCTCCACTGTTAAGGAGTTTGAAGTGAGCATAACAAAAATTAGTGATCGAGGAAAAGAAGCAACTCTGGAAAGGAAAGTAAGCAGGCATTCACTTGATTGTAGTAGGGGACAGGATAACCATTATTTAGACTGATGAGGGGATGAACAATTCAGTAAAGCATGACATGTTCAGATCCTCTGATCATTGACTATTTTTTTTAGTTATTTCATCGTTCTGTGTGATAGACAAAATTGAATCCAAGTTCTTTGTAAGTCCTTGCTTGTGATAATTGTCTACACCTGGGTGGTGACCTTAGCTTAGTCTACCTGACATTAGGGCCAAATCAAGTAAGGATCAAGCAGAATTATTTCCGATGTAAACTAAATGGGAAGGGGTTTCAATCTCCTCCATTATAGAGTCCCAGCATCACAGTTAATCCTGCATGGAAAGACCACGAGGATGGAAGATCTTATACGTCTTAGACTTGTTATTTATAACCTTTGATTGACATTTCATACAATCTGGATAGTGTGCACCATCCCTCTCTTTTTATTGCCCACGGTTTGATGTAAAATATCTTATAGTTTTCTATGAGGCTTCATTGCATTCTTGCTTAGTACTCTTGTTGATGGAAATTGCTTCTTCTTCTAAGCACCCAAAGCGCGAGTCTTGTTTCTTGTGCTATTGATTGTTTTTTGCTGGTCATGTTGGAAAAGTGGCTAGTTATTACGATAGCATGTGGAGTTTATAACTATGGAATCAGGAGCAAGTGGGGTATTATGATCCTTTATTTTGCTTTGTCATATAACTTATAATAGCAAATGCTTATTGTAGGAAGAGAGGTATATTTAATTACTTTTAAGGGTGTGTTTGGTATACAGAATGAGACTTGGGTACATCTGTAAAATCCTTGGAATCCTGTTATCAGTAATGGGATTCCTTGGTTTATAGTTTGTGTTTGGAAAATGCATGTCCATCTATCTGTAATTTTCAACTTATGCTACTTCTTTCAGAAAGGAATGAACAACTTCAGTGCCGGATCCACTCAATTTGAGGCTGAAGCTGAAGGTCCTTATGGAGAATCAAGAAGAATAGCCTGCAAGAAGTGTGGTCAATTCCATATGTGGATGCTTACAGAGAGATTAAAATCCAGAGCAAGATGGTGTCAGGTTTCAATTTGATTTAAGTCAGTTTTTGTTATATAATAAACTTCCTAAATCATGCAGATTAACTCTGCTGGATTCTGTCTCTCTCTCTCTAACGATTACTAATCATGATGTAATCTGTCCTTTCTAGGATTGCAATGATTTTCATCAAGTGAAAGATGGTGACGGATGGCTTGAACAGTCATTTCAGCCGTTTTTCTTTGGTTTACTGAATAAGGTAAAGTAAATAACCCTTATTATTTTTAAATTAATTTAGTTTCATCTCTCAGTGGGATTGTCATTCATTTCATTCTTTGGCTTAATGTGTCATACAGATGGATACAATTCCCTATAGAAAGTTGTATAATCTTATTCTTACCCTTCTTCTAGACTCTTTATAGTCTAGGGGAACTTGGAGGGTGCTTCTTGGTTGCATGACTTTAAATTCCATATCCAAAGTGTAGGTTAACCTACCTGCCAATTGGCCACCTAGGTTTTGTGGCAGGACCCTCTCACACTCATAGCTACCTTGAATAGAATTTTGGAACCAAAATAGGGAGTTGACATCAAGTGGCAGCCGGTCCAAAAAACTGTCAAATCTTTTATGGAGCTTTCTTATGCTCCATTGTTGACCCCATTCTGAGAGGAGAAGGCTTGGATGATGTTGATAATTGAATAGTTCTCTATGTTTCCCTTTTAAGCTTAAGACTAGGATCTCAATCATTTTGAATCCTATGTTTATATTGCCTTAATAAAATCAGCAAGTGATAGCAGTTTGATGTACATAATCAATGTGCAGGTAGATGCACCACATGCCTATGTTTGTGCCGAAAGCAGGATATATGATGCAACTGCATGGTTCATATGTCAGGTAGGTGCTCAAATCTCTTATGCTTGGTACGTCGCTATTGATATCATTTTCCATGTATGAGTATGTAGTTTTATGTTGCACGGACACGGGAAATGGTGTCCGTATTTGTATCGTGCCTGTCACATATCCTTGTGTGTATTTGTGCAACATAGGTGACTGTATTGTACCTATCTAAGAATGACTATATTCATATCGTCCTTACACGTAACACGTGCAACATATATGTAGTTACAAGCAAGCGGGTGCTCCGTTGGAGGATACAATGCACCATATCTCATTTTAGATAGCCTCTGACTGGTTGCTGGGTCATGGGTAGTAAAGTTGTTCAGCTTGTTAATATAAGATGATTTTTTTTGCCTTGTCACTCTGTGGGCAACTGTCTCTTCATGAACACGATTAACGTTGCCTGCCTTGCTGCCACACATTTTGGATATGTGAAGTAAACAAGTAATTATTTAAGTAAATTTACTCTGTTATTTGAGTGCCGCACATTTTGGATACTTCAATTGGAAAATCTTAAAGATTTTTAAGCTCTCTTGTTTGCTAGGCACCTAAATACTTGTGTCGAATTGTCTTTTAAGTAAAGCAAGGAGACTCGGAGCATGAAAAGAAAGTCCAGGCAGATTTCAAAATTACTTCAATTTGAGCTCTTTACTCCAGTATTTTCTAGGAAAATGTTGCTTCAAGTTCATCTTCCAGTGTAACCAAAAAAATAAAAAAATCGTCTTCCAGACACGTTGAAGTTAATGCTGTAACAAATATTGAACTATCTCAGTTTACTTAGAGATAGTACAGTATTTTGGTGCGTCTAAACAGGTCTTAGAGGTAGTGATCACCAGATTATTTCCTAAACTTGTTACCATGCGCTGATAACTTCTTCTCGAATTCCCTGTGGCACTTCTAACCAGTGTTCTAAAAATCGGGCTAGGCGGCGCCTAGGCGCCAGGCGGCCGCCCGCCGCACCGAAAACCCCCAATTCGGCCTCCTAGGCGTCTGTTCGGGCCTAGGCGGCCCAGTTCGGCCATTCGGCCTGTTTGGTCAAGGCAAAAATTTAAAAATTCAAATTTAAAAATTTTGAAATTTGAAATTGCAAAAAATATTCAAAAAAAATTCAAATTTCAAATTTTTTTAGAAGAAATGCAATAAAAATTTAAAATATCAGGAAAAAGAATCTAAATATTTAAAAAAATTCAAAATTTTTAAAAAAAATTTAAAACAAAAAATTCAAAATTTTTTTTTTTCTGTGCAGCGGCCTAGGCGCTAGGCGGCCCTTTGGCGCACCGAATCCGCCTAATGCAATTTATAACATTGCTTCTAACTATAAAGATAATGAACTTGAATACATATTTATCGACTTCTAAATTACTGGAAGGACCATAGACTTCTTCTACCATATGTTGCACGAGTACGGGTATGGGATATGGCTATTTAAAAAAAAACTTAAGAATAAGGATGCGGCAAGGTACAATAAAATATTATATATATATATATAGATATGGGTAAACGGGATATGAGCCATAGGCTCATATTCCTAGCTATGTATATGTTGACCAATATGAATGGACTCCTACATCCCATGTGCACTAGTACACTCTATTCCTATCGGTCCACATGTGCATTGGTTCATCTAGAAATATGAGGTTATGACTTATATTTCGTTTACCCTATATATATATATATATATATATATATATATATATATATATATATATATATTCTGTCAAGGCAATATTTTTTCTGTTTGGTCAAGGTATGTGCAAATAAGAAAGTATTAGGACCTATTTGGTAAAAAATTATAAGGATAATTTTACTTAATTATTCAAGAAGGGGGTTGTGCCCACTTATTTGGTCTTTGTAAGCAAAATAGTTCCTCGGAAAGTTGTTGTTCCTGATGTGTATTGAACAAGAATCGTGCTACTTTGAAGCAAGGTTCGCACTATCGGTATTGGAATCGGTATCAAACCGTTCTTATGAGTATCGAGATCGGCGGTATCGACACTATCGCTAGTTTCGGATTGGAGGATCGGATTTTTTGGTATTGGAAAGCAAATAATTATTAATAAATTATTAACTTTTAGAAAGTATATTTTATACATTTAGGCATAATTTTAAGTATTTTCAGTGTTGTTTCTTAGTAGTTTTGAAATTGAATATAATAGTAATTACATTTGTCAATTGGTTTACATGTGATAGATACCTTTTCTTCTTTTACATGCTTTTACAATCTTACCATGTTTTGACACCTTTGCTGATTGGTCTTTTTCGTTCAATTTTTTTTGTCGAATTGACCGGAAAAGAGACCCCCAATGTCGGTATCAATCAGTATAGAATATCGTTCGGTATAAGATCGGGACATGCCAAATCGTATCCGTATCCGCTGTATTGGATCGATATCGACCGATACTGCAAACTATGCTTTTAAGTCGGCCCACTGTCTAGTATGCTCATGATGAGTACACTTCATGGGAAAAAATGTTTGTTTATTAGGGGACTGTTTGGTATGTTGAAAGTTGGGACCTGATGTGGAACCCGACATGACGTAGATCAATTTTTTTTTCCAATCTCAAGTTTGGCTCGACTAGGATTTTGGAGGAAAAGTGATGCAATAATTGCATCCCACTTCATGTTGGGTGCTTATCCCCCTCACTTTCAACTTTACAAATCTTTTTGTTAGGATGTGGACGTGAACTCTCTTATGAGATTTTTTTTAAAGTTAATTAAGGTTATTAATTATTAACAACTAAATGTGTAATTAAAATGTAGTCAAAGGTGCGCCTAAGGCACGCCTCGCAGAAAGGCGCAGTAGTTGCGTCTCGCATCTCACTAGGCGATGCGCTTTTTTCGGGCGCACCAAAGACGCGCCTTTCAGTAAGGCGTGACCAAGAAAAGACGTGTCTTGTGATTTTTTGTTCTTTATATATATATATATACAAAAAAAACTTGAGACAAGAAAATGACCCTTACCTCATATAAATGGGAGGAAGGTAACTCTTTTCTCTGTTGTCGAAGTTGGTTACAATTTAGCTAAAAAACTAAAATTTACTATAAAAGCATGGTAGAAAAAAATACAAACTCTTGTTAGTTTTGTTGACTGTTATTATTATTATTATTGCTACTGCTGCTCTGCTAGTTCACTTGATTATGTTTTAACATGTATTTGTTGGTTTTAATATGCTATTTGATTTTATTTTTTGTATTGCTAATTTTTATTATTTATGTATATTATTTTTAATTTTTGCATCTCGCTTCCATCGAGCGTGCACCTTAATTGCGCCTTGCGCCTCGGGCAATATGAACCCTTTGCGCCTCGAGTGCGCCTTACATCTTTGACTACCTTGGACTAATTAAACAATAACTAATAACAAAAATATACTATTTTCTTGATGTCTAAAAATTCTTCTTATTAGGATAATATTTAATGTAAATAAATAAATAAATATAATAGTGAATTGTTACTTAAAGTAATTGATTATGATATAATACTATTGAACAATTATTATAAAATTAAGTAATTAATAATTATTTTGTTAATATCAAGTATTAATCTTTAATAAGTTAAATAATTAGTACTACTACTTAATTATTATTTGATAATTATGGTAATTCGTTAATAAATTATTTTTAATGTTAGTTAATGCTTACTCAATATTAAGTTAAATAACGTACTCTAATAATTAACTACAAATTTACTTATATAATTAATTAATTCTTATTAGTATTATAATGTAGTTTTTCACTTTTTCATTTTCTTTTATATTTAGTCCTTAGAAGCCAGAAGCGGGAGCGGGGACGAAAGCGAGGGCGGGAGCGGGGTCGGGGAATCGCGACTACTTAGAAGATTCAAAATTTGGGAGCGTGATGGGAGCGTGTACTAATAAAATTTTAATGTTTATTAATTATTACTTATAAATATCTTAAAATTTATTAGAATTTATAAAGTTCAGTTCAAAGTTACAAAGAGATCTTTCGCATGCTAATTTTTTATGACGTCAAAGTAAGAAATCTTTAGTTTCTTGGTACTTTGATAAATGTGTATTGAAAATATTCCAATTTCTCTCACAAAATTCATGTTATTATGGGAAGCGATCATGTCGTCAGGGAAACGAGCTTCCATCCCCGGAGAAACGAAGCTCCCGTCATCGGGAAAACGAGCTCCAAACGAGCTCCCAAGTAAGAAACGCCGAATCGAAGGTTCTTACTGAGATTCGTTGACCTCCTAGGAGTTTCTGGCTTCTAAGGTTTAGCCATCCAAACACATGAAAGGAGGAGGAGAGAAGAACTAAGATGAAAGTCAAATGGCATATGCAAAGAAGTTCCACTATATCCATATGCACTTTTCCACTTTCCTTCCATTTTCACTATCCAAACACGCCTTAACTGTAAAGTGGAAATGTGTTTTATCAGTGGCAAGTGATACCAATTATAAGTTAAAATGTGTAAGTAGTATGATACCAAGATTCCATGAGTTGTCAGTATCCCTACCAACTATCCACTTTCCTAATTTCAACAAAGGGAAAGATGGAGATTTCAAATCCCTATTGGTTTTTTCTGGTACAAGAACTTCGTGGTGTTTAAGACAAACACCATCTCAGTGGCAAGTGATACCAATTATAAGTTAAAATGTGTTAGTAGTATGATACCAAGATTCCATGAGTTCTCAGTATCCCTACCAACTATCCACTTTCCTAATTCCAACAAAGGGAAAGATGGAGATTTCAAATCCCTATTAGTTTTTTCTGGGACAAGGACTTCGTGGTGTGTAAGACAAACACCATCTCAGTTCTTTGCACCTCTTGATTTTCTTTTCTTTTCTTTTTTTGGTTATTAGAAACCTGAAAAACAGATAAATCGGTAAAAATCTGGGCTGTTTCAATCTTGGAGCTTGTCCAGCTCGTGTCCGGCTATATCTGGACGAATCCGAATGTATCCGTACATAGTACGTAGTGGACACGGACAAGCCTCCCATTTTGGGGTGTTCGTGTAAAGTAGCTTATACCCGTATTGCCTAATCTATCCGGTACCAATTTAGAACACCATTTTTTCATCCAAACTTTAGCGATCTTCCTACCAAAATATCTTTCTAATGTATTCGTTTGGAAACTTCTTCAGAATTACCTGATTTTTGTATTATTGCTTTTGAGTGTAGAATAGACTAAATTGAATTTAAATGTTATTAAAGTCTCCGCCACTTGCATCAAAACTCTAGAACGTCGTTGAGGGTAAATATTAATATTATTCAACATGTCCCCATATGGTCGAATGTCGTTTTGTGGGTCGAGAGCTGGATTAACTTATCATTATTTTTTTTAGATCCGTTTGAAATTAATGTGTGCCAAAAGATTCAGACATGTGTTGTTCTGATATCATGTTAAAGTGTTTGCCACTTACACCAAAACTCTAGAGCTTTGGTGAGGGTTGAGGGCATATATTAATCAAGGTTCGCAGTGTCGATATCGGAATCGGTATCGGAATATTCCTATGAGTATCAGGATCGGTGGTATCAAAAAGAAAATAATTATTAATAAATTATTAACATTTTAGAAAATATATTTTATACATTTAGGCATAATTTTTAAGTATTTTAAGTGTTGTTTTTTTAGTAGTTTTGAAATTGAATTGAATAGTAGTCACCCTTGTCGATTGGTTTATAACTTTATATGTGATGGATAAGTTTTCTTCTTTTACGTGCTTTTACAACCTTACTATGCTTTTACACCCTTGTTGATTGGTCTTTTTCGTTAAATTTTTTTTGCCGAATTGACCGGAAAAGAGGTCCCAAATGTTGGTATCGATCAATATCGGGTATCGGTCAGTATCAGATCGGGACTTGCAAATTGTATCGGTATCGACCGTATCGGTATTGGCCGATACTGCAAATATGATAGTAATATTATTCAACAATTGCAATCTCATCTAATGTTGGATGTAAGTATAATGCCAGTAAAATTGGCAACCCCGAGGAACAAGGAATGAAGGAGCTCAACCAAACCTTTCTTTTCTTGAGCACGTGGCTTCATTTTGCTCGCCTTTTTCTCATTGAACAAAAATAATTTAGCTGTTATCAAGCTGGTTGTCCTTTTACACCAAATATTGATTTATCAATCGATATTGAGTTGGACCCTTAGGTTCGGACCTCTGTCATATGGCGCTCCTTCCGACTCTGACCCCCTTTTAAGTGGTAATAGATAGTTGAGTATTGGGAAGAAGTTGCTGGTATGCTTCCTCAGCACAATTTAAGAAAGCTGGAAAATCATACATCATATGACAAACAATTATTCTGGCTCTACTGTTAATAAATTATTCAGAGAAAATATGATAAGGACAGTTGAAAGCAAGGTTTAAAGTATCGGCCGATACCGATACGTATCTGCCGTATCGGATCGGTTTTGAAGGTGGCCGATCCGATACTCATACAAAAACTCAGTATCGGCCGATACACAGTCAAAAAATATTGTATCGGTCTGTATCGGCCGATTAGTATCCGATACCGACCGATATAAGCCGATACGAATCGATACCAATATACAACAAAAGTAAAATCGAATTTTAAGTATTCAAAGCAAAGCAAAATAATTCAAAAGCAATTTTTTTTTTAATCTTACCCGTGCTCTGCCGCCTGCGCCATTGCTCGTGGAAAGGAAGAAGAACAGCGGACACGAGGGGCGGCTTTTCGTTTCTCCTTCCGTTTGAAGGAGAGGAAATGGAACCGGTTTCTATTCTCTTTCCTCTCCTTTGCCCATCCCTATCCTCACCTGTCTCACTTCTCATGAATATTATTTATTAATATTTTATTTATTTTATTATCACTTGACAACAAGCATAGCAGTGAAGAAAGTGATGTGCGGTCACGTCAATAGTAGGTCATGATGGATTGGAATAAAGTAACTAGAGGGTTTAAAAGAGGTATGGTAGTGAAGAAGTGTCTGAAGTGATGGTGGGGCTGGACTGAAGGAAGGGGGTTTTCCAAGATGGATGGGGGTACGTGGATGGGTTTGGTGTGAGCCAGCTGTGCTTGCTAAAGCCCAATTCAGTCATCATTTTTTCTCTTAACAAGCAATATACAATACAGGAACCACAACCAATAAAAAAAAATGGTACTGAACTGAAAACAATTTTCTGTAGACCATCCCTTTTATATTTCATCTAACTAAAAATTGACCGGCTATACTATTTATTATTATTGTATATATATATATATATATATATATATATATATATATATATATATTTATTATTATTTAGTCCATCTAACTTATTGTATATATTTTTATATATGTATCTAACCAATAGTGTATATATATATATATATATATATATATATATATATATATAACTTATTGTATATACTTTATATTTTTGTATATGTATGATCTAACTAAGAGTGTAAATTTCTTTTATATATATGTAACATCTTTTTTATTATTGTATGTAATATTTTTATAAGTACAATATTATTGTATCTAAATATTTACTAATTTATTAATAATTATTTAATATTGTCGATACCAAAAAATCCGATACTCCGATCCGATACTGCCGATACCAATACTCATAAAAAATGTCCGATACCGATACTGATACTTTGAACCTTGGTTGAAAGGAACATGAACATTCAATGGCTTCTCTTGCTTTTATTTAATATACTAGTTCTTTTCCCGTGCGATGCTGCATTGTATATTCTGTTTGGATCAGGGTTTGACATGAATTAAACCTTAACGATTGGCAACCATAACTTCATATTTCCAACCAAAAAAATTCTCTTATCCAAAGCTGGATAGGAGACAACTTACCACCCAAACTTTGTCAGACGTTTTCATGCTAATGCTAAGCTACTATATTCTCATACATTTACTTTTCATTATTAGTATAATGAAAAAAAGATATATATTTTTATTTAAGAGAATAAAGGAGAATATGCCATTTGGCGCATGGTACAATGACTTGTGAGATATATATAGAGAAACAAAACATTTATGATATATTGAGAATTATGGAGGTTAGAAGCAATAAATTAACGCCAAATTACCCAAAACTTTTGGGGCCTAGTGCAATAAATCACCCAACATTGCTTTTATTGTCTAGGCTGCCTTATTGGAAGAGAGAAAATATGGAGGCTAGGGATAATAAATAGTGTAATAAATTAGGATTTCGTAAGGAAGGGTTATTTTTACTTTAATTTGGGAGGACTCTTTTTACGGATATACTCTTACTATATAATCCTCATATTACAGTTCCCATGATCGTTAATGATCATCCTTTCATTGCTATTGTGTCCCAACTCTTTAGTTGTGACAACTACTGAAGCAAAACTGGGTTATAGTGAATGCTGGTTCCCTTGGACCCACAGATTGCTTGAAATGGCTAGTCATATAAAACTTCCAGGATTTAATTCTTTATCATCACACACACATACACAACAAGCAAATGACTCTTTTTGCTGCTTTTTCATCTTAGTTGAGTCTCCTGTTACACAAGCCTGTCTGACACTGGATAATAAGACCCGCCTTAACTGTATCGCCAGTTTCTAGAATTTTACTCACAATCAATGCCATTCAGCAAATCTCTCTCTGTACAGCTACTCTTACTATACAATCCTCATATTACAGTTTCAATGGTCGTTAATGATCATACTCTGATGGTTATTGCATCCCAACCCTTTGAATTGTGATAGTTACTGAAGAAAAAAAAGGGTATAGTGAATGCTGGTTCCTTTAGACTCACAAATTGATTGACATGGCCAGTCACATGACACTTACATGATTTAATACTTTATCATCACACTCACACAAACACAACAAGGAAATGGACCCTTTAGCTGCTTTTCATCTTACTTGAGTTTCCTGTTACACAAGCCTGTGGTTGGATAATAATGGAGGAAAAAGTAAATGGCTATCATTGACCATACTCTTATTCTTTCCTGTATATCATTAGGGGGCAAGATAGATGCATGTACCATAGATGAATGGAATATATTTCATATTTGTAGCTTCCTCGTGCATTATGACGCCCCATGTTGCACGCGGTTTAAAGAAACTAGCTGATGCCAATAAGTTTAGCTCTTATTGTGTCCGGTTTGAACCGAGCTAATTCTTTCCTTAATTACGTGATAAAATCTGTATTAGCCAATACCTCCGATATTAGGCTAATATTAGATATCTACAGTCTTCATGTCTATCATGCTCCAAGACTGGCTGAAATTGACAGAAACTTGCCAACATTGTTTACTATTTCATGAAATTGGCCAAAGCTGACTGAGACTTCCAGAAACTATTTGGAATTGAACCTGAACTAGCTAAGTTTTCCCAGATAGGTCAAAACTGGCAAAATTTTGAAAATGTTTATTATATGTCCCTAAACATTTTCCGAATGTTTATTATAGGTCTCTAAATGTTTTCAAAACGATCAGTTTAGGCGTCTAAACAAAAAAGTTCAGTACAGCCCACTCAAATTGGTTAGGTATTGTGCTTTCAAACTTTCAAATACATTCTCTACTTGTCTCAAAATGTTCTCCTCGTCTCCTTCTCAAATCTCAAATCTCGTCTCACTTGTTCAACTTTTCTATCTAGTCCACTCGAACCAACCATCTTCTTACGACAACACTAACAAGGCAGAACACAACTTCTTCCAGTTCCAAAGTTATCCATCCATGACTCCTCGAAATCTCAAATAGTGATGTTTCTAGTCCCAACTATAGTTTATCCTCTAACAATGACATCTCTATCCTCCATTGGGACCAAGCAACAATGAGAAGTTTTATATAAATTTTGTTCAAGACTAGCTTCAAGATTAGTGTTGCTTGCACCTGACCTCAATGCAGGCGCAACTCATCACATTGGTCACCACAATGTTGACTTGACTGTACAACAATATTGTGGCAAAGTTACTGCATCGTTTCCACAGCGCACTACAGTGATTTTGTGAGCATTTTTTTAGTGGTGTTACAACTCACAGAACATTATTGCGAACTCACCACATTCGGTTGCCACTCTTAACCTAAATTTCTCTGCTCTCTTACCAAATATCCAGTCCTCCCCTGGTGGGAAATATATTGTCGTATGGCTTCTAGCTTCCCCATGCATTTGGATTCACCTTGTTGCATAATGTATCCAACTTTAGCAGTGACTAACTAACTATAAACGAGCTGGTTATGTGGAACTAGTTTTTATTACTGATTAGGAAAACCAAAAAATAATAACTCTTAATAGATATTTTTAATGCTTAATACATCTTATTGCCCTGTCTCCTTGCCAGTGGATGGTGTTTTCTGATTATATTCCATTTCTTGTTAGAAGCATCTTACTTTTTTCTCCATATGTTGATTGGTTCTAAAAGTGCTCAAAATTTTGTTTTAAACATTAAGGGCCTGTTTGGTTATTGTGGATTCGAATTTCCATGAATTGGAAGAACTCATGAAATTGAGGAATCATGGAATCCCAATTCCAGTTCCCATGTGTTTGGTGGCATAGTACAATTCAGTGAATTCAAATTCCAATTCCTTCCATGCATTGTTCCATTCAGTTTGTTGACATGTTTTCTTGTCGAGATGACATCACTATTTGGCTACTTGACTTTGTAATTCACCTTGTTATCTTCCATTTCTTTCTGAGTCTGTCAGTCTGGGAAACCTTTGATAGTATGTCCTTGGTGTCACTAACATAAACTAATTAGATAACTTCTACCTGCCTATTATGGCAATTTTATGGGCAAGACTATTTTTGGTCCTTGAGCCTTCTTGAATTCAAAGTGGAGCTTCTAAAGTATCCTTCTGATGGGAGGAAAATGCTTGGATAATGAGAACTATGATGATAATGTGATTCTCTAGATTATACTCTTAGGCGACTTCCATGCGATGGCCACTAATCCTGATTCAGTGGATTTTCATTTCTTGTTTGACATGCTGCACGGGTACTTCAATGGAGGTGTCATACCTGAATTCAGATGTACCGCATACCGGATACTTGTATTTTTCAAGATACATATAGATAAAGGATACTTGTATTCTTCAAGATACCTATAGATACACATCCTAAATTTTCCTATGGTTTAAAACAATACTTGCTATATATAAGGCATATTTAGGGCTTAAGGAGAATAATAACATACTAATGGTAGTGAGAAGATGAATCAATGTGCATATCATGCATTCCACCCCACAGGCACTCCAAAATTCCCTAGTACATGCTAAAATCAGTTGTGTTGTAGTGTCCATATTGTGTTGTGTCCACATATTGCAACCTTGTTTAATATTCTCTATCTTAATCTTACTTGAACTTCCATGCTGCATAACCACCACTCTTATTGGAGTGGATTGTCATTTCTTGCTTCTTGGTAGTCAGAGTGGACTCTGGACCTTCCGGAGGTTGGAACATGTCATATACTAATCATCAACCCTCTCTTTCAATCAGTGCTCATTTCTGCACTTAATTTTCTGGTACAGGGAATGAGATGCCCAGCAAACACCCACAGGCCTAGCTTTCATGTGAACACCGGCTTAAGCTCAAAGCAGCACAGTAGCAGTTCGAAGGGAACCAGTTCAACCCACAGGAATGGTGGGGGTGTACCATCCGCCAACAGTGATGAGCCTACGACCGAAGAGGAATTCTTTGAATGGCTGCAAAATGCAATGCAGTCGGGCGGTTTTGAGGCAAGTGGTGGCACATCAAACGAGAGCCCTTCCTCCAAAAGTGGCAGCGGTTCTAAGAGTAGCAGTGCCAAGAAGAGGAGAAAAGGAAAGAAGCAATGGTAAATTCTCTGCCAATGATGAAGCTGACCCAACAATGTTCATAAAATTGAAAGTTGCAAGCTTGTAAGCATAATCTCGAGGCTGTATTTCAATTTGGCCCTTCGTTTGGTCCAAGCGGAAGTGTGTGCATTTGGGATTGATGTGGATGGTTGTGGTCGAGGCATACCAATCGTATACTTTGGTCAATTTTTAATCAATATTTTTCACTTACATTTAGTTAATATACAGTTTTGAATTGTTTTTTATACCTGGACAAAATCAGATGACGATCAGTGTCAGTTGTGGTGTCCTTTTATCTGATAATGAGAAGAGAGATCGTACTTAGCTGTGAGCATTATTTGGTTTTGGACTGAAAACTGAACTTAACCGAACCAAATACCGAATAAGAGATTTGGTTCGGTTTAAAAAATATTAAAATTTTTTATTCGGTTTTGGGTTTTGGTTTCGGTCAAAAATCGAAAACCGAACAAGTCTTATGCAATTATGCAATTATGTAAATATTCTCAATTATATGCATATTTTGTGATTAAAAATGTGTATATTTTGAAAACAGTAATTCTTGTTTTGAAGTACAATTTTGGTAATTTAATTAGTCCAACTTTGGATCTAATTTTGAAATGTAATAAATGTGTATAAAAATTATAATTTTAGTATAATTTAACTAAGATTTTAATTTTGGATTCGATCTATTAAACAATAAAAATAATGTAACTGGACAAATCGAATAAACCGAATCGATTATTTGGTTCTATTTTGGTTAATTTTGATTTGGTTGAAATCGAATAAATCATATGCTTATCATTTGCCAAAATTAGTACAGTTATCGACCCTAATGACCAAAAATTTAGTCCCTATCAATGACACGAGATTTCTATGTGGACTTCAACGAGATGCTCTAATCCATTGTCCCTGTAAACAATAATTGCAAGCGAAGCATGTGCAATCTCAGCATATTTAGAAAGTACCATTGTTACTCGGGTTGTCAATGGTACCCAATAAGCCTGACCCAATTCTTTTACAGATATAGGGTTTGGATTCAAAAAGAAAACCGAAATTCTTAACACTTACAGTTTGGATGTAGTTCCAACCGAACCCTGAATATGATAAGAAATTCGAAACCCATTTACATATAACAAATGTTAAGATATATTTGATGGAGAAGTTTGAATATTGTATCAATTTTATATTAAGTTGATCCCTAATAATATATGATTAGTATGCATGACATGTAAAAGTCATCTAAATTGTTGTTGAAAAAGTATAGATAAAAAAATATTTTGAAGTAAATAATAGTTCTAAACATCATAGCTAATATCTAAAATCCAGACGAACACGATTAGAACCAAAGGAATTTGATTTGATTCGAATCCGAACCCAAAAATCTTGAACGATTCAGATTCGAATCTTAAGTGAGCCTGTTCTGAATTCGACCCGTTTACACTTCTAATTAATTTATCAGCTAGTTATGGAACAAAAATCTTCTCTAGTGCAGCGGCAACACACAACGGTACTTATGTTCAATGGGGGTACGTTGTGATCCTTTATATAGGCTCTTGATTACCAAATACACTCAACTCTAGTCCAGTATTGATGCTGGCCCATTAATGAAGAACTTTCACTCATACTAGCCCAAATTTGTTTCAGGGCTGCCCAACCCCACGTCCTCCACCCTCTCCTCCTCCACCCAGAACCGCTGCCTCTCCCTCCCTGTTGTCGACCCGAAGCCCGGTCCCGACCCGGCCCACCTCTTCTCCCTCCGCGCCCCTCCCGTTTGCGTCACCACCCTCCCCAACGTCACCACTGTCTCCTTCCCCACCCATGTCACGCCCCGATCCCACAAGGGTCGATCGTCCTCGCTTGGATCCTTTGCGGAACCGATCGTCCTCGCTCGGGCGTGATGCCGTGCGAGCCTCGCACAAGGCAAAAACGTGCAATGATAAAAATCTATTTGAAACACAAGTTAGAAAACACATTCACAGAGAGTTGAACACAGAGTATAGGAAGAAAACATACTTTTTCATTGAGTGAAATCAGAGTAATTTACATAGAGTTTATATTTGATACGCCTCTCGGCTACATTGAATGCATTACAAAAGAAAACTCAAAAGGCAGGGCGCTCCATCAGATAATCTTCGTAGTCCCGTGCATTACACCATTGTATAGGTTAAAATTCATGCCTCCAAAATGAACTGACTTCAACTATACTTCAAAATAGAAAGCTTCCAATGCCTTTTCGTCTATCCACTAGCGTTGTGCACCCTGAGTGCCTGAAATGGTGCCCACAAACGTGGGTTAGTGCTCAGCTGTACTGGTGAGCGGGATGAACCCACTCGCCTAAATCAACACTTGCTTATTAAAAAAGAGCATGTATTAAAATGGTCTTGCTATTAAGAACTAGAGTGAATTCAGTTCATATCAGTTGCATGTTGTTGTGAGGATATAACATAGAAACCATTTAGCCCATCGGTTGCTTACTCAACATATGCGCTCCTACCCTACAACGAACACAATATACTTACCACCTGCATAAGAAAATAAGTTAGCATGTATTCTATCTATATGCGGTCATTGGTGTGATCGATACCATGGGGACTTATCGAACGGCGTTGCGGCGCACCCTATCAGCCCAGGTTGCAAGCCCCGGTGAAGGTCCCACAATGTATCGCGCCAAGCACGATCAAATATTCCCCCCGGGGTCGATTCGGTTCCAGTCCGGATACCGTTTCGAGGAAATGCCAAATCTTGTGCACAAGTTATCCCAGACCATGCGAATGCGTGAACAATTAAACTATCAAATAATGCATGAGATAAAACAAAAGAAGTAAAGTAGCTATATACTTATGCAACAATTCATATTTTCTCAAAGCCGTGTTCCAATTCTGTTGTCCCGTGGGTCTAAACTCTCCGAGGCACCAGGCCGCAACCAATGTTTCAGATGCTGCACTCCATCAAGCAGTTTTTGATAGAACTGGTGTCATAACTGCCATTACATTTTTTTCTTTTCCAATTCATATATATATATATATATATGAATATCTATATAGTTAGGCTTATGTAAATACCAATTTATAAACTAGTCTCATCCAATTCTGGAATTGAGAGAGAATTTTATGCAAATTTCCCAAATCCATGGGAAGGGGGAGAAAAACCAACAGCAGGTTCATGAGTCATGACCTACATGTCTTCTCCTCCCTTCATCCTCATTCTCCATGGAAAACTTGGCTCCATTTCCTCCTCTTATGCATTTCCAATAAACCTAACCCCTCTCCTACTTAATCCCCTCAAAACCTTATCTCTTCCTCCCATCTTCATCTTCTCCAACCTCTACTTTCCTCATAGTCTGCTGCTGCTACTGCCATGTATACTGTTGTTGTTGCTGCTGCTACTGTGCTGTAGCTGCTGCTGCTGTTGCTACCGCTGCCGCACGCCGCTAGACCACGCCACCCGCCGCCGACCACGACGCCCCCGCCACCGAGCACGCCGCCGTCGCCGGACGCCACCGCCGCCGAACCCGTACGCCGCCGAGCTCTTCCTTCCCCAACTTCACAACTCCTCTTCCCTCTTCCCAAGTTAGGTAAATTCTCATTCCTTATCCAACCATTCTCCTAAACCTAAATTAGAGTATGATTTGATTTCAATTTCTCATAGAAAATTGAGAAGGAACTAACTGCCAAATCGAAAACTTGAAAGAACCATAGGTTGCTCAAAACAAAGGCAAGTCCTCATCCTTGCTTTCCTTTCATTATTCTTTTTCTTGGAATTGAATTAGGAATTTCATTAAATGGGTATTTTAAAGATTTTTGAACAAATTAACACATATGTATATATGTGAATAAATAAATAAATAAATAAATAAATACATACATACATATATATATATATATATATATATATATATATATATATATATATATATATATATATATATATATATATATATATATATATATATATATAATGTGGATACGCGTATCTTGATGCCCTAGGTAGGACACAAATGGATACACAATGATCATAATTATAATTATTAATTAGCTCTATAACTAACTAGTTCATATATATATATATATATATATATATATATATATATATATATATATATATATATATAAACCTAGATGAATATGGATATGTGTGTGTGTGTATATGTGTTCCTTTTTAAAGTCAATCAATGTTAGGACATAAGAAAAATTATCATTTACTTGTTTAATTGGATGATATGGTATTGGTATTAATATGTATTGACAATATATATATAGACAAAAATGGGATACATGAAAAGCGAAGACCTATTATATAAATAAGATATTACTTATCATTAAGATAATATAGATACTTTAAACTACACTTGGTATAGTTTTAAATAAGTAATTTGACATTTTGTCAATTTATTTAGATAAATTTAATTCTGTCCAAAATTAAATTATACCTATTTTAGTGTATTTCGTTAGGATTACCTAGTTTAAACATGTATTTTATATGTACCGTATGTTAGGGTAACTTTAGTTGCTTAAGTTTAATTTTTTTTTTATTGTTTATCTCATAAAAGTTTGCATATAGTACATATAATGAACATAAATAATTTTTGTCTATACAAGTCTTAGGCCTTGAATACTAAATTCTAATATATATAGTTAATTCCTTCATCTATTACATGTTAAGAATTATGGATTTAAATTGTCTTACTAAGGATTATAGATTTCTTGAAACCTGTGCAGTATTGGAAGAAAACTATTTGCGCAATAATCCAATAAGTAATTAGCTAGCCCGTTAAGGTATGAAAGAAGCCTTTCCATTACAATTATTTTTATAATCTATTGCGCGTGTTCCGGTGTTGAGAGTTGCTCCACCGAAGGGGTCGGCGAGCCCGAGAATGCTACTGAGGGTTGCTCCGGATCGAATATATAAAATTGTTAAAATTCTGGAAGACGAAATACAAAGGAGACTCAGCCAAAATTTCTAAGAATTTTGGGAGTTAACCAATATTTCGACATCCAGGAATATCGCCGATATCCCAAAACTCTAAACTCTACTTATATATATATTTTTGCGACAAACCACCAACGACTGTAAATTAATTAGGGGACGATTAGTAAAAGTCTAGGATACGTAGGACACGGAAACAAGTCACTCAACAAAATCTAACTACCTGATAATCTGCTCTGCATAATTAATATTCCCGAATTTGTGTTTGATAACTTAACACCTATATTCTGGATTATGGATAAAATAAAAAGTATGTATCTTGTATCATCTTGGAAATGCATTTTGCATAAACAATGGTTAAGTGATACACAGAGACAAAAATCTGAATACAAGAAAATAGAATAAGGATTGTTTGTAGATTTAGGCTAGAAAGCATTGGGCGGGGGAGAACAACATAAATACCACCTACGAAATCCCGTAACATATTTATTATATATGTATAGCTGATCAGCAGTTAAAGCTATTTCGTAAGGCCTTACGAAGTGAGCGGGTGAGGCTTAGCTCACTTTCCTGTTTAGGCCCAAAAGAGGCTAGGCCGGATCATAATCCCGTGCCATCATGTTCAAGTTACCTGAATATAAGTACACCTACTTCGATTCAAAATCATCGAATGGGTGAATTCAAGATTTAGGCCCAAAAGGGGTTGGGCCGGATCATAATCCCGTGCCATCCTGTTTAAGTCACCTGAATATAAGTGCACCTATTTCAATTCAAAACCATCGAATAGGCGAATTCAAGATTTAAGCCCATACGGGCAGGGCCGGATTCTAAGCACCATGCCATCAAGTCACAACCTGATCCCTGGTATATATGATTGTTGGCAAAAAACTAGTTAAAGTGGTTATTTAAGGGTTGTTCTCCAAATTGCATCATCATTTAGAAAAATTGGTTGTGTATTATGGTTGTGACATAGGGATGTGTGTTGCTTGATTTATTAGATACTATAGGAATACTAGCTTAGGAATTGTTCAAGTCATAGACACTAAGTTATGATTCACCTCCTTATTTCCTATATAAATGTTATTCTTTCTTATCTTACTATCATATCTTTTATTTACTTGTCATTCTTGACCGAGGACTTGCATGTCGTTCTGACGACCTAGTATTGTTCACTAGGAGAAGACGAAGCATATGAAAAAATGTTACCACTTTATAACGTGGACGAGATCGAGGAATAATCTTCGAGTAATTCCAGGAAGTACAACACCAAGTATATTATGTAACTGAAACTATGTATATGAAGGAGAAGTTATTGTAAAGACTTATTTAGTTGTATATTAAACAGAGTTGTATGACTTTAGTTGTATTGCCTAATTACCTTAGCATGACTTGTATTTTATTCTAAAAGATTTACAGGCGACAATCGCTGATACGGGTATGGTAGTATTCGTATGGGGCGTAGCCTGGGGATGTAGTTACATACCCGACTCACCGTATCTTGAAAAGTGGAGCATGGCACGTCTTTTTAGTGGTGGCCCATGTAGGTCATGCTTTTAGGAAACCTAGGTAGGTCCTGAAGATGAAGAACCTAGGATAAGGTGCAAGTCCAGGTATCATAAAGAAATATATTACAGGATATAGGTTAGGAACTTGTATAAGGGAACCCTGGATTCCTTATCAAATTAGAATACCCTAAGATAGGCAGTACCAGTGATTGAAAAAGGGAGTAAAGGTATTTTGAAGAAATTTTGATACTCTTAATATAATTATTACTTAATTTCTTATTTTGAGTATAGGACATGGATCTATTTCTTCCGAGCGTCTGGTGGGATGGAAGTGTCCGCACACTTTATGGCTATCAGTAATATGTAAGAAAACTATGGAATCTACTAGACTGGTACCACATACCACTCTATGAAGTACACTATGGTATTATGCGCCCCGTTATTAGGGATTTGGAAGATGGTGCAGAAGTGGACCATGAAAGGGAAACCTATTATATCTATGTACGAGACCCAGAATATGAATATAATTATCCTAAATTAGAAGGATATGAAGGAACGTTAACTGATTTTCAAGAACTACATCCTAAAGCTATAATCCTTACCCAGGTGTGGACCCATATCATGGAAAAACTGGACTAGGAATCTTATGTATAGAAGATCTCTTATCTACTAGGTATCTTTTGTGAACGGCAAGGGTGTATGTGTATATGTATATAAGTTAGGGAGAAAGGAAGTGTGGAGAATATAAATAGTCTAAATATGTATCATATTTTGGTTATGAGTGAATGAAATATGCTTCTTCATTATCCTTGTGCCTATATGTTCCACTATTGCTCAAAACTCTTAAGATTTTCAATATCTTTTCCTTATCCTCGAATCTCAAGACTATTCCTGAGAAATTGTATTTGAATTTTTTTGGACAATGTCTAATCATGACCAATTCCATGCTTTATCCTTAAAAACTCAGACAAAACCATCTATTAGGGATATGTACAAGTTATTCCAACAGATTCTAGAGTCTAACAGTTAGCATGCAGATACGGCTCAAGCCACAACTAACATGGTATTGGAACACCTGCGAACATCTGCCAATTCTAGAGACGGTTCACTAAAAGACTTTAGGAACCTAAATCCTCCCAAGTTTAAAGGAACAAAAATTCTGATCGAAGCCGGACAATGGATTAGAACTATAGAAGGGCTGTTAAAAGCAGCAAAAATTAATCTTGAGGACATGATATCTACAATCCGAATCCAATTGGAGGATATTGCTGAACACTGGTGGAGTGCCGAACACCCAGAGGATTTGGAGGACAAAATAACTTGGGGAGAATTTAAGAAGAAATTTGAAGGAAGGTTCTTTCCAAAAATGGCTAAAATCGAGTTAGAATGGCAGTTCACTCATTTAAAGTAAAGGAAGCTTACAGTAGACGAGTATGTTGTTGAGTTTTCCAGGCTTAGTCATTTTGCTTCAAATCTAATAGCCAATGAGGAAACTAAGGTATCTAGATTCTTGGAAGGACTAGGAAGCCAACTGAAGAGTAGAGTCAACACCTATCGATGCCAAACCTATCCAGAGGTAACTGAAGCAACAAAGAGCCAGAAAAGAATGCTAAATAAAGAGCAACCACTTCGGTCTCAATCTCAGAAAAGGATTTTGGAAGTAGGAGTTTCATCCTCAAGACATCCGTGGCAAGGACCGCCCAAACGCTCTCAAACTGGTACCTTGAGAAGACCAATCATTTGTAACTTTTGTCAAAAATCTAGGCACATGAGGGATGACTGTAGAAAATTCCTGGGTCTTTGTTTAAGATGCGGAACAAATAAGCATCAAATTGGCCAGTGTCCACAACAAAAAACCTTAGGGCCAATAATGCAAAACCCGCATTAGTAACCACGACCCACGTTCCGAAGGAAATAACATCAGGCCTATGCTTCAAGGAAATGGTCCTCGACCTCTGATACAAGCGTCAACACCTCAAGCTCTGTTGACTTATAAGAATCAACGAAGACCACCCTTCGTACCCCAAGCCTACCAATTCCAACAAGCTCAGAAAGCAAAACAGCCTCAGACTAGGAAGAAGAAAAGGCAAGGGCAGGCATTTATGATGAATACTGATGAAACAGAACTAGCCAGAGAAGTAGTAACATGTACTATTCTAGTTTTAGCTTATCCGACATCAGTATTATTTGATTATGGGGCAACAAATTCATTTATAGCATCAGCATTTATAGCCCTTCATGAAATCAAATCGCAACTATTGCTTAAAAAATTAAATATTCTTACGGGTAATGGCACGGTAGAAGTTAGTCGGGTTTGTGCATGTACAGTTAAGTTAGGCGGTGGAGCTTTTTGGGTAAGATTGTTAGTTTTTCCAATGAATAATTATGATGTAGTACTTGGAATTGATTGGTTGACCAAGACATTATCAAGTATAGATTGTGGCCAAGGGAGTGTTCTATTCCAGCTCACTAATGGAGAATTTTATGAATTTATTCGAGACCAAAAAGAATTTAATGCTAAGGAATTAAAAAAATTTGAACAACCAGTTCAAGGAAGGTTTCATGAACTAAAGGAGGAACAATTTCCAAGGATAGTGAAAGATTTTAAGGATGTATTTCCAGAAGAATTACCAGGATTACCACCGGATAGAGCAGTAGAATTTTCTATCAATTTGGTGCTTGGAGCAGCACCTATAGCTAAAGAAGAATTGGCTGAGCTAAACAAGCAAATAAAGGAATTATTATCAAAAGAGTTTATTCAGCCCAGTGCTTCGCCATGGGGTGCACCAGTACTTTTTGTGAAAAAGAAAGACGGGACCCTACGATTGGTAATTGATTATAGAGCCTTGAATGAAGTAACAATAAAAAATAAATACCCCTTGCCCAGAATCGATGAACTATTTGATCAATTAGGAGAAGCTAAGGTATTTTCAAAGATTGATTTGAGGTCTGGATATCATCAAGTAAAGGTCAAGAAGGAGGACGTTCAGAAAACAACTTTTAGGACTCATTATGGACATTACGAGTTTCTAGTTATGCCATTTGGGGTAACTAACGCTCTTGCTATATTTATGGATCTGATGAATCAAATATTTTATCAGTATTTGAATAAGTTCGTGATTGTATTCATCGACGACATTTTTATATATTCAAAAACTGAAGAAGAACATGAAGAGCATCTAAGGGTAATATTGCAAACTCTAAGACATGAGCAATTGTATGCTAAACTCAGTAAGTGTGAGTTTTGGCTAAATCATATATCATTTCTAGGTCACATTATCAATGGAGAAGGTATTTCAGTAGATCCAAAGAAGGTGGAAGCTGTTAAATTCTGGCCAACACCAAAGTCTGTGGTAGAAATTCAAAGTTTCTTGGGATTAGCCGGATACTATAGGAGATTCGTGGAAAATTTCTCAAGAATCGCAGAACCATTAACTCGGCTGACCCGAAAAGAGGAAAGATTCAATTGGACGGAGAAATGCCGGACAACTTTCGATGAATTAAAAGAAAGATTAATTTTGGCACCTGTACTAGCATTACCGTCGGGATCAGGATGATACGAGATATATAGTGATGCATCGGATAAAGGGCTAGGTTGTGTGCTAATGCAGCATGAAAGAGTTATAGCCTATGCCTCTCGACAACTGAAGCGGCATGAGAGAAATTATCTGACTCACGATTTGGAACTAGCAGCTGTAGTTTTTGCACTTAAATTATGGCGACATTACTTATATGGGAAGAGAATCAAGATATATACGGATCACAACAGTTTGAAATATGTGTTTACTCAGAAGGAAATTAATATGAGGCAAAGAAGATGGTTAAAATTACTTAAAGACTTTGATATGGAATTGGAATATCATCCGGGTAAAGCAAATAAAGTAGCAGATGCCTTAAGCATGAAACCAATGGCATTCTTTATGAATACCCCAAAGAAAATTCTTGAAGACTTAAGTAAGATAAAAATTGAAGTAATATATCCAATATCAGAAGGATCATGGGAAAATTTACAAGTACAGTCCTCCCTAGTGGACAAAATCAAGGAAGCTCAATAAGAAGATTCTAAACTTCAAGAAATATGGAAACAAACCAAAGAAGGACTCCAGACTGGAATAAGAAAGCATCCAGATGGATCGCTGAGGTTTGGAGATCGATTGTGTGTACCTAGTGGAAATCTAAGAACATAAGTCATGACAGAAGCTCATAACTCTCAATATTCCATCCATCCAGGAAGTACTAAAATGTATAAGGATTTAAAACAAAATTTTTGGTGGCATGGAATAAAACAAGAGATTGCTCAATTCATATCCAGATGTCTTGTCTGTCAGCAAGTTAAAGCAGAACATCAAAGGACAACAGGCCTTCTTCAACCCTTACCAATACCTGAATGAAAATGGGAACATATCACAATAGATTTTGTAACCGGGCTACCTAAGACACAAAAGGGTAACAATGCTATCTGGGTCATCACAGATAGACTCACTAAATCATCTTGATTTCTACCATTCCGGGTTGGACAGACAACTGAAGTATTAGTAGACATGTATATGAAATAGATTGTCAGTCAATACGGAGTACCAGTAAGTATAGTTTCGGATAGAGACACCAGATTTACTTCACATTTCTGGAAAAGTCTGCAGGAGAACCTCATCACTCAGTTAAAATTTAGTTCTGCTTACCATCCTCAAACAGATGGTCAATAAGAGAGAACGATTCAAACTCTAGAGGATATGTTGACAGCCTGCACAATAGATTTTAGAGGGTCTTGGGACGATCACTTATATTTGGTAGAATTTTCTTATAATAATAGTTATCATACCAGCATTAAAATGGCACCCTTCGAAGCATTATATGGAAGAAAGTGTAGATCACCAATGTGTTGGACAGATGTAGAAGAAAGACAATTACTAGGCCCAGAACTAGTAACACAGACAATAGATAAGGTCAAAGAAATAAGAAATCATTTATAAGCAGCCCAAGATAGACAGAAGATGTGGGCTGACAAGCATCGAAGGATGTTAGAATTTCAACCTGACGATTATGCGTTCTTAAAGATCTCACCAACAAAGGGGACAATTAGATTTTGAACTAGAGGAAAGCTAAGTCCAAGATATATTGGACCATTTGATATACTAGAAAAAATCGGAAGAGTATCTTACAAGCTGACACTGCCCCTAACACTAGAAATGGTACATAATGTATTCCATGTATCTCAACTCCGAAGGTATGTACCAGATCCAAACCATATACTAGATCATTCGGAGATCACTGTCGGGCCGACTCTATGCATCGAACAACCACCTGTTGGAATCCTGGATCGTAGAGACAAAATACTCCGGAATCGGATCATCCCATTAGTTCGAATAGCTTGGAACAAGGACTCTCCAGGAGAATCAACTTGGGAAAAAGAAGAAGACATGCGAAACCAGTTCCCATATTTGTTTACTAACCAAGGTTGGCTACTCTTTTAAATTCAAAATTTCGAGGATGGAATTTTTCTAAGGAGGATAGAGTGTCATAACTACCATTACATTTTTCTTTTCCAATTCATATATATATATGTATATGTATGAATATCTATATAGTTAGGCTTATGTAAATACCAATTTACAAACTAGCCTCATCCAATTCTGGAATTGAGAGGGGGTTTTATGCAAATTCTCCAAATACATGGGAAGAGGAAGAAAAACCAACAACAGGTTCATGAGTCATAACCTACATGTCTTCTCCTCCCTTCATCCTCATTCCCCATGAGAAACTTGGCTCAATTTCCTCCTCCTATGCATTTCCAATAAACCTAACCCCTCTCCTACTTAATCCCCTCAAAACCATATCTCTTCCTCCTATCTTCATCTTCTCCAACCTCTACTTTCCTCATAGTCTGTTGATGCTACTGCCATGTATACTGTTGTTGTTGCTGCTGCTACTGTGCTGTAGCTGCTGCTGTTGCCGCTGTCGCACACCGCTGGACCACGCCACCCGCCGCCGGCCACGACACCCCCGCCACCGAGCACGCCGGCGTCGCCGGACGCCACCTCCGTCGGACCCGCACGCCGGCGAGCTCTTCCTCCCCCAACTTCACAACTCCTCTTTCCTCTTCCCAAGTTAGGTAAATTCTCATTCCTTCCCCAACCCTTCTCCTAAACCTAAATTAGAGTATGATTTAATTTTAATTTCTCATAGGAAATTGGGAAGAAACTAAGTGCCAAATCAGGAACTTGGAAGAACCATATTCGTGTTGGCCTCTGATCGTCACTCCGTATAATCTACCGCCTTGGATGTGCGTAAAGAATCCGTATATGTTCCTAACCGATATTATCCCGGGTCCGAACAAACTGAAGAGGAATATCAATGTGTATTTACAACCGTTGATAGATGAGTTGAATCAGCTGTTGGAAGTAGGTGCCAACACGTACGATATTTCTAGAAAGCAAAATTTTTATATGAGGACATCACTTATGTGGACCATCAACAAGTTTTTGGCCTATGGATTATTATCTGGATAGAGCACTCATGGTCATCTCTCATGTCCGTATTGCATGGACCACACTAAGGCTTTCCATTTGAAATGCGGAGGCAAACCGTACTTCTTCGATTGTCATTGACAATTTCTGCCGAAGGATTATCCGTACTAGAGAAACATAAATGCTTTTCGTACGGGCGTTGTGGAGAAGGCCAATCTACCGCCAAGGTGGCACGGATACACGATATGGAAAGAGGTAAAAGATTTACCAAGTGCTATCGAAGAGCCTGCTAAGGGGTAGAAGTGTGACGGATTTGGTCGCACCCATAACTGGACGAAGAGGAGTATATTCTGGGATCTGCCATATTGGAGCACCAATCTGATCAAACATAAACTTGATGTCATGCATATCGAGAAGAATTTATTTGATAACATAATTAACATTGTAATAGAGGTAAAAGGGAAGATGAAAGACAATCTGAAGGACAGGTTGGACTTAGAAGAAATATGTTGACGTCCTGCGTTGCATTTGATAGAGGAGGGGAATGGAAAGTTAAAGTAGCCTAAGTCAATTTTTTTACTGGAGAAGGAGGATAAAGGGAGACTTTGTAGGTGGATCCAGGGTATAAAATTTTCAGACGGGTACGTGTCGAACTTGAGAAGATCCGTCGACCTCAAGGAGTTCAAATTGGCCGGTATGAAGAGCCACGATTGTCACGTATTCATGGAGAGGTTAATTCTGATTGCTTTTTGGGAATTTTTTCTGTAGGTCATTTGGGATCCATTGATAGAGCTTAGCATATTTTTCAGAGATCATTGTTCTACTAAGTTGCTCGTCGATCGTCTAGAAAAGCAAGAGAAGGACATTGCGGTAATATTGTGCAAGCTCGAGAAGGTATTTCCTCCTAGATTCTTCGACTCCATGGAGCATTTGCTAATTCATCTTTCCTATAAGGCACGTATTGGTGGTCATATTGGTTATCGGTGGATATACCCGTTCGAACGGCATCTTAATTATCTAAAGAGAAAGGTGAAAAATAAGGCACGGGTTGAGGGCTCTATTTTTGAAGCATATGTTCTCGAGGAGATTACAAACTTTTGCTCAACGTATTTCAAACCTCATGTTGCTACTAATATAACGAGAGCTCCGAGAAATGACGACGGATATCAGGAATCTAATGATGCAATACTGAACGTATTCATTGTATCCGAAAAGCCTTCAAAAAATGAAGAAGAGATATTTGAATGACGATGCGCTATGGGTTGCTCAGTTGTATATATTACTCAATTGCGACGAGGATGAAGTAGAAAAGCTACAGGGGTAAGTAATTAATATGTCCACGTTTACGTCATTTCAATGTAATAGTATAAGCTAATATTATGCTACTAATCAGCGGTTGCTTCATTATTTTTTAACACATATAATGATGAGCTGAGGTCGATTAGTCCCTACATAACAGACGAAGAAGTAGAACAAGAAATGAGACATTATTTTCCTTCTTGGTTGAGCGCATATGTAAGGAGCTCGGTAATTACTTTTTCTGTATGCATCTGCACAATAAATAACTTACTATCGCTACTTTGGTATTTAGATCGATCGTCTAATAACACCCGAGACTGAATCTATTAGAACTCTAGCCAAGGGACCAATTACTATCGTCAAAATATGGCCAAGTTATTGTATGAATAGGTTTAGGTTCAAGTTAACAAATGCTCCGATCAGAGACAGCTTTCTGGATCTTGATTCCACGAAAAATAGTTGTTTGTGTATCAAATCTTCGAACTACAAAGACGTCGATCCAGGCAATAATTTCTTTGGCATCTTAAGAGAGATTATGGAGTTGACATATAATTATGGCACAGAACCTGCTAAGATCGTAACATTCAAGTGTGAATGGTTCGATCCGATTCAAGATCAAGGTTGGAAAATTGACAAGCATGGTCTTGTGGATATAAACTACAAGCGTAGATATCAAGGCTACTAATCATTTGTCCTATCAAGTCAGGATCAGCTCATGTACTTCACAACTTATCCTAGACTGGGGACAGCTAGGTTGGATTGGTGGTCAGTATACAAGACTAAAGCTAGAAATACCTTTGATATTTATGAAATAGCTTATCAGGAGGACGAGGTACCTCTTGTAACAAATATTATAGATGTGGACTCAAAGGAAGTTACTCATTACATGACTAATAATGTAGAAAAGGTAGAATTATTCGAAGAGAAAGATGAAGAAGAAGTAGATGAAAGTGAAGATGAGGAGAAAGAGGAAGAGGAGGACGAGGAAGGTGAACAAGATAAATTTTCTGAAGATGATTGAAAATAAAATAAATCCATTTGGACTTGTGACATGTATTATATTTTGACTGTAGAATGTACTATCCATTTAGACTTGTGACACTAGTTATTTACTGTGTAATTTAATTAATACTGTGAGATATGCATAATATTTTAACTGTAGAATGTACTATATATCTGTTTACTTTTTCTTTCATCATATATTTTTATCAGGAATGACAGGACAATGTGGAGTATTCAGCAGGTCCTGAGGTAGATGAAGTGGTCCTTTGATACTTTCTACTGTTGGTTCTGGATCATCGTCACCAAGTACTCCAGTATATTGACTAGTCACATCTCTGACTGCGATGACGTTACGTGGCAGCACTCCTGGGACGAGTAGTTCCAGGCCTGAGACTACTCCTTCGTCCAACGTTCCTCCTGCTGATGGAACCATGGAGACAGATGAGCATATGACAGAGGTTGAGCTTACGTCGTCCTAACATCAGCGTCCTCCATACGCACCTACAGATGCGACGAGGACGGAGATTTGGGCCGACGATACAAAGTAAGTCAATTAGTTGATTTATCATCATATATATCGTATATTTCTTTATTCATCATATATTTAATTTTTTGATAAAAATAATTATCTCTGTATAGATATCATCCTTCGTTGGTACAGAGACATTTGGGCCACTTTTTGAGGTACAACTATGGTGGCCCTTGGATCAACTACTCTGATGCTCCGGATGAGAGAAAGGCGTTCAGGTTTGCGTACTTCAAGATAAAAGTATATTTGGTTTTAATATCAATCATCTAATTTATGCATATTATATAACTTACTAAATTACTTCTTGTAGCAAACATATTTCTATCCACCACACCGGGCCAAGTTGGTCGAGCAGATATTTTCTGTCGTTGCCGCCAAACTGATCCGTGATGCTCTGGATGACCAGAAGGCTCGTAATCGTGAAGAAAAATTGATCCAAGGTTGGATCACGCCTGATCAGTGGACTGCGATTAGGGCTAGATTCAACGATCCAAGGTACAAGGAAAGGTCTGAGAAGGCCAAGGCTGCTAGAAATGTAGTGCCCCGCTCCGTGTTGGCATTATATACCAGAGGTATCGGTTTGTTGATTCAAAAAAAAAACCTTCTTGGAGAGCTCCTTGTTGAACCAGAAGATGACTGATCTAGATGATTGGACAGAGCTTCATTCTCTGATTCTTGCACGCCTTAATAATGAATCTGAGTTTTTGCAATGCTTGTTTGCTTAATAAGTTAACGATCGCATGAGAATGATAGAACGAGAACTGCATGCTTAACTAGAGAACTTGTATGCTTGTCTAAAAGAGATAGAACCATTGCCATGCTAGTTAAAGAATAGAATATTGTGTGCTTAGTTATACGGACACCGCTATCGAAAGAACCGTTGCCATGCTAATAAACAAGAGTAAAAAAATGTTAATATGTTTTCATCTTATGCTAAATAATAGTAGAACTACATGCTTAGCTAAAAGAGATAGATAAATCGTGCCATATTTTTCTTGTCATTTATGCTTGAAAGATATAACGGTTTAAAATGCTTGAACGATATCAGAGAGATGGCGGTCAGTCTGCATAAAGATAGAGATGGCGGCCTGTCCGCACAGAGATAGAAGAGAAGATATTGACTATATGCTTGCTTATTGAACTGCTGTATGGTAAGAGTTTATATGATAGAGCTGCATACCATGCATCGGTCTTTAGACAACTTGTGCACATGGATAATCCTATTAACGGTTCCTGGGGCATCGGGGATTATTCGCCCTAGGGGGGATCAGAGGAATATCCTGAGGCAATGAAGTCCTCGCGATCAGAGGGGTGTTCATGTCTATATAGCATGGGTTTTCCATGGACCATCATGTAGTTAGGTCACATGCTAGGTTAGCCTTCTTGTATACCTAACGGTTTGATACAGAGACGGACATGGAATAGAACATATGTGCTTATGTATATTGTTACTAACGTATATGTCTGCTGCAGGGATAACCGTTCGGCGAAAGGGTAAGAATCACTGAATAAGTGATATTCATGCTATCGAACATGCTCTCTTATATTAAATACTTTCATAAAGAAGTCTTATTTTTCGTATATGCTTCTATCTCATGCCTATGATAAGATATTAATTTATGATAAGAGAAAGAGAGAGATGCTAAGAAGATAGTCTACTAGATGCATGATAGAGTCTTTAGAGAATGGATATGACTCACGAGACACGTTGCGCACCAGAGATAGTAATTGATCTTGCATATTGTGCATGAACTGCTTGCCTTGCCTGCTTGCGTATATATCGAACATGAACTCGGATTTCAAAGATATTTCTAAAAGAAGTAATATGACTCCGTTCCCGTACTACATGAAATAAACCTAGGTAAAACTATAAAGATCACTAGTAATGTAATATTTTATAACATAATTATTTAGTGTTAGTTTTAGTAAATATTGCTTATGTTCGTTAATTTTATACTCACCAGTGCTTTCTCCAAAGTGCTGACTCACCAACAGTTTGCATGTTCGCAGGTGTTGGATCGTCCGAGGAAGCAATAGCCGAGCCTCATCCCCAGGACCCGAAAATCTAGAGTCGATGCCTTGAGCCATATCAAGATTGCTTTGAGCTGCTTTTGTATAAAGGGATATAATATATGGAACGATGTCATCGTAATCGAGAGAAAGAGTGCTTGAGCATACTGTAATCTCGGCCAAATGCCGGTTGTAACACATCTTGATTATCAATAAAGAGCTTATTTTCTTATGCCATTGTGTTCTTTACTTTTCTACAATATTATGCCGCTGCTCCCATCTTGAATAGCTTACTTGCCCTTGTTCAAGCTTTGGCCTTGTGCAAGTGCAGCTTAGGCTTGTACGACATTACGCCCAAGTGAGGATGATCGGTACCGCAAGGACCCAAGCAAGGACGAACGGTCCCCTGCGGGACCGGGCGTGACAAGGAAGAAGGAAGCAAAGTGGTGTGGTGGCTCGATTCCGATGACAGAATATTTTCGTCATTTGATTTATTTTTTATTTCAAATATATTATTTTAATGTAAGTACGATAAAATGGTAGTAGGATAAAATGTTTAATTTTAGTACTAAATAATATATTTTTAACAGGTACAGAGGGGTGAGGATGCCAACATGGTGACCATCTTCCTGGCCACCCATAGAAAGGGCGGAAATCTCATTGACGAGAGGGCCTCTCAGACCTATGTAAGTATTACTTTACTTTGTGTTAATTTTAATATAACTTAAAAAAATATGAAAATAAATATCCATGTTGTTAGTAATAAGTACCTTAGACATTAGCAATTATCGAGTATCAATACTTTTCTAGGCTGAGTATCTTAGGCTGCGTGAGTGGGCGACTGCTAGTGCACCTACAGCGGGAGAGGCTGGTACTTTCTCACAGTCCTCTCCAGCTCCGTCAGTGGATGAGCTGTGGGTGACCGCCGCTGGTGGTCTCCAGAGGGGTACGTACTACGGTACATGATCCTATGGCGCCCTTGTTACGACGCAGTCCTCTAGGGCATCCACTGCAAGTGCGCATTCCCCACAACCCTCACAGACGTTGGCCCGAGTCCAGGAGACCATTGACCGTCAGATTGTGTCTCTCCGTGATGAGTTATTGTGAAGGCTGGAGGAGCAGCTCCTGTCCCAACTGCATACGGACGATACGATGCTCATCGCACGATTTGATACGCTCGAGCGCAGCATCATGGAGCTCAGGGATATGACAGCTAATCTTAGAGCGTCGACAGAGCGCAGCGTGGCAGAGCTGCAGGAATCACAGTTGACCATAGAAGAGAGGCTGACTATGATGTATGATTCAATGGTTCATAGCAGTACGAGGCTGTTATCTACCATGGATTCATACAACCATCGACTAGCAGCGTTGGAGCAGATATGTCCTCCTGGTATAAAACCCCTAATTTTAAAACAGTATTAATTATTTAATTAATTATTTAATTAATTAATTTAATTTAGTATTTATTAGTTAATTAGAAGATATAGAATTTATTAAATTTTTATTTCTAGGTAAAAATGTATTTAAAGATTTATGGAGTAACTATTATTTTACCTTAATTTATTTCATGTAGGAGACCTTGTGGACAGTTAATAGATTATTTGTATGCACTAATATAATTTTTTAGAATTATATATATATATATATATATATTTATTAATAAGAAAAGAAATAAAAAGAATAGAAAAAGAAATGAATAATAAAAAGAAAAAGGAAAAGAAATAAGAAAATAACCAAAACCCCTTTCCCTTAAGCTAAACCCAAACCCGGTCCTAACTCAACCCATTTCCTTAAACCCTACCCGCTAGCTAAACCAGCAGTAGCAGCGGCAGAACCCCCCGCGCGAAAGTCCGACCCCATTTCGGTTTCCCCTCTACATATATATATAGATTATATGACTTCTTAAACCCTAAACCTAAATCTCGACTACCCAGACCCTGCGCCGCCGACCACCAGATCCCCTAGCGCCGCCGCTCGGAGCACGCCAACCGCCGCTCGTCGCCGTTCGCGAGATCCCGCACGCACGCCTGCAGAAATTCACTGAAGCGTACCCCTGTTCAGACGCTGATTTCCGTTCCATCGCTCGATCAAGTTTGTCCCGTCTTCACCGGTAAGTTCACGACCCATCCCTCTTACAATTCTGTGTATTAGTTTACTTCGATCAGCGCGTAATCCCAGGAGAAAACCAAGACCAAGTTGGAGAAAAATCACAACTTTTAATCTCAGAAAAACTGTTGTAACCACCAATGTTTAAGGACTCGTATCTCCCACCACAGAGATCCAAACTTAGAAATTTCTTTTACAATGTGAAGAACATATAACCGAGATTATTTTTTGTCAATTACATTATTTTATTTGGTGTTATATGCAGAATTAAACTGAGTTAAAAATCACAAAAAATCTATTTTCGAACCTTCAAAATTTGTGATACGGAGTGTGCCCCGTCAAACAGGATCGCCCCGTCGTGTACCAATTGCATCGAAAGGCGTGTATAGTATTTCCAGACGTGTGGGCTTTTACTGAAACTGATTCGGACGTGTGTGCGCGTCGGAATCAGCCCGTATCCGCAAAAAGTTCCTGTATCGCAACTTTTGCAAAACCTACACCATTTATTGTACGCTCGTCAAAATATAACAAAACTTACGCCACTGGACTCGTAGTATCGTGCTGGTCCCGTGACCCAAGTTTCACGCAATTCTGAGACCGTTGACCAAGCCGTCTATTTGTGGGTCCTACGGTTAACTTTTTGGGCGAAATTGTCTTCGGCTCACCGGAATCCAAAATTGGACATACCGTTGAGTTCGTAATGACATTTAAAATTTGTTTGACCTATAATTTGTCCCATTTAGAGACCTTTACCCCTGGCACGCTTTTCGGTGCAAAGTGGGCCACAAGTGGACCCCGCTTTGACATAAAATTACCGTTTTGCCCCTGTATCCAAATTGGACGAAAGGGTAGTATTTTCTAGCTATCTCGCTGATTCCGGAAACGTTGGTGATATCTATTTCAGCATCCGGAGACGTTTATTCAGAGACCTTAGTTTCTGATCCCGTGTCCTTGACATCTGGACGCTTACTCTATACGGATTGCTTGCCAGACAAGTATACCTTGACATTGTACTGTGATTACATTCCATATGATGCATGCATGTTTTATTTTTGTTATTTAATTTATATATTTTAAACTACTATATAAACTGTGCGTCTAAGAAAACTTGGGTGCAACGACGGTGACGTCGTATTCTATTTTTATTATGTATATGCATTTGGACCTACTTTATGAGACCACCCCATTATCATGATGTATTCTTATATTTAATTGGCCATGACACTGTCCTTACACGAGTGTGAGTCACATGTAGGACACGAACTTGCGTACTCGGCTGGCCACTGGTACGTATAGGTCATGCGACGGATATGGATAATTGCCGATAGAAACTTTGTATGCTAGTAGACTTGGCAGTTACTTAGAGGTATCATCTTGTCATGGATGTGATATTCTTAGAGCATGGGGTAGGGAGAACAACAATTAAGGTATTTGGGCTCTTTTGTACATTCTTTGTGTAATCTGTACGCTCCGTCGGAGATGTGCGGTCATGATGACCACTATATATTATATATTATCAGGCGGCACTGCCGTTCAAAAGACGACATGCTTTGTAGGCCCCTGAATCTCCGAGAGAATCATGCCAATCCCATTTTAGCCAGATAGCCCACTTGTTGGAAAGTTGTTCTCAAACTGCATTCACATAGATGGTTAGGCGACCCATTGGATGTTATTTTTCAGTACTTTATTGGCATATTTATATGTATCTTGTTACATCCCTCTGAGGACCTGGTACCTTTCTAGATATAGACGGGCATGAGGATCCACAGGAGTACGGACCCGGACCTGACGCTTCTTATCAGACTGAGGAGGTCTTATCTTCAGAGTATCTTTGATCCATCGCTGCTGATGGATATTCTAGTTGCTATTTCTTTTTGGACATTTATCTTATATTAGAGTTGATGTCTTCTCTCTTTTAGTAGTTTAGTATAGTCGATTTGCAGTGGATTTGTTCCATCCGACTATCATACTTTGATACTTCATCTTTGAGATTCAGTTATTTATTTTCTATTTATTTCTTTATTTGTGCTGTGGATGAGATATATATTGCGTGTGACTTGTTGACAATATATTACCACTGGTGGATTTGATATTCATGTACAACGTACGTGTGTGTATGGTTTCCATATATTGGAGTTCGTATACATACGGCTGGCGTGTTACGTATTCCTAGTCCTACGTATTTTGGGACTGGAGCGTGACACCTGGTGCGCCTTCATCGACACAGACTCCACCAATATCACTGCCTTCTTCATCGACATCGGTGTCGATTTCACGGGAGAAGTATGATTTGTTCTTATCCCTGATACGCACCAGTGGTCATCCTCCTACAGATCTGTAGTAGTCCTAGATAGGACAATTTACTGGTTGTTGTTTTGACCCATGATATTGGGTCATTTATGAATATTATACATTTTTGAGGCTTTCAGACTTTATTTCTTGCACTCAGTTGTGTGGATATTTATTGTATTCTTTACGACGAGATTTTTTTCAGACTCGTTTTGTAATTTCAATATTTTGTTTTCTTCAAATTTTACTTTATTATTCATATTAAATGTATGTTAATTTACCGGTGTTGAGTGTTCTACCGAAGGGGTCGACGAACCCAGGGAATTCAATGGAGGGTTGCCTCGGGTCTATTTATATAAATTGTGAATTCATAAACTACAGGAAGATTGGTTTGGAAACCATTTTATATTCTACTTTTTTATTTTTTCACTGGAAATTTACCGACGTTTAGCAACTATTAGCGACGTTTAGCGACGTTTATATATGTCGCTAAATTTATCGCTAAATATGTCGCTAAATTTGTCGCTAAATACGTCGCTGAATGTCGCTAAATTGCTGACATTGTAGTATTTGTCAGGTCAACAAAATGTCGCTAAATGTGTTACAAATCATCGCTAAATAGAAAAATATTGGCGATGTTTAGCGACACACAACACGTCGCTAATTTAGCTACGTTGGGTCGCTAAACGTCACTTATGAAAAATATTAGCGACGCGAATACGTTGCTAGAAAATGTCGCTATATCGATGTTTTGCGATATTTTTTCTGTCAGCGACTAGCTTAAACACGACTTTATTGAAACGTCGCTAATTTTTTTAGGGACATTTTTATGCCATTTAGAGACGTTTTCAGACGTCGCTAATTTGACTTATTTTGGTAGTGAACAGATACTACCCCAGCTAGGCGACTTACCCAAACATTGCACTATACTCTTAGATCAGCTCGGCCCAACACCTTTGCCTCAATCTCAATACTTCTTTGGGTGAACACCTATATTGGGGTTCATGTGATCCACGAAGATTTTGCAGCCACGCCATAGTGATAGTGTTGCCACGATTTCAACGCGGACACACTTGCCACAATTTCTAGGTCGTGCATGAAATAGTTCTTCGCAGACATGCTCAAATGCAAATGTGCAGCTTGTTGTGAAGTTGAGCTGGCAGGGAGAATGTGAAGTCCTTGTCAAGATGTAGACATCGGACTTCACAATGATTTTATTATTAAATAATAAAAATATCTTAAAAAATTCTGTAGCCATCGGAGTCATGTCCAAATCTAGATGTGGCATCCTCCTCGGCGACCGTTGCTCCGCCTCGAATCGCCGCATCGGACCAGTTCTGTGGATCCTAACTGCTGCCTTCGTTTCTCGCCGTCGGATTCGGACTGTTCCGGCCATTTTCGCTCGGGAACGAGCCGATCCAGCGGTCTTTCATCTGACCCGACACCGCCTAACACTCGTGGCCACCACCAGATCTGGCTGGGATCTGACGGCGATGGCGGCGGCGCGTGCCGAGTGCGTCCCCACTGCCCCTCCTCCTCCTCCAACCGCCAGGAATGGGTCCCACGCGAACCCCCTGCCGGCGCCGCTCCGGTCCCCTCCATCCCGTCCCTCCTCCCCACGCCTGTGCAAGGTCAGCGCAACGTCGTTGATGACTTAGTGCTATGCGACTGCTTTTGGATCCGGCGGAAGGGAGTCAGCGGTCAGCGGGGGCGATGGGATCTTCAATTTGCCGGCTGCCCCACAAGAAAGAAATTAGTTGTCTTGTAGTGATGAGGTTGCCACTTAAACAAGACAATAGAGTAGGGGAAAGACATTGTCTTGTGGTGATGAGATTGCCACCTAAACAAAGACATAGTGATGCCAGGTAGGGATCACATGTCAGAACAAGACAATAGCGTTGAAGATGCTCTTATGTATCGTTAGTAGGACTGACCCACAGGAAGTCCCCAGGCCGGATCTTAAGTAGTGACCAGCTGCAAGCCGGAAATTTTTGTTGGTTATCCATTCTCAAAGCCACGAAGAGCAGTATGATCCCTCCACCCACCTGAATAAATTTCTAGGAGAAGGTTGATGAGTTTACCTACCAAAATTTATATGATCTCCTTCCCTTTCACTGCAATTCCCTCCAATCAACGGAGGTAGTATATATGGGGGGTCATAAATGAGATATCCATGTGTCCTTCCCTTTCACTGCAATTCCCTCCAACTTCTTGCACTTTCACCTGTAACCATGTTCCTCTCAGTAATAAGTATCTCATTTATGACTTTCCAACAACCCAACCTGTCATCCTTAAGCATCACCATCATCATTATATGTACTACCTCAAATTAATATGTTCACATTTATATTCACAACTGCTACTTGTACCTAGCTATTTTTCATCAGCCAGCTACTGAACTTCCAACTTTACTTTGGAGCTATATAACATTCTTTTGGTGCTGGTTTAGGTACAATCAATTATCAGCCTGTAAGCAGATGGAGGAGCGTAACACACACCATCGGAACAACGATTGTCATAATGTCATCTCCACTAATAGCTTATTAGTTGTGCCTTTCAGTTAACTTGGGTTGCTAATTATGAATCAATATCAGTTCACACATGATTAGGCATACAGAAGATGATAGTTTCAGATCACAGAGATTTGAATTTAGGGTATATAAGAGAAGGAGATGAAGGAGAATTCCTTCTATTTATCCATCGTCGTTAGATTGTTTCTTAGTTGTCTTCTCTTTTATTTCCTTTTATGTTTGTGTTAGTAACTATATCATGATGTGTAGTTGTATTGTATTATTGTAATTTGCTTCAATTCTGACTAGATAATCATTTTTCAGATTTATATGATGGATTCCTTTCGTGCTATGGTTCCCACGGGAACGTTGCTGGTTTCGAAGATCAATTTTAGACTATGAGTTACTAGTTGATAGTTTAGCTAGGATCTTAGAACTTTTTAAATTCTGTCTTTTCATTAGCAGGTACCGATGACTTGGATATTATTAGTGGATTGGTTCCTTTGATTTTCCTTTTTGAATCATATGGTTAAATTTTAGACTTTAGTTAATATATCATCTTGTTGTCTTATATTCTTGTCATAGTTAATTGTGAATGATTTCGATAGATATTATAATTTGAGAATTATATGAATGTATCATGTGTTGATTATTATGTATTAGTATATTATTATGGAGGTATAGACAACGTATTACCGCCGATGTTGTGGTGTACGTAGGCTGGACTTGGCCATATACTCGTATCCAAAAAATGGGAGCGAATCACCTTTACTTGATTTGGAGATCAATCCTAGGAGAAGATTTCTTGTGCCTGCTAAAGCCAACAAGGAAGATGACTAGAAGATTCAAGTCCTAGAATCCATCATCCAAGGCAAGTACATCTGGCCTATACTGGAAGTCTCGACCATGTGTAAATTTTTCATTATCTATGCTTTCATGATGTTGTTTACTTATCTTTGATTTTATTTTAGTGATTAAGGCATGAACATGCTAGCTTTATCCCAATTTTGATTTTATTTGGAGATCAATCCTAATTTTGGTTTATTCAAATTTAGAATTGTTGATTTCATATAACTCACCACTAATCTTCATTCTAACTTGAGTTTTAATATAAGTCTCAGAAATCAACAAGGGAGAAGATATGATAGAAAAAGACACAAAAATTTGATACGAAAAACGTCAAGATATTGGTGGTATTAGAACCAAGGGTGTACCTCCGATTTTGCGTTTGGCCTGAACATATCAGTATTAGTGGTTTGTTTGTTTGTTTTTTTGTTTTGGATACGGTCTCTTGGCATCTTCTTCATACTTAAACTATATTTTATTGGTGTTGATTTGATACTGAATTTGATTCGATTTAGCTTATGTTTCAGTATGGAGTTTCAATTGTAATTGATATTTTTTCTTTACTTTATAACTTATTATCCCTTGTGTTGAAATATTTTCTCTAAATTGTTAGTACATGAATAATATTTTACTCCATAATTTAGAATTCTGAAGTTTTAATCTAGTATTGTAGCTTTCTTTATTACTTGAATTCTCAAATTTAGAATTCTGAAATTTTAATGTGCATGAATCACGAATATGTTATGTATATATGTGTATGTATATGATAAGCTATATATACTATATTCAAAGCTCGCTCCTATATAGCACGAGGTTACTATTGTAGGATAAGCATAAGTTGTGATGCATCTTCTCAGGACATAATTCTCCTAAATCAACAAGTGCATACATCTATATAATGAGATAAATATAAGTTGTGTTACACTTGTCCAGGACCTAATTCTCCTATTTCAACAGGCATATATGTTGTATATATTATGTATATATATATGAATGATATCGTGACACAGTCTTCTCGGGACTTTATTCCCATTTTCAACAAGTTTTCACGCTCTTTGCACTTGTGTTGGTACCTATTGCTCCTTCGTGTATTTTATATTCGAGTTAATGCCTTTGTATAATAAGACTCTCTTGCATTTATATCATATATCTTATTGTGTTGTTTTCGTTTTGTTGAGTTTTCTAGTATTAGATTTTAATATGGGCTTATTTGTGGTACTTTGCTATTTGAGGATTGACCCATCTAACATTTGACTATGTTCACTTGATTTCTTTGACTAGTATTCTACTTTGCTATGGTAGTTTCTTATCATTATTGATGTTATATTTGGGATGCCTTATGATGTCTCTACATGATACTTTTATATTTTTTGTGATTATATGGATTGAGAAGAAGATTTGTCTATAGGCTAATAGGATTTAACTATGAATTCTAGATTTACTCCCCCCACCCACCAGTCTAGTGTACAACTATGACCGTATATGGGGTTCTAGAATATTTTGTATATGTAACTGACCTACGTCTGCCCCCATGCTTTAGTAAGTATTAAGGTTCTGCTACATGGTAATAGTATTTTAATTACTCCTCCCATAACCTTGTAGGGTTGCATAGTAAATCAACATGAAAAGCTCCCTCTAATGAAGATTGTAGATCTTCTGCTTCAAATGGAAAATCCTAGCCATATTTTTTCCTTTAGCCATAAGTTTTGTTCAATTTTGTCCATATCTCATATGTCATATTCAAAAAACTTATCATCATTCGAATATGTTGTGTCATGGAGGAATATAGCCAAGACATCACCAAATCTCTCTTGACCCCACTTCCCATGAGCGAGGTTTCTGCATGTGTTTTTACTTTGTCGTTTATGTATCCTTTCTTTCTCCGACCATCAATGAAGATTAATGATGGCCTAGCCCACTCTTGATAGTTTTTCTTGTCAAGTTGTACAGTATTAAATTGGAGCGTTGCGTTGCCACCAAGTCCATACTTCTTATCTAAAGAGACTTACATGGTTCCCTCATCGAGGATATAGGTCTGAATCTTAATCAGACTAGAGCTATGATCTTATAGGTTTTAATCAAAATCATACATGGCTTATCTATTTTGTAGTAAGAACATAAATCTCAAATTAAAATTTGAGTATTAGTGTTTCTTTTGTGTAAGGAGAAAAAAGAAAACAAGGGTGATGTAGAGTTTTGGAGGAAGGAAGAAGAAAGGAAGATAGAGAAATTCAAATCTCTATATAGAGTTTTCTCTGATACCATGTAGAGATTCGAATTTTGGGTTAGGGTTTAGAAGTGGTGAAGGAGAAGAGAGAATATATTTTATTGATTGATAATAATCTTTATCATAAGTTAGTACATATGTAGCGCATTAATGTCATTAAAAGAAAAAAAAATTGATCTCAAAAAGTAGTCTGAAATGGCTTTAAGCCCAACTCAACCAAAATTCTAGTTTTTCCCCAACCTGGCAATTGCAGGGAGTCAGTATTCCAGCTCTAGGCTGTTGTTGTTATTTTAATTGATCTTCTTCAACACATATATCAAATTCATTGACATTGAAATGCCTTTAAGATGGATATTAGATGAACATATGGGAATTTATTATGAACACTGACCATCAAACTAATTTGATGCAATGATGCTTATGTAGAGGATACGCATATTATCGTTTAATAATACCAAGTTAAGAGCATCCACAGTGAGAACACTCCAAACACATACACATAATTATTAAAAATTGTCTAAATTATTATTTTTGGAGTATTCTCATGATTTTGGCACACAATAGTACACTCCAAATAAACACTCCAAATTAATATCCTCTTTTTCCTTTCCTTTTTTTTATTTAATTTTTTCCTATTTGGTAATATTTTTTCTCTCTTTTCCTTCTTTATTTTTCTTTCATGTTTGGTTACTTTTGCTGGGCCTATCAATTAATATAGAGGAGCTAGAACACGCTCCAAATCTAGAGTGTCTAGTAGTTTTTTAGCAATTTTTAAGTATGCATAAATATCCATTGCTGCCTTCAATGACTAAAAATTTGACTAAAGTCAAAATGTAGCAATTAAAATCTCTTCTACTATGGATGCTCTAACCATTGAGTGACTAATTAACTTGATGTAAGTGAAAGGTTAGATACAAGTTCCCGTGCCACAATTTAGGATCTTGTAATCCCTTCAATGACTATAAAATTTTTAAGTATGCACAAATGCTCTAACCATTGAGTGACTAATTAACCTTGTAGCCATTTGACCTGATAACCTTGTCAAACTTCTCGTGTCAATTTGGGAGCTTGCTTCAAATCATAGAGAGATTTTACCATCTTGCACACTTTCTCTTCAAGACCCTTGACGACAAAACCTTCTGGTTGCTGCATATAGATATTCTCTGTCAGTTTACCATTCAGAAATGCTGTCTTGACGTCCATCTGATATATCACCAACCAGTGAATAGCACCAAGCACAATCAACATCCTGATAGTCGTCATCCTTACAATGGGAGCATAGGTGTCAAAGTAATCAAACCCCTGTATCTGAGAAAACCCTTTGGCAACTAGCTCGGCCTTGAACTTGTCAACAATTTTGTCTGCCTTCATCTTTTTCTTAAAGATCTACTTGAATCCGATGGGTTTATCTCCTTCAGGCAGATCAACTAACTTCCAAGTATTATTAGAATTTATCGAGTCAAACTCGCCATTGACAACCTCCTTCCAGAAAATAGCATCTCTGGACTTTATTGCCTTATCATAGGTAAGCGGATCTGATTTCACATGATAGGTAACAAAGTCTTGTCATACCCCAGTACCAAAATACGGAGACGGACATGGCCAGCTCCTCAGTACAAGGAGAACATCGTACGATGGTCACGGTTGTAACTAGATAAGGGGGTGTATACTACAAACAAGTCACTTAGGGTCACATAGAATATCTAATGTCTCAATCAGTCAAGTAAGGATAGTAAACATAGAACATGTATGACAAGAAAGTAAGGCGTCCCAAACGCCCTGCCACAATATTCTGGGAACCAGCCACACAAAATAATAAGCTGGCAGAGTAGCAAAAATATATTACCATGATCATCTATAGTCTAATTAATTACAATTACTTAAGATGAGTAAATGTCCAGATTTACGGCTAACAAGTGCTGGTGGCTTAACGCCCTAAAGAGTAAAATGTCCAATAACAAGAAGTGATCAAGAAATTCACTCATGTCCCTCAACGACCATCTGCCTGGTATGTGCCATTGTTCAGGAAAAAGTACGTTTGATCCTCGGGTGCTAGCACTAAACCTGGCCATGCAAAACCAATAGAGTTAGACCCAAATAGCAACTACCACAAAGGAAGCATGAATGAATAAACAAAACCAGGAAGAATAAACACACACACACACACACACACACACACACACACACACACACATATATATATATATATATATATATATATATATATATATATATATATATATATATATATATATATATATATATATATATATATAGTCCTGTCTCATAGTTTTGGCTCATAGCCTATCGTGATACAACAATCTAACCCTACAACCAAACAAGGATAAGGGTTAGACCATGCACCATGTTAGTCCATACCCCTAAACTATTTAACAGAAGGTACAATGCACACTCAAGTTCAGTTACATAATCGACCAATCACTTGTACAGCTTAATAGGTGGAATCTGTTTTATTCCAAAAATATGCATATAATATAAATCCTCGGGTCGAGCCATGTTCTAGCAGGGGCTAGCCAAGCCATAAATTGTCGCGTAGCATGTAGTAGTATGCACTGGTCCCTCGGAAGGCCATCCTTCTAAGATCGCATATAACACATAGTATAATATAATAATTGAATATTGACATCCACAAATGAGGATTTAAATAATATCCATGGGGGCCAGCCTTCACTCCTCATATGATTGAGGGTGGCTAGTTAAGCACGATCTCGGGATTTCGTTCCTCCCAAAGCTCTACATATTTTAGTTGCCTAGTTAACCCTATGGATAGCTGAAATCATATGGCGTGGTCATATATTATTTCCTTTACATGTCGTACCATAGTACGAGTATGCTAGGTATAAATCAACTTTGTCACTTGGTAGTTCAATTTAGATTCACCCCAGCGTGATGCAACGATCAACAAAAGTCCTAGCCACGCTTGGTTATTAACCAACTATCATGTTCATGCTGAAGAAATTGTATTATATCACAGATCACGTAGCACGTTGGCACACCTCGGTGTAAAATATACAACATAATCATGTAGGAACACTTAGCAAGTAGGAACACATAACACGTAGTAAGTATATCAGCACGAATACTAATAGTTGAGTCAAGTCACCAATTATTGGTAAATCACATGAGTTCTAGCACATAGCAACACATTGGTTGAGTCAGGCACATAGGTAGTCATAGTCATTTGGCCACATAGTCTATTTTTACTCATAGTCAGGTACAATACATGGTGACTTAGTTCTCATGCATTTACAATCATTTATAACACGCATAGAATCACAAAATCCAATAAAACATCCAAACTAAAAAATAAAATAAAATATGCACATGGTGTCGCTTAAGAACCAGGGATGCATGGGATCAATTTTGCATAAGTGAAGGTCACATAGAGGTCGGTACCGCATAGGGGTCAGGCCACATAGGAGTCAGGCCACATAGGTCAAGGCAAAGTTCACTCATTAGGACAAGTGCTGAGTGACGTAAATTAAATGCGTGTCAGTGAAGTGACTGAAGTGATGGATGTAATAAGCCATAAAGTGTGTCAGAGAAAAGATAAAATTATAGAAAAATGTGCAAGTACGAAGCAGAGTTATGCGTCAAAAGAGAAGTGGCGCATAGTGCCAATGCCGCATAAGTCTGCTTGTTGCATACTCTGCTTGCCACATAAATGTCTCTTAGACTTGGCGAATTTCTTATTCGTTCATAAAATAAAACCCAAGGAGTTCTGTCACTTAGGACTTTTCTAAGCACTTAGCTTCAGAATACTTTATGTAATAATCAGTCATGCATCCAACAAGATGGACGCATGCTGGAAGGTATAAGCGTCACAGAGCTCAGGCCACATAGCATTCAGGCCGTATAGTACTCTCTGTCGCATTTGGTGCTGGCTGCATGAGTACTTCGTCTTCTCTAGACAACAAGTTCAGCCATGGCGAAAAAGTTCCAAAAATCGAAAATTATTTTCTCCCAAAAAAACTATATTTTAACTCTGAATCAAGTGAACCAAAAGTCAAAATGGTCGAAATAAAGTGCTTCTTCAACCATAAAAACTATTTTTTCTAAAATACCATATTTTAATAGATCAAAACCAAGAAATTTTTTTGAATCCCATGAAAAACTTTTAACTAAAATATAGATCTACTAAATTCTATCCATCAAGACCAAAAACTCCAAGTATTAAAAGTGCTTATAATCATAATGTACACATATTAGACTAATAAAATACAAGAAAAGAGTAAGAATAAAAATCTAGAGTTTCTCAATGTCTTGCAAGGTATACTTGACTGGAAATAAAAGAAAGAGGAAAAAATGAAGAATGAGGGAGGAGAGAGAAATAAGTTAGCTTATATAGTTTGGGTTGAGGTTTGGACCATGGGTTCAACTCATGACCAACCAACCCAACAATCCAAGAGCCAAGTGAACCAAAGAATTGGTCTAGTCTCCATGACATGCAGCCTAATTAACTATGCAAGGTAGAAATAATATAAGCAGGAAAAATAATATGTTCCAAATAAGTATATCAGAAATAGGGAGTGACATCTCTACCCACCTTAGAAAAAATTTGTCCTCGAAATTCAACCCCAAGGTTAGCTAGAGAAATCAGAACAAATAATGCACTAACTACATGCATGCAATCAAATTCGAGCATATAATAAAGAAAAGTAATATCACATAGAATAGAGGAACGAATCATGAGATTCGAGATACAAAGGCATAAGGACAAATATATCTTCCGAGTCGAAGATGTGCAGATACCGAGATCGAATATCTTTCTCGCGCTCCCACGTCGACTCTCCCAAAGGGTGGTGACCCTAAGCAACTCGGACGAGACAAATAGTATAATTTTTTAGCACAGCCTTCGGTCCAAAATGGATACATGTTGCTCCTCATAAGATAAGTCAGTACCAACGACTAGCTCAGAATGGTCGAGTGACTCAGATCCGGGATATACCTATGCAACTGAGATACATAAAACATATCGTGCACCTCACGTTGAGAAGGTAGAAGGACAAGATAATAAGCAACATCGTCCACCCGCTCAAGGATATCGAACGGAATGACGTATCGCGGACTAAGCTTCCCGCGAACCCTAAATCTAATGACTCTATGGGTCAGCAAAATTTGCAAGAATACGTGGTCGCCAATACGAAACTCTAAAGGCCTATGATGCTGGTCTGCCCAATATCGATGCCTATCTTGCGCAACCCAAAGTCGCTCTCTTATCTGCTTGACAACTTCCACTATTTGTGTGTTCATTTTCGGGCCCAATAGTTTCCTTTCACTGATGTCATCCCATGCCAATGGTGATATAGACTTTCTTCCATATAATGCCTCAAAGGATGCCATTTGGATACTCGCCTGATAACTATTATTATACGAGAACTCGACTAGATGAAGGTCATCTTCCCACGACCCTCCAAAATCTAAGGTACATGCTCATAGCATATCTTCCAGTGTCTGGATGGTTCTCTCTGGTTTTCTATCTGTTTGAGAATGGTAAGCAGTACTGAATCTCAACTTGGTGCCCAAACTCTGGTGCAAGCTCTTCCAAAAATATAAAGTAAACTGAGTGTCTCGATCTGATACAATACTCACTGGGACACCTTGTTGTCTCACTATCTGTCGCATATATATTTCTGCCAACATGTCACCCTCACTTTTCCAGATAGGAATAATTTAGTAATTTGGCATAGTTATTTTATTTTAGAGATTATATTTAATTAAAGTTCTATATACATTTATTTGTGTTTTGTATTAATTATTTATAGTTAGTGGACTAGCATATTATTTATACTTGAAACTAGTGAACCCAATAAGACTTGTCATGAAAACTAGTACACCAACATGGACTAGGCCCATTAGACCCTTTCCCTCTAATTAATTAGGGGATTAGACTAATTTGCGTTAGTGTAGAAACTTCCCAAAATAGCCATCCTTAATTATTCTTTATAATTCATCACATAGGGGCATTGTGGACAATTGTTGGTGACTTGGAGAGGGAAAAAGGGGGGCCAGCCACATAAGAGGGGTCTTCTCTCTCTCTCATCTCTATTTGTTCATTTAGTTTAGATCCATAAATTCCTAGATCCCTAATTCACTTTATCCCTATATCAATCCTTCTCAATTCATTCACATTCTCTCTCATTCTTATCACTCAAGGAGCATTAGAGCTTGGAATTGCAAGGAGCACTAGGAGAAGGAGCTTTGGCAAGAAGATCGTGTCCAAATCATGTATGTGGGAATAGTTCATTGAAAATTCATCTCCCAATAGGTTTAATTCTGATTTTACCTTTATTATAGGTTCCAAATAATGCATTTGACCATTAGGAACCCTCCTATGGCATAAGGCTACCTATAGGAACAAGTTCTAAGCTAATTGAATGTATATTATTATTTCTACATGGTATTTTGTGTCTATTTTGGGAGAATAACGATACTGTCACATCAAGTGTGTGTCATGACGCTAATTTAGTTATATGGGACTTAGATCGAGGTTGGAATACTAGCTATGTGACCACAATTGGATACGTATAGGCCGTATCATGATACACCATGGTACGTGTCGGTAGATTTGGAGTTTTTGAGCCAAAATGTGTAATTTTTTTAATTACATGATAATTAGATTTATATATGTTTATATATCATAATATATATTAAGAGGGTTTCATATATTTTAGAGGTTATTATCATAGTGGTATTGGAGTAGGAATAGATTATCATGGTGCACCATGGTGTAGTGTGATACTAGTGCATGTTAGGTGTTTGACAATTGGTATCAAGTGTTAATGTAGGTATCATGAGGATATTTGGTAGTATTTTGGTGTGTATTTGTGTTGGGGTTGAGGAGAGTATGCTTGGTATAGTTTTGGGGAGTCTGTGTGTAGAATATAAGTGGGGGAACTCTTTTGATACATTCAACAGCTTTTCAGTACTTTTTAGTGCTTTTCAAATGCTTTTCAGCATAAGCAGCATTTATAGCAACAACAGCATAAGCAGCAACATAAGCAGCAGTAAAAGCAGCATAAGCAGTAGCTTATAGCAGAACACTACCAAAATAAGTCAAATTAGCGACGTCTCAAAACTTTGATAAATGGCCAAAAAATGTCGCTAAATAATTTTAGCAATATCTTTAGCGACGTTATGTTGAAGTCGCCTTTAAGCTAGTCCCTGACATGAAAAATATCGCAAAATGTCGCTTTCCAATATTTTCCAGCGACGTAAATGCGTCGCTATATTAGCGACGTGTAGCGACGCAACATTGCTAAATTAGCGACGTCTAGTTTGTTGCTATATGTCGCTAAATGTTTGTTAGCGACATTGTGCGACGCATTTAGCGATGTTATATTGACCTGGCAATACTGTCATGTCAGCAATTTGTGACGGCCAGCGACGTATTTAGTGACGTGTATAGCAGCGGGGATAGTGACGTATATAGCGACATATTCAGCGATGTAATTAGCGACGTGCGTAAACGTCGCTAAAAATGTCGCTAAAGATACAGTAAAAAAATAAAAAATAAAAAATTGAATTATTTCTAAACCATTCTTCCTGCAGTTTATGAATTCACAATTTGTATAAATAGGCCCGGAGCAACCCTCCGTTGAATTTGCTGGGTTCGCCGACCCCCTTCAGTTGAACACTCAACACCAGTAAATTAACATACATTTAATATGAATAATATAGTAAAATTTAAAGAAAATAAAATATTGAGATTACAAACCGAGTAAGGACAAAATCTCGTCGTAAAAAATTTAACAAATATCCACACAACTGAGTCTGAAAGCCTCATCCTAAAGAATACAAGAAATAATGTCTAAATGCCTCAAAAATAAAGAATATTCATAAATGACCAAATATCATAGGTCTAAAACACAAACAATGAATAAACGGTCATAACTAGGACTACTGTGGATCTGTAGGAGGATAACCACCGGCGCGCATCATGGATAAGAATAGATTATACTGCTCCCGTAAAATTGACACCGATGTCGATAAAGAAGGCAGTAATGTCGGTGGAGTCTGTGTCGATGAAGGCGCACCAGGAGGACGTATCTGCTCCAACTCTGCTAGTCGATGGTTGTATAAATCCATATAACAGCCTCGTACTGCTATGAACTATTGAATCATATATCATCGTTAGCCTCTCGCCCATGGACAGCTGTGATGCCAGCAGCTCCGTCACGCTGCGCTCTGTCGAAGCTCTAAGATCAGCTGTCATATCTCGAAGCTCTATGATAATACGCTCGAGCATATCAAATTGTGCGATGAGCGTCGCATCGTCCACCTGCGGCTGGGACAGGGACTGCTCCTCCATCCTTTGTAGCAAATTATCACGGAGAGACGTAATCTGACGGTCAATGATCTTCTGGACTCGAGCCAACGACTGCGAGGGCTGTAGGGAATGCGCACTTGCCGAGGAGGCCCTAGATGACTGCGTCGCAACCAGGGCGCCATAGGATTCCGTACTTAAGTCATGTTTGTTGTCAAATTTTACACCATTTATGACAGTCTGTGTCGTATCTGTGTCAGTGTGTGTGTGTATGTGTGTGTGTTGTATCTTTGTCAGTGTCATATGCATCTGTGTGTGTGTGTGAGAGAGAGATCGAACTAATATTACTACCTTAACTAACACAAGACTCTAGACATTACCTTAACGAGACACTTAAAAGTCATGAATAGACTAATACACCAAGGTCTCTCTTGACTTACTATTACCTGGATTTGATTTTTCCCTCCTGCTGCACTTACTGCTACTTGATCATATGCAGCTGCTGCTGCTACCTAATGTATGAATATTGGCCTACAAGTACTCACTCCTTTCTATCACTGTGTTGCTGTTGCAGATCTCCTACCTGCACCCAATCTTGCAGTACACCATTGTGTGCACTGCCTTACTTGAATGCCTGAGCTCCCTCACACTTCCCAACTGAAAGTATTTTCCCACCGAACATACTTTCCCTCCTTGATTACACTCAAGTGTTTTCTTGCCCCACACCTGTCTCTGATATAGAGTATCTATTTTTCCAGGCAACTCTTGTTGCTACTGCACAACATAGGCACTGCACTCACTTGCCACTTGCCACTTGTCACTTGTCACTTGCCACCTGGTACTGCTATTCTTGAGTATGTATCAACTGATACCACTCCTCATCATAACAGACCTCCCCACCAAGTCTGATACTCTGTATCAGTTCTTTACTGATACATCTAGCTTACAACATAACTCCCTATCAGTTGGACAAATGACACTCTTCTAGTTCTCCATACTGCTACTACTGCAGTTGCTTACCTGCTTGAGTCCCCTCTCTCACCTTCAACCACTGCTATTACCTTAACCAACACTGTGCACTGCTATCCAACCCGACATTCCCTCCTGCACCTTGCTGCTCACATACTTCATTTTTTGTAATAATTTAATACAGCACACACACACCCACCATATGGACTGAACTCACATGCCCATGGCTAATTGCCAACACATAACACTAACTTATGATAGTGGTGCATAAGTATATGCACCTACTTTCTTACTTATATCACTACATATATATAACCTCATCAGTGCACACATTTCATACTGGCACTTAAACATCTGCTGTTGTTGTATTTGTTGCAACTGCCACTAAGGACATGGCACCCCAACCTTGCAGCTACTGCTGCTATCTAGTTTCCCCCACACACTCCAAACTGGCCTGCTATCACTCCACTTAACTCATGTGCACTGCCAACTCCCCATCATCTGTTTACACTTCTTACCACGACCACTAGAACACAACACACTCGATTTTATAACACAGTCCAATCACCACTTCACCACAGTGCTCATGCACTTGTCTGGCACTCCTACATCCCACATTCACACACACATCAAATGCACCTATGTATACACATGTACAACTGAGCAAATTCCTTTCGTCAATATAGGTATCTTTCACACACACAATACCAAAGTCAATCTATCAAACACCTTTAGTGCCACACTCCACAGACAGTGTATGTGTGTCGTGTCTGTGTTAATCATGTGTGTGTCATATTTGTGTCAGTGTCTGTCATGTGTGTATGTGTCGTGTCTGTGTCAGTATCATGTCGTGTCCTCTGTGTGTGAGAGAGAAAGAGAGTTAGGGTTTAACTAGAGGGGGGAGAAAGATTTTGGGTTAGGGTTAGTATTATGCCGTATCTATCACGTGTGTGTGTGTATTATGTCAGTGTCAGTATCATATCGTGTCCTTTGTGTGTGTGTGTATGTGTATGTGTGTGTGAGAGAGAGAGAGAGAGAGAGGGAGAGGGGGGTTTACCTAGAGGAGGAGGAGGGGGACGCCGGAGAGGGATGCTGTGGAGGACGTCGGAGTGTGCAGTTCGCCGGAGAGGGGGGGAATAGTTGTCTTTATTGAATCACATGGGTAAACAAATCTAACAATCTCCCATATGATTCAATAAGAGAACAAAGAAGGTATAGCACGATAGGACATAGAAGAAGGAAAACAAGATATGGGCAATCACACTGTGTATCAGAGGAAGGTGTCTTCCAGACTTGAACCTCCCCTTAGTGTTATATATCTCATCTATACAAACCCAAAGTGACTTAAGTCTTAAAATTAGGATCTTACTTGTACAGACTTAACATATACACAAACACATTGTAAGCATTTGATCGTATCAACAGTTGTGCACTTTTCGGCCATGTGCTATCTCGATTTCTTAAGAGCTATAAAGAACAGCCCGAGTTCCCATAGAAAGCGGCCCCACTTTCACTCCTAAATAGGTGAATCTTTGTAGGTATTCTGTAATTTATATACCCTGCTTTACAAGCCACAAATTTATTAAGATTTTACAATCACCATTTTATTTATTGCAGATCAACACTATACATTAGAGGAATGGTTCTTTACAATTACTATCATATAGTATTTCCAGTCACACATCAATTTTATTGTTACCTATTGAACCTTTTCTTGGTACTTCCAATCAAAGGTTGGGTTGCCTTTGAGGTGACTCAATCTATGGGCTTTAACCCTATTGCTCTTGCCGTCTCTAACACAAGTCTCCTTGAGAGCTCTTTAGTTAGAGGATCTGCTAGATTATTCTTTGATCTGACGAAGTCAATTATAATTACTCCACTGGATCGCAATTGCTTCACCCGATTGTACCTCAGACGTATATGTCTGGATTTTCCATTATAACTTGTCCTTTTAGCCTTTGCTATTGCAGCTTGGCTGTCATAGTGTAAAGGGATAGCATGAACTGGTTTGCTCCACAGAGGAATATTTGTTACCAGATTTCTAAGCCAGCCGGCTTCCTCACTGGTGAGGTCAAGAGATATAAATTATGCCTCCATAGTAGATCTAGAAATACAGGTCTGCCTGGTAGAGTTCCATGCAATAGCAGCTTCACCCAATGTGAATACATATCCACTTGTGGCTTTGGTCTCCTCTGTATCGGAGATCCAGTTTGCATCAGTATACCCTTCTAATATAGATGGGTATCCTTCATAGAATAATCCATGGGATATCGTGCCCTTTAGGTATCTCATTACCTGTTCTAAGGCAGTCCAATGTGACATATTCGGATTGCTAGTGTACCGACTAAACTTTCCTACTGCGTAGAAAATATCAGGTCTGGTACGATTAGCAATATAGTTTAGGCATCCGATTTGCTGAGAATACTTCAACTGAGCCACACTATCTCCTTTATTCTTCTTTAACCTGATACTTGCATCATATGGAGTACTTACAGGTTTAGAATCAAAATAGTTAAATCTTTTTAGAACTTTTTCTATATAGTGAGATTGGGAGATACCAATTCCCTCAGAAGTGCGACTTAATTTAAGTCCTAAAATTATATCAGCAGGTCATAAATTATTCATATCAAAATTTTGAGACAGGAATAATTTGATATCATAAACAATATCCATGTCAGTACCAAAAATAAGAATGTTATCAACATACAGGCATAATATTACATAAGAGCTACCAACAGTTTTGCTATATACACATTTATCAGAATCACTAATAGTAAAATTATATGATAGAATTACCTTGTCAAATTTATCATGATATTGCTTTGGCTCTTGTTTTAGTCCATAGAGAGATTTAATTAATTTGCATACCTTGCGTTATTGTCTGTAACAACAAACCCATCAGGTTGTTCCATATAGATCCCTTCATGTAAATCTTTATTCAGAATTGCAGTTTTTACATCCATTTGATGAATAAAATATTTATGAATAGATGCAATGGCTATTAACATTTTAATAGTAGCAATTCTTGTAATAGGAGAGTAAGTGTCAAAAAAGTCCTCTTTGTTTGAACCCTTTAGCCACTAACCTGGCTTTGAATTTTTTAATAGACCCATCAGGTCTTAACTTCTTTATGAAGATCCATTTGCAACCTATTGGTTTATAACCTGCAGGAAGGTTAACCAAATCCCAAGTTCTATTTGATATAATAGAACCCATTTCACTATTTTTGGTTTTTTTCCAAAACAAGGAATCAAGTGAGGACATAGCCCCTTGATAAGATATAGGGTCCTCTTCAACAAGGTAGGTGAAAAAATATTCACCTAGGTCTGGTTCTCGTCTTGTTCTTTTACTCCTTCTGGGTTCTACTAGGGTAATCTCCTCAGGTTGTGAACTAGAGGTTACATTAGGGACTTGTGTAGAAATAGAAGATCTAGGAATTCTATTTTTTAATAGAAAATTATTTTCAAAAAATGTAGCATGCCTAGGTTCCATGACTGTGTTAGCATCAATACCATTTACCTCACTCTTAATTACAAGAAATCTATAAGCAATACTATTTTGGGCATATCCCAAAAATACACAATCTGCGGTCTTGGGTCCCAATTTTCTTTTCTTAGTAATAGGGATAGAAACTTTAGCAAGGCACCCCCATATTTCGAAATATTTCAAAGATGGCATTCTACCTTTCCAAAGTTCATATGGGGTCTTATCAGTCTTTTTGAAAGGAACTTTATTTAAAATATGGCATGCAGAAAGAAGGGCTTCCCCCTACAAATTATCAGATAAACCAGAGCTCCCTAACATAGCATTGATCATATCAAGAATATTCTATTTTTTTTTTCTGCTACCCCATTCTGTTGAGGACCATAAGGAGCAGTTACCTCATGTATAATGCCATACAATTCACAAAAGGAGTCAAACTCGGCAGAGGAGTATTCACCCCCACGATCAGACCTAAGAATTTTAATTTTTTTTCAAACTGGTTTTCAACTTCAGCTTTAAAAGATACAAACTTACTGAAAGCTTCATTTTTAGTTCTAAGTAAGTAAACATGGCAGTATTTTGAATAATTATCTATAAAAGTAATAAAATACCGTTTACTACTACGAGTAAGAATACTGTTTAATTCACAAATATCGCTGTGAATAAGCTCCAATAGCTGAGAACTCCTTTCAACAGAATAAAAGGATTTCTTGGCTGTTTGGCTTGTGTACATATCTCACATTTTTTATTTCTGCTCATGTCAATCTTAGGAATCAATTACAAATTAGACATTCTCTTTAAGGAGTTAAAATTAATATGTCCCAAACGACCGTGCCAAATATTATAACTAATAGTATTATAAGAGAGAGCATTCGAATCAGAAGTAGAAGCAGAGGCAATATTATTTAAACAGGAATTTAAAGTACTACAAGGCATGTCCACAGAAAGTTTAAACAGACCCCCACAAACATATCCTTTCCCAATAAAGTTACCGTTCAAGGAGATAATAACTCGATCAGACTCAAATACAAGTTTGTAACCATGTTTAATTAGCAAATAGCCAAAAATTAAATTCTTGATGACGTCCGGTACGTGCTGCACATTATGCAAAGGGAGAATCTTGCCCGAAGACAACTTGAGGTTCACTCTTCCCTTTCCATGCACTCTGGCAGCACTCGAGTTTTTCATAGCTACTGATTCGTCTTCCTCAACCTGTCGGTAGGAGGAAGAAGAATCAATATTAGGACACACATGGACATTTGCCCCTGTATCAACCCATGAGTCGGTAGGCTGATACGAGGACTCTAAATCAGAATATACGGTTATAAACCTCTGATCATCGGCACCGACAGATTCGGTCCCGGCTATGATAACATGAACCTGTGAAACAACATGAGCGTTTACCGGAGTTCGACGATCAGGATTCTGAAATCCCTGACCCTTCTTCCTGTGGCGGCATTGCCTAGAAAAGTGACCAGGCTTTACATAGTTGTAACATTCCCGCTTAGGTTTGTTGTCTTTTTCAATCACATCTTTTGGCTTAAGAAACTGTTTCTTTGCAGGGTTCCTGTTCTGGGGGTTGTTCCTCTGTTGATAGGGTTGGCCCTTAGGCTTTCCATTGGTTTCAACAATGTGTAACTTTTTCTCGAATTCAGTACTTAGAGGTTCCTTATCTCTAGTTCTACCTTCTTTCTCAATACAGGAGGATACGAATAGGTCGTCTAAAGACATAGGTTCCTTATTATGTTTTAGTTTTAAACCAAATTCCTTCCAAGATGGGGAAAGTTTATTAATGAAGGCAGCAATTAGAAACTTATCAGCAAATGGTAGATCTTTCTGAGATATCTCGTGTATGATAGTTTGACGGGTATTAGTCTGTTCAACAACAGACTTCTCATTTACCATTTTAAACTCGAAAAATCTGTCAACAATGTATATCTCAGAACCCGCTCCTTCATTGGAGTATTTTTTTATCGAGAGCTTCCCAAAGCTCTCTGGATGTAAAGATAGTGGAATATATATCATAAAGGGTGTCAGAAAGACAACTGAGAATTTTATCGTGACAGATAAAGTATGTCTCATTGTAGGACTCTAATTCGTAGGTCCTGGCAGGTTCGTGTAAGTCAGGTTGGATTTCCGGTTCTTTGAGAACCTTAACCAGTTTCAAGCAAGTCAGCCAGTAGGTCATCCTACGCTGCCATCTCTTAAAGTTCAGGCCATCAAACTTCTCCGGTTTGGAGAAGTTATGAATGTTGGTGGACAGTTCTTCTACGGTGTTCATCATGTAGATAGGAATTTTCTCAACCAGAAAATAGAAAGTAGACAAAAACTACAAAAAAATTCTATTCTAAGATTGTTGGAATAATTTCTAAAGAATGCAAATTGGAAGATATAAAATTAAAGACAGGAAATAGTAGAGGATTCGAGGCATGTTACACGTTGTCCTTAGAATAGAATTTTGTTCCACGAATAGTGCAACGGATTCCTGACGATCTATCCCCGAGATACAACGAATCATTCGATCCACTTCACCGTGCACCCGGTGGCGAATCCCACAACCGATCACAACCTTGCCCGAAGAAGAGAGATTGGACACAGGAGTTTTTGGAGGAATTTTGGTTCTGGTGTTTTTTTCTTTTTCGTCTCTGTAAGATTGTTCTTTCGTCCCGAACAGAGAGCGAGAGAGAGAAAAGAAAAAACAGATTTCTGTTTCTCAGATCTCAGGATCGTGTCCTGGATATATCTCTCACGTAACCTTTCCCACTCTTTTCGTAATAGAATTACGTGAGAACGGTTCCACGGAAGACCAGCAACCCAATAGACCAAACAAACGAAAATAAAAAATAAAATAAAATAAGTTATGAAATTTCCTTTATACCCGTGTCCGTTCCGTGCGTGCAAACGTGTAAAGTGCTAAGTGCGCGACTAATAAACGCAGAAAAATATGCATTAAATTGTGCACCCGCTCGCGGGTTGGATGATATATAGCCTATCCCCTATAAAGCCCACTTACCCACTAAGAGACGTAAAGCAATATATGGAAAGGAGAATGACTTCTCTTTTTCCATGTGGGAATAAACAAAGAGTTGCCTTTATTGAATCACATGGGTAAACAAATCTAACAGTCCCCCACATGATTCAATAAGAGAACAAAGAAGGTATAGCACGATAGGACATAGAAGAAGAAAAACAAGATATGTGCAATCACACTGTGTATCAGAGGAAGGTGTCTTCCAGACTTGAACCTCCCCTTAGTGTTATACATCTCATCTATACAAACCCAAAGTGACTTAAGTCTTGAACTTAGGATCTTACTTGTACAGACTCAACATACACATAAACATATTATAGGCATTTGATCGTATCAACAGTTGTGTACTTTTTGGCCATGTGCTATCTCAATTTGTTAAGAGCTCTAAAGAACAGCCCGAGTTCCCATAGAAAGCGGCCCCACTTTCACTCTTAAATAGGTGAATCTTTGTAGTTATTCTGTAATTTATATACACTGCTTTACAAGCCACAGATTCATTAAGATTTTACAATCACTATTTTATTTATTGCAGATCAACACTATACATTAGAGGAATGGTTCTTTACAATTACTATCATATAATATTTTCAGTCACACATTAATTTTGTTGTTACCCATTAAACCTTTTCTTGGTGCTTCCAATCAAAGGTTAGGTTGCCTTTGAGGTGACTCAATTTATGGGCTTTAAACCCATTCCTCTTGCCGTCTCCAACACAATTCTCCTTGAGAGCCCTTTAGTTAGAGGATCTGCTAGATTGTCCTTTGATCTGAGAAAGTCAATTATAATTACTCCACTGGATCGTAATTGCTTCACCTGATTGTACCTCAGACGTATATGTCTGGATTTTCTATTATAACTTGTCCTTTGAGCCTTTTCTATTGCAGCTTGGCTGTCATAATGTACAGGGATAGCATGAACTGGTTTTCTCCACAGAGGAATATTTGTTACTAGATTCCTAAGCCAATCTGCTTACTCACTGGTAAGGTCAAGAGCTATAAATTCTGCCTCCATAGTAGATCTAGTAATACAGGTCTGCCTGGTAGAGTTCCATGCAACAGTAGCTCCACCCAATATGAATACATATCCACTTGTGGCTTCGGTATCATCTATATCGGAGATCCAGTTTGCATCAGTATACCCTTCTAATATAGATGGGTATCCTCTATAGAATAATCCATAGGATATCGTGCCCTTTAGGTACCTCATTACCCGTTCTAAGGCAGTCCAATGTGACCTATTCGGATTGCTAGTGTACCGACTAAGCTTTTCTACTGCGTAGGAAATATCAGGTCTGGTACGATTAGCAATATAGTTTAGGCATCCAATTTACTGAGAATACTTCAACTGAGCTACACTATCTTCTTTATTCTTCTTTAATCTGATACTTGCATCATATGGAGTACTTACAGGTTTAGAATCAAAAAAGTTAAATTATTTTAGAACTTTTTCTATATATTGAGATTGGAAGATACCAATTCCCTCAGAAGTGCGACTTAATTTAAGTCCTAAAATTATATCAGCATGTCATAAATCTTTTATATCAAAATTTTGAGACAGGAATGATTTGATATCATAAATAATATCCATGTCAGTACCAAAAATAAGAATGTCATCAACATACAGGTATAATATTACACAAGTGCTACCAACAATTTTGCTATATACACATTTATTAGAATCATTAATAGTAAAATCATATGATAGAATTACCTTGTCAAATTTATCATGCCATTGCTTTGGCGCTTGTTTCAGCCCATAGAGAGATTTAATTAATTTGCATACCTTGCATTCTTGTCTTGGAACAACAAACCCTTCAGGTTGTTCCATATAGATCTCTTCCTATAAATCTTTATTCAAAAATGCAATTTTTACATCTATTTGATGAATAAAATGTTTATGAACAAATGTAATGTCTATTAACATTCTAATATTAGCAATTCTTGTAACAGGAGAGTAAGTGTCAAAAAAGTTTACCCCTTCTCTTTGTTTGAACCCTTTAGCCACTAACCTGGCGTTAAATTTTTTAATAGACCCATTAGGTCTTAACTTCTTTCTGAAGATCCATTTGCAACCTATTGGTTTACAACCTGTAGGAAGGTTAACCAAATCCTAAGTTCTATTTGATATAATAGAATCTATTTCACTATTTATGGCATCTTTCCAAAACAAGGAATCAACTGAGGACATAGCCCCTTGATAAGAGATAGGGTCCTCTTCAACAAGGTAGGTAAAAAAACTTTCACCTAGGTCTGGTTCTCATCTTGTTCTTTTACTCCTTCTGGGTTCTACTGGGATAATCTCCTCAGGTTGTGAACTAGAGGTTACATCAGGAACATGTGTAGAAATAGAAGATCTAGGAATTCTATTTTTCAATAAAAAATTATTTTCAAAAAATGTAGCATCCCTAGATTCTATGATTGTGTTAGCGTCAATACCATTTACCTCACTCTTAATTACAAGAAATCTATATGCAATACTATTTTGGTCATATCCCAAAAATACACAATCTATGGTCTTGGGTCCCAATTTTCTTTTCCTAGTAATAAGGACAGAAACTTTAGCAAGGCACCCCCACACTTTGAAATATTTTAAAGATGACTTTCTACCTTTCCAAAGTTCATAAGGGGTCTTATCAGTCTTTTTGAAAGGAACTTTATTTAAATATGACATGCAGAAAGAAGGATTTCCCCCACAAATTATCAGATAAACCAGAGCTCCCTAACATAGCATTAATCATATCAATAAATATTCTATTTTTTTCTACTACCCCATTCTGTTGAGGAGCATAAAAAGCAGTTACCTCATGTATAATGCCATACAATTCACAAAAGGAGTCAAACTCAGCAGAGGAGTATTCACCCCCATGATCAGGCCTAAGAATTAAAAAAAAATTTAAGCTGGTTTTCAATTTCAGCTTTAAAAGATACAAACTTATTGAAAGCTTCATTTTTAGTTCTAAGCAAGTAAATATGACAATATTTTGAATAATTATCTATAAAAGTAATAAAATATTATTTACCACTACGAGTAAGAATACCATTTAGTTCACAAATATCGTTGTGAATAAGCTCCAATAGCTGAGAACTCATTTTAACAGAATGAAAGGATTTCCTGGGTTGTTTGGCTTGTGTACATATCTCACATTTTCTATTCCTACTCATGTCAATCTTAGGAATCAATTACAAATTAGATATTCTCTTTAAAGAGTTAAAATTAACATATCCCAAACGACCATGCCAAATATTATAACTGACAGTATTATAAGAGTGAGCATTCGAATCAGAAGTAGAAGTAGAGGCAATATTATTTATACAGGAATTTAAAGTATTGCAAGGCATGTCCACAGAAAGTTTAAATAGACCCCCACAAACATATCATTTCCCAATAAAGTTACCATTCAGGGAGATAACAACTCGATCAGACTCAAATACAAGTTTGTAACCATGTTTAATTAGTAAATAGCCAGAAATTAAATTATTGTTGACGTCTGGTACGTGCTGCATATTATGCAAAGGGAGAATCTTGCCCGAAGACAACTTGAGGTTCACTCTTCCCTTTTCATGCACTCTGGCAGCACTCGAGTTTCCTATAGCTACTGATTCGCCTTCCTCAACCTGTCGGTAGGAGAAAAAAGAATCAATATTAGGGCACACATGGACATTTGCCCCTGTATCAACCCACCAGTCAGTAGGCTGATACGAGGACTCTAAATCAGAACATACGGTTACAAACCTCTGATCATCGGCACCGTCAGATTCGGTCTCGGCTATGATAACATGAGCCTGTGGAACAACATGAACGTCTGCAGGAGTTTGACGATCAGGATTCTGAAATTCCTGACCCTTCTTCTTATGGCAGCATTTCCTAGCAAAGTGACCAGGCTTTCCATAGTTGTAACATTTCCGCTTAGTTTTGTTGTCTTTCCCAATCACAGCTCTTGGCTTAAGAAACTGTTTCTTTGCAGGGTTCCTGTTCTGAGGGTTGTTCCTCTATTGATAGGGTTGGCCCTTAGACTTTTCCTTGGTTTAAACAATGTGTAACTTTGCCTCGAATTCAGTACTTAGAGGTTCCTTATCTTTAGTTCTACCTTCTTCTTCAATGCGGAAGGATACGAATAGGTCGTCTAAAGACATGGGTTCCTTATTATGTTTTAGTTTTAAAACAAATTCCTTCCAGGATGGGGGAAGTTTATTAATGAAGGCAGCAATTAGAAACTTATCAGCAAATGGCATATCTTTCTGAGACATCTCGTGTATGATAGTTTGAAGGATATTAGTCTGTTCAACAACAGACTTCTCATCTACCATTTTAAACTCTAAAAATCTGTCAACAATGTAAATCTCAGAACCCGCTCCTTCATTGGAGTATTTTTTATCGAGAGCTTCCCAAAGCTCTCTGGATGTAGAGGTAGTGCAATATATATCATAAAGCGTGTCAGAAAGATAACTGAGAATTTGACCGTAACAGATAAAATCTGTCTCATTGTAGGACTCTAATTCGAAGGTCCTGGTAGGTTCGTGTAAGTCAGGTTGGATTTCTGGTTCTTTGAGAACCTTAACCAGTTTCAAGCAAGTCAGCCAGTAGGTCATCCTACGCTGCCATCTCTTAAAGTTCAGGCCATCAAACTTCTCCGGTTTCGAGGAGTTATGAATATTGGTGGACAGTTCTTCTACAGTGTTTATTATGTATATAGGAATTTTCTCAACTAGAAAATAGAAAGTAGAGAAAAACTACGAAAAATTCTATTCTATGATTGTTGGAATAATTTCTAAAGAATACAAATTGGAAGATGTAAAATTAAAGACAGGAAATAGTAGAGGATTCGAGGCACGTTACACGTTGTCCTTAGAATAGAATTTTGCCCGACGAACAATGCAGCGGGTTCCTAGCGATCTATCCCCGAGATACAACAAATCCTTCGATCCACTTCACCGTGCACCCGGTGGCTAATCCCACGAACGATCACAACCTTGCCCGAAGAAGAGAGATTATACGGAGGAATTTTTGGAGGAATTTTGGTTCTGGTATTTTTTTTTCTTTTTCGTCTCTGTAAGATTGTTCTTTCGTCCCGAACAGAGAGCGAGAGAGAGAAAAAAAATAGATTTCTGTTTCTCAGATCTCAGGATCGTGCACTGGATATATCTCTCACGTAATCTTTTCCACTCTTTCGGAAACGGGATTACGTGAGAACGGTTCCGCGGAAGACCAGCAACCCACCAGACCAAACCAACCAAAATAAAAATAAAATAAAATAAGTTATAAAATTAACTTTGTACTTGTGTCCGTTTCGTGGCCCGTAAATTTGTAAAGTATTAATTACGCGACTAATAAACGCGTAAAAATATGCATTAAATCGTGCACCCGCTCGTGGGTTGGATGATATCTAGCCCATCCCCTACAAAGCCCACTTACCCACTAAGAGGCGTAAAGCAATATATGAAAAGGTGAATGACTTCTCATTTTTCATGTGGGACTAAACAAAAGAGTTACCTTTATTGAATCACATGGGTAAACAAATCTAACAAACCCCCACATAATTCAATAAGAGAACAAAGAAGGTATAGCATGATAGGACATAAAGGAAGGAAAACAAGATATAGGCAATCACACTGTGTATCAGAGGAAGGTGTCTTCCAGACTTGAACGTCCCCTTAGTGTTATACATCTCATCTATACAGACCTAAAGTGACTTAAGTCTTGAACTTAGGATCTTACTTGTACAGACTCAACATACACACAAACACATTATAGGCATTTGATCGTATCAACAGTTATGCACTTTTCGGCCATGTGTTATCTTAATTTCTTAAGAGCTCTAGAGAACAGCCCGAGTTCCCATAGAAAGCGGCCCCACTTTCACTCTTAAATAGGTGAATCTTTGTAAATATTCTGCAACTTATATATCCTGTTTTACAAGCCACAGATTCATTAAGATTTTACAATCACCACTTTGTTTATTGCAGATCAACACTATACATTAGAGGAATGGTTCTTTACAATTACTTCATATAGTATTTTCAGTCACACATCAATTTTGTTGTTACCCATTGAACATTTTCTTGGTGCTTCCAATCAAAGTTTAGGTTGCCTTTGAGGTAACTCAATCTATGGGCTTTAACCCCATTCCTCTTGCCGTCTCCAATACAAGTCTCCTTGGGAGCCCTTTAGTTAGAGGATCTGCTAGATTGTTCTTTGATCTGAAGAAGTCAATTGTAATTACTCCACTAGATCGCAATTGCTTTACCTGATTGTACCTCAGACGTATATGTCTGGATTTTCTATTATAACTTGTCCTTTGAGCCTTTGCTATTGTAGCTTGGCTGTCACAGTATACAGCGATAGCATGAACTGGTTTGCTCCACAGAGGAATATATGTTACCAGATTCGTAAGCCAGTCTGCTTCCTCACTGGTGAGGTCAAGAGCTATAAATCCTGCCTCCATAGTAGATCTAGAATTATAGGTCTGTCTGGTAGAGTTCCATGCAACAGTAGCTCCACCCAATGGGAATACATATCCACTTATGGCTTTGGTCTCATCTGTATCGGAGATCCAGTTTGCATCAGTATACCCTTATAATACATATGGGTATCCTCCATAGAATAATCCGTGGGATATCGTACCCTTTAGGTATCTCATTAACCGTTCTAAGGTAGTCCAATGTGACCTATTCGGATTGTTAGTATACCGATAAAGCTTTCCTACTGTGTAGTAAATATCAGGTCTGGTACGATTAGCAATATAGTTTAGGCATCCGATTTGCTGAGAATACTTCTACTGAGCCACACTATCTCCTTTATTCTTCTTTAACCTGATACTTGCATTATATGGGGTACTTAAAGGTTTAGAATCAAAATAGTTAAATCTTTTTAGAACTTTTTCTATATAGTGAGATTGGGAGATACTAATTCCCTCAGAAGTGTGACTTAATTTAAGTCCAAAAATTATATCAGCAGGTCCTAAATCTTTCACATCAAAATTTTGAGACAGGAATGATTTGATATCATAAATAATATCTATGTTAGTACCAAAAATAAGAATGTCATCAACATACAGGCATAATATTATACACGAGCTACCCAGTTTTGCTATATACACATTTATCAGAATCATTAATAGTAAAACCATATGATAGAATTAACTTGTCAAATTTATCATGCTATTGCTTTGGAGCTTGTTTCAGCCCATAGAGAGATTTAATTAATTTGCATACCTTGCGTTCCTGTCTTGGAACAACAAACCCTTCATCTTCCATATAGATCTCTTTTTGTAAATCTCCATTCAGAAATACAGTTTTTACATCCATTTGATGAATAAAATATTTATGAACAGATGCAATGGCTATTAATATTCTAATAGTAGCAATTCTTGTAACAGGAGAGTAAGTGTCAAAAAAGTCTACCCCTTCTTTTTGTTTGAACCCTTTAGCCACTAACCTGGCTTTGAATTTTTCAATAAACCCATCCGGTCTTAACTTCTTTCTGAAGATCCATTTGCAACCTATTGGTTTACAACCTGTAGGAAGGTTAACCAAATCCCAAGTTCTATTTGATATAATAGAATCTATTTCACTATTTATGGCCTCTTTTCAAAACAAGGAATCAACTGAGGATATAGCCCCTTGATAAGAGATAGGGTCCTCTTCAACAAGGTAGATGAAAAAACCTTCACCTAGGTCTGGTTTTCGTCTTGTTCTTTTACTCCTTCTGGGTTCTACTGGGGTAATCTTCTCAGGTTGTGAACTAGAGGTTACATCAGGGACTTGTGTAGAAATAGAAGATCTAGGAATTCTATTTTTCAATGGAAAATTATTTTCAAAAAATGTAGCATACCTAGATTCCAAGACTGTGTTAGCATCAATAACATTTACCTCACTCTTAATTACAAGAAATCTATAAGCAATACTATTTTGGGCATATCCCAAAAATACACAATCTACGGTCTTGGGTCCCAATTTTCTTTTCTTAGTAATAGGAACAGAAACTTTAGCAAGGCACCCCCACACTTTGAAATATTTCAAAGATGGCTTTCTACCTTTCCAAAGTTCATAAGGGATCTTATCAGTCTTTTTGAAAGGAACTTTATTTAAAATATGACCTGCAGAAAGAAGGGCTTCCCTCCCACAAATTATCAGATAAACCAGAGCTCCCTAACATAGCATTGATCATATCAAGAAATGTTCTATTTTTTCTTTCTGCTACCCCATTTTGTTAAGGAGCATAAGGAGCAGTTACAACATGTATAATGCCATATAATTCATAAAAGGAGTCAAACTCGGCAGAGAAGTATTCACCCCCACGATCAGACCTAAGAATTTTAATGTTCTTTTCAAGCTGATTTTCAACTTCAGCTTTAAAAGATACAAACTTACTGAAAGCTTCATTTTTAGTTCTAAGTAAGTAAACATGGCAGTATTTTGAATAATTATCTATAAAAGTAATAAAATACCGTTTACCACTACGAGTAAGAATACCGTTTAATTCACAAATATCGTTGTGAATAAGCTCCAATAGCTGAGAACTCCTTTCAACAGAATGAAAGAATTTTCTGTGCTGTTTGGCTTGTGTACATATCTCACATTTTCCATTCCTGCTCATGTCAATCTTAGGAATCAATTACAAATTAGACATTCTCTTTAAAGAGTTAAAATTAACATGTCCCAAACGACCATGCCAAATATTACAACTAACAGTATTATAAGAGAGAGCATTCGAATCAGAAGTAGAAGCAGAGGCAATATTATTTAAACAAGAATTTATAGTACTACAAGGCATGTCCACAGAAAGTTTAAACAGACCCCCACCAACATATCCTTTCCTAATAAAGTTACCGTTCAGGGAGATAACAACTCGATCAGACTCAAATACAAGTTTGTAACCATGTTTAATTAGCAAATAACCAGAAATTAAATTCTTGTTGACGTCCGGTACGTGCTACACATTATGCAAAGGGAGAATCTTGTCCGAAGACAACTTGAGGTTCACTCTTCCCTTTCCATGCACTCTGACAGCACTCGAGTTTCCCATAGCTACTGATTCGCCTTCCTCAACCTGTCGGTAGGAGAAAAAAGAATCAATTAATATTAGAGCACACATGGACATTTTCCCCTGTATCAACCCACCAGTCAGTAGGCTGATATGAGGACTCTAAATCAGAACATACAGTTACAAACCTTTGATCATCGGCACCGACAGATTCGGTCCCGGCTATGATCACATGAGCCTGTGGAACAACATGAGCGTCTGCAGGAGTTGGACGATCAGGATTCTGAAATCCCTGACCCTTCTTCCTGTAGCGACATTGCGTAGCAAAGTGACCAGGCTTTCCACAGTTGTAACATTTTCGCTTAGGTTTGTTGTCTTTCCCAATCATAGTTCTTGGCTTAAGAAACTATTTCTTTGCAGGGTTCCTGTTTTGGGGGTTGTTCCTCTGTTGATAGGGTTCGCCCTTAGGCTTTTCCTTGGTTTCAATAATGTGTAACTTTGTCTCGAATTCAGTACTTAGAGGTTCCTTATCTCTAGTTCTACCTTCTTCCTCAATGCGGAAGGATACAAATAGGTCGTCTAAAGACATGGGCTCCTTATTATGTTTTAGTTTTAAACCAAATTTCTTCCAGGATGGGGAAAGTTTATTAATGAAGGCAGCAATTAGAAACTTATCAGCAAATGGCATATCTTTCTGAGATATCTCGTGTATGATAGTTTGAAGGGTATTAGTCTGTTCAACAACAGACTTCTTATCTACCATTTTAAACTCTAAAAATCTGTCAACAATGTAAATCTCAGAACCCGCTCCTTCATTGGAGTATTTTTTATCGAGAGCTTCCCAAAGCTCTCTAGATGTAAAGGTAGTGCAATATATATCATAAAGCGTGTCAGAAAGACAACTGGGAATTTTACCGTACCAGATAAAGTTTGTCTCATTGTAGGACTCTAATTCGTAGGTCCTGGCAGGTTCGTGTAAGTCAGGTTATTTTTTTTGTTCTTTAAGAACCTTAACCAATTTCAAGCAAGTCAACCAGTAGGTCATCCTACGCTGTCATCTCTTAAAGTTCAGGCCATCAAACTTCTCCGGTTTGGAGGAGTTATGAATGTTGGTGGATAGTTCTTCTACGGTGTTCATCATGTAGATAGAAATTTTCTCAACCAGAAAATAGAAAGTAGACAAAAACTACAAAAAATTCTATTCTAAGATTGTTGGAATAATTTCTAAAGAATGCAAATTGGAAGATGTAAAATTAAAGACAGGAAATAGTAGAGGATTCGAGGCACGTTACACGCTGTCCTTAAAATAGAATTTTACTCCACGAACAGTGCAGCGGGTTCCTGGCGATCTATCCCCGAGATACAATGAATCTTTCGATCCACTTCACCGTGCACCCGTTGGCGAATCCCACGAACGATCACAACCTTGCCCGAAGAAGAGAGATTGGACGGAGGAATTTTTGGAGAAATTTTGGTTCTGGTGTTTTTTTTTTTCTTTTTCGTCTCTGTAAGATTGTTATTTCGTCCCGAAAAGAGAGCGAGAGAGAGAAAAGAAAAAAAAGATTTCTGTTTCTCAGATCTCAGGATCGTGTCCTGGATATATCTCTCACGTAACATTTTTTACTCTTTCCGTAACGGGATTACATGAGAACGGTTCCGCGGAAGACCAGCAACCCACCAGACCAAACCAACGAAAATAAAAAATAAAATAAAATAAGTTATGAAATTACCTTTGTACCCGTGTCCGTTCCGCGCGCGCAAACGTGCAAAGTGCTAAGTGCGCGACTAATAAACGCGTAAAAATGCGCACCCGCTCGCGGGTTGGATGATATCTAGTCCATCCCCTACAAAGCCCACTTACCCACTAAGAGGCGTAAAGCAATATATGGAAAGGAGAATGACTTCTCATTTCCCATGTGGGACTAAACAAAAGAGTTACCTTTATTGAATCACATGGGTAAACAAATCTAACAGATATAGTATGTTTGTGCATTCTCATATTGCACATATCTTCATGACTTCTTTTACAATTGAGTGACTAGTCTCTTGAGTACCCAGACAGAATTTTATGTCTCTTTCTGATATATAATCACAAGGGTCACTCGAATTCGACGGACACCATTTTCTTATGTCCCTGAAATATCAGGTATTGTATATTGCCAAACTTAACCATGAAGAGGAAATGCCTTAAGGTACTTGCATTTATCTACTTTTGTTAATAAGGTGGTTGATATACTACCCGTATCATTATCAGTCAGTAACACTGCCAGATTCTTCCAAGCACTCAATGTGGATCAGGTATAGTAGGAATTCCTTCGTATTCTCTGTCTGCCCATGGGGAAAATGGCATTATGATGGCAGAAAAATGTCATTTTCCCTGTCCACATGCATGCATGGTACATTGGTACATATCATAAGTAACCCAAACAAATGGGCCCTTGAAAAAAATATACTATTTACACTTGAAATGATACTTTGTTTCTTTCTGCATCTTTGTCTCGTTGCCATGTACATTTGAAATGATACTTTGTTTCTTTCTGCATCTTTGTCTATGTATAAACTAAAATTGCATAGCTAAAAGGAAAAAAAGAAAAAACTCTACTTATTGCAGAAAAGAGGGATGACAACAACAGTAGACTATAAGTTTATTTTGGAATATGTTGTATAGTTCATTTTCTCTTGGAGGATATTTGGTTAATCTCTCTCTAATGAAACGCTGAGGGCTCGTTCCATTGCTTTTAACTATAAAAAATAAATAAAAGTAACACTAACTAGCTACTAAGGTGGCTGTCTAGGCTTTATAGTACTATAGTCTTCTCACGGTCAAAGAGAAAAGGGTTATTTACACTAATTATTTCTAAATTTTTTATTTATAATACAGAATATTTCTATTTTTAAAAAAATTACTCATCATTCCTACTTTTTTGATTTATTACAAGAAGTATTCTTACTTTAAGATAAAAATAAAAAATTATAACACTAAGTACTCCTATTTCTAAAAAAAAATTCCAAAGAAAAAGGATGGTTAGTATAATTTGTTTAAAAGTAAAGGTATTTCGTGTTATAAACAAAAAAATATAGAAATAATTAGTGTAAATAATCCAAAAAAAAATTGATATGTCACTGTCTTATTCTACGTGTTTTAAAAACCGGACCGGATATCGACTCGGCCAACACACTAGGTCGGGTCAAACCGGTTTGAACCATTGATTTAACCTAAGTGATCCAAGTTTAATCTTGTGGACGCTGATTTTTACAAAAATATTTATTTACAATCGAATATTGAAAAAATAGTGAATCAACACTGAACCGGATTGCCGGTCTCTTCCGGTTTTTAAAACACTGCTCCGCAGATTTAAATAGGAGAATGTTTTAGATGAATGGTACGAGATCCCTCAGTTTCCTGGATAGAAGTAACAATAATGCTAAGTTTACTTCCAAATGCTGAGTTTATCTTGGACTTTCTTTTGGTAGGTGACAGAGTATATTAATTAAGAAAGCAAAAGGAGTTAAAGTGGAAGAGGTGCAGTTGACGATGATGAGTTTGTTTTTGGACAGTTTCAACAACCAGAAAGTTCTCTATAAAGCTAGGACAAATTAATTTATCCATATATACAACAGAGAGTAACACCAGAAGTTCCTCCTCTTTGTAAGTGACTTCCTTTCTCCTCTCTTCTATTATGTAATTGAATATTGCTTCTAGTAGCAGTTTTATATAATTTACTTTGAAGGTTAGGTTATGGGTTCATGCGTGTTTCTAATATTTTACATTCATACAGAATAATTAATATTAACTGACATATTACGTAAAATATACAAGCATGAAGATGGTTACACAAATCAATTAATTTAGCAAAAAATTGACGTAAAATTAATTCAATTGCAAAGTTCACTCTTTACCATGATATACCTCCTTTATATTCAATATCAACCAAAAAATTACATTATTTGCGCATATCTTTGCATTTTGTAAGAAGTTCTTAGGTTTAAGATCTAAGAGCTTTCAAATTGATTAAATTTAATATATCTGCGTTTTTTACATCCAGATTAATTAAGGTAATTCAGATTTGTAGTGCTAACTATATACGTTCAGATCTAATCATCTAAAATGTGTGTTGTACCGTACCATATAATCAGTATTGGATACGTATCATACACGACAGTGACACTTCAAAATAATCTATGACAGACCAAAATCATTGTTTTGTCCTCATCGTATATGTATCTTGCCGTATCGTATTTGTATATTGCACCATAGATCATTTACCATTTTTTTTCCCATTTTAAAAGTATCATCTAGAATAGTCTAAGCGCGTCTAAATACTTAAACCACTTCGATGAGGTAGACATATTTTTTGGTAGTATAAATTAATTTGACATAGATCATAATGAATGAAATTAAGTTGCAATTTAAGATTTTTTTGGGTTTACAAAAATAAGCAAAAATATATAACGGTTCCTATCGTAAATGAACAAAAAAAAAAAATTTAAGATCGGGAAATATATATTGGGATGATTTTTTTGAGATGGTAATGCTCTCTTAATCTCCATGGCCTTTCAATACCTTTTTTTGGGTACGCCCTGTTTTAGTGAATATGGTCGTTTATGTCATGCTTCTTGAATGAGCTCTTGTGATTGTTGGGACATTTGGGGCGAGCTTTCTGCTTTATCCTTTTTTATTTTCCTCTAAATTGGTTTGATTGATCTTTTTATGCTGAAATTTGCTAGGTGACTGAATTACTTTTCCCAACCATTTTGAAAAACATCTCCTTGATCCAAGTGTTCTTGGTTTGCAAAGCTTGAGTGATGGCTTTGCTCACTAGTCACCTTCTTTCTTTCTTTTTCTATGATGGCAGTTATTGAATTTGAAGCTACTATATAGCTTCACTTTCAAGAAATACTACTAGAATGTTTTTGTATCCTCAGAATTGTTAGAAGCTAAGTCAGGGGAAATCATGGCCAAGTACACCACACAAGTGGAGAGTGGAAGAGCTGGGAAGAATGGGGCACCTTCGGTTGGTCCTATGTATCGCAACATATTGGCAAAGGATGGTTTCCCGCCAACTGATCCCAACATGACCACCTCATGGGATGTGTTCAGGTTACTTGAGAATCTTCTAAATAATGTTTGTATTTGCGAATTTTTACATTATGTTTCAAATATCAGGTATGCATGTATTTTTTTTCTCATTGTTTGTGTCGCCGTGTCTGTACCCTGTATTATCGTATCCATATGTGCAGCATAGACAATGATCATCAGAATTCTCGAAAGTTCTGTCATGCCAGATATGTTGCTTCCTAAGTTTTGTCATCTACCTTAAAGTTGGATATATTCAGTTACTTTGACTAGTTTTTGCATGCCAACGCATGTTGTTTACCAAATTTTTGGAATCAGTTACTTTTATTTAGATTGGTAAATCTAAATCATAGTAGGTTAAGTTGATTGTTCTGTGGTAACTAAAACTCACCTAATTTTAAGTATGGTTATGAACTTCTGTTAATCCTGCAGTGTTGCAGCAAAGAAGTATGCCGGAAATAAAATGCTTGGATGGCGTGAATTTACAGACGGAAAGGTACATAGTTACTCGGTAACCTTCATGCTCTTCCCCATTTTCTGCCACCTTCGCGAGACTTAAGAGGGAGTCTCCTGTTAATTGTATTTTAGGCAGGGCCTTATTCTTGGAAAAGTTACAGCGAAACATATGAGGAAGTATTATGTGTTGGTTCTGCTTTGAGGCACCTGGGCGCTAAGCCTGTAAGCACATCCAATATTAAGCTTTAATGTGAATTGTTATGATTTTATTTACGCGATCCAGACAGCAGCTTACTGAATTTTCGTCAGGGTTCGCGTGTGGGTATATATGGAGTGAACTGTCCTCAATGGGCAATTGCAATGCAGGTATGTAGCAGATCATCGACTCGATAATTTCTTTTCCTATACTCATCGTAAGACTCTTAACTGGCAACTGCGATGCAGGCTTGCAACGGTTACAGCTTAATTTGTGTTCCACTCTACGATACTCTAGGTTAGTGTCCAAATAAGATGTTTGGTTGTTACTTATAGAGACAATGTGTTTTCATATGAAATTGTTTCGATTAATTTCTCAAATTCTGAATGAATGTAACGTATGTTGGAATTGTAATAACCAAAACAGGCTCTGGGGCTGTGAATTACATAATAGAACATGCTGAGGTTGACTTTGTTTTTGTCCAGGACAAGAAAGTGAAAGAAGTGAGAACTAGGAAACTGAACTTACTTGATTTCATCAATCAGCAATGGTCTATTTGTAAGATTGACTCTGCTACTCATTTTGCAGATTCTAGCTTCTGATTGCATCTCGGCTCCACGTCTGAAATGTGAGTACTAGTGGAGATACAATTTCTTTTCTTTTTTTGAGACAAATATAGGATAGATATTCAACCTAGATCACTAGGCAAAATACCCAGCCTGCCAAATTTCATGAGTAGAAATTCATTTCTATATTTTCTTCGACACTTGATGCCAACAGCTATGATTTCATTTACAACAATGACGGTGGAACAAAATGCTGCTGCTGCTAACCTAGGCATGCAAGTGTTCTTGTGGAAAGATTTCCTCAAGCTGGTTAGTTCCTTTTGCAGCCTTGATATCCATTTTAATTGAATTTCACTTTTTAATTTTTTTTCCATTTTATTAGGGGAAAGAACATTCATCGGAGCCTTTCCCTCCTCGACCTCTCGATATATGCACGATTATGTACACAAGTGGAACCACAGGAAAGCCCAAGGGGGTTGTTTTGACTCATGAGAATGTTGCGGCATATGTACATGGAGTTGATCTCTATATGGAACAATTTGAGGACAAGGTAATGGCCTAATTACTTGTATTCTTCTTAATTTTGTATGATTAAGTATCGTAAGTCTGCTTTCGTTCTCAGATGACAGTGAACGATGTTTATCTCTCCTTCCTTCCTCTCGCTCACATCCTTGACCGAATGGTGGAAGAGTATTTCTTCCACAGGGGTGCCTCAGTTGGCTATTTTCAAGGGGTACATACAACTTAATTTTTCGAATTTACTAATTCAATGTTTGCAACTATGATATCTTTGTTTTCCTGGTTTAATTTTCAAGGATCTCAATGCTATAAGGGATGATCTCATGGAACTTAAGCCGACATTTTTGGCTGGCGTTCCTCGTGTTTTTGAAAGAATACATGAAGGCATGGAACTAAAATCCCGAAAATTTACACTGTCTTTGTTTCTGCGGTTGCCTCGATTTTCATTATCCCTTTATTTATTTTAGGAATATTGAAGGCAGTGGCTGAATTAAGGCCATTGAGAAGGATGATCTTCAACATTTTGTACAATCAGTAAGTTGCATTAGTACTAACTTCTTACCAGAAAATATTGAATGCAGCAATCTTATATAATGTATTGCTGCAGCAAACTGTCCTGGATGAAAACAGGATGTTCAATGAAAAAGGCGTCACCGCTCGCAGACTTTCTGGCTTTCCATAAGGTTTGTTAGTGCACGCTTTGCCGATTGCGCTCTGCACATATATGACATTTGTCCTCCAATTCTCTAATTAGGTGAAGGCTAGGCTAGGAGGACGTCTTCGCCTGATAGTATCTGGAGGTGCTCCGTTGAGTAATGATATTGAGGAATTCTTGAGAGTAACTAGTTGCGCTTTTTTCATTCAAGGCTATGGTAAAGTATATCATTTTGATTCTACTATAAGACCAGTCCTCAATGTCCATACACTTTTTTGTTAATTGATCACGTTACAACTTTTTGTTAATTGATTGAGCATTCTACAAATTGGTTCTTGAAGGTGCTGAAAGAACATAATGTGACAATATACACTTGGTCTTCTATCTATTTAGGGATGACTGAGACGTGCGGCCTAAGTTCAGTCGGGTTCCCCGATGAGATGTCCTTGGTCGGAACAGTAGGCGTTGCCTCGACATACACCGAGCTGCGCCTAGAAGAAGTAGCCGAGATGGGTTACAATCCATTGGCAGTGCCTTCGAGAGGCGAAGTATGTGTCAGAGGGAAAACAGTGTTTTCTGGATACTACAAAGACCCTGAGCTGACGAAAGAAGCGATACGAGATGGCTGGTTTCATACAGGTGAGAACTTATAGCCACCATATATTATGATATATTGGTATTATAGCATCGCATTGTCGCTTTAATCTCACGATGCTTAGGAGATATTGGGGAGCTGAGCCCTGAAGGGGTCTTGAAAATTATCGATCGGAAGAAGAACATTTTCAAGCTTTCTCAGGGAGAGTATGTTGCAGCTGAGTTCCTAGAGAAAATATATAGTTTCCCTCCTATTATTGAAGATGTAAGTTTTTTTTCCTTTGGTCCTTTACGATCTTCATCACTGTAGAGACTACTGATTCAAACTATGTCGTTTGATAATTCGTAGATTTGGGTCTATGGGGACAGCTTTAGATCCATGCTGGTGGCAGTGGTTGTGCCAAATGAAGATAATACTAGAAGGTGGGCAGAGTCGAATGGCTTCAGGGGTTCCTTACCTGAACTCTGCGCACTCGAGAAACTGAAAGAGCATATTCTCCAAGAGCTGAAGTTAGTTTCTGAAAAGAACAAGGTAAAGGAAGATTCAGTCACAGCATACCGTTTGTTAACTGAAATCATGCTATAGGTTTTCCAAACTTTTTCATCAATTGATTCAAATTATATATATAGGGGTTTTTAGAAATTTTGTCTAAAACCATCCAAATCCACAAAGCAAGTGTTCGCGTCGTAACTAGTATCGTTATAGCTTTGCTTGTAACTTATGTTGCGTTTGACGATCTAATTGTGTACTAGTTGCTAACAGCAATTAATTATCGATATGTTCAAAACAGCTGAGGGGCTTCGAGCGAATCAGGGGGGTTGTGCTAGATCCTGTGCCCTTTGACATTGAAAGAGATTTGATATCCCCTACCATGAAGAAGAAAAGACCCCAAATGCTGAAGTTCTATCAGGTGACAGATAATTAGCATGTTATGCATATTTCGTCTGAACCGTACTAAAGACTTACTTCATGCTTTGTGCAGGCGAACATCAAAGAGCTTTATAAGGCTCTAGCAGAAGGAAGCAAATGAGCTTTGAACTGTTTGGCGCGATGTATATATAGCTTGATATGTTTAAGTAAGTGAAGGATAGAATCAAAGCTCTCTTTGAGCTAATTTGTATTTTCTTGTTCTCTGAATGACACACAGGAAGTTGGATCATAAAGTATCGTGATCGATACGCACGCGATGGTCATACCTGGTAGATGGAATTATTAGTCTCCGATGACAGTACCTAAATTGTTTCATAGTGCAGAGCACACCCATAAAACTATTTCAAGGTAATAACTTAGGTATTGTCTGTGGTGCACCAACATGGATATGGATACGGATAAGGACACAGTACAGACACGTGATATGAACACTTTTCAGATAGGTAAATTATGTAGTCAAAGATACAGGCAAATACGATACGGATATGACAACCATTTTCTCGTGTTCGTGTATTGCATATTTCCAAAACCTTACCATAAGAATAAATATATACCTTGAGGTACCTGCACTGGTCTACCCTTGTTAATTGGATGGGTGATCTTCTAGTACTCCCATCATTCAGTACCAATACCCCTGTGAAAAATGATATTAACATGACAGAAACATGACATTTTCCCTTTCCACTCAATTACATGGATGCATATGCTTATCATAAGTGACTCCAAACAAAAGACTACTGGAAAATATATACTATTTACATCACCTTATATATCTCCGGTCTCGTTGTCATCTTCATTGGAAACATTAATTTGTCTTCCTAACACTTCGTGTACGATTGGTTGCATGAAAGTAGCTCTACCAATCGTGTACGATTGGTTGTCATCTTCTTTTATAATTATAAATTTAGCTAATTATAAATTTAATACATTATTTCCAAGTGGAAACCGGCCCAAAATAACCAAGGTTACTTTTAACATGTATAAATTATCAAGGTTCTATTTGATCTAAATAGTTTGACCTACCACCTTCTGACTACTGTAACAACCAAATTTAGTGTCAATGGTCTACTACGATCTTATTGTAACAACCAAATATATTGCCTACTAAGAAGTTACTGTTGGTGTTTTCGACTTAGTTTTGGGAGTTTTAGTCCCACATTGAAAAACTACCAATGTGTATATCTCAATATATAGCTATGCTTAGTATTGGTATATGTACATGGGGTGGTGATCCATGTGGGTTGACTTTCCTAAAGGGGTTAAGTGTGAACTCCATTATGATAATCTTTGTTTTGTCACCAAATGAAGTTTTCCTTAGGAGCTAAGCTCTGAACGACTCAGACTCGGACCCGGACACGGGTTCAAGGGTGCAAAGTGGCACTTTGTTAGCGCACTTTGGCCAAAGCGCTATGCGTTCCGACACTATGCGTCCAGGCGTTATGCGAACAGGGGTTATGCGGTCTGGCGTTATGCGGCCAAGAGCTATGCGGCCAGGGTCTTTGTGGCCAAGGCACTATGCGGCCTGGTACTATGTGGCCAGGTTTTGATGAGTGATTCGCATGTGAAGGGAACAGAGTCTGCTTTAGGCGGCGCATGGTTTTCTGTGCCTTCCGGAATATGCAGCACATGCGGCGCGAGCGGCTGCTTTCTGCATTTGACGACGTTGTCTGCCTCGTATGGTACCGTATGTCAGGAGGCGGAGACGGCGTATGCGGCGCTTGCGGCGCATGCAGCCCTGACACCCAGATTTTAGGGGATCTAGTCTGTCAACGCATATGCTGCTTGGAGTTTCCTCAGGCCGCATAGGTGTTGTGAGGACCTCCTCTTTCTTTTGAAGAAAGAGAAAAACATATGAAAAAATCTAGAACACCAGATCATATGCAGTCCAGAGTGTCTCCCTCTTATATGGTATTTTTTCGAGTGTTTTTCGAATGTGACATTGAGCGTTCCAAAAGTTCATTTATGAACTTGCTGGTTCCTGGGGACATATCATCTGTACGGCGAATCTTGATTTGAGCAACGGTTTGTAGCGTCTGCGAATGTAAAAAGAAGAACGTTTTACTTGTTGCTTGTTGTTATCTTCATTTTCCTCGAAGTCAGTTTGTAACATGTTCTTGGTTCGTGCTTCGTTGGAATCTTGAAATATCATATGATGAACTCTTGTGTGAATCTCTGATCTCGACGACAACTTGTGTTCCAGTAGAGAACGGACATTCGGATCTCGCTAGTAGCTCTGCTATGACCCGCGTTCTACCATCTTTGATCCATCTCGAAACTAACAGTTACCAACTAAAAGATCCTTATGGACCATAGCTCCCCCATTTTAGAAGTAGCCAACTCATGTTGGATCCAAAACTAAGGGTATGTTTGGTTCACTGTAATGTAATCGTAATTGTAATGGAATCGAATGAAAAAAAATATATAATTTTTTTTATTCGATTCCATTACGATTATATTACAGTGAAACAAACGGACCCTAAATGTAGGAAACTCGACTTGATGGTTGTTCTAATTTAACCACTTTGTTGTGCTTGGGCTTTGGCCTTCCCGGCCAACTCTAAAAATACTATTTTCATGTTGTGCTTGGTCCGGATGAAATCCTTCTTAAGAGCATCGTTAGTAGATATAGTGCTCAAAATTTTATCTTTAAGGTCCAAATTTTTAAAAAAAATGTAAATATAGAATGGGTTGGATTTGTATGAGAATAGTAGAAAATGATAAATGAACTTTGGTCCTAAAGATTGTTTGGTCAAAAATTAATGTGAAAAAAAAAAATATAAATCTAGAATTGGATTTCAAATTGTAACTTACTATTCTACAAAATGATTTCCTACATTCTGAATCTAGAAACTCTGACCCAATCTATAACTTATGTGGACAGGTTAGACCTAGAAATCTAGAAATTGAAACTCAGGATGGATTTCAAAATTCTACATCATACATTCTGAATCTAGAATATAGAAATTGGGATGGGCCTTACATAAAACCAGTAGTTTCCAAATCGATGACTAGTTCATCTACTGAGGGATAATCGTTTTCATCTTGTCATCCAGTTTGACGATTCGAAAAAAGTTCCAAGTTGATGATGTAGAAGTATATAGGCCAACCGGTCGACCGGTTATGTCTAAGGTAAGGTCAGAGGGGGATCTGATACTTGGACACCACGTTAAAGATCAATTTAGGATCAACCAATATTAGTTTGGTTAGATATAGTATTATTTTTTAAGGTTATTTGAGTCTTTTATGTAATTTTCATATATATATATATATATATATATATATATATATATATATATTGTTGGTGTTGTTTTCTTTAGACTAAGAAAAATAGTTGCACATTGGCTCTACATAACATTCAAACAAACGTTTGAATGTTTTATATCTGCAAAGTTAATAGAAACAAACGTACTGAATGGCTCTACATAACATTCAAACAAAAACCATAATCACATAGAAGAATCACAGAGAACTGCTTCTCTGTCATATAGAAGAAGAAAAAAGGAGGAATACTTCAACTACACTAGGAATAGGGCTGGAGAAAAATCCCACACAAATATAATTCCCTTTGAATCAGCCCAAAATCCCTGACCCTTACTGGGTAAAAATTTTAGTGAGAACATCACCAACGAACTTCAAACCGTGAAATCCAGAGAAAGCGTAATGCTGATCCCAACGAAATTGAGACAGCTCAACCAAACTTGAATCCGCCAGGAGGGGGCTGGTTCCCTCCAAATTCAAATCCATGTGTGCCATCATTCCCTTGCACAATGTCCACTTCTTCTTCGTCTTCGTCTTCAACCCAGTACCTTTCCAGCATTTTAATTGTTTTCTCATATATCTCATTGTTATCATGGCCCTGCAAGCTCTCGATCCTATCCAAACCATCGCATTCGTCGATGCTCTGGGCATAAACATTCACTCCTGTTTTACCCAGTTCTTTCTCTGCTTCACCAACCTTAAGGATGTTCTCGAGGCCCTCAAGGCATACAGTCACAATTCTTGGGTCAGGGCAAACAAGAAGATCACATAATGGTTTGATGCACCCCTGGCTCACCAAGTAGCTGCAAAAATACCAACAGAGAAGAGACTTAGCATATTGTATTTAAAAAGATATTGTCCATATAGTTAAAATATTGTGATACATAAATGAAGATAATGTACATCAAGGAAAAAGAATGAACCAAGCATTTATTTATTCTACTTCTAGCTTGGAGAAAGATGGCATGTAGCTATGAACTCAAACTACAAACAAGAAGCCCAAAAAACAAGATAGGCGCAGCACTGAAGAGGCTGTTAAGCAAGAAAATGAATATTACAACTAATAAAAATACATCTGACGTATTGAGTGTTGAGTGTGTTAGCTTATTGCACATGTAAGGATTGCATATGCTATTGCATGTACTCTTTCATTATTATATCAAAATTCAAAAAGATAAAGATTATCATGCAGTAATACATATAAGGCTAGTGTGTGGGCATCTTATTGTACTGTTGGAGTCGAGTTCAACTACTCTTCTAGTTTCAAAATAAAAGGCCACACAATTAGAAAATAATAACACCAGTGCACTGGCATATTTCATTCTTTATGAAAGTTGAATCAAGGTGACACTATTTACTTCATTTTTAAATCTCATGTATAACATTGTTGCAATCATGAACCAGTTTGAACTTCTGGTTTCTGATTGTACAGACATAAAAAGATACAATAATGAGTATTGTAACTAAATATTTTGTATATTTTTATATCACATTTACTAATTTTCCTTAAATCTGCAAGATGATATTACCATTGTTAACTACAACACATTCAAATTTTGAGATGTCCCAAGTTTCATATGCAACTATAATATAGAAATAACATTGAGATGATATACAACTTACGATTGAAATATTTCCAACACATTCAGACTTCAATGTTAAGTCTCACATGAAAGTCTGGCTATGCAGCTTTGACAATAAGTAATTTACATATGTTTATATACTTCTTCCATGTTCAGACTGGGAAAATTGGTCTACTTTTAACTTCAAAGACAACGGAAATGAAGGATTCAGGATTGTCAAAACATGATAAAAAGGTAGAGCATACTGTATCTGCTCATTGGAACCCCCTGAGGTAGCATTTGAGATGGCCCATGCAGCCTCTTTCTTGATCTCAAATTCTGCATGCTGCAGTAGGTGAACTAGTGGGCCTATGATGTTTGCATCAATAACTGCCTGAGCAAAGAGCATAAAAGAAAATGCAAGCCTCAGTGATCATTGAAGAATAATTCAAAATTATGGAGAGATCTAATTGTTAACCAAATACAGTTTCACCATAACCAGTTACTTGTCAAGTAGATAACTTCAGCAAGGAAAAGCATTTTTTGACAATCTGGTGATGTTTGATAAAAGAATCTTCGTAGGCTACATCCCAGCAAGCAAACAATTATTTGGGAAGTAGGGTGTTGTTAACTATTTGCAGCAGGGATAACCTATTTGGAGGAACCGAAGGAATGGGCAGAATTAACCATTCTGAAGGGATAGAAGGATATGAGAAGGAAAAGTGTCCACTGGCAGTTTAGTAATCAAGGTCAACTCTACTAACATGGGTCACCACAAACAGGTTCATGAGGGTTTAGACAAAATTGAAAAACTCGTCTGGTAAGATATGAATTTAGCTCCTTGCTTACACTAGACATACAGCGTCGCAGCAAGCCAGTTACAGTGTTTACCTGTATCTGAGTTCTGTTTCCAGCAGTAATGTTTGAGAGGGTCCAGCAAGCCTCTTTCTTGATGCTCTTTTTGTAGTTTTGAGTGAGAAGTTGGAGGAGGCGTGGGAGTACCCCATTCTCAATAATAAACTGTAAGCGTGTTATCATATTATTCTCCTCAGAAAAGATAGAAACAAATATACAATATTAACAAAATTCAAAAGAAACTCAGATACTAAAATGAGTTATGGCAACATTCTTAAATTTAAGCAGCTAAATAATCCTTTCTGAGTTTTTATCGTTTAGTGTGTTTGGTTGTTGTGTGACAGTGAGTGTGTGCGCGCGTGTGCGAGTGCGAGTGCAAACGTGAGGGTGGGTGGCAAAGAGACACCCGTTTTGTTACGTTTCATGGGGATTGTCTATGTAGTAAATTCCAAACAATTATAAAGAAAGAACTTGGGGGACATGAAACATAAAAAAAGGTGTCTCTGTGCCACAAGACTCCTGCCTATGCATGGTCCAGAGAGGGTGATGTAAGCAGCCTTATCAGGCTGTTCCTGCAATAACCAGCATCCTCCTGCATGCAAGAATCAAGCCTTACAGTCCTCCTTCCCAGACATGCCCTCAACATGGAACACATCAAAAGTATTTAAAATGGTTGTTTCATAGGTAGCCATGCAAATGGATTTGTTAATTTTTCCTGTTTCAAAGCTTTCATAGCTAGTTTGTTTTCTTTATACACATCTTTCTAATATCATCATATTCCTGTTTGTTTAGAACTTAAGTAATTTCTTGCATTCAATAATTACTAACTTGATAAAGCTACAAACTTTAGAAAAGCATTCTCGTGCATAATGTATAACTTCCCAAGTTCTCAATAAATTGAGAGTCATACTATATCGGTTATATCCTTTCATGTATTTATTGGCTCATGATTGTAATTGACTTTAAAGATCTACTGTAGTTTTTCACTGAAGTTGGTTGTTGTTGAACATGAAACAGTTGAAGACTGGATGTAATTTCAATGAAGAATATGGTTTAACATGAAAAGGTCTCTAATTTTGAAGGGTAATGCTAACATGTGCCTTAAGGGCACATGATAACACATTGATAAATGTGCATTTTACATGGGTACTACCACCAGCACATTTATCAATTCATCTTTCACTTAAAATGTGTATTGATAATTGTAAAATGTGCATTGATAAATGTGTTGGTGGTAGTACCCATGTAAAATGCACATTTATCAATATGTTATCATGTGCCCTTTGGGCACATGTTAACATCATCCAAATTTTGAAGTAGGAAATTTCTCCTTTTGTGTGGCAAGCAAGGTTCGTAGTATCGGTATCGTAATCGGTATCAGACCCTTCCTATGAGTATTGGGATCGACAGTATATGTAGTATTGGTAATTTTGGATCGGAGTGTCGAATCGTTTTGGTATTGAAAAACAAATAGTTATTAATAAATGAAAAAATATTTAGAAAAAAATATTTATACATTTATGCATAATTTTAGGTTATTTTTTTGTTGTTTCCTAGTAATTTTAGAATTAAGAGAAATAGTAGCCACCCTTGTCGATTGGTTACCTGCGATAAATAAATTTTCTTCTTTTACATGTTTTACAACATTACTATGTTTTTGTTTTTATACCCATGTTGATTAGTCTTTTTCGTTCAATTAGGTTGTTGTTGTTGTTGTTGTTGTTGTTGTAAAATACTTCTTCCGTTGTGAAGCAAACCAACAATGCTTATCAAATAATAAATAAAAATTGTAGCTCCTGCCATTTTATTTTCCTAAAAGAGTGGGCCAAGATAACTTGTTAAAGTTATATTTTAACCATAAAAATATTTTTGGATATTGATGTTACGGAGAAAAGGGACAAGATTTTTTGAACGAGTAAAGCAAAATATTTCTGAAAGAGGGAAAGTAATATTTTTCGTACTACAAGGATATAAAAGGGAACATGTAATAATTAGGATTCTCCATCAGGTGAGAATATTCCCACCTATCATAATTCACATGATATGTAGGAATGTGATCCTATGTGCATCTGACATAACCAGGAATGCTACGGCTCCTTACGATTTACACGAAAATCCTCGTGCCTGGATTACTACTATACTAACTAGCTCGGGCTGCAACTAAAGGTGGCAAACAGGGCTAGATGGTTAGGAGCTGTTTATACCCAACCTGAAACCTGAAATTGACCTTTTTATTTGCAGGTCAAACCCACTTGACCCATTTGACTCATTTCCCAGAAGTGTAACCCTATATATAGTTATCTAAACAGTAATATCAACGATTAATTTGGTTGGTTGTTTGGCATTGTGCTCAAAAGTCCTCTGCAACACTAGTTTCAAGTCTCCTTACCTCGACCATTTGTTCCAACAATTTATGATTTCCCGACAAATTTAACTTAGATAGTGTTCTTACTGGATCATTTCAGGTCATCATTTGGGTCAATTATCCAAATCATTTAACAATCCCGTTAGGCAGCTTGACCCAGTAACTACTCAAAGCAATATACAACCCATCAAGAAACTTGACTTGTTGGGACGGCTTAGCAGGTATCGTAACAATTTGCGACACCTAACTACAGTAGATTAATAAAGTCAACTACAAGTAGAAGTAGGAACCACTAACACATGCAAGGATACACATACTGCTCAAGCTTCATATACTTAAAACTAACATAGGAAATCACACATTATGCATAAATAATTGCAAATTACAAAAACCTGATCATCGAACTATTTCTGCAAAGTTTCTAGCTTCATCCAGCTCCCCTAATTATTCAAGAGCGGTGGACACTAATTACTGAAGAGTCATATGCAGCAAGGAAATGAAGTTCCCAACGAACATGTAAAAGTGATGATAAGAGGAAAGAAAGGCAATGTTTGTATTAAGTCATTCCACTATGCTCATTCTAATGCACTACATATTAATCAGATTTGTCAACTAACTGCTATTACAAAGCCACCTAGAAATTATGCTTGATAAGCCAGTCCATCATTTGGATTATTAATTAATAGTAATCTGATTTATAGACAAAGGTCGAGCAACAAATGCAATAAAGCAGGAAATAAGCAACTTTACAACACCGAACAAAGGTAGCACGCTAGCAGCAAACGGAATAAAACTGGGAAATATAGAGATTCAAAATCTTGTCTCTTATGTCGCCTTTTTTGCTTTATCACATATAACAGTAACTTGCATGGCCAAAAGGGGTACCTGAGTCTGGGCATCATCTCCGGTCACAATATTCCCCACAGTTCTGAGGGCTGGTATCAAAACTGTATGGGATGGATGACTATAGAAACAAAAGTTATCTATGATGGTGAGAAATTTGAAAGGAAAAAATAATACAAAACTTGCATAGACCAGACAAATGAATGACAAATTGTTACTTACAGCAGAAGCTCCACGAGTCTTGGACAGACACCAGCCTCTATAACAGCTTGGATTTTGTCATTTGTTCCATCAGAAAGATAAGACAAGGCCCAACATGCATCTGTCAATACTTCCTCATCCACTGAGTTAATTAGGTAATTAAGTACTTGTAGTGCAGGCTTTGTCTGATATGATCAGCAAAAGAAGCAGTCAGTAAGAGTCAAATGACATAACACAAACTTCTGAAAACATGAATGGCCGCATAATTCTGTCGACAGACCTGCTCAAACGGTGCAGGTGGCTTTCCACGGCAGAAGTTAGACAATGTCCATGTAGCGTTCCTAGCCATTGACATTTTTGAATGTTCATTTAATTGTGCAAGTAATGGTGCTAGAGCGCCATGGCCTAGAACAAGATCCCTACAACTCGGAGAGTCACCGGCTACATTCCCCAGTGCCCACACAGCCTGTTTGTTACAAAGACTATCAATTAGTTCAAACTGAATTGTTGGAATAGTATCGAACTATGCATCAAAAAACAACCAAGGAAGAATGAACGAAGAGTATAAATTGACCTGCTCCCGAACATCATCACTTGAAGAGCCCAGAAGCTCCACAAATTTTGGAACAGCACCATGTTCAATGACGACTCGTGTATGCTCTGAAGTACCAGAAGCAACATTGGTCAGTGCCCACGCCGCCTCAAACTGCAAAAAGAAAAGGACGTGAATTTAACATCACAGTATAACATAGGAATTCCACAATTAAGTTATAACTTATAAGGTATCTCCACAAAAAGAAAAAGAAAAAAATCATACCTGCAGTTGTGGTTGATCATGTCTTGAAAGAAATTCCACAAACCTTGGGATGACACCTGCCCCAATGACCTCTTCAATAGGAGGGCTCCTCTCTAAAAAAAAAATGGGCATCAATTATCAACAGTAGGAATTAGCCCATTTATCTAAGCACAGCTTGCAGATTCCTAGAAAAATATTTATACATACCAACTGATAGGAGCTTCCTAAAGTGGGTAGTTGCTTCCAACTGCATGTAGGGATTGTCGGACCATACTTCTTGCACCATACCAGGAAGGCTTTCCAACTAACAAAACATAGAAGATAATCATATATCTCAATCAGAACAGGACAAAAGAAATCATGAATGATATGGCACCAGATGCAACATGATTATCTTCAAAGTAAACTTCCAAAGGCCACTAATCAAATAATTCTTCTTTGAGCGAACTAATCATGCTGCACCAGAATATAGCAAGGAATTTACAGAGAAGAGGTTTCATAAAGTAAACAGACAGCACCATCAAGGTAGAAAACTCAGACACAACACCCTAAAAGGTTCCAAGTGTTCAACACATAAACCCCCTTCCACAACCAAGCAAAGTGTCGGTATCGGAATCGGACCATTCCTATGAGTATCGGGATCGGCGGTATCGGTAGTATCGGTGGTTTCGGATCGGAGTATCATATTTTTGGTATCGGAAAGCAAATAACTATTAGTAAATTATTAATATTTTAGAAAATATATTTTATACATTTATGAATAATTTTAAGTATTTCTAGTGTTGTTTCTTAGTATTTTTGAAATTGAATGAAATAATAGTCACCATTGTCGATTGATTTACATGCGATAGATAAGTTTTTCTCTTTTATATGCTTTTACAATCTTACTATGATTTTACACCCTTACTAATCAATCTTTTTGACTTTTTCATTCAATTTTCTTGCTCGAGAATTGCCTGGAAAAGAGACCTCTAATATCGATATCAGTCACTATCGGGTATCGGTCGTTATCGGATCGGGATATGCCAAACTGTATCGATATTGGCCGTATCTGATCGGTATCGGCCGATACTGCAAACTATGCCAAGGACGAGAATGTTTTTGTTTTCTTTAGTCTGGATAGATGTCCGCTTAGTTTTTACAGTTTAGTTTACCAATATCCTCATCCTCATCCCCATGCTTCTTCTAATGAGCGTATAACATTAAAAGCCAAGATAAATTTTACACATAAGGGCATATTTCATCTTTTTTTATTATTTATTACATTATTATTTGCGGTAGGTGAGTTGACAAATTATAGACCTCAATGTATTTTCCTTTTTGGTGAAACTACGAAGGGGTTGTAACCCCTAAGGCAATAGGGTATAAGTTATTTTTTTAATAATTCTTACCCTTTATAGATAAGGGTGATCCAATGTTCCATGTCAAAGAATTTTGTATTATGGATGATAAGCTATTTCTGTCTAGCATTATATTGTTCATCCACATAGACATAACCCAGGCAATCACCAATCGCAAGCAAATATGCATAACACACTAGCAGGAGCTGAATTTGTGGGCTTATACTCCAGTCTTCTCATAATAGATGTTAAAAGCCACCATCATATTTCCTGATATGCAAAATCACTGCACTAAAATCTAAATAGAGTATTTTCTGATAGTGCAGTTTCATTTTGTTAAATTGTACTTCCTGAAGAAATAAGACCAAATCTAGTACCGATAGTCCATTTCATAGCTACTGCATAGGTTTGACAATAAGAGAAAGTTTCAGTAAAAATCAATTAAAGGGCACAACAGGATGTTACACATGTGCAAAGCGGGCAGGTCGTGCACGTGCGCGTGCGCACACACATATTAAGATACAGAGTAAGCAATCCTTTCCATGTTACTAAATATTTATGTAGCAATATATGCATTACATATGTTAATCGTCAGGTGCAAGATCAAGATAATCTTGTGTCATGAAGATTCTAATAAAAAATTATAACCTCAAGAATTATTTAACTAGTAAATTCACGTGCGTTGCACGTAAAATAATTTTTTCTAATATTATTGTAAAATAGTTTAAATATATTTGAATTGAGATTTGTTATATATATGTTTATATTTTAATTAGGATTTATTATAGATTTGATTATATTTTAATTATAATTTGTTATGGATATAATTTTTTTATAAAAAGTCTTGAAAACGGCTAGCCGTTTAAGCCGTACGTATATCCTCACGTAATTAGTAAAATTATCTAATTATAACCAAACATCTCTTCTAACTCATGTGGTTAAGGTGGGTGGCATTCTCCTTGTTTGCTTAGAATTGATTCGAGTTATTTATAACAAATTTAAATTTTTTGTATGTAATATTAATTTTTTTAATAAATGGCAGAGTATTTACAAACGGCTTTGACGGCTCAATTCTGAGCCGTCTCCAACCTCATTATAAGAGTATATATATATATATATATATATATATATATATATATACGTGCATTGCACGAATAAATTTTTTTTATGATATTATTAAAAAAGTTAAATTATATTTTAAATATGATTTGAATATATTTTAATTACGATTTGTTATAAATATTTTTTTTGAGTTTTGGATATGTGTCTAATTAGATAATACCATGTAGTTAGTTTAAATATAATTTAAATTTTGAATATATTCTATGATTTGTTATATGTTCAGGTAATTTTTAATTTTTATCTCAAGTCCTCACCTACGTAAGAAGAAAAAAACATATGCGGTCGTTAAGAATATTTAAATTTTTATATATTAATAATTTGATTGTTGATATACGCTTAGACGGTTTTTTTAGCCGTTTCTAAGCCGTATTATAATAGTAGAGATGAGTACCACCTATTGTCCACCACCAGAAGTATGGATGTATATCTTTTAATCAGCTATTAACCCTTCAATTTCACCTAGCTTCTAGATTTTCTATAGTTGATTAATACTCGAAAATCACAATACCGAGAGTCTGAGATAACTAATGATGATACTAAACTTGTATTTACTGGATGCAATGGTCTTAAAAACTGAATTTGTCAACCAAATCTTTAACTTGCAAATGAGCGCTCAAGTATATAAGGTGTTGGAACACCAATTTTATATTTTAACTAAAGCGTTTTTATATTCCTAACTAAACAAATTAAGACTATAAATGCATAATCATCTTGATTAAGAGGACTAAGGGAGTATAATCTTTTATAACATATCGGCGCTTTTTCTGAAAAGAACATACTGGCTCATAAACAAGTTGGCACCCCTATCAGAACTCTTTACTATGACCAACTATAAGGAATTTTGCACATAACAAGCTAGGGGGTTGGCAATCATTGGATGCGGTGGTAGATCACAGACTGATAAAACAAAGTAATTTGTAAGGTAACTGAATCCTGGAAAAATTAAATTTCAAGGTAACTGAATCATGGAAATATAAGATCTTGTCATTTTACGGTACATCCAAATGCATCCTCAGTCTGATACAGCATTCCATGATGTTCCAGTTTTCTTCCATTATATTCTTATTTATGAACCTAGAAGTCAAAATCGTTAATCTGAAGCATAACGATTATAATCCATACCTCTGAATCAGTAAGCAAGAAAATGATCATTAATCTTTCTCTTAACCAAATTCTTTTTCATGTAGGTGAAACAGTTCAGGTTTACCAGAACGTAATAAAATTTGCTCAGGAATCCAAAAACAGCTCTTTTGGATGTTCAAAAGCCTCTATATACCTATACAGTGAACAGCCACAACATTGGTTATCCTTTAATGTCCGGAACCTAGTCACTTGGTAATTTATATTTAAAAGGGCATAGGACATGGTGATCAAAAATACTTTTAAGAAGGCAATATAAAACAAGAACTATACAAACTCGTATATATGAGCTTGCAGTTATATATTTTCAACTACATATAGAAGTTGTGCATGATTTGAGGCAACTAAGCTGAACCATTCCCAGTACACTCAGTAGCTGATGTTAACCATCATATCAAGGTCAGGTCCTCCCTTGGTGGCTTGACGAGTCATAATCAAGTACGGTCTACTTGTTTGGGGTCATTTATGTTTTACAAGTAATTTGTTATATATTCTCATTAGAGCATTTATAATTTGTTAGGCATATATAGTTGGTGACTTTAGCTTTATAAGAGCATTATGAAACATTATTAGGGTCCAATAAGGTAATAAAATCAACTGGCCATGTTCACAATAATGTGAACTTTATATGCTTTTTTTCCCTTATGATGTAAACTTATTGAAAAGACAACAAACGGTGAATAGATTTGACAGTCAAGTTTTCTCAAGGTATCATCTCCCATTTTTACATTTCATTAAATCTCTTCTTGTATTATGCCTTAATGATTCTCCTTTTTGCTGTTATAGACCACAATACACTTAACTCGTGTGGAACCCTTCAGTTTCCCATCCAAAGACAGGACTTACATCTGAGAAGCCACGACTGAAGTTAAATATAAAGAGGTAACAACTCGATTGAAGAGATAAAAGAAGAGAAGATTCTTCCAGAATTGTTAGCAACACCTGCAGATAAGATTACTAAACTCCTAACAACAACAACAACCTAACATAGCTTACAAACTTATCCTGTAAATCGAGCTTGAATATAGCTTACTAACTTAAAAGATAAATTAAAGTGAATTAAAGCCATACCAGTAGCTTCTACCTAGGAATCACGGACATTGTGTTCATCGCGCCATGGACAGATATTAGACGTGAACAGAGTCAACAGACACTCGAAAATACTCACAGTACCGCCATAAACTGTAGTTTCAACACCCAATCAAGTTAATCAATCCGAGAAATCAACTAAAAGATCTTGTAAATAATACACTAATCTTGAACCACCAATGGACTTGCTAGTAGTTACGACCCTATACTCTTATGTTGTAATTTTTTTACAATGCACTTGAACTCCCTACACAAAGGTTCTAGCAACACCAAGAGTAACAAATTGAACAAGAATACTCAGAACCGTTACGATTGCTTACATTGACGTTTCTCCAGTGTGAAGGGGAAATTACCCATCCGAAGTCGAAACTTTCACTCACTCTGGAAAAATCTTAGGCCCACAAATAGAATCCTAAATAATCTCTGTATAGACCCTATCCTAAACAGAGTCCAATAATAGGGTAATTATTCCATACACTGCCTGCGTGAATTTCGTACTCATGCAACTCTACTGATCAAATATTGAAAGAATAAAACTACTAAAAATGCCACCAGAAACCCTAATTTTAACTCATAGAACCCAAAAATAGAATCCTAAGATTACTCTCCATATAGACCCTATCCTAAACTGAGACTAATAATAGGATAATTATTCCATACACCGCAATAAAATTACTAAAAATGCCACCATAAACCCTAGTTTCAACAAACCAGCAGATCTCCTCGCGATAAACGTGCTCGTAATTACGATCATGCCACCGGAAACCGTAATTTTGGTCGGATCGATAGATCGTACCTTCTTGTCGACGCCGGCGGAGGAGGACAGGGAGGTGGAGGAGGAGGAGAGGGACGGGTGGAGTTCGGCGTGGAGGAGGGCCTCCCTCCTTTTCTTGAGGAGGCTGTCCTCCTTCTTGTTCTTCCGGATCTCAACGAGGTTGTCCTCCCTCCTCCTTCGCGCCTCGTCGACGTCCACGCCGCTCTTGTAAGACTTCTTCCGGACCTCCGTCCGGCTCGACGGCCGGAGAGACATTCCCGAAGGCGGCAGAGGTTGTGGTGGCCGCGCCGGCGGTGATGGCAGTGGCGATCTCCTCTTCTCGAGATCGAGGGGGGTTGGAGGGGAGGTTAAGTAACCGAGTTAACGTGTTTCGGGATTTTATCAACTGATCCGAAATAACGGTACAATAATTGATAAAAAAAAAAAAATCTTTCTGCTATCTATATCTATATCTATATCTATATCTATATCTGTAAAACTTAGGATTATTTATGAAGGTACTACAAAATTTACTTAGACTAGTCAAAAAAAAAAAAAAAATCAGTTATTTATAGATTTGTTATCGAAAAAATTGTTTCAGGCTGTCCAATTTTTTTTTCTTGGACTGTTACAATGTTGACAGTCCTAATTATTATGATTGTCACTGTTATGACAGTTCTTCCAATTGAAAAGACTGTCAACATAGTGACAGTCCAAGAAGAAGAAGAAGAAGAAGAAGAAGAAGAAGCAACAACGAGGGGACGGACGGTGGGTTGCTGGGGCGGACGTCGGAGGCAGGGTTGGGAGGTGGGCGGCGGTGGCGGACCGACACCCGGCGAGCAGTGGCATCAGCAATAGCTCCTCCTACTCCTCAATTCTCCTCCTTCCTCCTCCTCCCGTTGCCGCATCCTCCTCCTCCGACGGCTGGGATTAGGACTTGGGTTTGGGAATAGTAGAATTGGGTTGTCTTGAGTAAATTTGGGACTGTCCTGAGTAAAAATTACAAAAAATCTGAAATGTCCTGAAGTAATGACTGTCCTAACAAAAAATTATAGTACATATAGAATTAGCCAAAATTAGGGACATTTTTTGTTAGCCCCCAATTGCTAATAGTTTATTTGCATCACCCCTCCATTTTTTTTATTAGTGTTACCTCCCACGTAGACAAAAAATTTGTAGGTAGATATAATTACCATTAACAAACTATGAATGTATGGGTAGTAATAATTAAAAAAAATAGAGGGTAGTGGAGTTGGACTTAGGAAATGAAAAATAATAGTAATTAATTCTACTTATTATATAACCGAAATGTCAGGAATATTTAAATTACTTTTTATTATATAGATTCTTAAGTAAACCTGTATTTATGCATGGATATTATGGTAAGTTAAACCTTCCACTAACTTAAAACTAGCAGGTACTAATGCCTTCAAGCAGTTTTGGCTGACGATTTTGTAAAGTCTGAATCGGCAAAGGGTGACAGCATTAAGGATATTGATCTCACCGCGGAAGAGATGGACATGTTCCTTGATCTGCATCCCTTCACAAATGTCTCACCTGGTGGAGACAATGTCTCTAGCTAAAGCCCTCCTACTTTTCCGTGAACTTGACTTGAAGCAAGCACATCTTGGTTATTCCAAAATGCCATTATGTAAGCAATCTTTGTTGGTTTTGGTTTTGTTTGTTTCTTATAAAAGTTCAATTCCTCTTCCTTTCTTTAGTCCCACGTCGGATGGGACAAAGCCTTCCTATGTACATATATTAGTTTCTCTCCTTTGCTCTATTAAGTTGTTGTGTGGGGAACCCCTTGGGCCACACGCGCGCGCCGCCGCCCGGCCCGGCGCGGCTCGGCTCGGCTCGGCGCGTAACGGGTGCGGGTACGCGCCCACATTTGCGGGCGCCGAATGCCGATCCGATTTCCTCTTCGGGTTCGGACTGGGACCCTAAAATACTTTTTGCCCCTCTTCTTCATTTATTTTCCTGAATTTACTTCTGAACGTTACGAATTTTGAACCGTTTTTTTTTTCTGTGTTCAGGTTCATTCGTAACGGCTGAATTAATCGTAAATTAATTCAGACCGTTACACAAATGTTTTATATATATACGTTTGTGTTCTTTGTAAATCGTATCAGAAAAAATTCTTACGAAACCTCTGTCAACATTCTGTTCAGTTCTTCGTCTTCATCTCCAAGCTCTAGGCAGAGCTAAGTCCTGGTCGTTCTCTCCAAGTCGTGTGCGGCAACGAGATACCGGTAGTGCGGGATTTTTACCACTAGAAGCTTCGGGTACGTCTGCACACAGATCCCGAATAAACTCTTAGGGCAGTGCTTCGTGCACGACTTCCCCAGAGGCCGGTAAAATTATTTAATTTTAATTTTTTGTATTCTGAAATTGTTCAGTAAGAAAAGACAACAAAATTGTAACAATCTAATAGTTTATTCGTGTTACAATTGATTACTTTTTATTCTTCTAACTGTTGATTTGTTCTACAAAGAAAAAAAGAAAAAAAAATTAGTTATTGTTGTGCCACGGTTTGCTACTGTTAGAAGTCATTTCATATAGCTACTGTTAGAATTCATTTGATTTGCTACTGTTTGAAAATTTTGAATTCAATTGTTTCTGATTACAAGTCTTTATTGCTGATTAGAAAGAATTCAATTGATTTGCTTCAAATTAGAAGAAGTCAATTTATTTGCCACTGTTAGAAAATTTAAAAAGAATTGCCTCTGATTTAAAAGTAATTCAATTGTTTCAATTGTGTATACCTACTGTTAGAATCCGGTTTCAATTTTCTTACTATTGCTTACTATAGCTACCGTTAGAATCCAAGTTGCTTACAATATACTGTTAAACAAATTTCTGATTAATTGTTTACTTATCAAGTTGCTTACTATATTGTCAAATTGTAAATTTGCTTAAAGTTAGTGGAAAATATTGTTAGCACATTTGATAATTTTGTCAATTATAATTTTTGATCACAAATATTTCTTTCAATTACAACATACAATTTGCTTCAATTTTAATCACTTAGTATTTTGAAAGCAATCTAGGTCCAAAAGAAAAAAAATAGTTTAAGGAAATTGCAAATAAAATCTTCAAATCTAAAGTTTCAAAGTAGAGACAAACTCGGACACAAGCCGAAAGGGTCCTTCTGTCAACCGGGTGTAAACAACTCTAAGCGACACGGTACTTAAGAGTCTTCGGACCACCGCTAGCTGGGAACCGGCCCCTACAGCTAACCTGAGTTGATCAACACTTGAAAAACTAAAGATTTTAAGATTGATTAGCAAAGACCACCTAAACTATTATCTTGGACATTGTTATTAAATAAATTTATATTTTTCAGACTGCAATCATGACTGGTAAAGAGGAATCCTTTACTGCAAAACCTGCTAAGTTTGATGGCTCATACTTCAAGAGATAGCAGAGCCAAATAAAATTTTGGCTCACGACCTTAGGACTTATTTCTGCCATTGATGGGTCCACACCCATCACAAATGATTCTGATGAAACTGAGTCTGACATAGGAGTGTCCACCTCATCGAAACCAAAAACCCCAAAAGAGATAGACTTTCATTGTTTTCATAGAATTCTAAGCGCATTATCTGAATCCTTGTATGATATATTTTTTGAATACAAGAGCGCTAAAGAACTGTGGAAAGCCTTGGAAGATGAATACGGCTGTGATGATGCCGGAATAGAAATGTTTAATTCTTCAACCTTTAATAGGTATTTCATGGTAGATGACAAACCAATGAATGACCAGCTCCATGAATTCCAAGAATACCTTAGACATATTCAAGCCAAAGGGACATCTTTCTCCAATGAACATAAAATAGCATGTCTAATAGACAAGCTACCTCCCTCTTGGTCTGATATGGCTAAGGATCTTATCCATACACAAGGAGAACTTACCTACAATCAAGTCCTAAAGAAAATTAGAACCGAAGAACAAATTAGATTGAGGTCTAAGCCTAAGACTGAATCTAAAGCTAAGATAAACCTTGTAGAAGGCCAAGGAAAACCCAAGTCTAATTTTTCTTATAAACCCAAAAAGAATTTCTTCAAGAAGAAGAAAAACTTTCAGCCTAACCACCAAAACCATCATCAAAACCATCATCACCAAAACCAAAAACCTAGAAACTTCAGTCAGACTCAGGATCAGAAGAGGTTTTGTTTTGTGTGTGGTAAAACAAACCACATGGCCACCCACTGCTATCATAGGAAGAAGGAAGCTGTCCAGACCTCCTACAAAGGAAAGGACTCAGTTAGACCAGAAGCGAACATGCTTCACAAAGGCTCTGTAAACCCCCTGATTTTTCAACATTTTAAATTTGGATTTTTCACAATTTTCTGGTATTTTTCTGTAATTTAAAACAGGATTTTAATTAATTAATAATTTTTAAATGATAATAAATAATATTAAAATATTATGAAAATAATATTTTTGGGTGTAAAATAAAAAACTAGACTTAGGATAATTTTTCTGGATTTTATTGGGCCCCGGACCTATTTTAAAACACCTAAAAACTAATTATTTAATTATTTATTTATTTATAAATTATTTATTATTATTATTATTATTGTTTTTGGCCTGGCCCGGCCCAATCCCTCAGACCCCAGCCCATTGGGCCGCCCAGCCCGCGCTGCTAGCGGGTCGGGTCGGGTCGGCCAGACCCGGACCGCCCGCACTCGACCCGGCCACCCGCCTCCCCCACGACCTCTCCCTCCCCCGCGTCTCCCGCCGGCAGCTCCGCCGCTCCGGCCGCTCCGCTCCGCCCGGCCACGCCACCCACTCCTCCGCCTCTCTCGGCCCCCCAGCCTTCTAGCCCCGCCTATAAAACCCCCCTCTCCGGTCTTCTCCTCCACCGCCAAAGCCCTACTCGACGAGCCCTACTCCGCCACCGCTGCCACCGCCGCCAGCCGCCTCGCCGCGCCCAGCCAGCTCCCCCGGCCCCCTCCTTCTTCTTCCTCCCCTCTCCTCCGCCTGCCTCCGGCCTCGACGAGCACCGCAGCAGCAGCAGCAGCGGCCGCTGCAAGCGCCGCAGCGCCTCCGGCAACCCCCGCCCGCTCCGGCAGCCGCCGCCCGCGGCCACGCACCCCCACCCCCGGCTCCCTCCGGCCGGCCGCCCCTCAGCCGCCGTCTCCGCCGGCCTGTGGATCCCTAAACCTAACCCTAATTTTATTTTCTGTATCCGACACGTGTCGGACACGATTCAGACCCCGGGTTTTTCAGCCCAGTTCATGTGCGTGTATTTTCTTGCTCGTAGTTCGGATTTTGATTCCTTAAATTGCGTTGCGAAGCCTGTATGACCCTCTCGGTGCCCGGACAAACCGTTCGGGGCATCGCGTCCTGTGGTGATCGCACACCGCGATCCAAAAATAGGAAAAATAATGACCCGATTCACCCCGGAACTGGGTACGCCCCGCCAAACGGGACGACTTGGTCGCGTGCGGTCTTCACAGATACGTGCGCGACGTCGATACGAACGTGTGGGATTTTGCGGAAGTCGATTCGGGTGTGCGTGCACACCGAAATCAACGCGTATCCGCGGACATCGCCCCGTATCCGACTTTTCTGCAATTTACCCTAATTTTGTGTACACACGTCGGATCGAGACGAAACTTATGCCATCGGACTCGTAGCAATACGCTGGTCCTGTGGTTCAAGTTTGGTTCGATTCTGAGAACGTTGACGAAATTGCGTGTCGTGGGCCCCACAGGCCCCGCTCGACGGACGATTTTGTGATCGGCTCATCGGAATCCAATTCTGGAAGTTCTGTTGGGTTCGTATCATCGTTCCTGACCTGTTGACACTAAGTTTGGTGAATTTGGAGACCTTTGACCCTGACACATTTTTCGGTGCAAAGCGGGCCCACATGCGGACCCCGTTTTGACCCGAAACTGTCATTTTTGCCCTTGTCTCCAAATTGGACCCAAGGACAGGCATTTCTAGCTGATTGATATTTTCTGGATCTGATGGTGATGTTTGTTTCAGCAACCGGAGTACCGCCTGCAAATCCAACTGAAGTCAGAGTCGAAATCAGAGCCGGAACCACAGGCAAGTGTACCTCGCCAATACTTGCAGCTTGCTACCTATTTCCTTGACCTGTTTTTACATCAGTGGGCAAGTGTACCTTGCCAAACCCTACAGTTTGCTATTTATTTTCTGGACTTAATTATGCATCAGTGGGCAAGTAAAGCTTCTAAATTCTCAGTAGTTCCTGTGATAATATTTTGCTGGATTTCTTGTGTAAATCATATAAACTTGTTTTAACTGCTTAACCTAGGAAATGTGCGACGTACTTAGCGTCCGATCATAGTCGGGTGCCAACCCCGTACGCGGTGTTGGATACGTCACTTAGAGTTGGACATTCGATACCCTTACTCTTGGTACTTGTCCTATCAAGTACACCTGAACCCAGGACACTCGACACTATTCATGAGACAGAATCCTCTTGAGATATTCACGGTGATTCTGTATAGGATACAGGTTATGACATGGACAGTTTATTCCTAGACATTATATGACTGCTGCATTAGTTATGATCCTGCGTGTCATGGACATGAGACGTGAGATTTTATTGGATGGGGAGAGTATTACCATAACAAAGGCTGATTATATTATATTAGATATATTGACATCTGGATGTGTCTTAGTCTCTGACACAGAGCTATGGCACCAGTTCTGGCCCTTCGAGAAAATACTGCTATGGGTTTCTCTGACACTGATCCTATAGTAGCCTCAGCCTGAGTATGACTAAAACTCTCACTTGCATACCACTTAGCTGATTTACATATTTACCCTGTTATTTCATTATTGCTGCACTGCATATATTTTGGCTTGTATTTTCTGTACCTTGTTATGTCCCCTGAGGACCTGGAATGGACTATGTCTCCAGGTATAGCCGAAGAGATCTACCCCGAGGTGTACGGTACAGGAGCACTTCTCGGAACAGAACAGGAACCTGAGGACGAGATCGTGGCAGAAGACTTCTCCTGAGCACCGGCTACATACACTCAGTATTTCTATTTTCAGTATTTTATTTTCAGTCTATGTTTCCTTAAATGTAACAGAATAATTCTCGGATTGTTTCCCGAGATAACCTTATTTGATATTGCTTATTTATTTATATTGCATTATTCCTGGCATTAATCTGTGTTTATTCTGTGGATGAGATTAGAAACACCTGTGATTTATAACATTTTACTGTTAGAATACAGCTTAAGCATGCCCTGATGGATCCATTAAATTGGGTTGTCCATCGGTGCGTGCTGCTGGCCATTGCCGCGTGTCCAGTCCCTCGGCATTTTGGGGCTGGGGCGTGACATGGTTTTTGTGGTGGCCCATGCAGGTCAACGACTAAATTGTTCGGTTTCAACTTAGGGACCGAACAGGCCTGCAATAAGAATATGATAAGTTTTAGGATCTCATCCACTTGCTTGAATCGTTTTTGATATCTGTATCGTATTCGAACTAATTTTGACTTGCATCTTGCCTTGATTCCTGTGCGCCTCTTATTGTTTATTTTGGATGCAGGGAAATGGACCCACAAGAGTGCAACGAGACTCCCGCCGGAATACCACAAGCTACAGGTGTCACCTATGACGACGAAGTGACACCAGTCGGAGGAGTTCCATCAACTCGACAGAGCCAGCAGGCAGGTCAACCTACCTCCAGATTCTGGCGTAATGATATCCCGCCTCCGCCGCAGTTCGTTCCACCAGCGCCCGTATTCCCACAAGGACAGCCGATTGACGGGCAACAGATATTCCAACTGATCTACGCGATGATGCAAGCCCAACAACAAGTCCAACACGAGGCTCAGCGTCGTGAGGTTGAATTATTGAGGAGCAGCATCGTAACTGCACTGGGACAGGCCAACCTACCAGCTCGACGGCCATCTACAGGCTTAATCACTGATTTCCGCCAACTGAAGTCCCGCACTTTTTCTGGAAAAGAGGAGCCCACAGAAGTTCATGAGTGGCTCACCAACATTCGGCATCAACTTGAAGCAGCTGAGCTTCCACGGGAACGTTGGATGACTGCCGTCCGAATGCAATTGACGGACAATGCCCATCACTGGTGGCTATCCGAGGAGACACGGCTCGGACCAGACCGAGTTACTTGGGAGGAGTTCTCCAGACTCTTCCAGGAGATGTACATTCCGGCTATCGCTTGATCAGAACTTCGGGATAAGTTCAATCGCCTCACTCAGGATACTATGACGGTGGAAGAGTACAACGCTGAGTTCATCCGTCTAAGTCACTTCGCCCCAACATTGATCCCGACAGAAGAAGAGAAGGCCGAGAAGTTCTTCGACGGATTAAACTTTGAGCTACAGAAACTGATTGGATCCGTCGCACCAACATCATACTCGGACGTCCTTGCTGCGGCTCGACGCATGGAGCGCGTCACCAAGAGAGAAACCAGTCTGAAGAGGTCTTCCCCATCAGCAACATCCAGAGCACCACAAGAAGAATCTGCAAAGAGACTGCACCAACAGCAGAAAGCATCTACACCACAAGTGGTAGTCCTCCTTACTTGTCACTACTGTGGCAAAGCAGGCCATATCGCCAAGGAATGCCGACGCAGACTAGGATTGTATTTGGCATGCGGATCCCGTCAGCATTCGGTAAGGGATTACACTCAACGTGGAGAAGGAGCACCTAGGGCGAACCAGCATACTCCACCAGCGCCTCAAGCAGCACCCTACCAGCAAGCTCAGCAGCAGCAGAGGAATCTACCTCAAGGACGAGGGCAAGCTTACGCGATGACTGTGCAGGAAGCCGATGCGAGTAAGTGATTCATAGTTTTCCGTTTCTAGTCTTGTTGTAGTTCGTGCCCGTTGGTTCGTGACCTCAACCCCAACCTAGAAATTTATAACTTGTTAATAACAACCTGGTTTTGGATAAAAGTTATAGTTTTAACTAGATTTCCTGGAAGGTGTAAACTTTTAATTTTTAGGGAGACGGTATTTTCCTGAAGTCTCTTGTGATGTGTTTTCAAACGATGCTTGCGACCGCGTCATCTCGGTTGACGGTTATTCTAGAGGACGCAATCCACTTAAGGGGGGTAGATTGTAAACCCCCTGATTTTTCAACATTTTAAATTTGAATTTTTCACATTTTTTGGTATTTTTCTGTAATTTAAAACAGGCTTTTAATTAATTAATGATTTTTAAATGATAATAAATAATATTAAAATATTATGAAAATAATATTTTTGGGTGTAAAATAAAAAACTGGACTTAGGGTAATTTTTCTGGATTTTATTGGGCCCCGGACCTATTTTAAAATACCTAAAAACTAATTATTTAATTATTTATTTATTTATAAATTATTTATTATTATTATTATTATTATTATTATTATTGTTTTCGGCCTGGCCCGGCCCAATCCTTCAGACCCCAGCCCATTGGGCCGCCCAGCCCGCGCTGCTAGCGGGTCGGGTCGGGTCGGCCAGACCCGGACCGCCCGCACTCGACCCGGCCACCCGCCTCCCCCACGACCTCTCCCTCCCCCACGTCTCCCGCCGGCAGCTCCGTCGCTCCGGCCGCTCCGCTCCGCCCGGCCACGCCACCCACTCCTCTACCTCTCTCGGCCCCCCAGCCTCCTAGCCCCGCCTATAAAACCCCCTCTCCGGTCTTCTCCTCCACCGCCAAAGCCCTACTCGACGAGCCCCACTCCGCCACCGCTGCCACCGCCGCCAGCCGCCTCGCCGCGCCCAGCCAGCTCCCCCACCCCCCTCCTTCTTCTTCCTCCCCTCTCCTCCGCCTGCCTCCGGCCTCGACGAGCACCGCAGCAGCAGCAGCAGCGGCCGCTGCCAGCGCCGCAGCGCCTCCGGCAACCCCCGCCCGCTCCGGCAGTCGCCGCCCGCGGCCACGCACCCCCACCCCCGGCTCCCTCCGGCCGACCGCCCCTCAGCCGCCGTCTCCGCCGGCCTGTGGATCCCTAAACCTAACCCTAATTTTATTTCCTGTATCCGACACGTGTCGGACACGATTCAGACCCCGGGTTTTTCAGCCCAGTTCAGGTGCGTGTATTTTCTTGCTCGTAGCTCGGATTTCGATTCCTTAAATTGTGTTGCGAAGCCTGTATGACCCTCTCGGTGCCCGGACAAACCGTTCGGGGTATCGCGTCCTGTGGTGATCGTACACCGCGATCCAAAAACAGGAAAAATAACGACCCGATTCACCCCGGAACTGGGTACGCCCCGCCAAACGGGACGACTTGGTCGCGTGCGGTCTTCACAGATACGTGCGCGACATCGATACGGACGTATGGGATTTCGCAAAAGTTGATTCGGGTGTGCGTGCACACCGGAATCAACGCGTATCCGCGGACATCGCCCCGTATTCGACTTTTCTGCAATTCACCCTAATTTTGTGTACACACGTCGGATCGAGACAAAACTTACGCCATCGGACTCGTAGCAATACGCTGGTCCTGTGGGTCAAGTTTGGTTCGATTCTGAGAACGTTGACGAAATCACGTGTCGTGGGCCCCACAGGCCCCGCTCGACGGGCGATTTTGTGATCGGCTCATCGGAATCCAATTCTGGAAGTTCTGTTGGGTTCGTATCATCGTTCCTGACCTATTGACACTAAGTTTGGTAAATTTGGAGACCTTTGACCCTGATACATTTTTCGGTGCAAAGCGGGCCCACATGCGGACCCCGTTTTGATCCGAAACTGTCGTTTTTGCCCTTGTCTCCAAATTGGACCCAAGGACAGGCGTTTCTAGCTGATTGATATTTTCTGGATCTGATGGTGATGTTTGTTTCAGCAACCGGAGTACCACCTGCAAATCCAACTGAAGTCAGAGCCGAAATCAGAGCCGGAACCACTGGCAAGTGTACCTCACCAATACTTGCAACTTGCTACCTATTTTCTTGACCTATTTTTACATCAGTGGACAAGTGTACCTTGCCAAACCCTGCAGTTTGCTATTTATTTTCTGGACTTAATTATGCATCAGTGGGCAAGTAAAGCTTGTAAATTCTCAGTAGTTCCTGTGATAATATTTTGCTGGATTTCTTGTGTAAATCATATAAACTTGTTTTAACTGCTTAACCTAGGAAACGTGCGACGTACTTAGCGTCCGATCATAGTCGGGTGCCAACCCCGTACGCGGTGTTGGGTACGTCACTTAGAGTTGGACATTCGATACCCTCACTCTTGGTACTTGTCCTATCAAGTACACCTGAACCCAGGACACTCGACACTATTCATGAGACAGAATCCTCTTGAGATATTCACGGTGATTCTATATAGGATACAGGTTATGACATGGACAGTTTATTCCTAGACATTATATGACTGCTGCATTAGTTATGATCCTGCGTGTCATGGACATGAGACATGAGATTTTATTGGATGGGGAGAGTATTACCATAACAAAGGCTGATTATATTATATTATATATATTGACATCTGGATGTGTCTTAGTCTCTGACACAGAGCTATGGCACCAGTTCTGGCCCTTCGAAAAAATACTGCTATGGGTTTCTCCGACACTGATCCTGTAGTAGCCTCAGCCTGAGTATGACTAAAACTCTCACTTGCATATCACTTAGCTGATTTACATATTTACCCTGCTGTTTCATTATTGCTGCACTGCATATATTTTGGCTTGTATTTTCTGTACCTTGTTATGTCCCCTGAGGACCTGGAATGGACTATGTCCCCAGGTATAGCCGAAGAGATCTACCCCGAGGTGTACGGTACAGGAGCACTTCTCGGAACAGAACAGGAACCTGAGGACGAGATCGTGGCAGAAGACTTCTCCTGAGCACCGGCTACATACACTCAGTATTTCCATTTTCAGTATTTTATTTCCAGTCTATGTTTCCTTAAATGTAACAGAATAATTCTTGGATTGTTTTCCGAGATAACCTTATTTGATATTGCTTATTTATTTCTATTGCATTATTCCTGGCATTAATCTGTGTTTATTCTGTGGATGAGATTAGAAACACCTGTGATTTATAATATTTTACTGTTAGAATACAGCTTAAGCATGCCCTGATGGATCCATTAAATTGGGTTGTCCATCGGTGCGTGCTGCTGGCCATTGCCGCGTGTCCAGTCCCTCGGTATTTTGGGACTGGGGCGTGACAGGCTCTTCGAGTTCTTTCACGTCTGTAAGATTTCAACCCCTTATTAACCTCTCTTACCATTCTGATGATTGGTGGTTGGATTCTGGAGCTAATGTTCACGTTTCATTTGATCGCTCCTGTTTTTCAAACTATCAGAAATTAAGTGGAGGAGGTGTGACCCTAGGAGATGGCTCAACGGCACAAATCATTGGAAGAGGAAAAGTTAACATGAAGATGACATCAGAAAAAATCTTAACTCTTCATGATGTTCTTTATGTGCCATCTGTCAGGAGAAACCTAGTTAGTGGATCCCTTCTTGTAGCCTCATGATACAAAATTGTAATGGAGGCTAATAAAGTAGTTTTTTCTAAGCATGACTCTTTTATAGGAAAAGGCTTTGTAAAAGACGGTCTTTTCATTTTAAGTACAATGAATAAAATATCTGATTGTTCTCTCATTGTCTCTAATATAGAATCATCAAATGTTTGGCATGGCAGACTAGGTCATGTGAACCTAGGTTCTATTAAAAGAATGATGACCTTAGATCTTATCCCCAAGACTCCAATAGATGACAAACACAAATGTGAAATCTGTGTTCAAGCCAAACACACTAGATTACCGTTCAAATCTGTAGAAAAAAATTCTGACCTTCTAGAACTTATCCATAGTGATGTATGTGACTCAAATAGGATTTTGACCAGAGACGGTAGAAAATACTTTGTTACATTTATAGATGATTATTCAAAGTATTGTTATATCTATCTTCTCAAAACCAAAGATGAAGTTCTAGATAGATTTAAGATCTACAAATCTGAAGCTGAGAATCAATTAGAAAGAAAGATTAAGATCCTTAGATCTGATCGTGGTGGAGAATATACCTCAAACGAAATGACTAACTTCTGTGAAGAACGTGGAATAATTCATGAGGTAACTGCTCCATATTCACCTCAGTCTAACGGAGTTGCTGAACGCAAGAACCGCACTCTGTTAGATATGGTGAATGACATGCTTCTCAGCTCTGGTGCTCCTGATAACTTGTGGGGAGAAGCCCTTTTAACTGCCTGTTATATTCTTAATAGGATTCCTAGTAAGACAAAAGATAAGACTCCCTATGAGCTGTGGAAAGGTATAGCATCTAGGATTAATTACCTTAGAGTTTGGGGATGCCTTGCTAAAGTCAAAATTCCCGAACCTAAAAAGAGGAAGATTGGTCCCAAGACTGTAGACGCTGTTTTCATAGGATATGCCCTAGACAGCTATGCCAATAGATTTCTAGTGACTCACTCAGAAGTAAATAAAATCTCTAACAATACCATTATAGAAGCAAGAGATGCAGTTTACTTTGAAAACATATTTTCCTTTAAGGATAGAAGTTCAATCTCTTCCTCCATACCCTCTACTAGTTCTCATGTTCAAATACCTAGCTCTCAATCTGAACAAGACTTAGAACCAAGACGGAGTAAAAGGAATAGGATTGAGAAAAATTTAGGAGAAGGATTCTTCATATTTTTGATAGAGGGTGATCCCTCAACTTATGAAGAAGCAATGTCGTCTCCTGATGCTCCCTTCTGGAAAGAAGCCATTAACAGTGAATACAACTCCATCATGGAGAATAACACTTGGTTTCTAACAGATCTACCTCTAGGGAATAAACCAATAGGTTGTAAGTGGATTTTCAAGAAGAAACTCAGAGCCGATGGTACTATAGAGAAATACAAAGCTAGATTAGTTGCTAAGGGTTTTACCCAGAAGAAAGGGTTAGATTATTTTGATACCTACTCTCCTGTAGCTAGGATCACATCCATTAGAACTCTCTTGGCCTTAGCATCCATTCATGATATGCTAATCCATCAAATGGATGTAAAGACAGCATTTTTGAATGGAGATCTAGAGGAAGAACTTTATATGGACCAACCTGAAGGTTTCATTGCTAAAGGTCAAGAAAAGAAAGTCTGCAGACTAGTAAAATCTCTCTATGGCTTGAAACAAGCTCCCAAACAATGGCACAACAAATTTGACAAAGTAATTTGTGAATATGGTTTCTTGTCAAATGAGTATGACAAATGCATATACTCTAAAGGTACATGTAAAAGTTGTGTCATTTTATGCTTGTATGTAGATGACATTCTTATCCTAGGTTCATCACTGGAATTGATAAATATTACAAAGAACTATTTATCTAGCCAGTTTGATATGAAAGACCTAGGAGAAGCCAACCTAATTTTAGGAATGCAAGTGACCAAAGGCAAAGAGGGTTATACTCTATCTTTAGCACATTCAATTGAAAAAATGCTAAAAAAGTTTGAGTTATTTTATAAGAAACCTGTCCTTAGTCCTTATGACAGCAGTATTGTACTGAAAAAGAATGAAGGACCACCTTTGGAACAACATAAATATTCACAGATGATAGGCTCCCTTATGTATATAACAAATAGGACAAGACCTGATATTGCATTTGCTATTGGGAGACTGAGCAGATATACCAGTAACCCAAATCAGTCACATTGAAGGGTATTTAAATATCTCAAGGGCACCCTGGATTACAAACTTTATTTTACTAGGCACCCTGATATCATAGAAGATTATTCAGATGCAAACTGGGTAACCGACTCACATGATATAAAATCTACTACTGGATATATTTTTACTCTAGGAGGAGCTGCAATCTCCTGGGGCTCTTGCAAGCAAACTATCATAGCTAGGAGTACAATGGACTCCGAAATGATAGCTTTAGATACAACTTGCACAGAAGCTGAATGGCTTAAAAATTTTATTATGCATATACCTGTTTCTCTTAGTCCTGTTCCTGCAATTTCTATAAATTGTGATAATAAATCTGTTATTGAACTACTAAAGCATGATTCTGTGAATGCTAAGATGAACAGGCACCTGCAGCTGCGCTTCAAGTCAATAAAAAGCCTACTAGGCAAATATGTGGTTCTTGACTATATAAAGTCAGAAAAGAACCTTGCAGATCACTTGACGAAGGGTCTGTCTAGGACTTTGATCCTAGAATCATCGAGGGGGGTGGGGTTAAGCCCATAAGTTAGTCACCAGCAGTGGCAACCCAACCGAGTCTGACTGGAGATCCCAAGAAGCCGGTTCAATGGGTAGAAACAAGCTGAACTTAGGTGACTTTATGGAACACTGACTCGAGATTAAAGTCTTATTAAAATAAAGCCCAAGCGGCTGTACATGTGTACAATGACTCCCCATCCCTATGGTGACAGTGTTCCTGTGTGATATGGTTATGATGAGTTTAAACTCTTAATAGGTCCAAGCGGTAATGCTAGGTTGATTCATATCACCAACCATTAAGGACTTACCTATATGAGAGGTCGTGAAGGCCGCGACTATGGGACAGGGCGATCCCAGACAACTCTCATGAATGTGGAAAGTGCGCATGGCCATTTAAAAGCGCCACCCGATAGATCAAGGACCTCTAGCGTACTATGTGTGCTATTTTTCTAAATCTGGTTCAAGAAGTCTGATTCAAGGCAAAGTCCATCAAGCACTTCTTCAGATTAAGACAATAGTCACTACGTGAGATTCAAGGCTGTAGTCCATCTCATCTATGCATAGTATTTTACTGCCCAGATGCTCTCTCTCTCTCTATTTACTTCACTCTTATCTCTGTTTCGGAACTTGACCTTTTGGGGGGGGGGGATTGTTGGTTTTGGTTTTGTTTGTTTCTTGCAAAAGTTCAATTCCTCTCCCTTTCTTTAGTCCCACATCGGATGGGGCAAAGCCTTCCTATGTACATATATTAGTTTCTCTCCTTTGTTCTATTAAGTTGTTGTGTGGGGAACCCCTTGGGCCACACGCGCGCGCCGCCGCCGCCGCCCGGCCCTGCTCGGCTCGGTTCGGTTCGGTTCGGCGCGCGTAACGGGTGCGGGTACGCGCTTACATCTGCGGGCGCCGAATGCTGATCCGATTTCCTATTCGGGTTCGGGCTGGGACCCTAAAATACTTTTTGCCCCTCTTCTTTTTCTTCTTCATTTATTTTCCTGAATTTACTTCTGAACGTTACGAATTTTGAACCGTTTTTTTTTTCTGTGTCCAGGTTCATTCGTAACGGCTGAATTAATCGTAAATTAATTCAGACCGTTACACAAATGTTTTATATATATACGTTTGTGTTCTTTGTAAATCGTATCAGAAAAAATTCTTACGAAACCTCTGTCAACATTCTGTTCAGTTCTTCGTCTTCATCTCCAAGTTCTGGGCAGAGCTAAGTCCTGGTCGTTCTCTCCAAGTCGTGTGCGGCAACGAGATACCGGTAGTGCGGGGTTTTTACCACTAGGAGCTTCGGGTACGTCTACACACAGATCCCGAATAAACTCTTAGGGCAGTGCTTCGTGTACGACTTCCCCAGAGGCCGGTAAAATTATTTAATTTTAATTTTTTGTATTCTGAAATTGTTCAATAAGAAAAGACAACAAACTTGTAACAATCTTCCCACTTCACAAATTATAGTCTATATGTCCTTGCCGGTAGTCTTATACTAGGACTTAAGAAGTTTCTTCTGTCAATAGTGTTTTTTTGGATTTTCATGACAATTCTGGTGATCTATTTCTATCCTCTATTGCAGAGGGCACCTGTAGTTGGTATATTGACGAGGCACGATTTTATGCCTGAGCATATATTGGATATGCATCCAATCATTGGGAAGAAAAGAAGAAAGATATTGAAGGTTAGGAAAGCAACTCTGATTAAACTTTTTGGTGGTCTTAAATGAAGATTCACTCAAACCACTTGAATAGAATTTAAATTGCTCCATGCTAATCTATTCGTGGACTCTTCACATGAAAATCAATAGAGGATGGGAAGAGCACCATGCTGACAAAATACGTCCTTCATAAAGGCGAAAGTTGCAAAATAAGAATTTACGTTCTTTTAAAGGACATAAAATTATAAAACAGCAGGATTAAATTAGCTGACGGTAAAAAATAAAAAAAATTATGTCATTTAAAAAAAACGTAAATCTATAATAATAAAATATGCTCTTTATATGGTCTATTGGAACTGTGTTTGCTAATATCCTAAACTTTGTGTCTTTACACAATATAACGAAACTTCAAAACTTTCCATACAATTTTCTGATCAAATAACCAGTGCATCCCCTAATATATGACTAGCATTATTAGAGAAATTGCCTAGTTTCAAATGTACTTGAGATGCGAAGTTTCTGAGGGAAAAAGAGAGGGGAAACAGGCTTTGATAAAGTACCAAAATGTAATATATTTTATGTTAGACATATTAAAAAAAAAATACCTTAAGGGTGTTTGGTAACGGTGTTTTCATCCATCTTGAAATATTTTTGAACCGGTCGTTTATGAAAATCTCTGTTTGGTTATTTTTATGAGGCACTGATTTTGGTCGGCTAAAAAATTCTCCAAAACTGATATAATATAATTTTGGATGATTTTATAAACACCTTAAATCGATGAATTTTGAAGGATTATATTGTTTTGTTTTATTCATCCTTATAAAAAATGTTCAGAACCGTTTGTTATCAAGTATGAATTTAATTGGTTTAAAAGTCGCTACGTAAAATTATTCAAAATTGGATCACTCGTAACCGCTCATAATCAGTACTCTAAAAATACTTCAAAAACCACTAAAGCAAACCCTAAAAATGAGCATTACAATCATTGATCAAACCAGAAAAGAAACTCAACATTTAAACCCAAACAAATTGATGCTTGCAAATCAAACCAATCTATAACAGCAAAATATGCTCATATTATAGTTGATGATCAACATAAGTATATGACAGCGATTCACTTTTCTCAAGAAATTAGAAAAGAAAAATAGCTAATCATGCATGAGGTCGAGGTCTTAATATTCGAGAGAGATCATAGTACTGAAAGAAGACACTGAAAAGCCATTGTAGAGCTGCCTCAAAGCAAACACAAACTTTCTTCTTTCTAGCTATGGATATAAAAATTATAACTTGCAGCAATAGCAACTTGCTTCATAATACGCAGCAACCCAAGCAGTAGCAAACACTCCTTTCCAAGTGAGCCGCCTGCTCGTCGAGCATCCCCTTCACCTCCGTACGTCGCAGCATTCTCCACAAACCCCATTTCACCCGTCCCTCGTGTGCAATCACTTTCTCGATCCCCCATAATAGAACTGAAGCTTAAGCTCTATGTCTGCTCATCTCAAATTGTTGATGCTATAAGAGGCTAATCGGTCGTTTGGAGAAAGATAAATATTACAGCCGTCTGACTTGATGTGGAGGAAAATGCTTCCCAGTACAAAGGAGGTACACCTGGTGGAGTCGATATCAAGAAGTCACCATTTTGATCAAGCTCAAACCTGATAGAAGTTCACTACTTCTTTCTCTTCCTTGCAATTTTTTTTCTTTGTTTGCATGTGACTCAATTAGTATAGTTGAAGTTCAATGCAATACCCCCTATTTCCGTGTGATATACCTAAAATTATAATGGCTGATTTCCCACCAGATAGTATGGTGCTACTACAAAGCACGAATGGCATGCACTTCACCGATTTCTCAGTGTAATTATATGATGGCTTTTTTGATTTCATGATCGAATGAATCTTTGATCGAGTATTGTAGTCTTTAGCATTATAACACAACTTTTAAACTTTTATCATTTCTTATTTTTATTCAAGTATTGTAAGTCCTCAGCATTAGAAGGCTATCATTTAAACTTTTTCAATTGTAGGTTCAGTGAATAAATCTAATGCTGAAGACTATCTTACTATCTATACTATTATTTAATAGCTATACTATTATATAATCCAAATACCAAGAATATTTGGATTATATATTTTACATAAATTTTAACCTATGAAATAATATTTATGTTAGGATAAAAATATCTTTTAGGATGGTATCTTTTAAAATTTTAAATTACCATAATTAACCTCTTATACATAATATAAGTTACTTTGGCTCCGATACAAGTTCTGACTGTTGGGAACACGTGCGCTCTGATACCACGTATTGGACGCATTGTGGAAGCGTTTTGCCAACCCACCTGAGATGACCAAACCAATCTACGAACACCAAGCACAGATGAAGACAAGTATATGGCGGTGACTACGTCACTTGGACAAATTCCAACATTTATAACTCAGATGAAATTACAATATTGCATAGAACTAATGTTGAAATCCTTTGCCCTAATAGGTTCAACCCCATCACCACACTCAAGAAGAAAAGCAAAAAATTACAATTGAAATCACTCACCAACCCGTAGCAATCTTCCTATCCGAAGTTGACGACTCTTCGATTAGATCTCATTTTTCCTACTGTCTTGGATGACGAAGTCCTAAGAGCAAAGCACGAAATTTCTCTTAGATTTTCTGTGGACGAGCACCCTGAATCTCCAACTTGTGCTTCTCCTTTGTGCCTCCACCCTCCTCCCTTTTTATAGGATGAGAAACCTATTTTAGGGTTAGGAAACCCTAAAAATAGCCAATTATAAGATCCAGTCGTCCACTAACATCCAACGGTCCAAAATATAAGGTAAAATCTCCAAAATTCGTGCAACCGCCGTCGACACCGTACTCGGACCGAGTTCGGTTCAAAGGTTCTGGAACACCACACCGAGTTCGGCCCGAACTCGACCAAGGACCGAGTTCGGACCGAACTCTTCCCCCCTTCAACAGACTTGATTCCCAACAATCTCTCCCTCCAGTCTGAAGAGAGGTGTTGGCTCCATGGCTCCTCAACTAGACTCTATGCCTGTCGCCCAGCGACAGAAATTCTGCTCCTCCATGCCACCGATCTCCGATCCTCCGAGTTGCTTTACATCTTCGATCATCTCCAGCTCCTAGATCGTCACGTCGACGCTAGCTGCCATGTGTAGCACCTTCTGTACTACTGGGATCATGCCGATATCGATGACACATCCAAGACCAAAGTCCCTGACTATCAGCCTCACCGTGAGTCTTGAATGTCTGTCCCCGACTTCTGTCTTCCACCGAAATCAAAGTCGGAAATTAGCTCCCACCCATTTTCTGGAAGGGCTATGCTAGGACTACAATCAAATGCCTACAACCCTCTTACAACCGCCACATGGCGTGTCCATTGGAGGAGGGGAGAGAGATGGGACCCGGTGGTTGCCCGGGTGGTCGTCACGTGGCCGGAACGCCACGTGACGTCGTTCATTGGAGGAGAGGTAGGGCCGGAGGTGGCCCACATAGCATGAGGGGTGAGAGGGTTGTAAGAAGGTTGTAAGCATTTGGTAGTAAACTTAGCATTATTGTTTCTGGAATAAATTTTCAGAGTTTTGATAGGCCCCACTCCCCCCCCAACTCCCCAAACCTCTCTCGATTCTCTCACCTCTACTGTTGCTTTCTCTGTCTCTTCCTCTTCCCACCTCCTCCCTTCTCTCCCTATCTAGTAGTCGCCCACGCCACTGGAGGAGATCATCGTCGAGCTTGTCGAGAACGACGAGTTCATCGACGGCAAGCTCCAGGAGATCATCGTCGAGCTTGTCGAGGACGACGACGGACTAGGTCGTCATCGAGCTTGTCGAGGACGTCGTTGACAGAGGAGATCGTCGTCGAGCTTGTCGAGGCCAATGACGTCGTCGAGGACGTCGTCAACGGAGGAGATCGTCGTCAAGCTTGCTGTCACGCCCCAGTCCCAAAATACGTAGGACTAGGAGTACGTAACACGCCCAGCCGTATGTACATGAACTCCAATATATAGAAACCATATACACACGTACGCTGTTTATGAATATCCAATCCACTACTGGTAATATACTGTCACATGCAATCTATATCTCATCCACAACACAAATAGTCAGTAAAATAAAGAGCTGGATAATAACTAGATATCAATGATAGTATCAAGTCTGATAGTCGGGTGAAAACAAATCCACTACAAAACGACTATACTGAAGTAGCAAAAGATCTCTAAACAGCGGTAATAAAATCATAAATACTCCGAGGGTAAGATCTCCTCAGTCAGGTAAGTAGAGTCAGGTCCCGGTCCGTACTCCTGTGGGTACTCCTGCTCGTCCATATCTGGAAAGAAACCAGGTCCTCAGAGGGATATAACAAGATACATAAAAATATGCCAATAAGTACTGAAATATAAACATCCAATGGTTCGCCTAACCGTCTAAGTGAATGCAGTTTGAGAACAACTTTCCACCAAGTGGGCTATCTGGCTAAAATATGGGATTGGCGTGACCCTCTCGGAGAATCAGGAGCCTCAAAGCATGTCGTCTTTTGAACGGCAGAGGCCGCCAGTAATATATAGTGGTCATCATCACCCATTTCTCCGGTGGAGAAGCCGGGCGTACAGGAAAAAGTGCAAAGGAGCCTAAATATTTTACTTATTGTTCACCCCACCCCATGCTCTAAGCAGGCCATATTCATGACATGATAAATCCTCTAATAACTGCCAGGTCTACTAGCATACAAAGTTTCTATCAGCAGTTATTCCTAACGCACGGCGCTTACGTACAGGAAGCCAACCCGATACGTAGTCCGAGGTCTATATGAGACTCACAAATCGTGTAGCAACTGTGTCACAGTCAATGAACCTACTGATGCTCCCTAGAACTGGTGGTCTCATAAATAGGTCCAGAATCTACCAAATAAACATCTATATAAGCAGAATTAAATATGCATGTATCAACTGAAATGTAAATAATTTGTACAGTGGCAAGGTATACTTGCCGAGCAAAGTTCCGTATAGTGCAAACGTTCCAACAGTGTTTGTAGTAAGAAGAAGTGGGTTAGAGTTTTTGAGAGTTGTAATTATATATAGGAATAAGGAGGCGGTGGGATTTACTTAATGGTTAAGAAATTGTTGCCACTGCTGCTTTCTTTTTATTGGTTTAGGGGTGCGGTTGGGGGTATTTAGTAAATAATAGTGTTAAGGAGCGGTGCAATGAGAGACTTAAACGTATAGGTCAGGAAAGCAAAGCAAAGTTGAGTTTTGCTTCTGATGCAGATATTTTCTAAGGATGTGGTTTTACGCGTGGTGAAATAAATCTTAAGTGGTGAAAGATATTACGCAGGAGTTGCGTAAAGAAATGAATTAGGCGGTTTAGGTTTACGCGTAGTAAAAGGAAAAGTTTACGCGTACGTAAAATAGGCCGTGGAATGAGACTGCTGCTGCTGTGGTTTACACGCAGTGAAATATACGCAGTAATGAGCGGTTGCTGTGGTCTGTTTACGCAGGGTGGCTGTTGTTGCTATTTCTTTATTTTACGCGCGGAAGTGTGGTTTAACGGGTTGCGGGTTTGATCCAATAGGAAATTCTATTTTTTTTTCTCTCATTCATTTTTCTTATTAATAATATTTATATATATATACATATTTATACGTAGAAAATTCTGAAAAAAATTATAGGGGTGCACACGGATAAGGTAGCAACTGTCCAACGGGTCTCCTACATGGAATAAATTAGAAAAAATTTATAATGGCTCTATAAATTCTCTAAATGCTCAATACCTCAGGATAAAATCTATTTCTCTATTTAGATTATCATAAATAGTAATAAAATAATAAAAATACGGTTTTTAGAATTAGGGGTTTTATATTCTACCCAACTTATAAAAATTTTGTCCTCAAAATTAAAACTAAGCCATGGTAGAAGTTATAAGTTAAGGATGGTATAGGTATCATATTTAACAAAGTTAAATTTATACCTTGGTCAGTGAATAGGTTCGAAAAACGTTGGCACATGTCATCCTCGCGCTCCCAAGTAGATTCTCCTGGCGAGCCATGCTTCCATGCCACACGGACCAAAGAAATAGACTGGTTTCTTAATACTTTTTCTCTACGATCAAGGATTCCCACAGGTTGCTCTTGATATGACAAGCTTGGCCCAATGGTAATTTTCGAATAGTCGAGAACATGACTGCTGTCTGCCACATATCGCTTGAGCTGCGATACATGGAATACGTCATGTACTTCCTCAAGTGAAGGTGGTAGCGCAAGTCGATATGCTACTTCTCCCACTCTCTCTAGTACGTCAAATGGTCCAATATACCTTGGACTCAACTTGCCTCGTCCTCCAAAGCGAATAGTGCCTCTAGTGGGTGATATCCTCAAGAAGACATGATCGCCCTCTTTAAACTCCAAAGGACGACGATGAAGGTCTGCCCATTGTTTCTGCCTGTCTTGCGCTGCTCGCAGGTGTCCTTGTATCTTCTTAACTGTTTCAACTGTGTTGACCACTAACTCTGGTCCCAGAATCTGGCGTTCTCTCACGTCATTCCAACACACAGGAGACCTACATTTCCTTCCATACAATGCTTCAAACGGAGCCATCTGGATGCTTGCTTGATAACTATTATTGTAAGAAAATTCTACGAGATGTAGGTGGTCCTCCCACGATCCTCCAAAGTCCAACATACAAGCCCTCAACATATCCTCTAATGTCTGAATAGTACGTTCTGACTGTCCGTCTGTTTGCGGGTGATAAGATGTACTGAATTTCAGACGAGTTCCAAGGCTTTCTTGCATGCTTCTCCAAAAATATGATGTAAAACATGAATCTCTGTCTGACACAATGCTGACTGGTATGCCGTACAATCTTACGATCTGTCTCATATATAAGTCAGCTAAAGCTTCTGTAGATTGGCCAACTCTGAAAGGTAAGAAATGGGTTGATTTGGTGAGTCGGTCCACTATTACCCATACCGCATCTCTTCCACTGGGACTCTTGGGAAAACCCGTAACAAAGTCCATAGTGATATGTTCCCACTTCCATTCTGGAATCGGGAGTGGTTGCAATAACCCTGCTGTTCTCTGGTGCTCCGCCTTTACTTGCTGACATACTAAACATTTAGCTACAAAGCGAGCTCTCTCTCTTTTCATTCCATGCCACCAAAAATATTGTCTTAAGTCACGATACATTTTAGTGCCCCCAGGATGAATAGAATATATCGAACTATGAGCTTCTGTCATTAGCTCCTGTCGAATTTTTCCATTTGGAACATAAAGACGATCACCACATCGTAATGTCCCATCGTCATGGATGCGTAGTCCTGTTTGCTCCCCGGCCTCTGTTCTTTCCTTTATTCTTCTAAATCTGGCGTCTGTAGGCAATGCTGTCTTGATTCTTTCTACTAGTGATGATTGTACTTGCAAATTGGCTAGTGTTCCGTCTGCTCCGGGTAATATCACTTCAATGCCAAGATATTGCAAGTCCTTTAATAATTTTTTCTGTGTTGTCAAGAAGTAAACTGTTGGCTTCTGGCTTAATGCGTCTGCTACAACGTTAGCCTTGCCTGGATGATAATGTAGCTCTATCTCAAAATCTTTTATCAACTCGAGCCATCGATGTTGTCTCATATTTAACTCCTTCTGTGTGAAGACATACTTGAGACTTTTGTGGTCTGTATATATTTTCACTCGTTCCCCATATAAGTAATATCTCCATAACTTCAGAGAAAATACAACGGCTGCAAGTTCCAAGTCATGAGTTGGATAATTCTTCTCATGTACTCGTAATTGCCTAGATGCATATGCAATCACCTTGCCATGCTGCATCAATACGCATCCCAAACCTTTTTCTGATGCGTCACTGTAGATCACATAGCCTCCTGATCCTGATGGAATAGTTAGCACTGGTGCTGAAGTCAGTCGCTTCTTTAATTCCTCGAAAGCGGCTTGACATTCGTCGGTCCATATGAACTCTTGATCTTTGCATGTCAACCGAGTCATAGGTGTTGCTATTCTTGAGAAATTTTTCACGAACCGTCGGTAATATCCCGCAAGTCCAAGAAAACTTCTCACTTCCGCTGCTGATTTAGGAACAGGCCATGTCTCAACTGCCGAGATCTTTTCCGGATCAACAGAAATACCATCTTCTGTAATGACATGTCCAAGAAATGAAACCTTGTCCAAGAAAATCTCATATTTACTGAGTTTTACATATAACTGCTCTCTTCTCAAGGTCTCTAGAACAATTCGTAAATGCTTCTCATTTTCCTCGTGGCTCTTTGAATAGATAAGTATGTCATCTATGAAGACAACCACGAACCGGTCTAAATACTGATAGAAGACTCAATTCATTAAGTCCATAAAGATAGCTGGAGCATTGGTTAATCCAAATGGCATGACCAAAAACTCATAGTGACCATATCTTGTTCGGAATACGGTCTTCGGGATGTCCTCCTTCCGTACTTTCACCTGGTGATATCCCGATCTCAAATCTATCTTTGAGAACATCTTGGCTCCACTGAGTTGATCAAATAAGTCATCAATACGTGGCAGTGGATATTTATTCTTCACTGTCACTGTATTTAATGCTCTATAATCAATGCACATACGTACTGACCCATCATTCTTTGGTACAAACAATACTGGTGCTCCCTAGGGTGATGCACTTGGTCGGATGAAACCTTTATCTTCTAGCTCCTTTATTTATGTCTTTAGTTCATCCATCTCCTTCTTTGCCAATCTGTAAATATGTGATGCTATGGGTGCTGCTCCTGGTGTCAATTCAATTGAGAATTCTATGTCTCTATTTGGGGGTAGGCCTGGTAATTCCTCTGGAAAAACGTCTGGAAATTCTGAAATAATGGGATGATAGACAACATTGTCCATTGCGAGCTGTATTCCATCAAGGATTTCTGTGGATCCTCGTGCAAACTCAAGTTCAGGCTGGCCTGGTACCTTAAAAAGAATGCTTCCTCCAAAGCAATCGAAGAAAGCGTGGTACTTGCTTAGCCAGTCCATTCCAAGCACAATATCAAAAGTTGGCATAGGAAGGACTAGGAGTCGGGCATTCATTTCTCTGCCACGTATCACTATAGGACACGATCTACAAATTCTACTAATAGGTACAACTCCTCCCCCGGTAAGAATTATAATACAACTAGGTAAAGGTGTAGAGGTAATGTTGTGTTTGGTAATAAAACTAGATGATATGAATGAGTTGGTGGCTCCCGTATCAAACAATGTCGTAGCAGAAAAAGTAAAAACAAGAGTGATACCTACTATGACATCAATCTCCTCATTTATGTCATCCACTTCCATTGCGAAAGCTTGTCCGTTCTTCTGGGGTTGTCCCTGTCTAGCCTTCGTGAATTGATCTTCATGTGTAGGTAGTGGTGGTCCTCGCTGAAATTCCCCTACTGTTGGAGGTCGAGGTGCTCCTGGTCTCATCATTTGCTGAGCTGGCTTGGGTGCTGGAAGTGCTAGTCTCTGTGCTGGTGGAAGTGTCAATGCTTGTTGCATAGGACAGTCCTTAAATATATGCTGTCCGGAACCATATCTCATGCATTGTCCCAAACGGACCCGACAGTCTCTTGAGATGTGCCCGCATCTCCCACAATAGTTGCATTGAGGCTTCTCTGTGATCTGGTATGGTCCTGCTCTGTGTTGGTACTGCTGTTGCTGAGCTAAAGGACGTCTAATAGGTCCTCCTTGTTGTGTCCTTGCCGGTCCTTGTTGCGTCCTCAGTTGGCCTCCTTTTCCTCGGCTAATAGTTTCTTGCAATCTGGCTTCTGTCAGTAACTCGGCATAAGAGATTCGAGACTGTGAGCTTGTATAATTTTGGAGCTCTTTAGTCAGTCCACGATGAAACCTCTTAGCCTTGGCCAAGTCATCTGGTATCAAAGCAGCACCATATTTACTAAGGCGACTAAACTCAGCATCATACTCGTCCACTGTTCGGTTTTCCTGCTCCAGGTGGAGAAACTGGTCGTACAATGCATCTCTAACGGTGTCCGGAAAGTACTTTCTTTCAAAGCACTCCAGGAATTGCTCCCATGTTTGGTATGTGCCCAACAGGCGCTCCATGGATTCCCACCAGTGATGAGCATTACCATCTAGAAGCGTTCTCACACCTGTCATCCACAGCTCTGCAGGTAGCTGCGATGCTTATAATAACTTTCGAGTGTGAGTGATCCAGTTGGTAGTTTCTTCTGGGCTTTCAATGCCTTTGTACGGCCTTGGACCCATCTGCACAAAGTCTTTCACCGAACCAACTCTAGCTCGAGGTTCTAGAGCTAGTGCTTGAGCTGGCACAGTAGTCTTTGCAGCCATCCTTTCAAGTGCTGCTAGGAACTCTTGTCTCTGTTCTGCTGCTTGCTGTTTCTGCTCTGCAGCTAGTGTGGCGGCCTGTTGTTGTTGTTCCTTCATTATCATCTGGAAGAATTGGGACAGTTGAGTCTGACCATCTTGCGGTGTTGATGAGGCTGGGAGGTTCCCATTTGGTGGAACAGGAAGGTCAGATGGAACTGGATTATGAATTTGTCCATCTGGTCCTGAAAGTCTAGGATTCGTTGAGGTCTCTCCTTGAGTCTGACCATTGATTCCAGGAGTTGTGTCACCATCGACAATAGTACATCCCTTCTGCATATCTATCTCTCTGCAGGTGATGTACACCACGTTTAGAAGAAGTACAGGATTCAAAAATAGAGATGTAAAATTTATCGGCGTAAAACATGGGTTCAGAAATATTCGCATAATGCAGAGAAGCGTAAGGTAAGGTTTTAGAGTTGTCTGCGTAAAACAGAGACTCAAAGAAGTCAGCAAGATAGAGCTTCAAAACTATTCGCGTAAAATAGGGCTTTAGAACTGTCTGGAAAATCTGCGTAAAAATTTACGTGCGTAAAGTCTGCGCGTAAAAATCTAACATGCGTTGTAGCGTAAAGTTGCTTCGAGGAACTTTTTGTTTTTTCTTAGACGAATTTGTCAGTCAAATCAGTGATCCTGACATCTGACAAAAGTACTGCACGATAATCGAGAGGACGGTTGTGATGATGATTTTGCACAGAGACCTAGGTCGTCGTTTAGTAATATATTTAATACAAAATTGTTTTTACGCTTCCAATGAGAAAGAAGAGTTGGGGCTTCTGCATACGCTATCTACAGAAATGAGTTTTACGCTCAAGATAGGACAAAATCAGACGCTAAGTCAAAAAGCTATTTCTGCACAGGGCTCGAGGCATATCTCCGCATTTAATGTACGAGATTTGGTTCTTAATTGGTCATGTCTGAGAAAGTTAAAGTTAAGACTTATGATAATACGCTCACTACGCCTAATCAAGCCATTTATGCTGGGTTCAGGAATTCTCAGGTTTACGCTGGATATTTACCTATGTGGCTTTCATGTCGTGTCCTACGCAGGATTAAGAATACTATTTGGAACGTGGTTAACAGTTATTTATAACTGCAGCGTAAAATAGGCAGTCTTTTACATAGTTTTGGCCTTTATGCCAACAAAATAGTCATCTGGCTCTTACGCCAACTTAAGGTAAACGGTTTTTGGCGTACACTTAAGGAAGAATGATATTTTAATCAAGTGTGGATGAGATCCTTATACTCTATTCCTATAGACAGGCTTGTTTGGTACAGTTACGTAACCAAGACAATATATTCTTGGACCTGCATGGGCTACCACCAAAAACATGTCACGCCCCAGTCCCAAAATACGTAGGACTAGGAGTACGTAATACGCCCAGCCGTATGTACATGAACTCCAATATATAGAAACTATATACACACGTACGCTGTTTATGAATATCCAATCCACTAGTGGTAATATACTGTCACATGCAATCTATATCTCATCCACAACACAAATAGTCAGTAGAAAATAAAGAGCTGGATAATAACTAGATATCAAAGATAGTATCAAGTCTGATAGTCGGGTGAAAATAAATCCACTACAAAACGACTATACTGAAGTAGCAAAAGATCTCTAAACAGTGATAATAAAATCATAGATACTCCGAGGGTAAGATCACCTCAGTTAGGTAAATAGAGTCAGGTCCCAGTCCGTACTCCTGTGGGTACTCCTGCTCGTCCATATCTGGAAAGGAACCAGGTCCTCAGAGGGACATAACAAGATACATAAAAATATGCCAATAAGTACTGAAATATAAACATCCAATGGTTCGCCTAACCGTCTAAGTGAATGCAGTTTGAGAACAACTTTCCATCAAGTGGGCTATCTGGCTAAAATATGTGATTGGCGTGACCCTCTCGGAGAATCAGGAGCCTCAAAGCATGTCGTATTTTGAACGACAGAGGCCGCCAGTAATATATAGTGGTCATCATCACCCGTTTCTCCGGTGGAGAAGCCGGACGTACAGGAAAAAGTGCAAAGGAGCCCAAATATTTTACTTATTGTTCTCCCCACCCTATGCTCTAAGCAGGCCATATCCATGACATGATAAATCCTCTAATAATTGTCAGGTCTACTAGCATACAAAGTTTCTATCAGCAGTTATTCCTAACGCACGGCGCTTACGTACAGGAAGCCAACCCGATACGTAGTCCGAGGTCTATATGAGACTCACAAATCGTGTAGCAACTGTGTCACAGTCAATGAACCTACTGATGCTCCCTAGAACTGGTGGTCTCATAAATAGGTCCAGAATCTACCAAATAAACATCTATATAAGCAGAATTAAATATGCATGTATCAACTGAAATGTAAATAATTTGTACAGTGGCAAGGTATACTTGCCGAGCAAAGTTCCGTATAGTGCAAACGTTCCAACAATGTTTGTAGTAAGAAGAAGTGGGTTAGAGTTTTTGAGAGTTGTAATTATATATAGGAATAAAGAGACGGTGGGATTTACTTAATGGTTAAGAAACTGTTGCCACTGCTGCTTTCTTTTTATTGGTTTAGGGGTGCGGTTGGGGGTATTTAGTAAATAATAGTGTTAAGGAGCGGTGCAATGAGAGACTTACACGTATAGGTCAGGAAAACAATGCAAAGTTGAGTTTTGCTTCTGATGCAGATATTTTCTAAGGATGTGGTTTTACGCGTGGTGAAAGAAATCTTAAGTGGTGAAAGATATTACGCAGGAGTTGCGTAAAGAAATGAATTAGGCGGTTTAGGTTTACGCGCAGTGAAAGAAAAAGTTTACGCGTACGTAAAATAGGCGGTGGAATGAGACTGCTGTTGCTGTGGTTTACGCGCAGTGAAATATACGCAGTAATGAGCGGTTGCTGTGGTCTGTTTACGCAGGGTGGCTGCTGTTGCTATTTCTTTATTTTACGCGCGGAAGTGTGGTTTAACGAGTTGCGGGTTTGATCCAATAGGAAATTCTATTTTCTTTTTCTCTCATTCCTTTTTCTTATTAATAATATATATATATATATATATATATATATATATACATATTTATACATAGAAAATTCTGAAAAAATTATAGGGGTGCACACGGATAAGGTAGCAACTGTCCAACGGGTCTCCTACATGGAATAAATTAGGAAAAATTTATAATGGCTCTATAAATTCTCTAAATGCTCAATACCTCAGGATAAAATCTATTTCTCTATTTAGATTATCATAAATAATAATAAAATAATAAAAATACGGTTTTCAGAATTAGAGGTTTTACACTTGTCCTCAGCCGATGACGACCTAGGTTCGGGCTTCTCGACCGACGACGACCTAGGTCCGAACTCCTCAGCCGACGACCTATGTACGGGCTCCTCGGCCGCCGCCGACCTAGGTTCGGACTCTTTGGCCGACGACGACCTAGGTACGGGCTCCTCCATCGACGACGGACCTAGGTACGGGCTCCTCCGTTCGACGATGACCTAGGTACGGGCTCCTCCGTCGACGACGAACCTAGGTACGGGCTCCTCCGCCGTGGATACGGGCTCCTCCGTCGACGAGTCCGACCTTGGTGGTGGGTGGACACAAAGATGGAATCAATATTTTTTAGGACACAGATGGACTCGGGACACAGAGAACCAGCGTCAAATTTTGGGACACAAATAGACTCGGGACACTAGCAGTAGACACAACTGAAGTTTCTAAATTTTTTTTACCAAACACAATTTTCAACTTTTGTGTTTTAAAACAATTTTCAGTTGGAAATAACCAAACATAAACTCAAAATCTCTATACTTACCAAACACAATTTTTAACTTGTGTTTTAAAATAATTTTCAGTTAAAAATAATCAAACACAAACTCAAAATCTTTCTACTCTGAAAATAATTTTATAACTTAATTTTATAAAATTATTTTCAGAAAGAAATTTTAGGAAGTACATTCAAACATAACCGAAGGTTCTGGAGTGTTGTTTTCGATCATTAACGGAAGCCCTTCGACAATTGGCAGGTGTATTAATGTGAAGGGCTCTAATTCAAAGGTTATGAGCGTGACTTTCAGGTCAATATTTTGTGCTGTACTCTATTTTGGGAATGTTTATATGTAGCATACCCTTCTAGAGAGGACTTGTGATATTTTAAGATGCAAAGGTAGTGGACAAATTAGCATAGTATTTTATGGTAAAAAGTATAGCATACCTCTGAAAGAAGATATCATGAGCTATTTATAGCATGTACAAAATTAAATTAAAATTGAGATTGCCGACAAGTTTCGTGTTTAAACATGACGAATGGTATGCGAAGATATCCCCATCAATATTTATCATTCTATCTTTCAGGCGTCTTTATCCCATGACTAGTGGCTTCGGTTCAGGGACCGAGCTACCCCTCGGCAAGGTGGGGGAGGGTGGGTGCTGTAGCCGTCCCAATTGTTTGAAAAAAAAAAAAAAAATTTGACGTTTTAAAAAAATGGTCGTCTAAGCTTTAAGGTGGATATGCATATTGTCATAGTATGTACGGTCTAAAGTAAGCATACCTATAAAAAATGGTCGATCATGTCCTAGAACAGTCTGGACGACCATTCAGGATCCACAAATCGATAGTATCCAAAAAATCAGTTTAAATATGTATATATTAATAATCTTGTATCGAAAATAAAACTACTATATATCATGAGATTCTTTTAAAACAAAACAATTATGATGTAGTAATTATTATGTTAGACTTATATACTAGAGATTGATACTTCAATCCTTGGTGCTAATTTACTTTTATTTTAGTTTTTATTTATTTATTTATTTTTTATATTATATATGGAGGATCTATTTTAAAAGTTTATCTATGTCCCATGAACTAGGATCAGCTTGCTATGAAAGAAGATACCATGAGATATTTATAGCATGTACATAATTAAACTTAAAATTGAGACTTGCAGTACAATTTTCGTGCTTAAACATGACACGCAATATGTATAGATATTTCCACCAATATTTGTCGTTCTCTCTTTCGGATTTAATTATGCACTGGCATGTTTATCTCCGGACCAGAGGCTTGGGTTTAAACTTGATGAGCTCAAACTTGGTCCTTTAGACGTAGTCCTCGGATTATATATCACCCGTAAGTATTCATTATATGCATTGTCTGCTTAGTTTATGATGGTGACTAGCTTGCCAAGAAAGCACTGTAAAATGAAAATGGATATGTAATTTTTTCAAGTATTCTAAGTGGCGTTTGGTACATATATATATATATATATATATATATATATATATATATATATATATTTTAGACAATTTTATGATAGACAATCTTTTTCCATATTTAGTTTAGGTTAAAAAAAAATATTTTCGAAAATTATGAATAATCGGTTAAATAATTTATCCATAAAAATATGAGAATCATATTCCTCAAGAATAAGTGGGTATATTTTTGTTGTTACTTTTTTTTTCCCTTTTTTTTTTATCCTATTTTAAGATTTTTTTGTTTCCTTTTTTTTTCATTTTGTTTCCTTGTTTCCTTTTTTTTTTTTTTTTTTTTCCTTTTTTTCCCTTTTTATATTTTTTTAGGTTTTTTTTTAGTTTTTTAAATTTCAATTTTTCCTTTCTTATTTTCAGTTTTTTTATCTTTTTTTTCCGATAATATTTATATAGTCACAAAATATGAAAATATAATTTTTTTTTCAGAAAATTTAATTACTTAAAATTTAATTTTTAAAAATTTAATTTTTTTGGCTACATAGTATTCCGCGTACCAAATACTTCCAAGAAACTACTTGCAATTGCACATCTCCTTTTGTATGTCACACCGATAACCTTTCGTATATAGATTTGTGCGACTCATGGAAAGCATCACATGTCATTCTCAGAACCAAAGTAGTCCGACGATGTCCTAGCATGCTTGAAGTTTACGGAGTAATTTTTTTTTTTTTGATGTGGTCCGACATTTCACATGAAACTTTTTACGCATGTTGCGTTGTATATCTTGTGGGCCCACTGTCCCCAACTTCCACCATTAATAAATGAAAGAAATAATAAGCCCATGTGGCTTGATCCACTAATCTTTTGCCATATAGTCGAAATCTTATACATCTCCTCGGTAACCACAAGGTCACTCGAGTTCGGTAAAGTTTACGGAGTGTTGTTTTCGACAATTGGCATGTGTATTAATGTTGAGGACTCTTTATAGGCTATGAACTTTTCAGGTTAAATATTTTGTAATAAAATACTATATTTTGGGAATGTGTTATACAGTAGTGCTACGTCTACAACGAAATACTTACATCCTTCTTTCAACCGCCACGTGGCGTCCACGTGGCAGCCGTCCATTGAATGATGGGGGGTATGTGGGATCCGGCGTTCGCCATGTGGTGCTCACGCCACGTGGCATCCATTCATTGGAGGAGACGTGGGGCTGGGTATCGCCTCACACATAGTAGAGGGGGAGAGAGAGGGTTGTAACAAGGTTGTAAGCATTCGGTAGTAAACTTAGCATTTTTCATGTTTATATGGACTATGCTATGACTACAACCAAGTGTCTACAACACTCTTTCAACCGCCACGTGGTGGCCACGTGGCTGCCGTCCATTGGAGAAGGAGAAAGGGTAGGATCCGATGGCTGTCCGGATAATCGTCACATGATCGAAATATCACGTGACGGTCGTTCATTGGGGGAGATGTAGAACATGAGTAGCCCACATAGCATGAGGGTTGAGAGAGTTGTAAGCATTTGATAGTAAACAGCATTATTGATGTTTATATATAAAAAAATGCTAAGTCTACAATCAAATATTTACAACCTACTTACAACATCTCCCTTCTGACATATGGGTCTCATTCGATCCCACGTCTCATTCGATCCTGTCATGCTATATGGGTCCCATCCGACTATATTTTTTTCTCTTTTTCTTTGAATGAAACGACAACACGTGGTCCCCTCCTCAATCTGTGTAGAAGCTTTGGGCCCAAGTATATGCTCTGACTTATCCTTAGAAAGCTTACAAGAAGAAGTAGCCAGTTCCTCCTTGCTAACATCACCCATGATGTCATCCGGCAGGCTATCCTTATCACGCTATATATACCACTCAAACTCCCCGCACACACAGACGACATAGGAAAGGAGGCGGAATCGATGGAGCATCTCGAGTTGATTTTGGGAGCTCTGTTGGTGATAGTGGTGTCGGTCCTTTGGGGGCCCTTTGTGAGTCTAGTATGGAAGCCTTACGACACGACACGAAGGTTCAAGAAACAAGGGCTGAGGGGCCCTAAGCCCAAGTTCTGGTCGGGGAGTCTCGAGGAGATCAAGAGCTTGAAGAAGGAGGCGAGAGGGATAGAGATGGACGTCTCCTCTCACGACATCGTTCCTAGAGTTCTTCCCCACTATGTTAAGTGGATGTCTCTGTATGGTACAACTCTTCCCTTGATGTTCTGATACAAGATTTAGTTTCAGGGTGTCGTATAATATTTAAATTTTACGGTTAGGTCTCTCTATATCCTACCTAATAGGATGTGGGTCTCGTCCTAAGACTCCTAACTGTTGACTTTTTTGGCTGACCGTCCAAAATGAAGACATAGAATGCAAATTTAAATATCACAGGAGACCCTGGAACTAGAGTAAAACTTTGATACAGAGCATGAGAATATGGAAACCTAATGGGCATCATGTATCATCGGATGTTTCTTGTCCCGGTCATTGTTAAATGCTTGTAATTCAAGAGTTCCGGAGAGTTGTGTGGCTGCTGAAATCATGATATAAGTAAATAATAGTGTCGTCTCATTTTCGATTGGTCATCAAAAAACTAAATAACATAAGTCACACAACCCTCTCGATGCAAAACTAAATAACCCAGGTCACACACCCTCGCTTATTTTCGTTTAGTTTTAAGGTCTCGTATAGTATTCTAGGTCTTCATTTTGGATGGTTAACCCAAGCCAATTGTTAGGACGAGATCAAACTCTTTACTGGAGAACATGGAAACCTGAACCCAACATTTTAATATTATACGAGATCCTAAAACTAAATAACCCATCCATCCTTCAAAGTATTAAGAAATTACTTACTCCGTCGGTGACACATGATAAGGTGTTTTTAACTTTTGATGGCTCATGGCACCGAATGAAATCCTAACCATGGTCCTTTGAAGGAGGAGGTTTCAGCTTACAAACGATGAAACCATTCTTGAAACTTTAAATTCTCTTATTTCAATCGGGTCGGGTTTGATGTTGCCAAAATCAAACATTTCCTTAGTTGCGCTAAACAACTAGGCTTGTTTAAGTGTTGAAGGTTGACATGGATAAGAAAAAAACTACAAGAATAAAAATATATGATGGATTTCTAGAATCAAAGTTTTTCATTTCCGCTTTGTGTATCGCACAGGAGAAACCTTTTTCTATAGGTTTGGGTCGCATATGAGGCTCTGCATCACTGACGCAGAGCATGTCAAACAAGTTCTATCAAACAAATTTGGTTTCTACACCAAGACAAAGCCATCTCCATACATTTTGGCACTCCTGGGTAGGGGATTGGTTTTAACTGATGGCTCGGAGTGGGCTAGACACCGGAGAGTCGTCAGCCCTGCTTTCACAATGGACAAGCTCAAGGTCAGGTTCCTTTCATCCTTTCTCGAGTCTCAATCCTATGACGCAACACAGACACTATACATTCAACTAACAATATACTTGGCTCTGACACTGCGCTCTAGAGGTACTCTTCAAACGAATGCTTTAAGGTTATGGGAGTTTACATTTATGAATATCAAATATTTCAACTAATCTCACTCTCGCAGTTAATCTCCAAGCTTAATCTGATGCACAATATGAACTTAGTCCTTTCTCTATCCCTTCCTCAATATGTAGCAGCAACCAAGTGCTACAACTGGAAGAGGGAGTTACAACCATAGTTTGTAGTATCGTCCGATACCGATCCGATACAGCTGATACAGATACGGTTTAACATGTCCCGATTCGATACCGACCGATGCCAACATTAGGGGTCTCTTTTTTTCAGTCAATTCGGCAAAGAAATTTATTGAGAAAGACTAATCAACAAGGATGAAAAGCATAGTAAAGTTGTAAAAGCATATAAATGAAGAAAATTTATGTATCACAGGTAAACCAATGAGCAATGGTGACTATTATTTTATTTAATTTAAAAACTACTATGAAAGAACACATAAAATATTTAAAATTATGCCTAAATGTCTAGATTATTTTTTTTCTAAATTTATGAATAATCATTTGCTTTCCGATATCAAAAAGTTCGATACTCTGATCTGTAACCGTCGATACTACCGATATCGTCGATCCCGATACTCATAGGAAGGGTCCGATATCGATACTGTGAACCTTGGTTACAACTCAACCTGAAAATCTGAGTCAAAATTTTCATCTCTTCAATTTATCCGCTCACACCGCCGAAGTGGTCTAGTGGTAACACTAGTAAAGGAGAGGAGAGGTGGATTTGAATCCTATCCCAGTCAATAACTAGATGAGAGGGGGTCTCGGTGCTAGTACTCCATGATAGGGACGGTCATAAATGACTGGCCTCAAAAACAGAAAAATAAAGTATTTTTTCACAAGGAAATCCTTCATCTTGTGATGTTGTAACTTCCAAGCATTAGTCTAGAAAAATAAAATCAAACTTCACATGGATTAACTACAAGGTTGTGAATTTGTGACGAAGTTGATTAGATGCGACATGAAGAGAAACAATCAATGAACAACATAAATTATTCACACACAAACCCACAAAATAACTAAATATTCCTTAAATATGGATTAAAAAATCTCATAATCCTCGCCGAAAACTCAAACCTAAAGTAACTTGCATCTTTCCTCTCTCTTGCCTCTTTTTTCAAAGGATTCCACCATATCTATTGCCTACAACCTAAACCTAAAATAAATCCTAAACCACCTAATATTTTCTTAAACACCAATAAACCTATCTAAATCATTTGTCCAAGTTTCTGAAAATAAATTATTTAGGATCCAACCAATATTAGATTCTAACATGAGATAACTCTTCAAACATAAAATTTAATACCATAAAAAATTGCTTACTTATATTTGTGTATGATCTACAGGTGATGACAAAGAAAATGGCAGATTGCACCTTGTCTATGCTAGATGGTTGGCAAGGCCAGATAGTTCAAGCAGAGGAGGGGCAGCATAATGCACTAGAGGTCAACAAACAGTTTCAGGAGCTAACAGCAGATGTGATCTCCCATTCCGCCTTCGGGAGCAGTTACAAGCAAGGAAAGGAAGTCTTTCTGGCACAAAAGGAGCTCCAAATGCTCGTCTTAGCTAATAGTCTCAACAGAGAAATTCCTGGATACAAGTAACCTTCGCCTCAAGAAGCGTCTAGGAGTAATTAGCTATAGTTAGGCTTTGTATACTGATTCCAGTGAACTCATTCTACTTATAGGTATCTTCCTACTGAGAGGAATCGACAAATGTGGAAACTAGAAAGAAAAGTAAGGAACACTCTATTGAGCATCATCCAGAGTCGGTTAGGCTCCAAGCACTTGGGCTACGGTAACGATTTACTTGGATTGATGATGGAATCCACCCAGACACAGGAGGGAACAGGATTGAACATGGACGAGATCATAGACGAGTGCAAGACCTTCTTCTTTGCTGGTCACGAGACCACCTCCCACTTGCTAACTTGGACTATTTTCTTGCTGAGTACAAACCAAGATTGGCAGGAGAGGCTGCGAGAGGAAGTTGTGAACGAGTGCCAGATGGAAATTCCCACTGCAGACAACCTCAACAAGTTAAAACTGGTAATTAAGCCTTCTCAAAACCCCAAGTGTAGTCCAATATTCCTTCAATTAAGTTAAGTTTCTGCCCCTCTGCAGGTGACAATTGTTCTCTTGGAAGCCTTGAGGCTCTATAGCCCGGTAATACTGATGGTACGAAAAGCTGCTCAACATATGAATCTGGGGAACTTGATGATACCTAAAGACACCATTTTGACACTGCCCATTGCCATCATGCATCACAACAAAGATCTCTGGGGTGACGATGCAAACGAGTTCAACCCAGTGAGGTTTGAAAATGGGGTCACAAAGGCTGCCAAGCATCCGAATGCTCTGCTAGCATTCTCGATGGGACCAAGAGCGTGTGTTGGTCAGAACTTTGCGATGCTGGAAGCGAAAATGGTCGTAGCCCTGATCCTTCAAAGGTTCTCGTTCTCTCTCTCCCCTGATTACAAGCATGAGCCAGCAGACATGCTTACTCTACAACCGCAGTCGGGGCTTCAGATTGTTTTCAAACCTTTAGCTATCTGAAAGAGTCTCGAGTCTGTGTCACTATGATATTTCGGTTTCTATTGGAAGTTCCTGTTGGAATAAAGATTTATCATGGATATAGTCTTGTATACAAGTGCACTGGGAACTTTCCAAGTTGGAAGAGGAAATGTGAATTCTAATCTAGAAAGGTTCATTAGAAATATAATCTAGATGTGCATTTTTTTGATGTTAAAATGATGGTCAGACGATCATTAGAAGGGACACAGCTATATATAGATTTGGATTAATTGTCATTTCTGTTTTCGCTCTTCCCGCATGATTATAGAGCGTCTGCTCCTCCCTTGCTATCTGTCGGTATAGATTTTTTTTTCATATACTGAGATTTGCACTGTGGAGGGATGATCCAGAAAGTATTGAGTTCTGCTGCGGGCTCGACTTGTGTCAGTAGCAACGACAGGAAAGAGGGGCGCCTCTAATGAAAAAGGTTCGTATCAACGAGACTTCATGGAAACCCATAAAACATGTTTCTATCATATGTACTCATGACCTTGAATACTAATGAAAAATCCTTGAATGTAATGGATTTCCATCATATGTACTCATGATCTTGAATGTTAATTAATAAAGTCTCTTTTTTCGTAATTTTTTTTTTGTATGTCTCTCATTGTAAGTTGTGGACTTTGGATATCGTACCAGAGGTAATATGGACGTAGTACAATATCGCAGTCTGTTTAGGATGTCCCACTAGGGGATTTAGGTGGACCTATTACTTCTTGCGCACTGGAGTGCAAGTAGTAGGTTCGAGACAATCCCTGCCAGAGGTGATATGGACGTGGCAGGTTTTGTGGACTTAACACCGCTGACGTACTTAGAGTTAAGTACGGGTGATAAGTTGAGATGACAACCGATATCAGTGGTAATGTGGAAGTGATAATCGATAGCCAAATCCGGGAGGTTTTTCTCAGAGGTAATATGGACATGACAAACACGGTCGTGGAGAAATGTTAGGATAGTAGTTCAGAGGTAATATGGACATGAACGAGTGTCCGAGAAACTCACCGAGGAGTGATTTGCTGAGTGTGGCCTACCCGAGAATGTAGATAGACCTGAGGGTTACTCCACTGGGGAGATTGTTAGGCCGATAGCTCAGAGGTAATATGGACATGGCTAACGTCTAACGTCTAACTAGACCGATTTTTGATTGGTCCCTATGGGAGTGTGCATGTGGACCTGAGGATTGCTCCTCTGGGAAGCTTTTGAGGATCCATTATCTGTTGCGTATCCATGACTCTTGAATACCGATAATAGCTTGTTGAGGAAATGTTCTGCTGGGCATAAGCACTTGCTAGAGATGAAGAACCAAGAGTGTAGACACTGTACATCTGGGTTACCCTGCTGGGGATAAGGTGAGTATAAGTCTAGTTTAGACATATTACTTTTTCAGGAACTTGTCGTTGATGGGCATCATGAGCAAGTTGACGTTGGATTTTGCGAGCCGGTAGGCGCCGTTGGAGAATACAGACTCCACGATGAATGGGCCCTCCCATTTTGGCTGAAATTTGTCGGCCGTCTTTTGGGTCATAACCATCGGTCTTCTTACCGTCAAGACGAGGTCACCCACTTGGAAAGTTCTCTCCTTGACACGTTTGTTGAGGGCTTCAGAAAGACGTGCCTGGTACAGGTCAATGCGTTGTTGAGCTAAGAGGCATTTCTCGTCGAGAGCTTCCAACTCTTGTAGCAATCAAAGGTGATTGTTGTCGACGGTTAGCCGATTGGATAGAGCCACTCGAAACGAGAGAATTTGGACCTCGAGGGGGAGGACCGCTTCGCTCCAGTAGACCAAGGAGAATGGAGTGCTACCAGTTGGCGTCCGGACCGTTTTGCGGTAGGCCCAGAGATATTCACTCAGCTTCTCATTCCAGTTGCGCTTGTTAGATGGCACGAACTTCTTGAGGAACTTGATAATGGTTTTGTTGAACGTCTCAGCCAGACCATTTGCCGCTGGATTGTAGGCAGTTGATGCTACATTCTAAATTTGGTTCTTGTCACAAAACCTGTAGAAATCATGGCTTGCTAACTGTGGACCATTGTCGTGGATGATCCTCCGTGGCAAGCCGAAGCGATATATGACGTGATGCTTGACAAAGATGATCACGTTTGACGTCTTGACTTCAGCGAGCGTAACAACTTCTGCCCACTTGAAAAAGTAGTCGGTGATGGCCAAGATGAACCGATGTCCCTTCGACGAAGGTGGACTAATCGGTCCAATGATATCCATCCCCCATGCCTCGAATGGACAAAACGCTACCGTTGGGTGTAGAAAATCTGAGGGATGGTGGATGAAGTCAGCATGGATCTGACACATCCTATACTTCTTTGCGTAGTTGACGGCATCTGCTACGATCGTTTTCCAGTAATAGCCCAAATGCTTGAACGATCCTGTCGCTTAGGACCAGGTTGGTGGGCACCACAGATGCCGTCATGGTCTTCCCAAACTGCATGTTTGGCTTATGTATCCGATATGCACCGTAGCAGAAGTCCATCATACGAACGGCGATACAAAATTTTAGTGGTCGTGTCATAGTAGAATCAGAGGGAACATCTTTTGATGGAAGTAGCTTCCTTCGGGTCTTCAGGAAGGATTCCATAGACTGCATAGTCGTCGAAGAGGAGCCTCCAGTCTTGGATGTCAGCGTCCACCTCTGCTGAGTAGCTCAGGCACATGCAGAGGTTATTTTTTGGGCAGACCAGTTCTTGTCCCACCACTGTGACCAACTGATGAGTTTTGGCCGGGACTGCCAAAGAGGCAGCGAGACCGGCAAGGGCATCAGCCTCGATATTTTATAGTCAGGGGATGTGCTCTATAAAGAATCCCTAGAAGGTGGAGATTATACCAAGCGTGGCTTGTTGGTAGGGAATCAAATCCTCATGCCGGACTTCGTACTCGTCCCGGACCTGACTAACGATCAGCTTAGAGTCGTCGTAGGCCTCTAGGTAGTCGGCTCCTACTTGCTTAGCGAGATGGAGTCCAATAACGAGGGCATTATACTCTGCCACATTGTTGGAGCGCAACTCTGTGAGAGAATAAGCGCAGTTGATAACCAGATTGTCGGAGGAGATCAACACGATCCCAACTCCAACGATGGTGTCGCCCTTGGGCCCTATTCATGAAGCACCGTCGAAGAACATCCGCCAAACGACTTCTACGCTTGTCATATTGGAGTCTGCCACTTCGTCCGGGATCTCCTCATAAAGCTTCGAGGTTTCTGGCACTGGATGAGCAGCCAGAAAGTCGGCCAATGCTTGACCTTTAACCGCCTTCTATGGAATGTATACCATGTCGTATGGTGACATAAGAATTATCCACGTAGCCAAGCGGGAGTTGAGGGCCCCGGGTTTGGTCATGAGGACCCTGAGGGGGTTGACCCGTGAGATCATATGGATCATTTGTCTCATCACGTAATGCCGAGTTTTCTGGATAGCAAAGACCAGAGCAAGGAACTTCTTCTCGACGAGATTGTATTTGTGCTCCGCGCCGACCATCATCCTCCTGAGGTAGTATATGGACTGCTCGTGACCCGTGTCATTTTTCTGGGCTAGCAAAGCGTCAAGAAAGTGATCCATTGCTTGTACATAGAGCAAAAAGGGCTTCCCTACTACATGGGCTACCAGCACTGGAGGGTTCATGAGGTATTCCTTGATGTCATCGAAGGCACGCTGGCACTCTTCTTCCCTGACAAAGGAGACTCTCTTCTTCACGAGCTGGGTAAATGGCTGACAACGTCCAGAGACATTTTTTATGAATCTTCTGATGTATGCCAGTCTCCTTTGAAGGCTGCGAAGTTCTCTGAGGTTATTCGGCGGATTCATTTCAAGGATTGCTTTGGTCTTGTCAGGGTCGATGTGGATACCCTTCTAAGTTATAACAAAGCCCAAAAACTTGCCGCTGGAGACTCTCAGGAAGGATTTTGTAGGATTCATCTTGAGCTGGTGCACACAAATTAGGTATAACACATTCCTCAAGTCCTGAAGGTGATCATCTTTGGAGCTTTCGCCGACTTTTGCTCGGGCTTTTTAGTCAAGTTAGCGACAAGGGCCTGCTTTCCTTCGCCATCACGACTATTGTTGCCGCTACTATTGTTATTATTGCTGTTATAAGGGCATTTTTTCCTATCATCAGTGACTGGGATCTGTATTTCCAAGAGCCGGACGTCATTCACCTTCTTCTCAGCGCCGACATCGTTTATGATGAACGTCGTCTAGTCTTTGAACTGACTGTCACCCATCCAGAGGTTGACTGCTAGAAGTAGATTTTTGTGGCACATATCCATCAGTATGGACTCAGGATTGCCAGGAGGTACTGTCATGCCCCAGTCCCAAAAATACGTAGGACTAGGACACGTAAGCATGCCAGCCGCATGGATATGGCAACTCCAATATATGGAAACCAAATCCATACGTACGCTGTAATATTGTCATGCCCCAGTCCCAAAAATATACGGAACTAGGCCACGTGGCATTGGCCAGCTGATACGTCACTAAGGGATTACCCAATTTAATGGACCCAAAGTGATGTGCTACGCTGTCCTAAAATACTACAAGTCTAAATACAGGTAACTCTATCTCATCCACAGGAATATCATGAAATATGGGAAATAGTGCTGAATATATAGATGCTGAGTCTGAAATGTTATACACAAATCAGATAAAGTCAGGTGGGAACAAACCCACTACAAAAGATAAGTAAAAGCTGAAATAAGATGACTAGGGCATCGTCCTCGAAATATGTAGCTCCAACTCCAGGTGTACTCAGGCAGATTCTGATGGCATCTCCTCTAACTCCTGCTCAGGGGCATATCCAATCTCCTGTCCAGGTCCATGTATTGTGGGGTAGAGTGTCTCATCTAAACCTGGCAGGGAACCAGGTCCTCAGTGGGACGTAACAAGATACATAAAAATAACATGCCAGGTATGTAAATACTGAATAAAAAAATATAGGGTGCTAACCATCTAAGTGAATGCAATTTGAGACAACCTAGTACGTATAGAAAAGTGTGGCTAGACATATGCTGACGTAATTCACCAATCCGTAGTGACTGGCTAGTATATGCCACATATGCCCCCGTTCAAGGGCACTATACAATTTTGCATCTACGATGAGAATGGTCACAGGAATATATATATATATATAACATCCGTATCACTCCGTCGAGTGCGGCATCGGGATAAAGAGGTGGGTGTCCCATACGTCTTTTAGTCGTTCTCTCCGCCCAATGTAACTAATGCCAAGTCGTAACTTTCCTGATTTTGTTCTAAGCCGTGATGCAGATCGTACGTACTGGTAGCTAATCAACTACGTAAACTTGTATCCCAAAATAAAGTGCAACCTTGTTGCGTGTACCCGTGATAGGGTCTAAGAGGATATTAGGATACCCTCACAGTTGATGGTAAGTCTGTATAGACTAAGTTAATTACACTACGTGTCAACGTATTTGTTGACGGTACCCGAGGCAGTCTCAGATACATACTGTTTATATGTAAATTTACTAAAAAGAACATTCAACAGTTAATATTTAAACAATAAAAACTTGGCAAGGTATACTTGCCTACTCCCTGATAGTGTTGGTAACCTGATCTCAGGTTTGGAGGTGCTTGTGACAGGGGGTCACTGGCTGTGCTGGAGTTGGTTTCTGTTAAAACAGACAGGGTTCGTGAATATTATGGTTGTAATATAAAGCATATATATATACACATATATAATATAGATATATATATAGTATGTATATATATATAGATATAATATATATAGCAGTATATATAGCATATAAAGAACAGAAAAAAATACAGGTGTATATATAGCAATTTTAATAGTAGCAGGGTATATCCACTGCTATATATATATATAGTAATATAATATTATCAGGGTGTATCCACTGATATATATAATATAATAATCAGGGTATATCCACTGATATATATAATATAATAATCAGGGTATATCCACTGATAAATATAATATATATAGAAAAAAATGAATTGACTGTGCAGGAATGTAAATATATCTTATATAGTATATAATATAGATAATATATATATATATATACATATATATAATAAATTGAAGGACAGTGCGAGAAATGTAAATTTACATATATATATATAAGCTGTATTATCCAGCAATAGATAATAAAAAAATATATATAATATATATGTACTGTATATCCAGTACTATAATAATAATTATATATAATAATTATATATAAATAAGTGCACATAAATAAATAAAAGAAAATGCATAGTATCTATATACATACATATATAATATATATATAACATGTTATATACACATATAAATTTATATATCATACATATAAATATATGTATACATAAGTAAAAATTAAATTGCATACATATTAATAATTATTACATAATATTATATAGTATATATAAATATACATAGTTGTATATACATATACATATATACATATATATATATATATAAATATATATGTATAGAATATAGATATTATATATATATGATATATACAGTATAAAATACTGTATAATAATAGCATATAACATATATATATAAATATACATATATACATATTAATATACATATATATATACATATATTTATACATATATATACATACATATAAGTATATATCTATAAATACGTATATACTAGGGTTAGGGAGTATACCCTCTGACAGGGGGGTCCCACGTGTCGTCGACGGCGGGAGGACGGCGGCGGAGTCGACCGGAGGCGGCCGGAGGAGCGGCAACAGCAGCAGTGGCTGCTAGCAGCAGCAGCAGCAGCTTGCAGCTTGCGGGGGCTGCCGGCGGCGGAGGAGTGGCGGAGGCGGGGGTGCAGGCGGAGGGTTCGACGGAGGGGAGGGTGGCGAGCAGACTGGTGGTGGTGGCGGTGGTCCACGACGGCGGTGGTGGCGGCTAGAGGCGGTCGGAGGTGAGGGTGGGGCTGCTGTGCGGGTGTGGGGAAGGATGCTGCGGGGGTGAGGGCGGTCGGAAGGAGCGTCGTGAGGCGGTGAGGGGGTGGTGGTCCGGTGGAGGGGAGGGTGGCGAGTCGAATGGTGGAGGTGGTGGCGGTGCACGGTGGCCGGAGACGGTGGTAGGGGTGGTTCGGGTGGTGGTGGCTGTGGTTGAGGGTGTTGGGGAGATGGGGTTGCGGGGGCTGCCGGAGGCGGAGGCGGCGGCCAGGGAGGGTGGCGGTTGGCCGGAGGGGAGCTGGGGAGTGGCGAGGGTGTTGGCGGTGGTCCGGTGGGCGGGGGTGGCCGGAGGTGGATGTGGGGAGTTCGGGAATGGGGAGGGGGCTGTATATATAGATATAGGGTTCAATGGCAGTTTGGTAATTAGTTGGAACTTTTAGGGTATTTTAGTAATTTAATTTCTAGGATATTTTATCCTGATATTTTCAGGATTTAGGGTGGGTCTCACTTGACACATGTCAGGTGTAGGTCCACCAGCCAATAGGGAAGTACCACCTTGCCTAGAAATTTGCACAAAACCCCCTATAATTTCATAAATTACAAATAGGTCCTAAAATTGGAAAATTGCACAATTACGAAATTTGTCTGGAAAAACACATGGTTCCTAGAAATACCAAATTGTACAGAAATGAGGGGAAAAGCTGGGGGAGTGCCTAGGCAGGGGTGGGGGTGAGTCTGGGCAGGGGCAGGGTCTAGTTCTTTGGGTGATACGGGTCACCGTATTTATTATTTAATAAATACTGCGCACGGAGTTCACTAATTATTTAGAGGCAGGTAGGGTCATAATTTTTCTACGGTGTCAATACACTAATTGTAGTATATTCAGTCTAGAATATTATCGTATTTTTGTTTGGGCAAAACAGGTGCCTACTGGTCCTCAAATCTCTAGGGGTACAGAGATGGATAAAGAGCAAAAAATTAAATAGGAATTAAATATGAACTTTTGTAACGATATTTGTGCGTCTCAAACGAGGCTCAAAATAAAGCATCTGGGAGTTGCACAAAATTCAGGAAAATAGTCTAACATGTCTAGGACAGGTATGTAAACTTTGTTTGGGAATTACAGCTAGTGTAATGCTCTAATTAATTGTGTAATGGATAAGTGCACAATCAATAGGATATAAATAAATAAAATATGGCAATAAATTCTAATTTGCTAAAAATGATTTTAAAATAGTAAAATCTGGTCGAGGAAGTTTACAAATATGAACATCAAATCCACAGTGGTATAACATATGTCACAAGTCACAGGGTATAATCTAAATCTCATCCACGAAAATTAATTATAAATAAATAACCAACATCTATGAAACTAGATCTCAATAAGAAGCATCTAAGGATGATAGTTGGATGGAAACAAATCCACTACCAACTCGAATGGAAAGTACAACACAATAAACACAATATAAGAATACCAGCTATCAATCACGGGCTCGAAGAGAGGACATCCACGAAGCATATATAACCATTCAATCTGCGCTCCTGCAAATACTCAAGAACAGATACACCAGGCAGAGGACCAGGTCCTCAGAGGGACGTAACAAGATACAAAAAGCGAGCCAACTTGAATATAGTAAACATGCATATAATTTGAAAATAAATAAGTACGTTGTACAAGACAATCTATATGAATGCAAATGAGGACAACTTTTCGACGTATGGGCAAGGGTAGGCTACTCGATCTACCTCACAACTCACACATACGTCAATGGACATCAGAAATCGACATACCGCGGGGGTAGCGACCAGCTAGACTCCAGAAATCGACATACCGCAGGGGTAGCGACCAGCGCGACACACGCCCGTAGTGCGAACTATATACTACGGTTTACCAGAGTGGTTAAAAGCCCATACGCCTAATGATTGTCCTCTATGATACTAAGTGTCAAGTGTGTGTCAACATATCTAATATATAGTAATGACTGAAAGGAACTACACATGCAATAAATAAACAAAAATGCAATAAATATACAGAAATATACTAAGCATGCAAAATACTGTAAATAATTTGGCAAGGTATCTTGCCTGGTAAGAAAGCTGCAAGGTATACTGTCTAGAAGTCAACGCGCATGATCAAAAGCTATGGCCGCAGAACAAATATCTCCGGATGCTGAAATAAACATTACCAACGTTCCCAGAATAAGCAAAATAGCTAAAAAGCACTTCCCTTTCGTCCAATTTGGATACAGGGGCAAAACTATAATTTCGGATAAAAGTGGGGTCCACGTGTGGCCTACTTTGTACTGAAAAGCGTGCTAAGGATAACAGTCTCTAAATAGGATAAACTATAGGTCAAACAACTCTAAATTTCAATACGAACCCAACGGTATGTCCAAATATGGATTCTGATGGACCGAACACAATTTTGTCCAAAAAGTTATGGGGCCCGCCAATTGGCGACTTGGTCAACCGTCTCAGAATTGCGTGAAAATTGGGTCACAGGACCAGCGCGTTACCACGAGTCCAGTGGCAAAAGTTTCGTCGCAATCTGACAAGCGTGCACAAAATGCGTGTGACTTTCACAAAAGTTGCGACACGGGATGTGTCCGCGGATACGGGCTGATTCCGACGCGCACATGCGTCCGAATCAGTTTACACGAATTTTTATATGTCCTGTTATGCTGCGTATACCGTTCGGTACACTTGGTACACGACGGGACGGTCCCGTTTGGCGGGGCGCGCTCCGTTTTACAACTTTTGAAAATCTGGAAAAAGTGGGTTCGCGGAGTTTTATGACGAATTTAATTCTGTCCACAACAGTTAATAATCTAGGGTTATTTAACAGAAAATAAACCAGGTCAAGTGGTCTACGCATACCAAAAAGAATTACCGAATTCGGATCTCTGTGGTGGGAGATACGAACTCGACAACATGGGTGGTCACCGCAGTTTTCTGCAATCCCAGAATTGGGTCTGCTTGCGCCAACTTGGGCGCTGTTTTCGCCTATGGGTACACGTTGTTCGAGATCTTCTATCATACATATATGAGAGAGGGTTAAGGGGTGAGCATACCGGTGAAGACGAAGCAGCGTTTGGTTGAGCGAGTCGACGGAAAGCAACTCCGGAACAAAGGTACCTCGAGTGAGAATCTGCAGTGCGCGAGGTCGCGGTCGTCGGGATTGGTTTGGACGGCCTGGCGGGGTTCTCTGGCTGCGGTGGCGGCTCTCTCTAGGTCTAGATGAGAAGAGGAGGGTCTGGATGATAGGTTTAGAATTTTAGAAAAACAAATATATATATATATATATATATATATATATATATATATATATATATATATATAGGGGAAGAGATAGTGGGTTTTGCGGCCAAGGTGGGGGGGGGGGGGCGGGTCTGTGTGCTTTGGAAATGGAAGGGTTTGCTGTGGTGAGTCTTTTAGTTGGAAAAGTAGGTAACGTTTGCTAGTTTGCTAGCTTTGAGTTATTAGTATTATTAGTATAGTTATTATTATATTATTAATTTCTTTTGTTTTCTTTTGTTTTCTTTACTTTTCCTTTTACTTTATAAAATATATATATGCATATATATATATTTGTTTATATATATATATATATATATATATATATATATATATATATATATATATATATATATATATATATATACTCATAAGAAAATTTATAGATTATATTAATGCACACCGTTAAGCTAGCAACTGCCCAAGGGGTCTCCTACATAAAATAAATTCCGAAAAATTTTTGATGGTCCCATAAATCCTCTAAGTACCCGAACACCTAAAATAAAAATTATTAAAAATCTATTTCTCCTATTTAGCCACTAATTACTACAATTAAATTAATAATTAATATTAAAAATGGTATTTATGATTTTTTTGGAATAGGGGTTTTACATTCTACCAAACTTATAAAAATTTCGTCCTCGAAATTAAAATTAAGCCACGATAGAATGTCAAGGATGGTATAAGATTTGCATTGTTTAAAATGCAAGACTAAGTTTAAAGGGGTGGACGATGTTGCATGTTGCACATCCCAAAAAAAATTATGGGAAAATCCACATGAGCGAAAATAGGTTTCTTCTTGTGTCATGTCCAACGGTGTGGACACCTAAATGCTCTTTTGCATAAAAGCGTCCAACAATTGGAAAATTGCACAAAGATGAGAATTGGATGATGGGCACGTCTAGAATAAGGGTGTGGAATTTGTAGGAAGGCAGTGGCTAGTGTAGTGCTCCAATTATCGGAGCACGATAAGATGCGCTAAGTGATATAATTATTGTAAAATTAAATAAAAATATCGTGTTCTATCTCTACTGGATTCAATCTAGCCTTAGGCTCACTATCTAAGCCAAGTAGGTCTAATTTTGGGTAAGGGGTTCACAATCTACCGAACTTAAAATTTATCCATCTATCACCTAAGGCTATACATCTAGGAACACTATTCCTCAAATTGTTTAATCATGTTATTCAATCCTCAAGATTTTAACACCAAATATATCATATATGATATGCCCTTAACCAATTACAAAAGAGAGTCACTAAGTTATGTGATTAGCTTTATGGGGTATATCTGGTACTGTCAGTGTCAACTTATACCAGCATGAGGTTTCGTCTTTCCGAAATAGGGGAAGACTGAGAGCAATAATAAAAAATTCAAGGTGAAGGCGACAGAATACGAGTACGAGGTTCAAAGAGATTAAAGAATTCGAAGAGAGAGAGAGTTGTCAGGACAATTGTGGATTAAAATCCTATTTTTGGTAACTTCCTATTTACATGCTCGTATCAGTACAGTTACGTAACCGATACGATGTGTCAGGCATGTCTAGGGGCAAGTATATCCATCTACTACCATATATCTCAATCAACGTAAAGTAGTCATGCGAAGAGCGAACCAAGCGCACTAAGGTTAGCTAGACCTTAATACATCGATTCTGATTAGGCAATTGTATCATTGTGTGCACCCAATAATACATATGTCATGAACAAGCTCGATAAAAGAATAAGCTTGCAAAAACTAGGCTACAATAGCAGCATAAGTCAAGGTAGTACAACAAATATAAATACGCTGAATTATGATAAAAAAAGGTACATAACAATTCAAGTTCACAAAAGATAAGACTCTTACAATCTCTACAGTTGTCATACTAATTCCTTGTCTAAGTCGATAGTCGACAAAGTAGGGGTATGGGCTTCTAGGTTCTACAGTCTGATTAAACATTATCGTCTTATGCTAGCATACAGGTAATGTCATTCAGTTACACTTCAATAATAGGTCAAAAGACTATGTGATACTAGGTTGTGAGGCACACTACCCAAATTAAAACAATAAACTAATACTGTACTGTCTTAAGGATACCGTAGAAACTCTTATTAAGGTCTACGAGAAAGGGTCTTGGTACTTATTAGGGTATCCTCTTACATTACATAGGTCATGGTCGTCTTAAGTCTTACTCATAGCGCTTATAGAGCAAGTATCAATAGTAAGAATGGAAAGTTACTGGCCTTCAAGGGAAAAAGGGAATATAACTCGTATCAAGGTGTGGTACAAGTTATGCAATTTAAAACTAAGGGATAAGCGCCAGGTCTCAATCTACAAGAATAGCTTAAACCATCAAGTTCTAACTATTAAGCACACAATTTCAAAATTCAAGAGTAACCACCAAAATCCTAGCAAGCTATATATATCCTAACATAGAATAAATTCACTTGGCCTATAATCAGCAGTGTCAGATGGCACGAGTTGAAAGATGAAGAATAGAGGAACAAAATTTGGTCGTCGCACAATTAGCGAACGCTAAGGTCGCAGAGGAACAATATATGAAATTAAAATATGGGGCTATATATAGCATCGTGGTTTTCTAAGGAGGAGTGGTATGCTAGTTGCTATGTTCGAGTTATGATCAAGAAAAATGTTATATTTATTGCTCTTGGCTTCCTAAGGTACTGTCTACTACTAATAAGACAATGATCTAAGTTCATAGTTCTCCAATACTTATCTAACTATGAAGGTTAGGTTCAGTCCTAATATTAAATTTTGGTTTTCTATTGGTTCCTCAATACTAGGGTCAAACATTATGGTAAAACTTTTAACTAACTCTAGTAGCGTCTATACTACTCTCAAGTCTTCATAATACATCAAGGGGTAATGGTAAACCAATCTATAGATAAGAAATTCTAGGGTTCACTAGATATTCTAAACTTAGTGGTGTGTCTATATTCTTGTTGTATTCTTAATAGGTGTGCTACCATATTTATCATCCTAATAATAGGGGTTCTTATATTCTAGCAGAAGGCTATACTCAAAGAACTAATAGGGAAGTACAGGAATCAAGCAGGATGTAATTATCCAGACAGAATGGATTGGAAGGAGAGCGAATCATAGTCAATTGTGGATGAGATCCTATACTCTATTCCTAGGTGCAGGCTTATTCGGTACAATAACGTAACCGAGATAATATGCTCTCGACCTGCATGGGCCACCACAAAAATATGTCACTCCCCAGTCCCAAAAATATGTAGGACTAGGACACGTAAGCATGCCAGCCGCATAGATATGGCAACTCCAATATATGGAAACCAAACCCATACTTACGCTGTAATATGAACATCAAATCCACAGTGGTATAACATATGTCACAAGTCACAGGGTATAATCTAAATCTCATCCACGAAAATCAATTATAAATAAATAACCAACATCTATGAAACTAGATCTCAATAAGAAGCATCTAAGGATGATAGTTGGATGGAAACAAATCCACTACCAACTCGAATGGAAAGTACAACACAATAAACACAATATAAGAATACCAGCTATCAATCACGGGCTCGAAGAAAGGACATCCACGAAGCATATATAACCATCCAATCTGCGCTCCTGCAAATACTCAAGAACAGATACACCAGGCAGAGGACCAGGTCCTCAGAGGGACGCAACAAGATACAGAAAGTGAGCCAACTTGAATACAGTAAACATGCATATAATTTGAAAATAAATAAGTACGTTGTATAAGATAGTCTATATGAATGCAAATGAGGACAACTTTTTGACGTATGGGCAAGGGTAGGCTACTCGATCTACCTCACAACTCACACACACGTCAATGGACATCAGAAATTGACATACCGCGGGGTAGCGACCAGTGAGACTCCAGAAATTGACATACCGCGGGAGTAGCGACTAGCGCGACACACATCCGTAGTGTGAACTATATACTACGGTTTACCAGAGTAGTTAAAAGCCCATACGCCTAATGATTGTCCTCTATGATACTAAGTGTCAAGTGTGTGTCAACATATCTAATATATAGTAATGACTGAAAGGAACTACACATGCAATAAATAAACAAAAATACAATAAATATACAGAAATATACTAAGTATGCAAAATACTGTAAACAATTTGACAAGGTATCTTGCCTGGTAAGAAAGCTGCAAGGTGTACTGTCTAGAAGTCAACGCGCAGGATCAAAAGCTATGGCCGCAGAACAAATGTCTCCGGATGCTGAAATAAACATCACCAACGTTCCCAAAATAAGCAAAATAGCTAAAAAGCACTTCCCTTTCGTCCAATTTGGATACAGGGGCAAAACCATAATTTCGGATAAAATTGGGGTCCACGTGTAGCACACTTTGCACCAAAAAGCGTGCCAAGGATAACAGTCTCTAAATAGGATAAACTATAGGTCAAACAACTCTAAATGTCAATACGAACCCAACGGTATGTCCAAATGTGGATTTCGATGGGCCAAACACAATTTTGTCCAAAAAGTCAACTGTGGGGCCCGCCAATTGGCGACTTGGTCAACCGTCTCAGAATTGCGTAAAATTGGGTCACAGGACCAGCGCATTACCACGAGTCCAGTGGCGCAAGTTTCGTAGTAATCTGACAAGCATGCACAAAATGTGTGCGACTTCCACAAAAGTTGCGACATGGGATATGTCCGCGGATACGGGCTGATTCCGGCGCACACATGCGTCCGAATCAGTTTCCACGAATATTTACATATTTGGTTATGCTGCGTGCACCGTTTGGTACACTTGGTACACGACGGAGCGGTCCCGTTTGGCGGGGCGCGCTCCGTTTCACAACTTTTGGAAATCTGGGAAAAGTGGATTCGTGGGGTTTTGTGACGAATTTAATTCTGTCCACAGCAGTTAATAATCTAGGGTTATTTAACAGAAAATAAACTAGGTCAAGTGGTCTACGCATACAAAAAAGAATTACCGAATTCGGATCTCTGTGGTGGGAGATACGAACTCGACAACATGGGTGGTCACCGCAGTTTTCTGCGTTCCCAGAATTGGGTCTGCTTGCGCCAACTTGGGCGCTATTTTTGCCTATTGGTACACGTTGTTCGAGGTCTTCTATCATACAGATATGGGAGAGGGTTAAGGGGTGAGAATACCGGTGAAGACAAAATATCATTTGGTTGAGCGAGTCGACGGAAAGCAACTCCGGAACAAAGGTACCTCGAGTGGAAATCTGCAGTGCGCGAGGTCGCGGTCGTCAGGATTGATTTGGACAGCCTGGCGGGGTTCTTTGGCTGCGGTGGCGGCTCTCTCTAGGTCTAGATTAGAAGAGGAGGGTCTGGATGATAGGTTTAGGGTTTTAGAAAAATAAATAAATAAATAAATAAATAAATAAATAAATAAATATATATATATATATATATATATATATATATATATATATATATATATATATATATATATATATATATATATATATGGGGGGAAGAGATAGTGGGTTTTGCGGCAACGTGGGGGGGGGGGGGGGATCGGGTTTGTGTGCTTTGGAAAGGGAAGGGTTTGCTGTGGTGAGTCTTTTAGTTGGAAAAGTAGGTAACGTTTGCTAGTTTGCTAGATTTGAGTTATTAGTATTATTAGTATAGTTATTATTATATTATTAATTTCTTTTTCTTTTTCTTTATAAAAAAATATATATATATATATATATATACTCATAAGAAAATTTATAGATTATATTAATGCACACCGTTAAGCTAGCAACTGCCCAAGGGATCTCCTACATGAAATAAATTCCGAAAAATTTCTGATGGTCACATAAATCCTCTAAGTGCCCGAACACCTAAAATAAAAATTATTAAAAATCTATTTCTCCTATTTAGTCACTAATTACTACAATTAAATTAATAATTAATAATTAAAAAGGGCATTTATGATTTTTTTGGAATAGGGGTTTTATAGGTAACTTCAGTGCTGGTTTCCTGTATCGTTCGATGTATGTATGTACATGGTCCTTCTCCTTCTGCATAATGTCCATTAGAGAGGACATTGTCATGTCGCTTCCCCCGTCATAGAATCAGGCAAGGAAAAGACCCTTTAGGTCTTCAAACAATAAAATACAGTTGTCTTGCAGACTGTAGAACCAGTCAAAGGATATTCCAGCACAAAGAGCTTAGTGAGGAGAGCGTCACTGCAAGTGGGTGCCCCGTTGCAGTCTCAAAGTAACTCATGTATTGACGGGGAGATGTCTTCCCGTCAAATGGGTTTAGATTGAAGGGTTTGCACTTTGGTGGATACGACACATCTCTCCACTCGGGGGGATACGGTTGTCGTATTCCTATCTAGCGGAATGTGTCCCGATTGCCAAGCTAGTCCAGACAAGCTCTTAGTTCTCGCACCTCCCGAATTGCTACTCGGGCTTCATCTGATGCAGAAGGAGCATACGACCCTGGTAGAGCATGACAGCCACCAGAGGGAGGCGCGATTGAATTCGAATCTCCATTGGTCTCAGGGTCCTGGTTTGCTTGACCTGAGGCCCTTGGTGGTTGAGAGGCTACATTTGCCTTGATGTGTAGAACTGCTTGGGTCAAGACTTGCATTGACTCACTCATGGTTTGCATTATAGCCTAGAGGGTTTCGAGGCATTACCAATCACTGGGGCCTTCGTGCTCGTCCCCTGCCATGTATGATGTTCTCATATGAGGTGAGATGGATGGTATGGTAGACGTAACACTTTTTGCCTCAAAATCTTGCAACGAATAGTCGTAGGGGAAAGTTAGTAGTGCTGTGTCTCGTTCGAACTCCGATGGAACACTACCCCCTGCATAGGGGGCTGCATCTTCTTTATGAGGGTGGCTACCCTTAGGGATCTCAGCACCCGTTCCCTGGGAATCACCGTCGTCTCGGAACGATGGATTGTCGTAGAGTTCCTTGGGATTGCGACCCCCAGCTTCTGCAGTCATCTGGGGTCTCGATAAAGAGCTACCCCTAGTGGCTGACAGCTTCTTCTTTGAGTGGGTGCCCATGAAAACACCCTTTGTAGGTCCTGCTGCTTGTCCTCATTGGACCCGCCTCCTCGACCACTCACTGGTCGAGAGTGACATACTGGAGGTGCTGGACTTCCTACCTCCCTTCGCGAAGGGGGCCTTCGAAGCCGAATTGTATAAGACGAAGGGCGGCTCCTCCTACTTTGGTACTTGCACTTGCCCTCTTGGCTGTTGTCAGCTGAGTGTCCTTGGTTGCAGCCGCTGGAATATCGACCGCCTGTTTGCAGGTACTTCTGTATGAATACAACAACAATTGATTGTAATACTGGAATAGTGATGCCCAAAAGGGGGCTATTTTATATGTCGTGGTTGCTTTCCTCGCTTTGCGCTTGTGATTGATCACGTTGCGCAAATCACGCGAGGGCTGATTTACCTTTACACCTTTGTTATGAGTACATGGGTGTGTGGGTGTTGTTTTTTCTCCTTGACCTGGATTTCCAGGAAGAACTTTTCTCAAGTCGTGAGCGGAAGACTTTTGAGATTGACCCAGTCTACTTGCCGCTGCAGGCTGGACACATGGCTCGGTCTTGTATAGCTTTTTGTCCGAGGCACGCATAACAGTCAGCGATTCCCGTTGACGGTCAGCCGAATGAGCAGTTGCTTGAGCTTGGTGAACTCGCGCTGCCATAGACTTCTTCGTCCTTGTACACGCTGGTGCATAATACGAAGAGTCAAAGTTTGGGTTTTCACCATTCTCATCATGGCACATAGGATCAGCACTGTGTGAGATTCGGTCAAAAATAAAGGTTCTGCTGCAGACAGAGCCGTATGTGGCCATCTGCTTGCGGCTGTCAACCGATGCCGCATAGTCGATCTTATGCCTCCTCCTCCTTGGCCTCATAGAACTTGCATCAGCACCCGAATGTCTGGCATCGTAGTATTTTCTTCTGCCAGAGTTTGAGTGCCGAGCATTTTCTGTATCAGACGAGGATGCCGTATGGACATTGACAACCTGGGTAGATGCCTGACGAGCGTCTTCAGCAACAGAGAGAGATGCGGGAAGCACATGCTACGCAGTTGGGTGAGGAACAACGAACTTTGCTACCCGAGTCTTGCCGATCTTCTTAGGCCTTGCTAGTCTTGGAGAGGGATGATGAGCACATATGAGCCCATCGACTTTCTACCACCACGTCCATAATACCTCTGATGGTATCAGTCGTTCCAACTTATCATCTGTACTAAACCCTAGGTACACCAAGGATGATGAGTTCACAAAAAATTTACAATAAAATTATCTCAAAACAATCATGTCCATATTACCTCTGAATTATTTTTCAACAAAAACTCCAGTCCCACAGAAGTTTATTTTACCATGTCCAGATCACCTCTGAGTAAGATACTTCTAACGAAATTCCAAGTTTGCTACATCCATGTTACCTCTGAGCAAACATCCTTCCAAATAGTCTGCTATCTCGTCGTTCTAGACCCCTGATAGTGTCAGTCATTTCAACTTATTATCTATACCCATTCTTAGGTACGCCATGGGTAATAAGTCTATCAAAATTCCCCTGTGGAATGTCCTGAAAGAATGCAATATCCTACTACGTCAACATTACCTCTAGTAGAATATTCGCCTTCTTGACCAAGTGAAAACTCTCTTCCATGCTTCCTTTTCAAAGTATTTTAAAACTTGTTCAAGTTTTAAAAACTTTGAAGGGGGTCTTAAGCATTAAAAATCTGAGTCCATGCGCCAGAAGATATACCCTCAAAGCCTGCCTTAGTCTTGCTGTAGAGAAGCTATGCGGCCAAGGGACTCGTCTAGATCACCAAAGCAAGTCTGCAAGTGCATCTATGCTACCAGACTACAAGCCGCATACATACAAGATCTATGGTTCAAGCTCTCCATGAGCCAAGTTCTCTATGCATCAAGCTCTCCACGAGGACCAGACTCCATGCACCCCATGTATCTCTGGCCATATGCGTCCCAGACTCTATGTGCCACATATATTCCAGATTCCATGCATCATATGCCATCTCAACTCTATGCGTCCTCGTCCTCATGAATCCAGAGTGTTCATCAGACCAAGGCCATATGAGAGTACATTTGCGACAACGAACCTATGCGATAGTCAGTTTGCAAGATCGTATCGTTACAACAGAAAAGATCTTCACACAATCAATGCTGACTACGTATCCATTTGACCAAGTCACGCACACAATGGGTTGAGAACAGCCCCAAGATTTTATTAACTGTATATCCCAACCGAGGTTACGTAGCATCCCGCCTGTGATATGCGTCCATAGTTGCAACCATCAGCATGATAGATATAAATAGGAGAAACTTGGACATTCCCAAGGTCCTCCATTTTAGAGACCGCGTACGAGAGCAGACATGCAGCCTCGACTCTATGTGTCCTCGTCCTCATGAAGCTAAAGTGTCCATCAAACCAAGGGCGGACGAAAGCACACATGCGGCCTCGACTCTATGCATCCTCGTCCTCATGAAGCCAAAGTGTCCATCAGATCAAGGTCAGACGAGAGCATATATGCGGCCTCGACTCTATCCGTCCTCGTCCTCATGAAGACAAAGTGTCCATCAGACCAAAGGCAGATGAGAGCACACATACAACCTCGACTCTATGCGTCCTCGCCCTCATGAAGCAAAAGTGTCCATCAAACTAAAGGCGGACAAGAGCACACATGCAACCTCGACTCTATGCATCCTCATCCTTATGAAGCCAACGTGTCCATCAGACCAAGGGCGGATGAGAGCACACATGCGGCCTCGACTCTATGCGTCCTCGTCCTCATCAAGTCAAAGTGTCCATCAGACCAAGTCTGGAGGAGAGCACATATGCGGCCTCGACTCTATGCGTCCTCGTCCTCATGAAGCCAAAGTATCCATCAGACCAAAGGCGGACGAGAGAATACATGCGGCCTCGACTCTATACGTCCTCGCCCTCATGAAGCCAAAGTATCCATCTGACCAAGGCCGAACGAGAGAACATATACGACTTTGACTCTATACGTCATCGTCCTCATGAAGCCAGAGTGTCCATCAGACCAAGGCCGGACGAGAGCACATATACGGCCAAGACGTTATGCGACCAACACGCTATGCGTCCCTCAGCTTGCATAATTCTTCCGTTGAAACCGAAGGGATCCTTACACAATCAGTGCAGACTACGTATCCAGTTGAGCAAGTTATGCACACAACGGGTCAAAAATGACTCCGTCCCTCAACCAAGATTTTATCAACAACATATCACAACTGAGCCCACGTGGCATCCTGCCCGTGGCATGCGGCTGCAGTTGCAACCTCATTTTGTTGAAGGAATCCTATGCGGCCACTAAACAGAGACATATGCAGCCTCATAGCCTGTCAGCATGGCGGCTATAAATAGTAGGGTAGCACACCCACACAATAAGAGGCGAGCAACAGGCACATGAGAGAGAACATAAAAGAGCTTCTTTACTCCCTCATCGGACCATCAACGGAGTAAAATAGTCACTGCAGCACTCGATCTCCATCGTCATGTCCCAGAATCAAAAATTATACTTAGATTGTCTGTCTAGGACCTCTTTGTACTTTCTTTAGATTGTTGTTAATCAAGTTCTTTTAGAATTCTAATTTAATGACAAATAAGGCTCCTCTGGGTTGAACCCAGCTTGGCCGCATCCGGCTGCGTCATAACCTTCTTATCAAAGGAGAAGGACGTCCCCAGCAGAGTCACCACCTTGTTCGCCATTAAATTGGAAGTCTAAAAGAACTTGCTTTAACAACAAAATAAATAAAGTACAAAGAGGTCTTAGATAGACAATCTAAGTACAATTTTTGATTTTGGGCATGACGATGAAGATCGAGTGCTATAGTGGCTCTTTTACTCCGATGACGGTCCGATACGGGAGTAAGGAAGCTCTTTTATGTTCTCTCTCCTGTGCTTGTTTCTCGCCCCTTGTTGTGTGGATGTGCTACCCTGCTATTTATAGTCGCCATGCTGACAGGCTATGAAGGCCGCATATGCTTCTGTTTGGTATCCTCATAGGGTACCTTCAACAGAATACGGTTGTAACTGTAGCTGCATACCACGGGCAGACCGCCACGTGGGCTCGATTGAGATATGTGGTTGATAAAATCTCGGTTGAGGGACGAAGTCATTTTTGATCCATTGTGTGCATGACTTGTTCAACTGGACACGTGGTCTGCACTAATTGTGTAAGGATCCCTTCAGTTGCAACGGAAGGATCTTGCGAGCTGAGGGACACATAACGTGTTGGCCGCATAACGTCGTGTACGCATATGTTCTCTCGTCCGCCCTTGGTTTGATGGACACTTTAGCTCAATGAGGACGAGGACGAGGACGAGGAGGCATAGAGTCGAGGCCACATATGTCCTCTCTTTCGTCCTTGGTCTGATGGACACTTTGGCTTCATGAGGTCGAGGACACATAGAGTCGAGGCCCTTGTGTGCTCTTGTCCTCCTTTGGTCTGATGGTCACTTTGGCTTCATGAGGATGATGACGCATAGAGTTGAGGTCGCATATGTGCTCTCGTCCGGCCTTGGCCTGATGGATACTTTGGCTTCATGAGGACGAGGACGCATAGAGTCCAGGCCATATGTGTGCTCTCGTTTGGCCTTGGTCGGATGGACACTCTGGCTGCATGATGACGAGGCCGCATGTGTATATAGCCACATGCAAGCTCTCATCTGGTCTTGGTCGGATGGACACTATGGCCACATGATAACGAGACCGCATGGACATATAGCCGCATATAAATAGGCACATAGCGTGGTACATCTGTCGAGGCCATCAATGAGTTGATGTAACCTTTTATCTTTTCCTGAGCCATCACCTTCACGAGTCTCGAAGCATCTCAGTATGATGAGTGATGTGTCAGAGTCTGATAGTCATCGAATGCTGTGATAGGGAGTTTTATGAGGACTCCCTGTTCTGTGGTTGTTCAGGCCGCATAGAGTATACTATGCGACTTCTAGATCTTTGGTTGATCATGCCGCATGTGGCTTCTCTGTGGCTTGGTTGTTCAGGCCGCATATGGCTTCTCTGCGACTTGGTTGCTTTTTTTTGAGCGGGCATGAGCTCTATATGGCCTGCCTGATTTTTTATGCTTCTACAAGGTAACCTTTTTTTATCTATTTTAATTTATACAGTTGAATCGTTTAATTTTTTAACGTGCTTTGGGTGCGAGCCATGACTCTACCTACTGTCCAGAATTATCTTGGACTTTATGGAAGATCAGGCCATTGTGTCAAGGCCCCAATCTTCCACAGGAATCGGTCGTACCCGCTAGGCGCAAATCACTGCGCCAGTGCTCCCGCAGGACGATCGTTCCCATCGGAATGCGATGTCGCGTGATCCTGGAGTGCGCTCGCACAAGGCAAATACTGAAATGACCGTTGATAACTACTTCGCAGAGTCTTCATAGCTGAAATAGAGAATGAACATAAGTATTAAATCCAATAAAAGCTCTTTATTAATATGAAATAAAGATTACAAGCGGCGCTAGGCTGAGATTACAGGTCGCTCGTGCTATTTCTCTATCTCTCTTTACAATGAATATGCCCTTAGGATTATAATTGAATCAAATACTCTGGATGATGATGTTCCCATACATTATGTCTTATATATGTGAGCTCCAGGTCCGCACGTCACGCTCCAAGATGCCAAGTGCGGTCCGGCGCCTCAATACGCTAAGTGATCTCCGAATTCGTACGAGTTCTCCCTGCACCCTGCATGCTATCTGGTTGGGTGTCAGTACATTGAATGCATAGGTGGGAAGGCCTCTAGCCCACGCCATAAAATAAGCACGTTCATTAGTTATGTGAATCGACTGATTTTGTTTTCTTTCTAGTCTTTTCATTAGGATAAGTTTTATGGCAATATAATGAAAGTAATACCCGTGTCTGACTCAAAAGTGTCGTACTATAATCAACTGAGTTTGTCTTACCATTTTCTTACCATTTGGCATTTCCTGTCATTTGTAACAATAAAATTAATACCAAGTCATGAAGAACATCTATGCAATTTAAGTGTTATGACTGTGTCTCTGTCTCAGACATGTTCTACTCGAACTTTGTTATATACCGTGCATCCAGTCTAAATGCAAAGTGCTGTACATATATACTCCTTCATGTTACTCCTCTTCTGAATGCGAATAGCCGCTATGAATGCATGACTTATCTATATGAAGGTCACTGGCTCTGTTAGCCATATTGGACATGAACTGGGATGGAACGACTTTCTTCCCAGATCGGTTGTGAGCCTTTCTGGGTGTCCCGAACCATCCGACGAGTCGGCTGTCTTTCCAGCTCGGTAGCAAGCCTTGCTGAAAGTTCCATACTCGCTCTCTAGTACTTCAGCTAGCGTATTAATATGACTACACTGGCATTGTCCTCCCAGGCCGACATGATTCGGATGACACAACAATAGTATCGATGACTCTTTCTTTATCTGGTACGCAACCAATTGTCCGTGACCATGCAACTACTCCACTACTTCCAATCCTAGCCGAGAACTTCCTTCTCGATTTCTCTTATCCGAGGACTTCAGCTTGGTTCAATCTTGCCGAGGACTATACTTGAATTTTTCTTCCTTGTGCAGCTCTCTGATTAGAGACTGCCTTGGTGAACTGGATATCCCGAGTAATTTCTTTTCTTTTCTTCTCCTGACTCAGAACGACTACTTGATAGTCTTCCTCGTCTATATATGCAATATAATTATACTCTATCCCATGTCATATTCTGTGCGGTGCGGTACGGTGCCTCAATGTGAACTCAAAACTACTTTCGTGGCACATATAAGAAACTACTATTTTTCAACTCAATAAGCTCGATTACGCAAATAACAAATAAAATCTCCATGTTCTATACAATAATAATGCACGATTATCCCTTTATCTATGTACGTTATCTCTTTTTATTAGCATGCAAAGATTATCGCTAGAAACTAGTATGTATCATTCCTTTTCTTAAGTGTGCAGCTAAGTAGGGACAGGTTCACCGGGGTCACCCACCTTAGCGATGAATCACATCGGTCGAGCGAGACTCCGAATGCGCCTCTGAAAGTCAAGTCTGAACTCTATTTGAAGGTCCAAATCTGAATGCCGTTGCATCGAACGAGTCCTCTTGCTGAGCAAGGCGGATTGGGTCGTTATATTGTACCATTTGAATCGGTTATCCGCATTTATGCGGAGCTGGTCGTTATATTATACACCACTCAGAACAAGTCTCGTCCTCGAGATATCCTGAGAGCAAACCGTTCTATCACACATTATCAAATCTAACCCAAGCATAATACTTTGTATCACTTAGACACGTTACACACAACTTCCTACTCATTTTTCTTACTTTGTGTCGCATGCATGCGTGCTGGATCCATTTCATTGAATGACTCTATCATTCAATTCGAGCTAGCTATAATATACGAACATCATATTCTATAACTCAATGCACACTAGAAAACTCAGGCTTAGGGTGAACTTACCCAATTGTTATATTCTATCCATGCGAACCCAACATATATTCGATCGATCATTCGATGTCGCCTATCGAAACCCAGTGTTATGCCTAAACCCAATCCACAAAATCCTCAAGACTTCAAGTTCAAATCTCAGCTAATCTTCCAATCTTGTATTGTATCAAGATCTATCTGAGTCACCGTCCATTCTCGCTAAGTAAATTTACTATCACCCAAAATCGTCGTATCAAATTGTTTACATTTTTTGACTCTGTCTTTATTGCGCCTTAGCGCAGAGCTAAATTGTCCAACATGGGGTATGTTCTAATCATTCACGTCTTAGGTCCGATCGAACATAACTTTCTATTCGCTTTCTCTTTCTGTTTTGCACGTGGGATTAACCATTTTATCGAATGATTCTATCATTCAATTATGGCGTTCCCTGACTCAGTTTCTTACTGCGCCTTCACGCAGAACTATCTCGTTCATACAGGGTACGTTACAATCTTCCGTTTATGAAAGTCTAGGCTGAGGCTAACTTACTCCAGTTGCCATACTCATCCATACGAATCCAAACATTTTCATTTGCAGCTGCATTCGAGTTATGCATATCGCTAAGTTTGGATCGTACCCATATTCAAGACGTCCCCCAAATATGTGTATTTCGATCAAGGTTAGTGATAACTAAGTCGGACAAGCTACTTGTGAAAATATTTCAAATTGCCAATCGTTTCGCTACTCGACTAACCGAACTCTGGTTCGTTTAGTTATCGTTTAGTCCAATCCCTTCTTATTCTTCTCCATCGCATAACCTATCCAATCAATCAATTATCATCCAAGTCCTATCTTCCGTTGCGTTTATTTCAATGCCAACATCGCTAGCGTACACTCCCAATTCTAAGTCCTAACTCTAAGTCTCGTTGCCACAGTTCTATCATTTTTTCTGAATGATACTCCGAAGTCAGTCACTCTAGTTCAACTTATGGCATAGGATTGTCTTCCTAGCACTAGGTCAGCTCACAAGGTCATAGGTATAGTTCGAGTTTGTGACTCACCGTACAATCGTGTTGCACGACGCTCGCCCCAATATCCTAAGGTTAAACCATTGTTTTTTGTACGGGGTATTCTACCTAAGCTCGTTTCACTCAGATTTCTAAACATCGTGCACAGATCATCCTATTACATTAACACGTTCATTCAACCGAATCTATGATATATCCACGTCGTATGTCAAGCTTAGTGATTCGCATAGTCTATCTCCTCAAACACCTGATAGGGTCCATATATCCAATCTTTTCTAAGTCTAGACCACCAAGTCAGATTTAATTTCTACCTTCTCAATCTCAATCATAAATTCAAAGTCATACAACATAATCCACATATTCGTTCACTAAACTATCGAGCGTCTTACTTCATGTTCTAGACTAACTCATCCCAAAATACCTTCAATTCACTTGTATCCTGAAATATTATCTTATCATGTCGAACCACAAGTCAAAATAATCCTTCAATTGTCATTTTTGGTCTCCCTCAAGTTCAATTATCCCCGCTGAACGTAAAATTACTACGCCAACGGTCGCGCGGGATGATCGTTCTAATCCGGATATGACGCATGGGCGATCAAGGAGTTGCTCTCGCACAAGACAAGAATATCAAATGTTATGGTTATCATCAAAGTGATCAAGACACCTTATACTTATGCTTTGTCTCATACAAGTTATATATTAATTCACCAAGTCATATTCATCTAATAACCGTTCATGCCGTGATCATAATTCGTCTAGCCAATTCGTCCAACTTCAATATTACCGTTTGATCATTTCGTACTCTACTTCTAGCATTCCTCAAATAACTAAGTTCAATTCTCACGCCAAAGTCTATTCACTTTCGATATGTTCCATTTTATCGAGTCCGTTGAATAATCATTGGACATGTTAGGCCCTGATCTCCCGCGAGTTTGATCATCCTCGCTGGACGTGAATTACCACACCAGCGCTTTCGCAGAATAATCTTTCTCATCTGCGCCTGATGTCGATTGTGATCTTTTGAACTCGATTTAAGATCGTTCGTTCAAATTCAAGATTAAGTCCATAATCGCCTACCTCAATCATTGAACCACATCTTTGCTAACTTGTATCAATCTATGCTATCTTCCAACTATTGATATGATATTGAGTCTTTCCAAATTATAATCATAACATCCGTACTCAAACTAAATTCTATCGAGCGATATCCTACCCGATCTTGATTTTCCATGCGCGCTAACTTCCATCGCGCTAACTACCTATCGCATCCACATCTATTCCATCTCAACTCGAGTTCAATTCATTTGATTCTATTTAAAATCGCTCGTACGATTTACTAAGTTTTTTGACCAAGATATTAATTCCAACACTTTGAATTCCTATCCGATATAAGTCTTTTCCATTGTTTAACTCATTCTAACTCTTTCGAATCAAATCTCGCAGGATTCCTTCGAATTCTCTTACTTGCTAGATATATAATAAGGCTTTGCACAATCACGTCGCTTGCTGCTAGGCTCGTTTGCTATCCCAAAATCCATGATTCGTTCGAACACTTCTAAGAAGACCAATACACCACTCAGGGTTCGAGCTATACTCTATGAATCTTTAATTTGATCCTGAGTCGATCGCATACACCACTCAGGAATTGAGTCACCCAAGTAAATTCTCAATTGTGTTCGCATTAATCCATCTAACTTGTTTTTTAGAACTCCTGTACAATTCCTATGCATTGCCTCAATAATCTTAATCTCTTATACACCTCTATCGATAGTCCTCCATACAAACTATATTGAGTCGTAACTTATCGATAATAATAAACGTCTGAACTATACGTCGAAACTCCGACACGGCTCCCTAGATTCGCCTTAGCGATAGTCCGATAACGTCTCTATCAATTTTTATTCTAAGTCCGACTTTATCCTTATCCGAACAGTACCCAAATCTCGCTCGTAACCTTCTTGCACCAAAGGGTCTAGGTGCACGATACTCAACACAACTTAGCTGAAAGGCTATGTGCATAGCTAATCTGCTTAGTATTTTTATAGGGCCATCCTGGTTCGTATGTAACTTGTAAATTCTAACACGAGTCTATTTCCATAAAGTTTGACATAGTTCGACACAAAGGCCTTCGTATAACTATTTCTTTTAAGCCAATCATATCATTCACATGCACTTTTAAAAATATTTAGACTCATTGTATGGAACATTCATCGAACTATCGAGAGAGAGCGTCTATCACATTATCAATAAACAAGTTTAAAACCGAGAGAATCGATACAAATTTTAAGGACATAAAGTCGTTCTCTAATACCAAAATGTTATGCCCTGATCTACCGCAGGAATCGGTCGTCCCTGTTAGGCGTGAATTATCGCACCAGCGCTCCTGCAAGACAATCATTTCCATCGGGATACGATGTCGTGCGAGCTTGGAGTTGCATCCACACAAGACAAATACCAAAATAGTTGTTGATAACTAGTTCACAGAGTCATCATAGCGTAAACAGAGAATGAACATAAGTATTGAATCCAAATAAGCTTTTTATTGATATGAAGTAAAGATTACAAGCGGCACTAGGTCGAGATTATAAGTCGCTCATGCTCTCTCTCTCTCTCTCTCTCTCTCTTTACAATGAATATGCCCTTAGGCTTACAACTGAATCAAACACTCTGGATGATGATGTTCCCATACATTATGTCTCATATATGTGAGCTCCAGGTTCGCGCGTCATGCTCCAAGACGCCAAGTGCGGTCCGGAGCCTCATTGCGTTAAGCAATCTCCGAATCAGTACGAGTTCTTCCTGTACCCTGCATGCAATCTGGTTGGGTGTCAGTACATTGAATGCATTAGTAGGGAGACCTCTCGCCCATGCCACAAAACAAGCACGTTCATTAGTTATATGCACCAACTGATTTTGTTGTCTTTCTAGTCTTTGCCTTAGGATCAGTTTTATGACAATATAATAAAAGTAATACACATGTCTGAGTCAAGAGTGTCGTACTATAATCAACTGAGTTTGTCTTACCCTTTTCTTACCATTTGGCCTTCCTGCCATTCGCAACAATAAAATCAATACTAAGTCATGAAGAACATCTATGCAATTCAATTGTTATGACTGTGTCTCTGTCTCAGACATGTTCTACTAGAACTATGTTATATACCGTGCATCCATTCTAAATATGCAAAGTGATATACATATGTACTCCGTCATGTTACTCCTCTTTTGAATGCGGATAGCCGCTATGCATGCATGAGTTATCTATTTGAAGGTCATTGGTTCTGTTAGTCATATTGGACATGATCTGGGATGGAACGACTGTCTTTCCAGCTCGGTTGCGAGCCTTACTGGGCATCTCGAACCATTCGACGAGTCGGCTGTCTTTCAAGGTCGATAGCAAGCCTTGCTGGACGTCATGTACTCGTCCGCTAGTACTTCAGCTATTGTATTACTACGACTACACTGGCATTACCCTCCCGGGCCAATACGATTCAGATGCCTCAACAATCGTGTCGAGGACTGTAAACCCCCTCACCAAAAATAGATATTTTGTGTATATTTTATATTATTATATTTATTATAGATATTAAATTTCTTTAGAGTATTCTCTTAGTTAATTAAAAAATAATTTTTTTGATATTTTTACTTATATAAATATTTATTTAGGATTATTTTAGGTTATTTTAGATTTTTGGAGATTTTTCTAGAATTTTTGGTAATTAAAACTTAGGAAACATAAATTTCTAGGACTTCTATAATTTACTATACGACCATATTTGCATTTTGTTCCTAAAAAATATTTATTTTAGTTTAAAATATTTAATTATATTTTCTGTAATTTATTTAGAATTTTAAGAAATTTATTTAGATTTTTAAAATTATTGTAGGATTTATTTGGATATATATAGTCTTAATATTAGATATATGCTAATTTAGTGTTAATAGATATTAATAAGATTTTATAAATTATTTGTATTATCTTTAATTATATTTAATATTATAAATTATTGAGATAAATTTAAACTCTATTTTAAATTAATTCAAATCCTGAACCTACTAGGAAAGCAACTTCATGCATATCCTATCCTTATTTAAATTTCTCATAATCCTATCCAAATTAATCAATCCTAGTCGTATTTAATTAAGTAGTGTCCACCATTATAAATACCCCATCCTTCATATTTTCTTCCCAAAATTCTTCTCTTTTTTGTCCAAGTCAAAATTCGTCATAAATTCAGCCTCATTTTTTACTAGTTATGACGAATTAAAAAGACGATATCTCCTAGCTCCGGACTCCAAACGCGCTCCAGTTTTTTTTGTTAGAACTATATCAAGGTTAGTTTTTTGATTATATAATTTATTTTAATAATTTATGAACTTATTTTTTCAGAAAATTCTAAAAGTGCCAGATGTCCGAAATCAGACGCATTTTGGTATTTTTGAGATTTCGGGAGATCCCGAACTCGGAATTACGAACCGTTTAAAGTTTCGAAAAGCTGACATGATGAAATTCTAGAAAAGCATTTTTCTAGAATTTAAAATATAAGTTTATTCTACTGTAAAATTTGTGCAATATAGACGTAAATAGAAAATCACCGAAAACTATCATCTATTCGCCCTTGTGGCCATAACTTTTACCGACTTGTGATTTTATAAAACCGTTGATTCTGGCATTCATGTAGCACCAAAATCTATAGGATTTTACACACAAATCCAGGATTTGAGTCAGTTGACTTTTTGGTCAACGGATTGTCTCGATTTGCGTGTCATGGATCACAAATCCGTAAAGTTGACTTTCTTTGGACCAAAATTAGGGTTTAACAATAAAATCAGATTATAATAAAATTAAAATATTATTTTAGGTTATTTTATTCAGAATTAAAATAGATTAAATGGAGGAACCTATTTACCCACTTTTGTAACCTAACTTGTTTAATTTATGTGACGGGTAGATCGGACGACGCCTTGTGTTGGGATGTCATCCTTTTCAGACCAGGCAAGATACCTTGCCAAATTGCTTACAGTATTTTGCATGCTTAGTATATTTTTGTATATTTATTGCATTTCGGTATATTTCTTGCATGTGTAGTTTTCTTCCAGTCATTACTATGTATTAGATATGTTGACACACACATAGCACTTAGTATCATCGAGGACAATCATTAGGCGTATGGGCTTTTAACCACTCTGGTAAACCATAGTAACTAGCACGCACTATGGTGGTCGTGTCCGATGGTCGCTACCCCCGAGGTATGTCGATTGATGGAGTCCGAGGGTCGCTAACCCAGAGGTATGTCGGCTGATGATGTCCACTGACGAGCGTATGAGTTGTGAGGATTAGATTGAGTAGCCTACCCTTGCCCATACGTCAAAAAGTTGTCCTCATCTGCATTCATATAGATGGTCTTGTACAGCGTACTTATTTATTTTTAAATTATATACATGTTTACTGTATTCAAGTTTTCTCGCTTTTCTGTATCTTGTTACGTCCCTCTGAGGACCTGGTCCTCTGCCAGGTGTATCTGTTCTTGAGTATTTGCAGGAGCGCAGATTTGGATGGTTATATATGTTTCGTGGATGTCCTCTCTTTGAGCCCGTGATTGTTAGCTGGTATTCTTATATTGTGTTGTTTTGTTGTACTTATATTATATTTGCTCTTATATTCGAGTTGGTAGTGGATTTGTTTTCATCCAACTATCATCCTTAGATACTTATGTTGAGATCTAGTTATATAGATGCTGGTTATTCATTTATTTTGATTTTCTATGGATAAGATTTAGATTGTACCCTGTAACTTGTGATACATTTTATACCACTTGTGGATTGATATTCATATTACAGCGTACGTATGGATTATGGTTTCCATATATTGGAGTTGCCATATCCATACGGCTGGCATGCTTAAGTGTTCTTAGTCCTACGTATTTTGGGACTGGGGCATGACATATTTTTGTGGTGGCCCATGCAGGTCGAGAGCATATTATCTTGGTTACATCACTGTACCGAGAAAGCCTGCGCATAGGATTAGAATATAGGATCTCATCCACTTATTTATCACTTCCCTTAATTTCGTTTCGCATTCTCATTTGATTGCTTGCATTGCATCTTTCTTGATTCCTTCTGTCACGTCCCAGTCCCAGAATGCCGAGGGACTGAGCACGTGGCAATGGCCAGCAGCACGCACCGATGGACAACCCAATTTAATGGATCCATCAGGGTATGCTTAAGCTGTAGTCTAGCAGTAATAGGTTACAAGTCTCAGGTATTTCTAATTTCATCCACAGAACAACCACAGATTAATTGCTAGAATAATGCAATGGAAATAAATAAACAATATTAAATAAGGTTATCTCGGGAAACAAATCCGAGAATTATTCTGTTACATTTAAGAAGAAAGACAGGAAATAAAATGCTGAAATAGAAATACTGGGTATGAAGCCGGTGCTCAGGAGAAGTCTTCTGGTGCGAGCTCGTCTTCAGGTCCTGGTACAGCTCCTGGAAGTGCTCTGGTACGGGGTATCTCTGGATGGATCTCTTCAGCTATACCTGGGGACATAGTCCATTCCAGGTCCTCAGGGGACATAACAAGGTACAGATAATACAAGCCAAAATATAAGCAGTGCAGCAGCATTAAATGAAACAGCAGGGTAAACTATGTAACCAGCTAAGTGATAAATGCAAGTTGAGAGCATCACTAGAACTCAGGCTGAGCCACTACCGGCTCTGTGTCGGGGAGCCGGTAGCAGTAATAACACGTAAAGGGTCTAGCTCTGCTGGAGAGTCTACGACCTCACACTAATAGTATATATATATGAAAACAGCCTGTAGCCTGTGTGTCTCTCCCCACCCAATATAATCACACGTCCCATGTCCATGTGGCCCCATGTCCATGTCACGTAAGATCATATCTAATGCAATAAGTCATACAGTATCTAGGAACATAATGTCAATGCCATAAAGTCTGTATCCTATACAGAATCACCATGAATATCTCAAAAGATCCTGTCCATAAATAGTGTCAAGTGTCCTGGGTTCTGTTGTACTTGATAGGACAAGCACCAAGAGTAAGGGTATCGATTGTCCAACTCTAAGTGACGTACCCAACACCGCGTACGGGGTTGGCACCCGACTATGATCGGACGCTAAGTACGTCGCCCGCTTCCTAGGTTAAGCAGTTAAACAGGTTTACATTTAATTCCACAAGAAATCAAGTAAAATACTATAACCAGAAATATCTGAGAATTGGCAGGCTTTACCTGCCCACTGATGTATAACCAAGTCCAGGAAATAGGTAGCAAGCTGCAAGTTTTGGCAAGGTACACTTGCCTGTGGTTCCGGCTCTGATTTCGGCTCTGACTTCAGTTGGATTTGCAGGCGGTACTCCGATTTCTGAAACAAACATCACTATCAGATCCATAAGATATCAATCAGCTAGAAACGCCTGTCCTTGGGTCCAATTTGGAGACAAGGGCAAAAACGGCAGTTTCGGGCCAAAACGGGGTCCACCTGTGGGCCCGCTTTGCACCGAAAAATGCGTCAGGGTCAACGGTCTCCAAATTCACCAAACTTAGTGTCAACAGGTCAGAAACGCTGATACGAACCCAACGGAACTTTCAGAAATAAATTCCGATGAGCCGATGACAAAATCGCCCGTCGAGCGGGGCCTGTGGGACCCACGACACGCGATTTCGTCAACGTTCTCGGAATCGAACTAAACTTGGGTCACAGGACCAGCGTATCGCTACGAGTCCGATGGCGCAAGTTTTGTTTCAATCCGACGTGTGTACAAAAAGTTAGGTCAAATTACAGAAAAGTCAGATACGGGGCGATGTCCGCGGATACGCGTTGACCCCGGTGTGCACGCACACCCGAATCAGCTTCTGCAAAATTTTGCACGTCCGTATCGATGACGCGCACGTATCTGTGAAGACCGCGCGCGACCAAGTTGTCCCGTTTGGCGGGGCGTACTCAGTTCCGGGGTGAAATAGAGTCTGGTTTTTTCCTGTTTTTGGATCGCGGTGTGCGATCACCACAGGACGCGATGCCCCGAACGGTTTATCCGGACACCGAAAGGGTCATACAGGCTTCGCAACACAATTTACGGAATCGAAAACAGAGCTACGAGGCGAAAGTTACAAGTACCTGAAGGGGACCCGAAAACCAGGGATCCGGATCGTGTCCGACACGTGTCGGACACAGGGGAAGAATCTAGGGTTAGGGTTAGGGCTTGGGGAGTCGGCCGGCGGCGGGGACGGCGCTGAAGGCGGCGCTGGGGCGGGGAGCGGCTGGCCGGGGCAGCGCTGCGAGGCGCACGGCGGCGACGGGCTCGGCGGCGGCGCTGAAGGCGGCGCTGGGGTGATGTCGGCTGGGCTCGGGCGGGCTCCGCTGCGGAGGAGAGGGAGGAAGAGGGAGGAGATGAGGGAGGGAGTCTGGGCTGCCGTCGGCGGCGGCGCTGCGGGCTCATCGTGGTGGTGGGGGGGGGGTCGGGCGATGGTCGGCACGGCGAGTGGTGGTCGAGGAGGAGGTCGACGGGGAGGGTTTTAAAGGGGGCTGGGAGGGGGTCATGGCCGAGGGGGTGGCCGGGATGGGCGGAGTCGGGGAGGGTCGTGGCGAGGCTCGCGGGCGGAGCGCCGGGCGGAGCGGGCGGCGGCGGCGTCTCCGCCGCGAGACGCTGGCACAGGGAGGGGGAGAGGGGCCGGCTCAAGCGGGTCGGGTTCGGGTTCGGGCAGACCCGGCCCGACCCGGTAGGGCTGGGCTGGGCTGGGTCTTGTTGGGCCGGGCTGGGCCGGCCCAATGGGCTGCGGGCCGGGTTTATTTTAAAAATAATAATAATAATAATATTAATAATATTAATAAAATAATTAATAGTTAAATAAATAAATAAATAATTAAATAAATAGTTTTAGGTGTTTTAAAAATAGGTCCGGGGTCCGATAAATTCCAGAAAAATTGTCCTAAGTCCAGTTTTTTATTTTACACCCAAAAATATTATTTTTATAATATTTTAATACTGTTTAATATCAATGAAAAATCATTTAAATATTAAAACCCTGTTTTTAATTTACAGAAAATCCCAGAAAATTCCAGAAAATTGTGAAAATTCCAAGTTTTAAAATTTTAAAAAATCAGGGGGTTTACAATCTACCCCCCTTAAGAGGATTACGTCCTCGCAATCAAAGAATAACCGGTCAACAGAGATGACGCGGTCGCAACATCGTTTGAAAATACATCACAAGATACTTAGGGAAGTACCGTTTCCCTAAAAATTGAAAGTTTACACTTTCCAGAAAAATCTAGTTAAAATTATAACTTTTATGAAAAACCAGGTTGTTATTAACAAGTTGCAATTTACTAGGTTGGGGCTGAGGTCACGAACCAACGGGCACGAGCTAAAACAAGACTAGAAACGGATAACTACAAATCACTTACGCGCATCAGCTACTCCACGAGTCTGCGCGTTCTCCACGGTCTTCGCTGGAGCTTGTCCGTGTCCTTGCAGTTGATTCCTCTGCTGCTGTTGAGTCTGCTGGAAGAGTTTTGCCTGGGTTACCAAGGGTGGCCTCGGTATTGGTGAAGCTTGCAATGCTGGAGAGGCTGACCGTGGTGCTGGTAACACTTGCTGGTTACCTGTTGGTACTCTGTCTCGACGCTCAGGGCATTCTTTGAATAAATACTGACTGGATCTGCAAGCTATGCATAATCTCTTCTTTCGTCTGCACTTGTCCTCAGTGTGGCCTCGCCGGTGACAATATGGACAGACAGGTATTACCGGTGGAGATGCTTCTGGTGGCTGGTGTATGTGAGACTTTCTTGCAATTTCTGCCTGTGGTACTACAGCTGGGGCTGATGAGGCGGGTTGAAGACTCGTCAATGCTTTCTCCCGATGCTGAGGACAATCCTTGGCCAAGTGTTCATTGGTTCAGCAAATCAGGCATAATCCCATCTTACGTCTGCACCCGCTCTCAATGTGGCCTTGTTTGTGACAATGTAGACAAGTGGGCAGTACTTTCGGAGATGCTTCGGGTGGCTGGTGCAGCTGAGGCTTCTTTGGAGTTCCTTCCTGTGGTGTTCCGGCTGGTGTTGATGTGGCTGGTTGGTGAATCATCACTGGTTTCTCTCGACGTTATGGGCAATCCCTTACCGCATGCTTCTGGGATCCACAAGATAGACATTGTCCCAGTCTGCGTTGGCATTTTTTAGCGATGTGGCCTACCTTGCCACAGTAGTGACAAGTAGGAAGGAATGAGGCTCCTGATGCTGTTCTTGGTAGTGGATGTATCTGTGGCCGCTTTGCATCTCTTTCTTGTTGTGATTGGTCCGGTGCTGACGCATACGTCCGCTTTTGGCTGGACTCGATCATTGTGGTGCACTCCACGGGTCTTGCTGCAGTAAGGACGTCCTCGTCGAAGGCGGTTGCATTTGAACTGTTTGGCCTCCGTGACTCCGAGCTAGTTCTGTCGATGGAGTTTTCCGATTGGTTTTGTTGAGCTTCTTGTTGCACCCTCTGATAGGCTTGCATCATTATGTAGAACATGCGGAACATCTGCTGTTCGTCCATAGGCGGTCCCAGTGGGAAGGAAGGCATCGGTGGAGTAGGCTGCGTCGAGGGTGGAACGCCATCCTGATGGGTTATTGAGGCAGGCTGACTGGCTTGACTGCCTTGTGATGATTGGCCTTCACCGATTGGGATCACATCGTCTTCTTGGGTAACCACAACGGTTCGTGGTGTTTCTGCATGATCTTCGTTGCTGGCTTGTGGGTCCATTTCCCTGTATCAAATATAAACGCTAAGAGGCGCACAGGAATCAAGGCAGGATGCAAATTCAAATTAGTCCGAGTACGATACAGATATTAAAAACGATTCAAGCAAGTGGATGAGATCCTAAAAACTTATCCTATCCTATTGCAGGCCTGTTCGGTCCCTAAGTTAAAACCGAACAATTTAGTCGTAGACCTGCATGGGCCACCACAAAAACCATGTCACGCCCCAGTCCCAGAATGTCGAGGGACTGAGCAAGTGGCAATGGCCAGCAGCACGCACCGATGGACAACCCAATTTAATGGATCCATCAGGATATGCTTAAGCTGTAGTCTAGCAGTAATAGGTTACAAGTCTCAGGTATTTCTAATTTCATCCACAGAACAACCACAGATTAATTGCTAGAATAATGCAATGGAAATAAATAAGCAATATTAAATAAGGTTATCTCGAAAAATAAATCCGAGAATTATTCTGTTACATTTAAGAAGAAAGACAGGAAATAAAATGCTGAAATGAAAATACTGGGTATATGAAGCCGGTGCTCAGGAGAAGTCTTCTGGTGCGAGCTCGTCTTCAGGTCCTGGTACAGCTCTTGGAAGTGCTCTGGTACGGGGTATCTCTGGATGGATCTCTTCAGCTATACCTGGGGACATAGTCCATTCCAGGTCCTCAGGGGACATAACAAGGTACAGATAATACAAGCCAAAATATAAGCAGTGCAGCAGCATTAAATAAAACAGCAGGGTAAACTATGTAACCAGCTAAGTAAAAAATACAAGTTGAGAGCATCTCTAGAACTCAGGCTGAGCCACTACCGGCTCTGTGTCGGGGAGTCGGTAGCAGTAATAACACGTAAAGGGTCTAGCTCTGCTGGAGAGTCTACGACCTTACACTAATAGTATATATATATGAAAACAGCCTGTAGCCTGTGTGTCTCTCCCCACCCAATATAATCACACGTCCCATGTCCATGTGGCCCCATGTCCATGTCACGTAAGATCATATCTAATGCAACAAGTCATACAGTATCTAGGAACATAATGTCAATGCCATAAAGTCTGTATCCTATACAGAATCACCATGAATATCTCAAAAGATCCTGTCCATGAATAGTGTCAAGTGTCCTGGGTTCTGTTGTACTTGATAGGACAAGCACCAAGAGTAAGGGTATCGATTATCCAACTCTAAGTGACGTACCCAACACCGCGTACGGGGTTGGCACCCGACTATGATCGGACGCTAAGTACGTCGCACGCTTTCTAGGTTAAGTAGTTAAACAGGTTTACATTTAATTCCACAAGAAATCAAGTAAAATACTATAACCAAAAATATCTGAGAATTGGCAGGCTTTACTTGCCCACTGATGTATAACCAAGTCCAGAAAATAGATAGCAAGCTGCAAGTTTTGGCAAGGTACACTTGCCTGTGGTTCCGGCTCTGATTTCGGCTCTGACTTCAGTTGGATTTGCAGGCGGTACTCCGGTTGCTGAAACAAACATCACCATCAGATCCAGAAGATATCAATCAGCTAGAAATGCCTGTCCTTGGTTCCAATTTGGAGACAAGGGCAAAAACGATAGTTTCGGGCCAAAACGGGGTCCACCTGTGGGCCCGCTTTGCACCGAAAAACGTGTCAGGGTCAACGGTCTCCAAATTCACCAAACTTAGTGTCAACAGGTCAGAAACGCTGATACGAACCCAACGGAACTTTCAGAAATGAATTCCGATGAGCCGATCACAAAATCGCCCGTCGAGCGGGGCCTGTGGGGCCCACGACACGCAATTTTGTCAACGTTCTCGGAATCGAACCAAACTTGGGTCACAGGACCAGCGTATCGCTACGAGTCCGATGGCGCAAGTTTCGTTTCAATCCGACGTGTGTACACAAAGTTAGGTCAAATTACAGAAAAGTCGGATACGGGGCGATGTCCGCGGATACGCGTTGACCCCGGTGTGCACGCACACCCGAATCAGCTTCTGCAAAATCCCGCACGTCCGTATCGACGACGCGCACGTATATGTGAAGACCGCACGCGACCAAGTCATCCCGTTTGGCGGGACGTACTCAGTTCCGGGGTAAAACAGAGTCTGGTTTTTTCCTGTTTTTGGATCGCGGTGTGCGATCACCACAGGACGCGATACCCCGAACGGTTTTTTCTGGCACCGAGAGGGTCATACAGGCTTCGTAACGCAATTTGCGGAATCGAAAACAGAGCTACGAGGCAAAAGTTACAAGTACCTGAAGGGGACCTGAAAACCAGGGATCCGGATCGTGTCCGACACGTGTCGGACATAGGGGAAGAATCTAGGGTTAGGGTTAGGGCTTGGGGAGTCAGCCGGCGGCGGGGACGGCGCTGAAGGCGGCGCTGGGGCGGGGAGCGGCTGGCCGGGGCAGCGCGGCGAGGCGCACGGCGGCGACGGGCTCGACGGCGGGGCTGAAGGCGGCGCTGGGGTGATGTCGGCTGGGCTCGGGCGGGCTCCGCTGCGGAGGAGAGGGAGGAAGAAGGAGGAGATGAGGGAGGGGGTCTGGGCTGCCGTCGGCGGCGGCGCTGCGGGCTCGTCGTGGTGGTGGGGGGGGTCGGGCGGTGGTCGGCACGGCGAGTGGTGGTCGAGGGGGAGGTCGACGGGGAGGGTTTTAAAGGGGGCTGGGAGGGGGTCGTGGCCGAGGGGGTGGCCGGGATGGGCGGGGTCGGGGAGGGTCGTGGCGAGGCTCGCGGGCGGAGCGCCGGGCGGAGCGGGCGGCGGCGGCGTCTCCGCCGCGAGACGCGGGCACAGGGAGGGGGAGAGGGGCCGGGTCAAGCGGGTCGGGTTCGGGTTCGGGCAGACCCGGCCCGACCCGGTAGGGCTGGGCTGGGCTGGGTCTTGTTGGGCCGGGCTGGGCCGGCCCAATGGGCTGCGGGCCGGGTTTATTTTAAAAAATAATAATAATAATAATATTAATAATAATAATAAAACAATTAATAATTAATTAATTAATTAATTAAATAGTTTTAGGTGTTTTAAAAATAGGTCCGGGGTCCGATAAATTTCAGAAAAATTGTCCTAAGTCCAGTTTTTTATTTTACACCCAAAAATATTATTTTCATAATATTTTAATACTGTTTAATATCAATGAAAAATCATTTAAATATTAAAACTCTGTTTTTAATTTACAGAAAATCCCAGAAAATTCCAGAAAATTGTGAAAATTTCAAGTTTTAAAATTTTGAAAAATCAGGGGGTTTAAACCTTCTCAACGTCGATCTTATTTCGTGCTTGATATAGGTTAGGAAGATGACTTATACTAGGTATATACCCTCTTGTATTCAATAACACTATTAGTTAAATTATTGTAAGTTGGATAGTATGTCTCATAACCTAGTAACACCTAGTCCTATTGCCCCATTAATGAAGTATAATTGAATGACACCAGCTATAGACTTGCATAAAAAGATAGTGTTTATCTAGACTATAAAACTTTAGTGTTTATCTAGACTGTAGAACTTAGAGGCCCATACACCAATTTGGTTGACTTTAGACTTAGACAAGAAATTAGTATGGCAACTGTAGAGACAACACCGATCTTCTTGGTGAACTTAGATTATTCAGTACATTCCTCCATCATAATCAAGCGTACTTATATTTTTACTACCTCGACTTATGCTGCTATTATAGCCTAGTTTTGGAAGCTTATTCTTTTATTAAGCTTGTTCATGACATATGTATTATTGGGGGCCCACACTAATACATTGTCTAAATCAGAATTGGTGTATTATGGTCTGATCAACCGTAGTGCACTTGGTTCGCTCTTTGTATCACTACTTTATATGGATTGAGATATAGTTGACTCAACTTGTTAGACGAATATACTTGCCCTCTAGACTGGTCAGAGCATATCATGTCATGTACATAACTGTTCTTATATGAACATGCATATAGGAATTTACCAAAATAAGATTTTAATCCACAACTGCCTTGGCAACTCCCTTTCAAAATTCTTTAATCCCTTCGAATCCCGTATTTGTATTATATCACCTCCTCCTTGAACTCTTTATTGTTGTTTTCGTCTTCCCCTATTTCAGAAAGATGAACGTTCGTGCTTAGTATAAGTTTGATACACGAATGATACTAGATATACTCCATAGGCCAAGTACTCATGATGACAAACAAGAGAGCGTGGCCACAGGAAGCCGTAGATACAGGTACGACCTTAGTTATATGTGTCATTGCATACTCATGACCCCCTTTATGACACGAGACCTTAGGTGCATAATAGACGTAGAATTATATATATGGTGGTTTAGCAGTTATGAGGATATATTGATATTCTACCCAGATGACATACACGCGATACTAATAGATAACGCGAGTAGCAGTAGTAGTATTCTCTTTCTATCACCATCTCGTCCCTTGGGTGGCTCATCTTCTCTTCTATATCCATTCCTTATCTCGTGCTTAACTCTTCCTATCATAGTCGTATCTTTTCGTGCCATTAGAAATTGTTTGATTACTTCAACCTCACCCTTGTATTGTTAGTTAAAACGTAAATGGTTTAGTAGATGATTAATAACTAAAGGATGAGTTCTTAATAATAACCCTTATGTATATGACCTATAGCAATATCTGTATCCTCTTATTACTTTAAAAACCATGTATAGCATCCCTTAGGCTAATAGGAATTTGTTAGACTGTTTGAACTAGTTTATACTTTTAATAGTTTTATAAGTTAGTCAAGACTTTAACTGTTGCCCAAAAACTTAGACTATGCCTAGGAAAGAATTGAAGGCATTTGTTACGAACAGACAACTATGACAAATCGCTGGCAAAGTAGTGACAGCTGTAGCTAGACCGTTGTAGTAAAGTAGTCGAAGTATTTGAAGACATATTGGTCAGGTGGCATGGCAGTATTAGACTACGATACTTGACGGTTACAAAGAAAAATCATGGTTGTGAGATTCAAGACAAGTACCCCAAGATTCTCGACCTAATAAATATATTCGTCTAACAACCTAGACAATAGCCTCAAGAGACTGTGACTACTAGTAGAACTCTTGTAAGTTGGGTAGTGTAGATGAGTTAGAAATAGAATAATGTATGGACAATAAATAAGGAAGTGTTAGAATGGCAGACCATGACTTTTAGGAAGCACTGCTAGATAGCTATGTAGTGTAATAGCTATAGTGATTATTTTATGGGTTAGTGTCAATTTCGAGGACAAAATTTTTGTAAGTTGGGTAGATTATAAACTCCCTAACCAAAAATAGATATTTTGTGTATATTTTATATCATTATATTTATTATAGATATTAAATTTCTTTAGAGTATTCTCTTAGTTAATTAGAAAATAAATTTCTTGATATATTTACTTATATAAATATTTATTTAGAATTATTTTAGGTTATTTTAGATTTTTGGAGATTTTTCTAGAATTTTTGGTAATTAAAACTTAGAAAACATAAATTTCTAGGACTTCTGTGATTTACTATACGACCATACTTGCATTTTGTTCCTACCAAATATTTATTTTAGTTTAAAATATTTAATTATATTTTTCTGTAATTTATTTAGAATTTTAAGAAATTTATTTAGATTTTTAAAATTATTTTAGGATTTATTTGGATATATATAGTCTTAATATTAAATATATGCTAATTTAGTGTTAATAGATATTAATAGGATTTTATAAATTATTTGTATTATCTTTAATTATATTTAAGATTATAAATTATTGAGATAAATTTAAACTCTATTTTAAATTAATTCAAATCCTGAACCTACTAGGAAAGCAACTTCATGCATATCCTATCCTTATTTAAATTTCTCATAATCCTATCCAAATTAACCAATCCTAGTCGTATTTAATTAAGTAGTGTCCACCATTATAAATACCTCATCCTTCATATTTTTCTTCCCAAAATTCCTCTCTTTCCAAAAATAGTCAAAATTCGTCATAAATTCAGCCTCATTTTCTACTAGTTATGACGAATTAAAAAGACGATATCTCCTAGCTCCGGACTCCACGCGCTCCAGTTTTTTTTGTTAGAACTATATCAAGGTTAGTTTTCTGACTCTATAATTTATTTTAATAATTTATGAACCTATTTTTCCAGAAAATTCTAAAAGTGCCAGATGTCCGAAATCAAATACATTTTGGTATTTTCGAGATTTCGGGAGATCCCGAACTCGGAATTTCGAACCGTTTAAAGTTTCGGAAAGCTGACATGATGAAATTCCAGAAAAGTATTTTTTCAGAATTTAAAATATAAGTTTATTCTACTGTAAAATTTGTGCAATATAGACGTAAATAGAAAACCACCGAAAACTATCATCTATTCGCCCTTGTGGCCATAACTTTTACCGACTTGTGATTTTATAAAACCGTTGATTCTGGCATTCATGTAGCACCAAAATCTATAGGATTTTACACACAAATCCAGGATTTGAGTCGGTTGACTTTTTGGTCAACGGATTGCCTCGATTTGCGTGTCATGGATCACAAATCCGTAAAGTTGACTTTCTTTGGACCAAAATTAGGGTTTAACAATAAAATCAGATTATAATAAGATTAAAATACTATTTTAGGTTATTTTATTCAGAATTAAAATAGATTAAATGGAGGAACCTATTTACCCACTTTTGTAACCTAATTTGTTTAATTTATGTGACGGGTAGATCGGACGACGCCTTGTATTGGGACTTCATCCTTTTCAGACCAGGCAAGATACCTTGCCAAATTGCTTACAGTATTTTGCATGCTTAGTATATTTTTGTATATTTATTGTATTTCGGTATATTTTTTGCATGTGTAGTTTTCTTCCAGTCATTACTATGTATTAGATATGTTGACACACACATGGCACTTATTATCATCGAGGACAATCATTAGGCGTATGGGCTTTTAACCACTCTGGTAAACCATAGTAACTAGCACGCACTATGGTGGTCGTGTCCGATGGTCGCTACCCCCGAGGTATGTCGATTGATGGAGTCCGAGGGTCGCTACCCCAAAGGTATGTCGGCTGATGATGTCCACTGACGAGCATATGAGTTGTGAGGATTAGATCGAGTAGCCAACCCTTGCCCATACGTCGAAAAGTTATCCTCATATGCATTCATATAGATGGTCTTGTACAGCGTACTTATTTATTTTCAAATTATATGCATGTTTACTGTATTCAAGTTGGCTCGCTTTTCTGTATCTTGTTACGTCCCTCTGAGGACCTGGTCCTCTGCCAGGTGTATCTGTTCTTGAGTATTTGCAGGAGCACAAATTTGGATGGTTATATATGTTTCGTGGATGTCCTCTCTTCGAGCCCGTGATTGTTAGCTGGTATTCTTATATGGTGTTGTTTTGTTGTACTTATATTGTATTTGCTCTTATATTCGAGTTGGTAGTAGATTTGTTTCCATCCAACTATCATCGTTAGATACTTATGTTGAGATCTAGTTATATAGATGCTGGTTATTCATTTATATTGATTTTCTATGGATGAGATTTAGATTGTACCCTGTGACTTGTGATACATTTTATACCACTTATGGATTGATATTTATATTACAGCGTACGTATGGGTTATGGTTTCCATATATTGGAGTTGCCATATCCATACGGCTGGCATGCTTACGTGTTCCTAGTCCTACGTATTTTGGGACTGGGGCGTGACAAGGACTCTTTCTCTTCCTGGTGTACAACCAGTTGCCCGTGACTATGCAACTACTCTACCACTTTCAATCCTAGCCGAGAACTTTCTGCTCGATTTCTCTTATCCGATGACTTCAGCTCGGTTCAATCTTGCCGAGGACTACACTAGGATCTTTCTTCCTTGCGCAGCTCTTTCATTAGAGACTGCCTCGGTGATCTGGATATTCCGAGTACTTTTTCTTTTCTTTTCTTCTCCTGACTTAGAGCGACTACTTGATAGTCTTCCTCGTCTATGTAAGCAATATGATTATACTCTATTTCATGTCACATTCTGTGCGGTGCCTTAATATGAACTCAAAACTACTTTCGTGGCACATATAAGAAACTACTACCTTTCAACTCAATAAATCCGATTACGCAAATATCAAGTAAGATCTCCATGTTCTATACAACGATAAGGCGGGGTTATCCCCTTATCTATGTGCATTTATCTCTTTTTATTAGTATACAAAGGTTATCGCTAGAAACTAGTATGTATCATTCATTTTCTTAAGTATGCAGCTAAGTAGGGACAGGTTCACCGTGGCCACCCACCTTAGCGATGAATCATATTAGTGGAACGAGACTCCGAGCGTGCCTCTGAAAGTCTAAGTCTGAACTCCATTTGAAGGTCCAAGTCTGAATGTCGTTGCATCGAATGAGTCTTCTCACTGAGCAAGGCGGGTCGAGTCATTGCACTTGTGCCATTTGAATCGGCTATCCGCATTGATGTAGAGCGGGTCGTTACACATTGGATCTTTGATCATTTTCTTTTGTTACACTCTTGGTATGTTTCTTTATATTCCAGTAAAATTTCGTAGCGATTTGGCATCATTGGCTAGGTCAAGTCACCATGTCTTTAATTATTTAATTAGTTCAGATCAGTTTGATATCTTAAAATTCGTGGGAGAAAACTGAAATCCGTCGATTATAGTGATATCGTATGGCTGAAAATGACAATTTGACAGTACATATCGTCAAAATAAGATTGTTAACCTTGTGATTAACCATCTTGTCTTGGTTTGTGTGTCGTAAGTCCCTCTATACAAATTACGAGATAGAAACTCGTTATCTTAAAATTAAATTGATAATTCAAAATTAAAATTATTCAAGTAAAGTTTATGTAGACTAAAATAACCTAGATCTAGATAACTTGGCCTATAAAAAACCTGGTTAATATAGTTGATAAGCAATAACTAAATACTTTTAGGGATCTAGGTAGGTAGAGGAGCATACCAGTAAACTGTGATTTAAAATAAATTTGGGAGTTCCCTTGAACCATAGGTTTTAGGTGAATTTTTCTTCACAACTTCTTCGAAAATCCTCTTCTAGAAGTCCAACTCCAAACCCTAGAAAACTAGCCGGATGAGAGGGGGTTCAATCTAGGTCAAACATTTGTTTGACCTAGCAGGTGGGCCCCAGGATGTGGGTGGTTAGTTGGGTTAGGATTTAAGTTTTTTGTTTGTTTGTTTATTAATTAACCAAATTAATAAATATATTTTAGGCTTTAATAAATCAAAATAAATAGCAATTAATTTTAGAAAATATAAAAAAACAAATAAATATTTTATGCCACAATAAACCTAAAAATAAAGATTCGGGCTAAAATAATTACCTATGCTTCTACTAAAATTCTAGAACTTAATAGTCAATTATTAATAAATAGTTTCCTAGTGTAATTTAAATTCTAATAAATTCTAGAAAATTTCTAAAATTCTCAAAAATAAGTTTTAAAATTGTTTTAAACCACTTCTAAGGTCTTGATATTAGTTCTAACTTCGTGTTATACCCAACACTCTTTACCTATTTCATCAATTTACTAAGATTTCAATTTTGATTTCTATTATATATATAGCGCATCACTTTGGAAAGAACCATATTTTTCATAGCAGGTCCAAGCACATTGCGACTTAGTATCTTTAGATACGAGATGTGCTAAAGTTGAAGGATGCTGAACTTGAGAAGATACATACTGATGTTACTGGTGCGAATATGCTCACGAAGGTTTTGACAAGAGAAAAGTTCAACTTCTGCAGGAGGACATCAGAATGGCGAGCTCCATCACCTAGTCTAGAAGAGGGAGTTGTTGGTGATGGGTGAGGTTCCCTTCCTATGTGGAGAACATCCTAAAGTGTGACTAGTATCATTCGTGTATCTAAGAAGCTTCATAAGTCGAAGGCTACGAAGTGGAGTTAATTTGGACTCATTCTAGAGAGTATCAAAGGCAATAACATGTTGCAATATGTCACTGGTATGTCGTTGGCATGCTTAGAGACGTCAACGTCCATCAAGTTTTGTGTTAAATTTGTGTTCTCACTGTATACTGTTGATGTACCAACGATATTATCGTCGCAACTATGCTAGGCGTACTTGGTTATAATCTGGACCGTTGGATTGATTTGGACTTCCAAGATTGTTTCAAGATTTTGGTAAGTTATATTTGAACTCGCTAATCATATTATAGAAGCCAATACATCAAGTGAGATATAATTCTCAATGGTGCAACTTTCAAAGGAGGAATAAGAAGGATTTTGGGAGAGCTTTGGTTTGATTCAGAAGAAGTTCGTACGAAGATATCCACATCGGCCCACCTCTATGTTCTTCGTTTCGATAAACCTATTTTTTATCTTGTAATCATTTCTTAAATTTGAGTATACCTTTTGGTGATCCGTTTTTGGAACGGTGAGAGAAGTTTTTAGGAAGCCATTGTAATTCATATTCTATTAGTACTTGGTAGAGTTTTTTTTTCGGATTGGACTCCGATAATTCCTTGATTTTTCTCGTCAGAATTTTTTATGTAAATATCGCTTGTACTTGCGTTGTATTCTTTAGTTTGTGGATATTGATGTCGTGAACATTTGTGTTTAACCTAGGTCCTCAGTATTTTCTTCCGGTTTGAAAACAGTGTTTTATTTCGTTGGTTCCGAGTTTATTCCCAACGATGACAAAAGTTCAAACCAAATTGTTAAGGTTGGGAAGTTTGACATGTGGAACTAGATTTGGGGCCCAAACCTGACCTAAACCAAACTAATAGCATTGCAAGGAATGTAATCCTAGAATAATCAGAGGTACTACTAATAGACAAAAGAGAGAGAGGGGGTTGGATGTGCAGATTAGGGGTGAGAAAACTGCAGAGAAGGTGCTCTACTAGGAGGGTTACCAAAATGTAAGCTGATTTAGTTTGTTAAAATGATAACGAGCCCAACATAAATGATGAGGTTTCTCTTGATTGGGCTGAAAGGAAGAAATAGATTGATGCAGCAAATTGGGATTTGATGTTGTGGTAGTTGTTTTTCTTGTTTATGATGTTGTTGTCACATAATCAAGTAACTATAGTTTCTATGTATTACTTGAAAACCTATGAAACTATTAAGCTAAATCCACGATTATAAATGCAATTTTTCAGTTATGTACCAATACGAGATTCCATAAGAAGATCATAACATGACCACAGACTAGAAATTAATCATGCTTCGTAGCATAACGAACATGATGTGCACCATACCCACATTTACAAACCAAAGAGAATAATCAACACTTTACAATCTATCGATACATTCATACACCACACAATCAACTAGAAGAATGTCTAGAGATATCTAAAAATTCTGACAAAAACATTTCAAAGCCAATATAAACACACAAACAGAAAAGGAATTATAAGAGAACAAGGAAATATCTTGACTCTGAAGAAGATCATAACATGACCACAGACTAGAAATCAATCATGCTCTCAAAAAAAACAATACATACTCGTAGAATAACAACATGATGTGTAACATACCCACATTTACAAACCAAAGAGAATAATCGACATTTTACAATCTATCGGTACATTCATACACCACACAATCAACTAGAAGAATGTCTAGAGATATCTAAAGTTTCTGACAAAAACTTTCAAAGCCAATATAAACACACAAACAGAAAAGGAATTATAAGAGAACAAAGAAAATATCTTGATGTAACTTTGAAGCTGCAGGCAGTAGTGATCCAACCTTCCATAAGTAGGTATGTTCTCCAGCAGCAGAAATACCCTCCAAGTAAGTATGTGATCTTCTTCTATATACACATGATTGTGGCAAGCACATATGAGAGCGACCTTCAAGAGTGTAATAAGAAACAACAGCTCACATTTCACATAACTAGTCTACATCAAAATCCATCCAACTTCCCTGACTTCTCTCCAAACTGCTAGACTTTAACATCATCATTTCCTTCCGGTATCGTGGACTTTGAGTTTGGGGATTTCCCAATGATAGCCTTCTTTACCTTCACAATTGAGTGCTTCACCTTCGAAAAAATACTGTTCGATTGGCGTTGAAGGGTCTTTGCAGTTACCTCTTTAGTGTTGTCTCCGCCATCTTTGGCAGACTCGACTGTGTTTTGGTCTGCAGCTTTTTCAGTCTCTTCCTTCTTTCCCTCTGAATCTTCCAAATCAATGGTAGTACCTTTGTCTTTCCCTTCTTCCACATCAAGATCCCTGGAGGTCTGAACCAAAGTAGTGCTGTCAGCTTCGACGCTGTTATTCTTCCCTTCAGCAACTTCAACTCCTCCAGAGGCCTTCTCTCCCTCAACGTGAGAAACTTCAGTAGCACCATCCAGACTTTCAGAGGTTTCAACTACAGGTCCTGGAGTCTCATCCATCTTTTCGCTGACCTTTTCAACACCTCCAGAACCCTCAGACGTGACATGGGAAACTTCCGTAGCATCGTCAGTTTGTGACGCTCCAGTCAAAGTTGGTTCTCCGGCTACTGCAACCTTCTCTTGCATCTCTTCTTCGACCTCGTCTTCTCGTTTTGTAAGCCCTTCAACAATTTCAGTAACGGGACCTGAATCAGTAACAACACTCACATTTTCTTCCGTTACAGATTCCCCTACAAATCCAGAAGAATGCTGATCAGTATCCTTCTTCTCTGATACATCAGAAACCTCTTGGGAAGTAAGGGTCCTGTCCCCAACTTCTGTGAGCTCATTTAAGGGAAGAGCTTCAGCAGGAACCGGATCTGAATTTTCAGATACAGCAACCTCTGGAAGCTTATCAGATATTTCTTCATTGCTCGAGTTAATGAGTTGTGGTTCTTCTTTCGAAGACTCAGGCCTTACCTCATTTTCCTCAGTTGAAATTGTTTCAACCTGGGATGTCTCGGCAGTTTCACTAGCATTTGGAATTGTAATGGTATTGATATTAGGTTCTGTGTCTGTAGGTGATATTGTTGGTTCAGATTTATCTTCAGTTTCTGATACAGAAAATACCACAGTAGTTTCTTCTGTGGATTTTTCTACTTCAGGTAGTTTGTCTTCTTCGGACACTGCTTCTGAAATTGCTGGCTCTGCTGCTGCTTCTGACACCTTGGGCTTCTCTTCTTCAGTGACTGCTGAAATTGCTGGCTCTTCTGCTGCTGCTTCTGATTCCTTGGACACTGCTGAAATTGCCGGCTCTTCTGCTGCTTCTGATTCTTTGGGATACTCTTCTTCAGACACAGCTGAAATTGCCGGATCTTCTGCTACTTCTGATTCCTTGGAATTCTCTTCTTCAGACACTGCTGAAATTGCTGGCTCTTTTGCTTCTTCAGATTCTGAAACCTTCGCTGAAGGTTCCTCCAAGTCTTCTGTGGACTTCTTAATTTCTTCTGTAGGAGGTTCAGGAATATTAGCTACATCAATTTGGTCCTTCAATTCCTTCTCGTGAACTTCAATTGCTGGTTCTACAGCTTGAGTGTCAGATTCTTGTTCAATGCTTTCCCCTTTTCCACCAGTAGCACTGGCCAAAATTTCAGAATTAGAAGCCTTAAGATCTTCTTCCTTTTTCACATCCTTGACCACAGCATCACCCTTCTCATTTTCAGGCTTTTCTTCTGATTCAGTTGAAAATGCTTCAGCATTTCCTAAATCCTCTTTGACTTTTTCTTCCAACTCTTTCCCCTCAAGATCCTTGAACTGGGAAGAACTCTCTTCAGCACCCTTTACTACATTCTCAGTCTCTTTGATTTCCTCAATCACCTGCAAAGTTCAAACAGCCAAATTTTGATGGAAACAATCTCAGATAAGATAGATAGCATGCTATTGCTAAGTATATGCCATGTATATTTTGATCACAGTAACATGTTAGAAACCAAAAAAGGTTGCATTCCAACTGCAAACTTAGAGATGCTAGAGAACAACACTTGTTATGACAAACAAGAAAGAGAGCACAATAACTACATCAAAGCTTAATCCGAAATTTGCGGACAATACTGTTGATATGGTATGTTGGGTGTCATATTTAAGTATAGTATAAGCACATGGGAATATCCCGAGGACATATTTGGGATGCCAGAATATGTCACAGGATATTCCATTATGAGATTATTGTCATAATGGTTGAGATCATTGTATTTATGACTGTAAGGCTATATAATGCCAATGAGACAATCAATAAAATAATCAACTAATTTCAACATGGTATCAGAGCCAAGTTTCCACAAACCCTAGCCGTCACCAAGCTTCCACAAACCAACAGGAGGATTTCCTAGATCTCCTCCACCGAACTCTTCCACGCCCCCCCCCTCCCGTCTTCCCTTCTCCGCCCTTCGCTGTTGCTGTCCCGTCCCGCTGCTGCTGTGGCTACTACTGCTGCTGCGGCTGCTGCGACTGCTGCTGCTGCGACGGCGGCTGTGACATGCGTGCTGCCGCCTCCTCCGCACCAGCACGAGACAACGCCTAATAGGGATGCCTAGATCTGAAAAAAAGGGGGACATGTTCGGATCTAGGAGCGGACGACGAGGACGAGCATGAGTCGTGGAGCGGACGTGACGTGATTTGATAGACGACGCATCGATGGAGGAGATCATCAAGAAGCTAGATTCTGCAGAGGTGGCGACGTTGATGAAGTTGTTGACGATGTCGGCTGGTGAGAACACGACATGAACGTCGCCGGAGTTGAAGCTTCCCTCCATCGATCTGAAATTAGATGGACCAGCCACCTATCTGAGTTGGTCACGGCGGGTGAGAAGAACCCTCGCAGGAGAAAACATGGAGGGGTTCCTGACGGGCGAGGCGACAGAATGAGTGGAAGGCCACTCATATGGTGATCTACATCTGGCTTTTCAACTCCTTAGTCCAGTCTATTGCCGCCACAGTAGACGGTATTGAGATGGTGAAAGATGTGTGGGAGAAGTTGAGAAGGACCTATGTTGGTGTGGGGAACAACTTACGGGTCTTCTAGATAAAGGGGGAGATTGATGACACCGTACAGGGAGAGAAAACGGTGCAGGAGTATGCCACGGAGTTGGAGCGTCTATGGTTGGATTATGATCACTCCTCAGATCGGACGAGCTGCGGGGACCCTAAGTGTAAGGAGAGACAGGTGTGTCTGCAGAAGAGGACGGTGAAGTTCCTCAAAGGGCTGACTGCAGCTTTCGCACAGATGACGGCCCTACTTCTAGCCCAACTGTAAACCCCCTGATTTTTTCAAAATTTTAAAAACTGGATTTTTCACAATTTTCTGGAATTTTCTGGGATTTTTCTGTAATTTAAAAACAGGGTTTTAATTATTCAATAATTTTTAATTGATATTAAACAGTATTAAAATATTATGAAAATAATATTTTTGGATGTAAAATGAAAAACTGGACTTAGGGTAATTTTCTGGGAATTTATCGGACCCCGGACCTATTTTTAAATGCCTAAAAAGTATTTTAATTGATTAATTATTAATTAATTACTGATTTTAATATTATTATTATTATTTTTTTTATTATTTTTTTATATAACCCCGCGGCCCATTGGGCCGGCCCGGCCCAGCCCAACCCAGCCCGCTCCCCACCGGGCCGGGTCGGGTCTGACCGCCGCCCGACCCGCAAACCCGACCCGGCGCCACCCGTCTCCCCCACGAACCCCTCAGCCCGCTTCCCACGCCGCCCCGCCCGGCCGCCGCCCGCTCCGGCCGGCCACCTCACCCCACGCCCGCCTTCTCCGCCACTCTCTCCGCATTGCCCGGCGCCACCGCAGCCCCTCCCAGCCTATAAAGCCCCCTCCTTCGATGCCCCCGCTGCCTCCACCGTGCCGACCACCTCGCCGCGTCCAGCCGCCCCGCCTCGCCGCCACCGGCGCCGCCACCCTGCTCCGCAGCCGACCACCGCCCCTCCTCTTCTCCTCCTCCTCCGTTGGCCTCCGGCTCGGCCACAGCAGCGGCAGCAGCAGCAGCACGGGCAGCCGCAGAGCCGCCCTCCGGCCGCCGCGTGCCCCCAAGCCCGCCGCGCCGCCTCCGCCTGGCCGCAGAGCGCCGCCCCCGGCCGCCCAGTCGCCGTCTCCGCCGTCCCCGCCGCCGGTAGTGTCCCAGACCCAAACCCTAACCCTAATTTGGTTCCTGTGTCCGACACGAGTCGGACACGTGTCGGATACGGTTCGACCCCGGTTTCCGGGTCCTCTTCAGGTGCGTGTATCTTTTTGCTCGTAGCTCCGTTTTCGATTCCGCAAATTGCGTTGCGAAGCCTGTATGACCCTCTCGGTGTCCGGACAAACTGTTCGGGGCATCGCGTCCTGTGGTGATCGCACACCGCGATCCAAAAACAGGAAAAACCCAGACCCTGTTTCACCCCGGAACTGAGTACGCCCCGCCAAACGGGACGACTTGGTCGCGCGCGGTCTTCACAGATACGTGCGCCTCGTCGATACGGACGTGTGGGTTTTCGCGGAAGCTGATTCGGGTGTGCGTGCACACCGAAATCAACGCGTATCCGCGGACATCGCCCCGTATCCGCCTTTTCTGCAATTCGACCTAACTTTGTGTACACACGTCGGATCGAGACGAAACTTGCGCCATCGGACTCGTAGCAATACGCTGGTCCTGTGGGTCAAGTTTGGTTCGATTCTGAGAACGTTGACGAAATCGCGTGTCGTGGGCCCCGCAGGCCCCGCTCGACGGGCGATTTTGTGATCGGCTCATCGGAATTCAATTCTGAAAGTTCCGTTGGGATCGTATCAGCGTTTCTGACCTGTTGACACTAAGTTTGGTGAATTTGGAGACCGTTGACCCTGACGCATTTTTCGGTGCAAAGCGGGCCCACCGGTGGACCCCGTTTTGGCCCGAAACTGCCGTTTCTGCCCTTGTCTCCGAATTGGACCCAAGGACAGGCGTTTCTAGCTGATTGATATTTTCTGAATCTGATGGTGATGTTTGTTTCAGCAACCGAAGTACCGCCTGCAAATCCAACTGAAGTCAGAACCGAAATCAGAGCCGGAACCACAGGCAAGTGTACCTTGCCAAACTCTGCAGCTTGCTACTATTTTTCTTGACTTGTTTATACATCAGTGGGCAAGTGAAGCCTGCTAAATTGTAGTAATTCTTGTTATAGAACTTGCCTGAATTCTTGTTTAAATACATATAAACTTGTTTCAACTGTTAAAACCTAGGACCGAGTGGCGTACTTAGCGACCGATTACCAGTCGGGTGCCAACTCCGTACGCGGAGTTGTGTAACGTCACATAGAGATGGATTTCGAGACCCGATAATTCTCGTACTTGTCTTCTCAGGTACTCCAGAACCCAGGACACTTGACACTATTCATGAGACAGAGTCTTCCTGAGACATTCATGGTGATTCTGTATAGGATACAGGACTTGACAGTGATATTTTATAGACATTATGACTTGCTGCATTAGTTATAATCCCGCTGACATGGACATGAGACGTTATGGTCATGATATGCGTGATTACATTGGGTGGGGAGAGTCACACAGGCTACAGGTTGATTTTATATTATGCCGGCGTCTTAGTCTCACTAAGAGCTAGACAACTACATGATATCACTGCTACCGGCTCCCCGACACAGAGCTTGTAGTAGTTTCAGCCTGAGTTCTTGTACTGCTCTCATGTTGCATCTCACTTAGCTGGTTACATAGTTTGCCCTATTGCTTATTTAATTCCTGCACTGCATTTATTTTGGCTTGTATTTTCTGTACCTTGTTATGTCCCCTGAGGACCTGGAATGGACTATGTCCCCAGGTATAGCAGGAGAGATCCATCCAGAGTTACACCGTACAGGAGCACTTCCAGGAGCTGTACCAGGACCCGAGGACGAGATCGTACCAGAGGACTTCTCCTGAGCATTGGCCGTATGTAGTCAGTTATTTCTATTCCAGTTGATTATTTCCTGTCTATTTGCATTGTTGTACCAGACATACTCTCGGATTGTTTCCCGAGGAATTTATTGAGATTTGACAGTTATTTCTCTTTGCATTACTCTATCTTTTAATCTGTGATTATCTGCTGTGGATGAGAATAGAATAACCCGTGACTTGTAACAATTGCCCTAATTCCTGTTAGACTACAGCTTAAGCATGCCCTGATGGATCCATTAAATTGGGTTGTCCATCGGTGCATGCTGCTGGCCATTGCCACGCTTCTCCAGTCCCTCGGCATTTTGGGACTGGGGCGTGACACCAACCAAAGATTCCTAGCCTTGAGGAGGCTATCTCAGCCATGATCCAGGAGGAGACACGCATCAGGCTGCAAGCCGGGACAGATGGTCCCCCCGAAGCAAAGTCAGCACTAGCGATCACCAGCTCAGCTAACACAGGATCTAAGGGAGAGCCCTGGCAGCATAACCGGCAGTGCTACAACTGTGGGGAGATGGGTCATCATCGGTATGCTTGTACCAAACCACCTTGGGAGGGAGATTCAGGTGGTGGACGAGGACCGTTCGGCGGACGAGGATATAATAGAGGCATGGTCGTGGTCGAGGGGGTAGACGAGGCGGCCGAGGAGGTTATCGGACGAACCTCCTGATATCAGAAGGGAACGGAGAAGCTGATGGCACATTTACTGTGGAGGACCAGACACTGGGAGACATGAGGAGTAGAACAGAGGAGGCGTCCACCTCATTCTTTGTTAGGGGCAACGCTGCCATGTATGCCCATCCATCAGAAGGTACTGACGAATCACTTGCCCTTGCGTCTATCTCTTCCCTTAAATTATCAGATTGGATTATCGACTCAGGAGCATCTCGGCATATGACGGGGAATGCTAGTGAGTTTTCTTCTTACACTCATCTAGCATCAGCAGACAGCATTCAGACAGCTGATGGCACTTTCCAGCCAATGGTCGGTAAGGGTACTGTTAATTGTACAGGTTCAGTAAGATTATCCAATGTTTTACATGCTCCATCCTTTCCAGTCAGTCTCTTGTCCATTAGTTCTATAATCCTCCAACTTAAATGCATTGTTTCTTTTGATATTCCTAATGTGACCTTCCAGGAGAAAGGGACAGGACGAAGACTTGGGACTGGCACTTGGCATGAGGGACTGTGGTACCTAGATCGAGAAGGACTGGACTCAGCATTGGTATCTATGGCAGAGAAGGCTAGCATGGAAGGACTACAGCAAAGGACTGAGGATACCTTGATACTCCATCATCGGAGGATGGGACATTCTTCCTTTGATACTCTAAGTAAGTTGTATCCAGAGATTTATGCAAAAACATATAAAGAGAAATTAGTATGTGATGCGTGCGAGTTAGGAAAACTTACTAGGAGCTCATATGTTGGCACGGGTCATAGGAGCACTTTTGCTTTTGAGGTAGTACATTCTGATGTCTAGGGTCCATGTGCTACTAACACTATGAATGGTTATAAGTACTTTGTTTCTTTCATTGAGTGTGCCTCTCGTGTTACCTGGTTATATTTGATGAAAAATAAGAATGATGTACCTGCTTGTTTTCGGGATTTCCATAAGCATGTCCAGACTCAGTACAAAACAGTTGTGAAGGTACTGAGGTCTGACAATGGAACGGAGTATACCAACAGGACGCTTGCAGAATACCTGTCAGCACACGGAATACAGCATCAGACCACCTGTGCATACACACCAGCACAAAATGGAGTTGCAGAAAGGAAAAACAGACACCTTCTGGAGATCGCAAGAAGTATGATGATCGACATGAATGTCCCACAGAGTCTGTGGGGGCATGCAGTGTTGACAACAGCTCAACTCATCAACATGATGCCCTCTAAGGTCCTCTGATGGAAGTCCCCATGTGAGGTATTGCAAGGCAATAATAGTGGGATACTCCCACTGAAGGTGTTTGGGTGTGTGTTTTTGTGAAGGACAACAGGCCATCAGTTGGAAAACTTAACCCTAGAGCGGTCAAATGCATCTTCGTAGGCTACTCGGCGACCCAGAAGGGGTATGTGTGCTGGAGTTCAGTAGAGAAGAAGAAGTTTGTCAGTATGAATGTCCACTTTCGGGAGCATGAGCCATACTACCGCCAGGACGAAACTTCACACAACACGCCTAATACTGCCAGTATTATGTGAGAGGGGGAGATGGAGAACTTGGTGGTAACCGATTTAGAAGTTTGGCATGGAGGCACGGAGAAGGGACAAGAAGGTGAAGGTGTTAGGCCTACGGCTCAGGGAGAGTTACTTACCTACAGCAGGAGAGAGAAGCAAACTGCAGGACCAGTACCGACAGTGCCAGTGCCAAGTCCTTTGCCTGCGTTCGTCCCAACTCCTGAGGCACCGACACCAACCCCCCTTCAGGTGATACCCCCTCCTTCACAAGATATCATTCCTCCTACTTCTACTCCTCCCACACCACTATCTGTACGGAGGACCACTCGCAGCAATGCAGGAAATCATATATTGTCTTCTAGCCAGAAAACTATGAGCATGAGAGGGGCAACAATAAAATTTTGAAGGTCAGTTGGTTAGTAGGTAGACCTATCTTTTTACTATACAATTTAAGTCCAAAGCTTATGCAATCAAGGAGTGCTCTCCGAGCTGTCCTAGAATATAAAGAGTCTAGACGAAGATGTACGATTTACATTTTGCTAGATGGAGTTGCACTCATCTCTATGATACGTTAAGACAATGAGTAAAAGAAATCACATTCCCATAGAGGAACAAAAAAATTCTAGGGAAAAGATATAATTTTATATGTAGGTACTAGGTACGGCTGAAAAGATATAATTTTATATGTAGGTACTAGGTACGGCTGTGTACATCTTGACTCTCCACATATTCTGCGTAAGTGGGAGCCTACAAAAGAGCATAATCATGCCAACATTAAGACTGATCATTATTCTTTTTGTTTTTATCATTCTAGGTATGAGCATCCTCTGTGCGTAGAATTTTTTGCTCAAAGAGCTCGAACTTGAGATACCTACCATCTACCAACTCTTCTAGCCTTCCTGTTGAGTTTAGTAATAGTTATGGAAGTCACCGGACAGATACGTCTATACAAAAACATAACGGCCAACACAAATGAAAGGAATGGAATGAATAAAAGGGAAAAGTACTTTTTAAGTCGTCTATTTACTTACCAATCCTCTTCTTTAACACTTATATACGCCCGGTGATGTTGTTGGGGAGGAGGAGGCTAAGTAACAAGTCATCAATTATAAAATTGTAACCAAAGGGCTGGAATTGATCCTAGTACTCTGATTACATGAATCTAATAGCTACTATTATCTTGTTTTATTCAGTTAATTTCCTCTACAGTAATATATACTGGCTAACTGGCAGAAATTTGGTATCTATTTTTATTTTAAATCAATATAAATTTTTTTAACATCTTTACACAATAAACTATTTTGTATCCAAAATTTGGCATCCATTTTTTTTTTTCATTCATACAAAAGATGCTATTTAAACCAAATAAAGTTTTGAGTATGGATGATAAGATAATATCATATGAGATTTGTTATAATCCATCCGCAAGATTAAATTTTGTCAAATTTAAATTAAATTATTCTGCATCAAAAATATTCTTTTTAAAAATCAACAAATATATAATATCATATAAAATTTGTTATTATTCATACTCAAAATTATCTATTTGTCAAATTTAAATTAAACTATTTTGCATCCAAAATTTGGCATCCAAATATTTATTTTTAAAAATCAACAAATAAATAATATCTCATAAACTTTGTATCATTCATACGCAAAATTATCATTCATATAAAATTTGTTATTTAAACCAAATAAATTTAGATAATAACAAATTTTATATTGATTTAAAAAATAGATACCAAACTTCTGCAAGATGGACTGCCTCCAGTCTGTCCGAGACCCACTGGCGTAACCTTTCTCTCCTTCACATTTTTTTCTTAAACTTAGTTTCTCTACCCCTAATATATTTAAAACAGATGACTGTATTTGAAAATTTCTGTATTTTATTTTATTTTATATATTTTTTCCATGGATAGATAAGCGAAAGATACAAGGAATACAAACTTGCGGGTGTAACCTGATCATAGAAGGAGTATATAAATCAACAAATAGTGTCATGAAAGATTCCATAGATGTTGTTGTGTGTCCCTAGAGGAAAGCAGTAGTTGTATCAAATTTAGTATAATCGTTTAATGTTCCACAACTTTCTTTAACCTCTACCACCTAATTTCTCATGAAAATCCCACTTGGTATTGCTCTCTAACTCCAAAATCCTACTAAAAACAACAATAAAGTTTGAATATTTTCTCATCAAACTCTAAAGTCACAACCATATAAATCAAGAAACAATGCAAAAAAGAAAAGAAAAGAAAAAGTAAAGAGCAGAAATAAAAGTTTCTTTCTTCTCTAGAGAGTACATACCACTTCAGCAGTTTGTTCTGCTGCAGAAACTTCAGTTCCCATGGATTCTTGAATCTCTCAAGACTCTATGGGTATGCTTATTGAGAACAGAGAGAGAGAGAGAGAGAGAGAGAGAGAGAGGGGTTTAGGGAGTCTTAGGGAGTGTGGTTTGTGTTTATGCTACTGATTGCAAAGAACCAAAAGACACCAACAAAAGAACAAAAGACACCAACCAAATAGGGAGATCACACAAGCATGAGCTGTGGCAAGGGGGAGATACAGGATGGCATGCATGTGTGGATATATTGCTAATACTACCCAAAAATATTGTACCACCCCTTTAAAATTTGGATTTGCACATGTATCCTTTGGAAATAATTCTTTTTGCATTATTCATGTCGCAAACATAATACAATTTGAAAAATAATTTATGACCCGCAGCAAACTAATAAAATTACAGTATATTAGGAAAAGAAACTGTATTTTTATACGTTATTGTCATGATTAAACAATAAGATCTATTATCTATATCCTTGAAAACAATTAATTTTTTTACACCCTTCTCACAAGCTTTTGTGAAATATGTATACAATTGTCTTGATCATAAATAGTTTGAGACCCGAACATAATATAAGAATGAAAAGGGATCATCTCAGTCAAAATTATTGATAAGTAAATTTTGTTACTTACTCACAAAAAAAAAATTTAATATAACAAAACATCCATTTTATGCATCATAAACTTTAATGTTATGGATTCTCTTTTTTGATAGATTGTAAATGTGGACTCATTCATGTAAAGAGTTAGAATTTTGAAAGTAAGCATGCAATTAGAAATTTCAAAAGGGTAAATATACAAACATATATTATAGAAGGTAAATTCTAAAACAATTCTAAAAGAAAACTTGAATATTAATTAGCATGGCAATGGGGGTAGTGGTCATTGGCATGATGAGATCAGCTGGGAGCATGTGGTATGGTGGGGACGGTGTCTTGAAATGATTGGGAAGTGGATGAGTTGTGAGAGGGGGATTATTTCGATAGTCGATCCCATTTGGTTGCTTTTCATATCTTTTTTCATGCTTTTGATCTTTATATGGAATTCCCCATCAGGGATGGTCCTAACACTACTTTCCATTCCCCTCGATTTTTTTTTTCCATATTTTCTTTAGCCAAAAACACAGGAATATATATATATATATAGAAGAGTTGTGAGAGGTGGATTATTCGATAGTCGATCCCATTTGGTTGCTTTTCATATCTTTTTCATGCTTTTGATCTTTATATGGAATTCCCCAACACTACTTTCCATTCCCCTCAAGACTTTTTTTTTTTTCCATATTTTCTTTAGCGAAAGAACACAGGAACACACACACACACACACACACACACACACACATATATATATATATATATATATATATATATATATATATATATAAATGAGTTATAGTGTTCATTTTCCTAAATGAGATATGCATATGTGGACCAATATGAATAGAGTGTACTAGTGCACATGGATATTTAGGAAAATGAATACTATGACTCATATCCCGTTTACCCATATTTTTTTTTCTTCTTCTTCGAAGAAGGTAAATTTTATTTTGATCTGAAAGACTACAAACACACTCTGAAGACCTTACAATCACAGTCTGTGAATGCTACAACCCGGTGTGAATGCCACATCACGACATGACACAACCCGAATGCTACGTGCACCTGCACCAGAATCGTATCTGCACCACATCGTGTCCCACTGCACCTGCACCTGGCCCAAACCACTCCCGGTTGCTCCACATATTAATTTTCCAAAGGAAATTAATGTTACTCCCGTTGCTCGAACCAGCAACCTCATGGGGAGATATATCTCACTCTAACCACTTGTGCTAGAGGTCCTTGGCGCCTTATATATATATATATATATATATATATATATATATATATATATATATATATGACGTCTTATATATGTTGGGTCCAGTCTGGATTTGGTAACAGTAAATTTTGGAGCCCAAATATAGTCAAAGATTTGATTTGATGCGATTTAAAATCTACATTAAATATTTGATTTGACTAGATTTACAAATTTGTATCAAATATTTAATTTGATCATATTTGGACGTCCATAATTGGTCCTTGCTATTTTAGGTAATGTGTTTCCTATTTTAGGGTTTTCTTTTTAGGGATTTCTATGACCTAAACTAGGGTTTCTCAACTATATATATGGGTTGAGGGTGGAGGCACAAATATGAGCACAAAGTGGAGATTCAGGGTGCTTGTCCACAGAAAATCTAAGAGAAAGTCCATACTTTGCTCTTAGGGATTTTCATCCAAGATAATAGAAAATAAGATCTGACCGAGGAGTTGTCACCTTCGTTTAGGGAGATCGCTACGTGTTTGGTGAGTGATTTCATTGTAATCTTTGTCTTTTCTTCTTGAATGTGGTGAGGGGGTTGAACCTATTAGGATAAAGGGTTCAACATTGATTTTTGTCAATTTTGTAATTTAACCTGAGTTATATAGATTAAAATTTGTCCAGGTGACGTAGTCACCGCCATATATATTGTCTTTATCTGTGCTTGGTGTTCGTTAGACGAGAGTTGGTTATCTCAGGTGGGTTGGCCTAAGTTTCCGCTACGGTCAATTTCAGACATGATGTCAGAATGCTTGTAGGGCGTGTCCGATTTCCAACGTCTAGTATCAGAGCATCTGGCTCTGGTGTTTAATTCCCAACAACTAGTATCAGAGCTCTCAGGTTCGCGAGAGAAAATGTACAACCATGTCTACGAAGCAGATGAACACACGTATATCACCCTCACAGGGAAAAATTGGGCAATTTGGAAGCCAATGATGGAGGATCTACTATTGTACAAGGACTTGCATGGTCCATTGGAAGGAGACATTGTAAAGCCATCGGACAAAGCTGTTGATGACTGAAAATGACTGGATCGAATGGCTGTTGGATTCATCCGCCAATAACTCGATGATTCGGTATTTCACCACGTATCCATGGAGATTTCAGCAAAACTATTGTGGGAGAAGCTGCATTCACTGTACAAAAGGAAGACGGCTAGCAACAATGCATTTCTTATTTGCCAACTCGTCAACTTGAAGTACACAGAGGGTGCCCCAGTGGCACAACATCTGAACGAAATTCAAGGTATCATCAATCAATTGTCTGCGATAAAGATGGTGATTGATGATAAGCTTCAGGTCCTTCTGCTTTTGAGTTCTCTGTCAAAAAGTTGGAAGACATTGGTGGTGTCGTGAGCAACTTTGCACCTGATGGAGTTGTCATGATTAAGGCAGTTAAAAATAGTTTATTGAATGATGAGGTCCGACGTAAGCAAGTTGAATCTTCGCAGGAATCAGCTCTGGTTTCTTCCTATGGAAAGGTAAGACATGTCACAAGCGAAGATAAGGGAGAGTTCTCGGGATCTTACGACTATGGACCGCAAGAAAGGATGTTATCACTGTGGCAAAAGAGGTCATATCAAGAGGAACTGTATGAAGCTAAAAGCTGAGAAGGCCAAAGGCAAGGATGATCAAGAGGATCTCATGGATATGGGAGATCTCATCATTCCAGCAACTGCAGAGGAACCTTGTAGCATGTGTCATGATAGCGATTGGATCATGAATACGGGAACGTCGTATCATGCCATACAATATAGGAGGATCTTCACGTCATACCGAGGTGGTATGTTTGGGCGTGTGAAAATGGATATCAAGGGGACGACTGCATTTGTAGGCATCGATGATGTGCACTTGACAGCAGAGCTTGGTTAGAAGCTCGTTCTCAAGGGTGTGCGACATGTACTGAGTTTGTGGTACAACTTAGTTTCGGTACGGAGGCTGATGGGTGATGGTTGTCATAGCATATTTGGGAACACATGTTGGATGCTTATGAAGGGTTTCCAACAGCTCGCTCGAGGAGATTTTTGTTGTGGAATTTATAGGCTCAAGCTGCTGAGTTGTACAGACGAGCCACAAACATTGGATGTAGAGTCGATGGGTGTTCGACAGGAGTTAGTGGATCATCAAAAACTTGCTGATGAGGGTCTTCAAGATATTTTGTTGGTTACGAAGGATTCGTTCGTCGAGACAAAGCAACAAATATTGATAAGCTTAAAGATTGATGGTTAGTCTGTCGGTCCCATGACAGTTGGTCGATCCCCAAGTGGAGATTATACCACGGATCCGATTTTCGTGATGGGTGGTTTGCCAAAGCTTCACAGAACGACATTAGTTTCAATAGTTCAAAACTAGGAATTAGATCATGGTGCGCAACAAACTCAATCAGAGACGAGTACATCTCCATTTGTATAGTTTTAGAAGAGTTGTGGGTCATCGATAGCGTCCACAATAATGATGTTCTTCTCGAGGATACATGTGTACTGGGGAGCTTCAGTGTCAGACACGAAGGTGGATAATTTTATGAGTCTAAATCTCGGAAGAACCGTACTGTTCGCTTGGTTGGGGGCCAACTAAGGATGAAGAAGCTCATTAGAACGATAGTATATTTTGGTAGAAGGCGGAAGTCGGGGACAGTCAGCCAAGACTTATGGTGAGACTGATCGTCAGGAACTTCGATCTTGGTCGTATCATTGATATCGACAGGATCCCAGTGGTGCATGAGGCGCTACATATGGCAGCTAGCCTCGACGTGACGGTCGAGGATCTGGTAACGTAGATGCAAAGCAGCTCGGGGGATCAGAGATCGATGACATGAGGAAGCAGGAACTCTGTCGCGGGACAACATGCATGGAGTCCAGTTGAGGAGCCATGGGGTCAACATCCTCTCATCAAACTGGATGAAGGGTATGTTTGGTCCAGTCTGAATTTGGTAACAACAAATTTTAGACCCAAATATGGTCAAAATTTTGATTTAATACGATATAGAAATCTAGATTAAATATTTTATTTGATTATATTTATAATTTTTTATCAAATATTTAATTTGACCATATTTGGACGTCCATAATTGGTGCTTACAATTTTAGGTAATGAGTTTTCTATTTTAGTGTTTCCTATTTAGGAATTTCTATTACCTAAACTAGGATTTCTCAACTATGTATATGGGTTGAGGGTGGAGGAACAAAGTTGAGCACAAAGTGGAGATTTAGGGTGCTTGTCTACGAAAAATTTAAGAGAAAGTCTGTCACTCCCCGTTCCCAATATGCGTATATGGAGCGTATTATTTTCTCGTTTGCATGTTATTATTTGGTTGCATGAGACTAGACCCATTCTTTGGTTTATCTTGGTTCTTGATTTATGGTTTGGGTTGGTTTGGTCATGAGTTGAACCCATGGTCTAAACCTCAAACCCTAGCTATATAACCTAACTTCTTCTTCTCTCTCTTTATTCTTTCTTTGCTTTCTCTCCCTCCTTTTGTTTCCTCCATCCTTAGGAAAGTACACCTTGCATGAGAAATGGAGTAAGTTTCGTCTCGATCCGACATGTGTACACAAAGTTACAGCGTGTTCCAGAATAGACGGATACGGGACATTGTCGGCGGATATGCGTTGATTCCGGTGTGCACGCACATCCAAATCAACTTCTGCGAAATCCCACTTGTCCGTATCAACGTCGCGCACGTTTCGGTAAAGATCGCGTGCGACCAAGTCATCCCGTTTGGTGGGGCGCACTCAATTTTGGGGTAAAACAGGGCGTTGGTTTTCCTGTTTATGGATCGCGGTTTGCAATCACCACAGGACGCGATGCACCGAGCGGGTTGCACGGACACCGAGAGGGTTATACAGTCTACGCGTTACAACTGACGGAATTGAAAACGGAGTCACAAGGAGAGAGATATGGATACCTGAACAGGGCTCCGGGAAATCAAATTTTCTCGTGTCCGACACGTGTCAGGGTGCTGTGTCCACAGAAACTAGGGTTAGGGTTAGGGCATCGACGGATACTTCGCCGGAGGAGCTCGCCGGGGAAGGCACTGGGCTCGGGCAGGTCGTCGGCGGCGAGGCGGAGCCTGGGCGGCGCTAGGGCGACCGGGTCGAGGCTGGCCGGGGCTCGGCGAAGCTCTGGCCCGCTGCTGCTGCTAGTGCTCTCGAGGGCGGCCGGCTCTGCGGGTGTGGCGAGGTCGAGGGCTGGAGGAGAGGACGGTCGGGCACGGCGGAGAGGTCCGGGCACGGCGGCGCTGGGCAGCAGGTCGGGGGGTGAGGAGGGTGGCCGACGTGGTTGAGGGGAGCGGGGAAGGAGGCGGAGGAGTTCTGCGGGTCAGGGGAGAGGGGTTCGACGAGGTTCGTCCGCTGTGGCGGAGCCGAGTCGAGGTCTGGAGTCGAGCGATGGGTACGGGCGGCGTTAGGGTTCAGAACTGGAGGGCGGCACCGAAGTTGGGGTGATGGCGGCGTCGGGCTGAGGAGGGAGGTTGTGAAGTGGGTTTCGGGTTAGGGTGGAGCGGAGAGGCCGGGGCTCGTCGGAGGATATGATCGGGCTCCGGCGAGGACGGGTGGAGCGAGGAGAGAGGGAGACGACTGCTAGGTTTCCGACGGGCTGGGGTTCGACGGCGGCTTAGGGTTTGCGGCGCTAGGCACGCACGGATCCCGAGGGGGTTAAATACCCGCACCGCCGGGTCGGAATAGTAATTCCGACCCGATTTGGGATTAGGGTTTGGTTCGGGTCGGGTGCTCAGCGGGTCGGGTCTGACCCGGATCCGACCCGTTAAGAGGGTTGGGCCGGTTCGGGCAGACCGACCGGTTCGGTTTAATACTGGTTTGGTTTATTCTGGTTTAATTGAACCGGGTCGGATTTAATTCGGTTTATTTAATCAATAGTTTTTAGGGCTTTAAAATTTATTCTAGGGTCCAATAAATTCACCGAAAATTACCCTATGTCCGGTTTTTCACTTTGTACCGAGAAGCATGTCAGGGTCAAAGGTCTCCAAATTCACCAAACTTAGTGTCAACAAGTCAGGAACGATGATACGAACCCAACGGAACTTCCAGAATCGGATTCCGATGAGCCGATCACAAAATCGCCCGTCAAGTGGAGCTTGTGGGGCCCACGATACGCGATTCTGTCAACGTCCTCAGAATCGAACCAAACTTGGGTCACAGGACCAGCGTATTGCTACGAGTCCGATGTCGCAGGTTTTGTCTCAATCCGACGTGTGTACACAAAGTTACAGCATGTTCTAGAATAGACGGATACGGGGCGTTGTCGGCGGTTACGCGTTGATTCCGGTGTGCACGCACATCCAAATCAACTTCTGCAAAATTCCACACGTCCGTATCAACGTCGCGCACGTTTCGGTAAAGATCGCATACGACCAAGTCGTCCCGTTTGGCGGGGCGCACTCAGTTCCGGGGTAAAACAGGGCGTTGCTTTTCCTGTTTTTGGATCGCGGTTTGCGATCACCACAGGACGCGATGCACCGAGCGGGTTACACGGGCACCGAGAGGGTTATACAGTCTACGCGTTGCAACTGACGGAATTGAAAACGGAGTCACGAGGAGAGAGATATGGATACCTGAACAGGGCTCCGGGAAATCGAATTTTCTCATGTCCGACACGTGTCAGGGTGCTGTGTCCACAGAAACTAGGGTTAGGGTTAGGGCATCGACGGATACTTCGCCGGAGGAGCTCGCCGGGGAAGGCACTGGGCTCGGGCAGGTCGTCGACGGCGAGACGGAGCCTGGGCGGCGCTAGGGCGACCGGGTCGAGGCTGGCCGGGGCTCGGCGGAGCTCTGGCCCGCTGCTGCTGCTAGTGCTCTCGAGGGCGGCCGGCTCTGCGGGTGTGGCAAGGTCGAGGGCTGGAGGAGAGGACGGCCTGGCACGGCGGCGAGGTCCGGGCACGGCGGCGCTGGGCAGCAGGTCGGGGGGTGAGGAGGGTGGCCGACGTGGTTGAGGGGAGCGGGGAAGGAGGCGGAGGAGTTCTGCGGGTCAGGGGAGAGGGGTTCGACGAGGTTCGTCCGCTGTGGCGGAGCCGAGTCGGGGTCTGGAGTCGAGCGGCGGGTACGGGCGACGTTAGGGTTCAGAACTGGAGGGCGGCGCCGAAGTTGGGGTGATGGCGGCGTCGGGCTGAGGAGGGAGGTTGTGAAGGGGGTTTCGGGTTAGGGTGGAGCGTAGAGGCCGGGGCTCGTCGGAGGAGATGATCGGGCTCCGGCGAGGACGGGTGGAGCGAGGAGAGAGGGAGACGACTGCTAGGTTTCCGGTGGGCTGGGGTTCGATGGCGGCTTAGGGTTTGCGGCGCTGGGCATGCACGGATCCAGAGGGGGTTAAATACCCGCACTGCCGGGTCGGAACAGTAATTCCGACCCGATTTGGGATTAGGGTTTGGTTTGGTTCGGGTCGGGTGCTCAGCGGGTCGGGTCGGGTCTGACCCGGATCCTACCCGTTAAGAGGGTTGGGCCGGTTCGGGCAGACCGACAGGTTCGGTTTAATACTGGTTTGGTTTATTCTGGTTTAGGTGAACCGGGTCGGATTTAATTCGGTTTATTTAATCAATAGTTTTTAGGGCTTTAAAATTTATTTCGGGGTCCAATAAATTCACCGAAAATTACCCTATGTCCGGTTTTCCATTTTACACCATAAAATATTATTTTCATAATATTTTAATATCAATTAACAGCAATTAAAAATTATTTAATTACCAACCACCTAGGTTTTAATAATAGAAAAATCCCGAAAAATTCCAGAAGATTGCGAAAATCCAAATTAAAAATTCTTAAAAAATCAGGGGATTTACAATATTCATGATGATAGGACATTACGATGTGGTAATCGTCTTTATGTTCCAAATGGAGAGATTCGACAAGAGCTGATGACGGAAGCTCATAGTTCGATATATTCTATTCATCCTGGAGGCACCAAGATGTATCGTGACTTACGACAACACTTTTGGTGGCATGGAATGAAAAGAGAGATAGCTCGCTTTGTAGCTAAATGTCTGGTATGCCAGCAAGTAAAGGCAGAGCACCAGAGGACAGCAGGATTATTGCAACCACTTCCGATTCCAGAGTGGAAGTGGGAGCACATCACTATGGACTTCGTCACGGGTTTTCCCAAGAGTCCAAGTGGCAGATATGCAGTATGGGTAATAGTGGACCGACTCACCAAGTTAGCCCATTTCTTGCCTTTTAGAGTCGGCCAGTCTACATAAGCTTTGGCTGACTTATATATGAGGCAGATCGTGAGATTGCACGGCATACCAGTCAGCATTGTATCAGACAAGGATTCGCTCTTTACATCGCAATTTTGGAGGAGCATGCAAGAGAGTCTTGGAACTCGTCTGAAGTTCAGTACATCTTACCACCCACAGACAGATGGGCAGTCAGAGCGTACTATTCAGACATTGGAGGATATGTTGAGGGCTTGTATGTTAGACTTTGGAGGATCATGGGAGGACCACCTACATCTTGTGAAATTTTCTTACAATAATACCTATCAGGCGAGCATCCAGATGGCTCCGTTTGAAGCATTGTATGGAAGAAAATTTAGGTCTCCTGTGTGTTGGAGTGACGTGGGAGAACGTCAGATTTTGGGACCAGAGTTGGTAGTCAACACCGTAGAGACAGTTAAGAAGATACAAGGACACTTACGAGCAGCGCAAGATAGACAGAAGCAGTGGGCAGACCTTCATCGTCGTCCCTTGGAGTTCAAAGAGGGCGATCATGTCTTCTTGAGGATATCACCTACCAGAGGCACCATTCGATTCGGAGGACGTGGCAAGTTGAGTCCAAGGTATATTGGACCATTTGACGTGCTAGAGAGAGTGGAAGAAGTGACATATCGACTTGCGCTACCACCTTCACTTGAGGGAGTACATGACGTATTCCATGTGTCGCAGCTCAGGCGATCTGTGGCAGACAGCAGTCATGTTCTCGACCATTCGGAGATCACCATTGGGCCGAGCTTGTCATATCAAGAGCAACCCGTGGGAATCCTTGATCGTCGAGAGAAAGTATTGAGGAACCAGTCTATTCCCTTTGTCCGCATGGCATGGAAGCATGGCGCGCTAGGAGAATCAACTTGGGAGCGCGAGGACGACGTGCGCAAATATTTTTCGAACATATTCATTGACCAAGGTATGAATTTACTTCGTTGATTTATATCTTATACCATCATTGACTTTCTACCGTGGCTTAGTTTTAATTTCGAGGACAAATTTTTTATAAGTTGGGTAGAATGTAAAACTCCCAATTTTATAATCCATATTTTTATTTTTATTATTATTAATTGTTAAATTTATTTATAGTAATTATGAGATAAATAGAAGAAATAGATTTTATTTAATTTTTATTTTAGGTGTTTGTACATTTAGGGGATTTATGGAGCCATTATAAATTTTTCCTAATTTATTTCATGTAGGAGACCCTTTGGACAGTTGCTAGCTTAATGGTATGCAATAATATAAATTCTAGAATTTTCTATGTGTATATATATATATATATATATATATATATATATATATATATATATATATACATATATAATTTATTAGAAAAGAAAAAGAAAGAAAAAGAAATGAAATAGGAATTATAAAAAGAAAAGAAATAGAAAATAGAAAAAGAATAAGAAAGAAAAAGAAAGAAAAGAAAAAGAAAAAGAAAAAATATTTTCTAACGGATCTAACCCAAATCCTAACGAACCCTACCCGCTTGAAAACCCAACCCGTTATGAAGTAGAAAATATCAGCAGTAGCAAAACCGACTTAACCCCTCCCCCCCTCCCCCCCCCCCCCGGCGGAAGAACTCGACGCAGACCTCTTTCTCTCTATATATAACACTTTCTCCTAATCCTAAACCCTACTCTAACCTCTCCACTCTCGACCTAGACCGCCGTGCCGCCTCCAGCCACCGCCGTCGACCTAGCCTCCCAGCCGGAGCCGCCCCGCGCCGCCCGCACGACGTCCGCGACCATCGCGCGCTGCAGTTTGGAACAGCAACTTACCTGTGTTCACAACATATTTTTCGTCTCCTCGCTCGACCAAACTCGACCCCATTTTCACCGGTACGTTCACTACCTATCCCTCTCTAAATCCTGTGTATGTTTACCAAGTTCAGCGCGTAAACCTAGGCGAAAACAGCGCCCAAGTTGACAAAAAATGATAACTTTTGGGTATCGCAGAAAACTGCGGTAACTACCTATGTTCACGGATTCGTATCTCCCACCACAGAGATCCGAATTCGGTTTTTCTTTTTGGTATGCGAAGACCACCTAACCTAGTTTATTTTCTGTAAATACAATAATTTATTAACTGCTGTGTGTAGAAATAAACCAGTTAGAAAATTCTAAAAAACTTACTTTTTTTAAATTCCAAAATTTGTGATACGGAGCGCGTCCCGCTAAACGGGACTGCCCTGTCGTGTACCAAGTGTACCAAAAGGTGCGCGCAGTGTACCCGAATGTGTAAGATTTCGAAGAAACTGATTTGGACGGGTGTGCGCGTCGAAATCAGCCCGTATCCGCAACAAATCTCCCGTGTCGTAACTTTTGTAAAGGTCCTGCGCATTTTGTGCACGCTCGTCAGAATTCGACAAAACTTGTGCCACTGGACTCGTGGTATCGCACTGCTCCTGTGACCCAATTTTCACGTAATTCTGAGACAGTTGACCAAGTCGCCAATTGGTGGGCCCCACGGTTGACTTTTTGGGCAAAATTGTGTTCGGCTCACCGGAATCCACATTTGGACATACCGCTGAGTTCGTACTGACTTTTAGAATTTATTTGACCTATAATTTATCCTATTTAGAAACTGTTACCCCTGGCACGCTTTTCGGTGCAAAGTGGCCCACATGTGGACCCCACTTTGACCCGAAATTATCGTTTTGCCCTTGTGTCCAAATTGGACAAAAGGATAGTGATTTCTAGCTATCTCACTGATTTCGAAAACGTTGGTGATATCTATTTCAGCATCCGGAGACGTTTGTTCGGAGGCCTTAGTTCCAGATCCTGTGTCCTTGACATTTGGACGCTTGCACTATACAGATTTCTTGCCAGGCAAGTATACCTTGCCATTGTACTATTATTTACATTCTATATGATGCATGCATGTTTTATTTCTGCTTATTTAGTTTATTTATTTTAACCGCTATATATATTGCGCGTCCAAGGAAACTTGGGTGCAACGACGGTGTCGTCGTATTCTGTTTTTATTTATGTATATGCATTGGGCCTACTTTATGAGACCACCCCATTATCATGAGGCATCCTTATGTTTCATTGGCCATGACACTATTCTTACACGAGTGTGAGTCACATGTAGGATACGGACTTGCGTATTCGGCTGGCCACTGGTACGTATAGGTCGTACGACAGATAGGGATAACTGCCAATAGAAACTTTGTATGCTAGTAGACCTGGCAGTTATTTAGAGGTTTTATCGTATCATGGATGTGACATACTTAGAGCATGGGGTAGAGAGAACAATAAGTAAGGCGTTTGGGCTCCTTTGCACTTTTTCCTTGTTCGTCCGGATGCTCCGCCGGAGCGATGAGTGGTGATGACCACTATATATTATATATTATCAGGCGGCCTCTGGCGTTCAAAAGACGATATACTTTGTAGGCCTCTGGATCTCCAAGAGAACCATGCCAATCCTATTTTTGGCCAGATAGCCCACGTGTTGGAAAGTTGTTCTCAAACTGCATTCACTTAGACGGTTAGGCGACCCCATTGGATGTTTACTTTTCAGTACTTTATTGGCATGTTATTATGTATCTTGTTACGTCCCTCTGAGGACCTGGTCCCTTTCCAGATATAGATGAGCAGGAGTATCCGCAGGAGTATGGACCTGGACCTGACGCTACTTATCAGACTGAGGAGGTCTTACCCTCGGAGTATCTGTGATTTATTGCCGTTGTTTAGAGATTTTGTTGCTACTCTTTTAGAGACATTTATCTTATATTAGAGTTGATTCTCTTCTCTCTTTAGTAGTTTAGTATAGTCGATTTGCAGTGGATTTGTTTCCATCCGACTATCATACTTGATACTTATCTTTGATATTCAGTTATTATCCAGCTATTTACTCTTATTTATTTATTTGTGCTGTGGATGAGATATAGATTGCGTGTGACTTGTTGAGATAGTATATTACTACTGTTGGATTGGATATTCATGTACAGCGTACGTGTGTATATGGTTTCCATATATTAGAGTTCGTATACATACGACTGGCGTGCTATGTATTCCTAGTCCTACGTATTTTGGGACTGGGGCGTGACATAGGGTTTCTGCTGCTGCGGGGAGGCGTCGTCGGAGATGGAGGCGGCCGGAGGAGCTCGTCTTGGCGGCCCTGGTGGCGGCCGGGACTGCTACTGGTCGTAGGCGGCGGAGTCCGGTGGAGTCGGAGGCGGTGGAGCTCGGGTGGCCAGCTGCGGGGTCGTCGAGGCTCGGGGCTGAGAGGGATGGCCAGCTACGGGGTCATCGAGGCTTGGTGGCGGTGGTGGGTGTGAGGGCGGGGTGCGGTGGCTAGGTTGACCGGAGGGGGAGAAGGGTGGTGGAGATGGCTGATGAGGAGACGACGGTGGTGTGTTTATATAGGGCACGACGGGGAGAGGAGAGGCCGGCCGGTGGAGTTAGGGGAGGTGAAGGGGAAGAGGCGGCGCTGGGAAGGCGAGCGGACAACGGAGAGATGGAGCGGCTGGGAGGCGGTGCGGCGTAACCGCCGGCGGTCGGAGTCGGGGATGAGGACAGCCGCGGGGGTGAATTAGGGAATTAGGGTTTTACTGTTGCAGTCGGGTCGGGTCGGGTCGGGTCGAAGCGGGTCGGGTCGGCTAACGGGTCTGGATCCGACCCACTAGGAGTTTGGGTTGGGTCGGGTCAGTTGGTTCGGTTTGGTTTATTTAGTTTAAACCGGTTGGTTTAATCCGATTTAATTGAGTTTAATAAAAATATTAATTTTTAGGTCTTTAAAAATAGTTCTGGAGTCCAATAAATTTCATAAAAATTATTCTATGTCAAATCTTCCTATATACATTTCACTGCCATTTTACTATGGGTACACTAAAGCAAAATACTACACTGGTGTGGATTAACCACGACTGCAAAGAGTGTGTGATCAATGCCCCTACTTTGTTCCTTCGATTTTTTGTTCCAAGCTAACAAAGATGATAAGTACAATAATTTGACTCTCCAAAAAAATAACAAATAACAATCACTTCACACAAGTCTCGTCAGTATTCTATAATCTTTACTACCTTCAGAGAGTTCAGACACTTAAGAATATAATATGCGCTAAACAAAAAAATCTTCCCTACTTCCAGATGAGGCATGGAAAGTTGGGCAAGAAACTTTGCTCACCAACGAAAAGCCCAAATCTCAAAGTTTTTGCATGCATTGTTGCAACAACTGATTTTCTAATTTCTCTTATAAGAACCTGACTCAAATAAGATTTCAAAATAATAATTTAGCAATATGCATATGATACGTGGATTTCACTAATATTAATAGTGTACTTATTTTACTCTTTAGTTTCTTTGAAAAAAAAATTAAGAAATCATATACATGTAATCCAATAACTTTTCATGCCTAGTTTTAAATATTAAGAACTCATGAGTTACTCTAGGATTTTTGTTTACCATTCCTATTACAACTTGGATGGTGATCAAATATGGAACAAAGTCACATTATTTGGTTACATTTTTGTTTATGCTTCTAGTTTCAAGGTCTGGAGCCATGAGTGATATGAAAAGAATAAAAAGGATTGTGCACCACCTGCTCTAAATCGGACCATGGTCTGCACATACGTCTTGTTGGTAATTTTTTCTTTAGACTAGTAAATATAGTCTCACATTGGCTACACCACCAAGTGGGTATCTCAATATAATATTTTGTTTGTATTGAGGTGTGCATATGGGGTGTGGTGAGGCACATGGGTGCCATGTGGGGATATTTTCCTAGGAGAAAAAAGGATTAACTCATCATGAAAACATTTATGCTATTTTTCATGCTCTTGAAATTATTTCCATTGGAGCTAAGCCCCAAAGGGGCTTAGCGACTCAGACTTGGAATCGGACTCAAGGGCGCAAAGTGTCACTTTTTGGGCGCACTTTACACTTTGCACGTCAGCATCGGCGAAAGGCGCTTGTGCGCATTAGTTGCGTGGCACAAGTGAATGAGCAGGGAGCTACGCATGCATACACTTCTACGCTGTTGTGCTGATACACTGCTGCGCTGAAGACAAAAGCAAGTCGGTTGGGCTGTTATAGAAAGATTTGGACGATTAATTTAGATCCAATTTTGTGGAATTTGAATTTAATTCGTTCCTATCTTTAAGTAACTTATGGGTTGCCAGATTCCTCTATAAATACTCTCATTCGTAGCCCTTTTGAGAGAGAGAGAGAATTCAGAAGAGAGAGAGAGAGATAAAGAGTTAAAGAGATGATTCGCTGTGCCGCCAAGAGGAATCCAGGGAGTTTGCTAGTCGGAAGATGTGACACGAGCATTCCAGAAGTTCTTCGAGAACTTGCTGGTTCCTAGGAGCAGATCTTGTGGAGACAAATCTTGCTTTGAGCAAAGACGATCTTTATCACCCCCAACAAGCCATAATCCTTCTTCTTCTTCTTCTTCTTCTTCTTCTTCTCCTCTATTTGTTACTTGTTTTGTCTTTCTGTAACTGCGATTGCAAGAAAGAACATAAATTAATTTTTGATTCTTTTGTTTTCTTCGGAGCAAGTTGTATTTAGTAATATAATATATATATAGTTCTTTGTTGGAATCGAGATCTCGGAAGATAAACTTGTTTGCTGAAGCTTCTGAATATCGACTATAATTTTTGGATCAACAGATGGTAGACTGCAAATTTTATCAGAAGCTCTGTTTGCCTTGTTCATTCTTCTTTTGATTAAGCCCCGAGACTAACAGTCTCAAAGAAAGATTCAAAAAAAAGATGGAGAACAACCGCTCAAACCTTCTCGACACAAGTTTTAATAAAGTTGAGAAGTTTGACGGGAAGCATTATAACATCTGGAAGAGAAAGGTCCACCTCAATCTTCAACTCGTAAATGTGGACTACGTGTTGACAGATCCTGAGCCTGAAATTCCTGACGCTGATGATGCTACTATTCAGGCAATTGCTACTGCAACAGCTAAGCAGAACAAGTGGAGGAGAGACAGCAACCTCTGCAAGTGTCACTACCACATTTTTTAGCAAGAATATTTTGGTTATTTCATAATTAGTTAAATATGTACTTGTTGAATATTTATTTATTGTTAGATATTATATTTGATTTTGGACTTGTGTTAGTAGACCAACATTAATTCTAGTTAGATTGAGCCCAACAATCATGCCCATTCATTAGGAGGATAACTTAATTAGTTAAACCAATTAGATTAGAACATTCCTTCCTTAATTAATTCCTTCATGATAAGCCAATAGGGATATTTTAGACTTTTTATACTTTTTTTGCATCACAAGCAAGGGCCGACCATAGTAGGGGAGGAGATAGACTCTCTCTCTTCATCCATTCATCTCATTTCTAGATCTAGAATATTCCTCTACCAAATTCCTTCATCCCTACACCAAACCCTACCCAAATTGCTTTCCAATTCCTTCTCTACTCACCATTGGAGGCTATTGGAACAAGAAGAAGGCAAGGATCTACAAGGAGGGAGAAGGAGCACAAGTTAAAGGCTCTTGACACTCATTTGGAGACTTGCATTGGGAATCCAACTTCCAATAGGTATAATTAATTTTTTTCTCTCTAATTAGACTCTAAATCTGTAGTTTAATCCTTAAAAACCCTCCCATATACTAAGGCTACCCATAGAAAGTGGAATTAGGTTCTTAGGAGGCCTGTAGAGAAAGTTATGTGATATTTTGTGTCAATTTTAGGAGAATTCCGAGATTGTAACATCATGTGTTTGTCAATAGGTTAATTAGACCAAATTGACATGTGTTTGATTGTATGAGACTAGTGTCGTGTTCACAATTGAATACGTGTAGGCAGTATCACGACAATTTGACGATACAGGTTAATTTGGGGGTTTTCTTCCGACACGGAAGATTTGAGCATGCCATATTTTGACACGGCCACGTGGATGAGTAGCTAGCTCTTCGTAGTACTTCTAATTATGATTCTAGACTTGCTCGTATTCTTCGGGACACGTTTGGTGGTGTAATGGAGCCGTATCGTAAGCGTATCATAGATTGAGTGTGATACGGGTGCGGTGCACTCCTTGTGTTTATAAAATTGCCATGTTAATATATATTGTGTCCTATAGTACTATAATTGTTAGATTGATATATGTCTATTAGAGTGTTATACTATACATGTATATAATTTTGACTAATATATCTATTGATAGCATATATATAGGTATCATTGTTTATAGGTTTTATGGGGTGGGTTCATGTGACTGGTACCTTGGAGTTTGGTTTGTGATTTTCAGTTTTAGTTTTGATATGTATAAGTATATATATATATATATATATATATATATATATATATATATATATATATATATATATATATATATATATATATATATATATAGGAGTTATAGTGTGTGTGTGTGTGTGTGTGTGTGTGTGTGATTGTGTAAGTGAGGCAAGGAAGGAGGGCAACTCGGTCCTGTGCACTTGGTGCACATATAGTGAGAGTAGCAACAGCTCGGTATGCTGAGAGGATGTCAGGTTGCTGTGTTTGCAGTGAGGCATTGGGGCAATAACATCAACATGTTGAAGGGGCAGTAGCAGCAGCAGCAAATACTGCTAGAGGCAGTAGCAAGCAGCAGCAGCAAATGCAACTAGGGGGCAGCAGCAGCAGCTAATACAACCAGTAGGGGCAGCAACCGTAGCAAGGCTTCTAGTAGTAGCAGCTACCATGGTGAGAGAGGTCGGGTAATTATAGGTTGGAGTCTTGTAGTTAGTGTTTATGCTTAGTTGTTAGTTGGAGTTAAGTTTATATGTATTAGTATGTATTAGAGTTAGTAATAAGTTAATGTATATATATGTTGTAGTTAAATTAACATGTTAGTGTTAGATTATGTTAGATGCTGCTAGCTCTAGATGGTAACTGTTAGATACTTATGCTAGTATTTAGTTAGAGTATTATGATTAGTAGTTATAATAAGTTAGTATATATGTTAGCATATAGTTATACACTAGATAGAATAGATATTAGTATGGGTTGAGGCTAGTTCTTGAATTACCTTGAGATACACCAAGGTAATGTCAATGTATTGGCTTATCCTTAACTATTGGTAATGAGTATCAAGATGAGGGTAGCTAATGTGATACCGTGTTGGCTCAAAGCCAAGGTATCCACTTAGTATTAGTTTAGCTAGGGATACTAGTATGTAGTATAGTTGTATAACTTATAGAATATTTTATATAGATATATTTACGTATCTTACGATACAGTATAGTGTTGGTATCCTAGTATCATAATATAGCTAGTATAGTCTAGATACATAGCGTATGGACCCAATATCCTAGAGGTAGACTCATACAACCTACAAATAGCTAGTTTGACCAAGTTTGACTAGTTGACCCAGAGTTGACCTAGTTTGACTATTTTGACCTAGAAATGGCTTAATGACCTAGAATTAGACTAGTTTAACTTATTTTTATTCTAAAATCTTGTATTGGTGTAATATTCCATATTTAGGTCTCCGAGGTACCATTCCGGATATCTTTGATACTATTTACCGGATTCCATGCAAGTACATTCTCTGATAGTTTTTCATTTATGATATCCCATATGTTTCTTGTATTTAGTGTAGATGCCCTTGATTTTTTGACACGATGGTTACACATATTGGTATATCTGGATCTCATCATGAGATATTATTGCTGGGTATTTATGGTGTATCTTATGCAAGTCTTGTTTCTCATTCTTCTTGTACATGTACATACATTGATTCTTGGGGAGACTAGCTACCTAACCAGTAAATTTCGTGTCATAACATTCCATGGTTGGATCCACTATACCAGTCGGGGCGGGAAGTGTTAGTTAGATATGTGATCATACCCATTTCTTATGCATGTTCTTGTGAGTGTTGATCATACACTACACACATGATTAACCAGGTCCTAATCCTTGTGCAAGTTCCCAAGCCGATCACATGTTGAAGCTGGTACTCACTCACATAGTACTAGTATTTCTTGCTCATTTTTATGATGCTTATTTATTTAATTCCAGTATCCCTATTTTGTATATCTCTTTTACTTGTATCTTGCATCTTGTATATTCACTCTATTTACTATTATATAGTTTTTATCATTCACTGGAACTGCTGTTAGAGGTGTACTTTGCTCCTTTTCTAACTGGATATATTTTTACCAGATGACACTGAGGAGTAGTATCACACTCACTACGGACCTCAGGACGTAGTTGGCTTAGAGCCAGAGACTTTGGCTCAGGAGGGTCTTATCCCGGTTAAGACAGACTACCCACTACCTGTAGCTCAGTAGATAGGTTTATTGTACTGAATTTGTCTCCAGCTTTTGATATTATTATTTATTATTATATTTGATGACTTATTGGATATTGTTTTGTCTTATGAGTTATATTTGACTCTTCAGTTCTTTATATTATATTCGTGCAATTATTCCATCTTATAGATCTATAATTGAGTATTCATACTTCATTGGTGGCATTATTATATCTTGAATTCTAGATAGATAGTTTACCCAAATAGCGTTCTACCGTCGATGTTGCAGCGTAGGTTGGACGTTGTTCACTACTCGTGCCCCTACACCGGGTGCGGATCATGACACGTTTTTACTGGTGGCCCATGTAGGTCTTCGAGGTCGCAATTAGTACAATTCGTAGTGGTGCTCTGATTTGAGTACTATTACTAGCATGTTTCAGGATATAGGATATAGGCTGATAATACTCAATCACATCTAGGAAAAACTCTATTATTCATTTTAATTGTTCTTCTTTGATATTGATATTTGATCTTTATCTTTCCTTCTTTGAATACATTATATCATGTGCCATATTGATTCTTTTCTTTCTCTTTGCCTCAGGATGCCACCTAAGACTCGATCACAACAGAGAGGAGCAGTTTTTGAGAGATCTACGACTTTCCGAGGGCCTGCACCAGTCACTTATCCGGTGATTAGCGTATCAACTGCGTTCGGGGGTCAACCTCCAGCTTAGAGGACTGTTTCGGCTGTGACTGAGGGACTTCCACCTCCACCTTTCGTGCCGATAGATGCGACTCAAGTGTTCGCATTATTTTACGAGATGCTAGAGGCTCAAAGGGCCCAGTCAGAGGCTCACCAGAGGCAGACCGACGTGTTACTACAGGGTATTGAGAGTGCTCATGAACTTGATCTTGCTGTAGTAGAGAGAGGAACTCCGGTCCAGCAGCAGGTTGCTCCACAGGTCGCCCAGCTTCGGCCGAGTAATATCCAGGACTTCAAGAAGCTGGAACCTCGGGCCTTCAAGTGGATCGAGGGCATCCTCTACGCTGATGATTGGCTCAAGAATATCGAGCGTCTCATGAGGGTGTCTCATCTTGCTGAGGATCTAAAAGTTGAGGCAGTAGGACTTCAGTTGTTCGACATCGCCCGCACTTGGTTCAGGAAAGAGCCACTTCTTGCTGATGCGGGGTAGTCTTGGGAGGTATTCAAGGACCTCTTCAAGAGGAAGTTCTTTGCTCGAGCGGACAAATTAGACTTGGGAAGGTAGTTTGAGGGCCTCACTCAGGGGAGCATATCCGTGGAGGAGTACGCCGCAGAGTTTGGTAGGCTGAGCCAATTTATGGAGTATTTTGTGAGGGAGCCAAAGGTTCGGGCTATCCGCTTTCGCGAGGGTCTGAACTGGGAAGTGAAGATCCTTATTCTGTCTTTCTATGAGGCGTATTCAGAGATACTTGCGAAGGCACACAAGGTTGAGCGGGAGTTGGGCTTGAAACCCAAGAGAGACCGTGATTCTTTTCTGGGGGCTAGTAGCAGCGCAGGAACTGCTAAGCGTCCACATTTTTAGTCTAGGACTTTTCAGAAGCCACAACAGCACCAGACTCCAACGAGGGAACCGGTTCACCAAGTACCACAGAAGCAGCAGAGACAGTCACAACAAGATTCCTGCCACTTCTGCAAGAAGCCCGACCACATATAGGAAGTTTGCAGGAAGAGGTTGGGAGTTTGTCTGTATTGTGGTGCCGAGGGAATTAGCTGAGGGATTGTCCTTCCAACCCTCGTGTGCAGTTCAAGGAGCAGCTCCAGCTCAGAAAACATAGGCGAGGTCACTTGTAGTACAGCCGAGGGGGCCGCCGCTTTTGACCCAGCAGTAGTGTTATGCCCAGCACCAGTATCAGCGGGGTGCACCTTAGGGACGAGCGTTTTCTATGACAGTCGAGGAGGCCGAGACCATAGAAGGTGTCATCGCAGGTTCTGTTCTTCTTGATTCTATTCCAGCTTTAGCATTGTTTGATAGTGGTGCTTCTCATAATTTTGTATCTGTTTCTTTTGCTTTGAAGCATCATTTGGTAGCTGAGCCTTTGCTTAGGACTTACAAGATCATGACTGGATGAGGCATTATCTTGGTTAGTAATTTTTGTAAGGATCGAAGAGTTACTCTGGGAGGCCGGGAGCTGAGTGCGTGTCTACTTGTAATGCCACTTCTGAGCTACGATATTGTATTCGGGATAGATTGGTTGAGTAGAAACTATGCTAGTAAATATTGCAGAGGAGGTAGAGTTTTGTTTAGCCTGCCAGGAGAGCCAGAGTTTGAGTTTGCTAAAGGAGCTGCAGAGCAGAGAGAAGGCATTATCTGTGGATTTATGGTGGAAGACAAGGAGTTGCCGCATCCTTTGATAGCAGAATTCTTTAAAGTGTTTCCTGAGGAATTGCCAGGATTGCCGCCAGATCGAGATATTAAGTTCTCTATAGACTTGGTGCCAAGTGCGGAGCCAATTTCACAGCATATCTATAGAGTAAACAACAGCGAGCTGGTCGAGCTGAAGAAGCAAGTGGATGAATTATAGGATAAGGGATTTATCAGATCCAGTTCTTCACCGTGGGGAGTCCCGATATTGTTTGTACCAAAGAAGGATGGATCGGTGCGTATATGCATCGATTATAAAGCGTTAAATAATCTTACTATCAAGAATAAATATGGATTAATGACATGTTCGATCAGTTGAGTGGCGCCAAGGTATTTTCGAAGATAGACTTGAGATCAGGCTACCCCTAGGTGAAAGTGAAGCCGGAGGACATTTCGAAGACTGATTTTAGGACTCGGTATGGCCAGTATGAGTACATAGTGATGCCGTTTGGGTTGACTAATGCCCCGGCGGTATTTATGAATTTAATGAACAAGGTGTTCCACCAGTACCTTGACAAGTTCGTGGTGGTGTTCATCGATGACATACTCATATACTCGAAGACACCAGAAGAGCACGAGGAGAATCTGCGGATTGTGTTGGATGTGCTAAGGAAGGAGAAGCTGTATGGGAAGCTGTCCAAGTGTGAGTTCTTCCTGGACAATGTGGAGTTCTTAGGACATGTTGTGGCTGGTGATAGAATTTTAGTGGATCCGAAAAAGATTGTAGTAATGGAATCTTGGAAGAACCCAAGTTCAGTGACAAATATCAGAAGTTTCTTGGGTCTAGCAGGCTACTACAGAAAGTTTGTGGAAGATTTTTCAAGGATTGCCGAGCCGATGACTAGACTCACCAGGAAGGACGCGGAGCTTGTTTGGATAGAGGAGTGCTATGTTGCTTTTGAAGAATTGAAGACAAGGTTGACGTCTGCTCCTATTTTAACGTTGCCATCAGGGTCAGGAGGTTTCACTATTTATAGTGATGCATCGGGAAAAGGGCTGGATTGTGTTCTTCAGCAGAATAAAAAAGTGATTTCTTATATATCTAGGCAATTGCATCATCATGAGAAGAACTATCCTACCCACGATTTAGAGTTTGCAGTAGTCATTTTTGCCTTAAAGTTATGGAAATACTATTTGTACGGAGAGCGTGTGGAGATCTTCACAGACCACAAGAGCTTGAAATACGTTTTCACTCAGAAGGAGTTGAACATGAGGCAGCGTCGGTGGCTGGAACTGATAAAGAATTTTGATATATCTTTACAGTATCATCCGAAAAAAGCCAATGTAGTTGCCGATGCCTTGAGCAGGTATCCGGTAGCTATTTTTTTGACACATGATCGATATTTGTTGGAGGATCTGGAAAGCTTGGGCATTGATGTGATAGTCCCTAGTTTTTCCATACAGATGTGGGGGTTGCAGATACACTCAGAGTTGATGGACAGGATCAAGACAACCCAGTATGAGGATGTATCTCTGAGGAGCATCAGAGCTCAGGTGAAAGCAGGATTAGAGGATGGTTTTACCATTGCTGAGGATGGTTCTTTGCGGCATGGTGCTAGATTATGTGTGCCTAGTGGGGAGCTGCATGAGGAGGTATTGCATGAAGCGCATCACTCTCTATATTCTATGCATCCAGGTGCCAACAAGATGTATCAGGATATGCGAGAGAGTGTGTGGTGGTATGGCATGAAGGGGGAGATGGCACAGTTTGTATCCAGATGCTTAGTGTGCCAGCAGGTAAAAGCCGAGAGGCAGAGGCCAGGTGGATTACTTCAGCCATTACCCATTCCAGAGTGGAAGTGGGAGCACATTACTATGGATTTTGTGTCCGGACTTCCAAAATCTCCAGGAGGGAAAGACGCAATTTGGGTCATCGTTGATAGGTTGACTAAGTCGGCCCACTTTTTGCCTTTCAAGGTGGATTTGTCTACGGAGAAGCTGGCAGAGATGTATGTGAGACAGATCGTCAGGATACATGGGGTTCCCGTCAGTATAGTCTCAGATCAGGATAGTCATTTTACTTCTCATTTTTGGTGGAGTTTGCAGGCGAGTTTGGATACCCAGCACAAGTTCAGTACTGCATATCACCCTTAGACAGATGGACAGTCAGAGAGGAGTATTCAGACTCTCGAGGATATGCTGCGCACCTGTGTACTAGTTTTTGGGGGATCTTGGGAGGACCATCTCCATTTGGTAGAGTTTGCTTACAACAACAGCTACCAGGCTAGTATAGAGATGTCACCATTTGAGGTTCTATACAGTCGGAGATGTCGTACCCCCTTATCATGGGACGATATTAGAGAGAGAGCTTTGCTAGGGCCAGAGATGGTTATGGATGCAGCGGAGAAGGTTTAGTTGATCAGAGATAGACTTCGAGTGGCGCAGGACAGACAACGACATTGGGCTGATTGCCACCGGAGATATATGGAGTTTGAGGTATAATTTTAGATTTTTTTTTGTTTTGTGCTTGATATTGGTTGTTTGTTATAGATTAAGTTCTTAAGGTTGTGTTTTGTTCTAGGTTGGTGGTCTGGTATTTCTGAGGATTTCTTCGACACGAGGTACGATTTGTTTCGGTGGAGGCGGGAAGCTTAGTCCGCGATTCATTGGACCTTTCAGTATTATCGAGAGGGTCGGTGCAGATGATTACATACTAGACTTGCCACCTTCATTGGAGGAAGTACATAATGTATTTCAAGTATCACAGTTAAGACGGTACATGGCAGATCCTAGTCACATATTTGATCACTCAGAGATAAATGTGGGCCCTACTCTTAGCTATCCAGAGCAGCCAGTTGAGATTCTGGATCGGAGAGAGAAGGTGCTAAGGAACCAGACCATTTTCTTGGTACGCGTCGTATGGAGGCATCACTCTTCGGGTGAGTCTACCTGGGAGAGGAATGATGAAATGCGAGAGCGTTACCCATTTTTTTTATACCTTGAGGTATGTTCTTTCCTGATTCTGTTTTGTTTTCTGGGGATAGTTTTGTCTTTGAATTTTGAGGACAAAATTATTTTAAGGGGGGTAGACTTGTCATTACCACATTTTCTAGCAATAATATTTTGGTCATTTCATAATTAGTTAAATAGGTGCTTGTTGAATATTTATTTATTGTATTATTTATTTATTTTTAGATGTTATATTTAATTTTGGACTTGTGTTAGTGGACCAACATTAATTCTAGTTAGATTGAGCCTAACAATCAAGCCCATTCATTAGGAGGATGACTTAATTAGTTAAAATAATTGGATTAGAACATTCCTTCCTTAATTAATTCCTTCATGACAAGCCTATAGGGATATTTTAGACTTTTTATACTTGTTTGCATCACAAGCAAGGGCCGGCCATAGTAGGGGTAGGAGAGAGACTCTCTCTCTCTCTCTCTTCATCCATTCATCTTATTTATAGATCTAAAATTTCTTTTCCAAATTCCTTTATCCCTACACCAAACCCTACCTAAATTCCTTCGCAATTCTTTTTCTACTCACCATTGGAGGCTATTGGAACAAGGAGGAGGCAAGGATCTACAAGGAGGGGGAAGGAGCATAAGTTGAAGGCTCTTGCCACTTATTTGGAGACTTGTATTGGGAATCCATCTTCCAATAGGTATAATTCATATTTTCCTCTATAATTATAATCTAAATCTATAGTTTAATCCTTAGAAACCCTCCCATGTACTAAGGCTACCCATAGGAAGTGGAATTAGGTTCATAGGAGGCCTATGGAGGAAGTTATGTGATATTTTGTATCAATTTTGGGAGAATTCAGAGATTAGCACATCATATATTTGTCAATAGGTCAATTAGAAAAAATTGACATGTATTTGATTGTATGAGACTAGTTTCGTATCTACAATTAGATACATGTAGGCTGTATCACGATAATTTGCCGATACGGCTTGATTTGGGAGTTTTCTTCCGACACGGGGGTTTAAGCATGTCATATTTTGACACGACCATGAGGGTGAGTAGCTAGCTCTTCGTAGTACTTCTTATAATGATTCTAGACTTTCTCGTGTCCTTCGAAATACGTTTGGTGGTGTGGTGGAGCCGTATCGCAAGCGTATCATAAATTGAGTGTGATACGGGTACGGTGCACTCCTTGTATTTATGGAATTGCCATGTTAATATATATTGTATCCTATAGTACTCTAATTGTTAGATTGATATATGTCTATTAGAGTGTTATACTATACATGTATATAGTTTTGACTAATATATCTATTGATAGCATATATATATATGTATCATTGTTTATAAGTTTATGGGGTGGGTTCATGTGACTGGTACCTTGGAGTTTGGTTTATGATTTTTAGTTTTGGTGTTGATATATGTAAGTATATATATATATATATATATATATATATATATATATATATATATATATATATATATATATATATATATATATATATATATAGATATATGTATGTACGTAGGAGTTATAGTATGTGTATGTGTGTGCGTGTGCATGTGTGTGTTGGTGATTGTGTAAGTGAAGCAAGGAAAGATGGAAACTCGGGCCTGTGCACTTGGTGCACAGGTAGTGAGAGCAGCAGCAGCTCGGTATGCTGAGAGGAGGTCGGGTTGCTGTGTTTGCAGCGAGGCATTGAGGCAGCAGCAGCAACATGTTGAAGGGGCAGTAGCAGCAGTAGAAAATGCTGCTAGAGGCGGTAGCAAGTCCATATTTAGGTCTCCGAGGTACCGTTTCAGACATCTTTGATACTGTTTACCGAATTCCAGGCAAGTACATTCCCTGATAGTTTTTCATTTATGATATCTCCTATGTTTCTTGTATTTAGTGTAGATATCCTTGATTTCTTAGCACGATATTTACACAGATAGGTATATCCGGATCTCGTCATGAGATGTTATTCCTGGGTATTTATGGTGTATCTTGTGCAAGCCTTGTTCCTCGTTCTTCTTGTACATGTATAGACATTGATTCTTGGAGAGACTAGCTACCTACCAAGTGAATTTCGTGTCATAACATACCATGGTTGAATCCACTATACCAGTCGTGGCAGAGAGTGTTAGTGTAGATATGTGATCATACCCATTTCTTGTAGATGTCCTTGTGATTGTTGATCATACACCGTACGTATGATTAACCAGGCCCTAATCCATGTGCAAGTTTCCAAGCCGATCATATGTTGAAGCTGGTACTCACTCACATAGTAGTAGTATTTCTTGCTCATTTTCATGATGCTCATTTCTTGTATTTAATTCCAGTATTCCTATTTTGTATATCTCTTGTACTTGTATCTTACATCTTTTACATTCACTCTATTTACTGTTACATAGTTTTTATCATTCATTGGAACTGCTGTTAGTGGTGTACTTTGCTTCCTTTTCTGACTGGATATATTTTTCCCAGATGACAATGAGGAGTGGTATCCCACTCACTAAAGGCCTCAGGACGTAGTTGACTTAGAGCTAGAGACTTCGACTCAGGAGGGTCTCATCCCGGTTTAGACAGACGATCCACTACCTGTAGCTCAGTAGATAGGTTTATTGTACTGGATTTGTCTCCAGCTTTTGACATTAGTATTTCTTATTATATTTGATGACTCATTGGATATTATTTTGTCTTGTGAGTTGTATTTGACTCTTCAGTTCTTTATATCATATTCGTGCGATTGTTCCATCTTATAGATCTGTGATTGAGTATTCATACTTCATTAGTGGCATTATTATATCTTGATTGCTAGATAGATAGTTTACCTAAACATCGTTCAACCGCCGATGCTACGACGTAGGCTGGACGTTGCTCACTAATCGTGCCCCTACACCGGGTATGGGTCGTGACAGCAAGTTACTGATCCTGAACTCGATGGAGGATATTATGGCAGAGTCATACAGCAAGACGGACCATGCTAAGGTCGTTTGAGAGGCTCTAAAAAAATATTACAAGGAGGATGAGAACCACAACAAGATCCACGTGATGGAAAAGGTCCGAAAGATGCGATTTGAGGACGACAAGACGATGTCACCTCAAGTCAAGAAATTTCTTAAGTTGCGTAAAAAACTTTAGGATGATGACAAGCCTATGGTCGACTCTTTCATAGTGGAAGAAATTGTTGCCAAGCTCCCTCCTAGTTGGAGCAAATTTATCTCAGACGTGCACCAAAAGAAGATGGATGTCAGCCTTGATCAACTACTACATAACATCCACGTTGAAGATGAGATGAGAGATCAAAATAAATTGGACACCCTGTCCAAACAGTTGGCAAAGGCCAACTTGGTGCATGCTAGTGACCCCAAGGGAAGCAGAAGGTTTCTCACAACAAAAGGAAGTACTTCAACCATTTAAGGGTGAAGTCGGCTTCGTTCAAACCAAATCCTAAGAATGATGGGCTTGTTTCAATTGCGGCAAGAAAGGCCACTACAATAGAGACTGCAGATCAAAGCCAAAACAGAAAGAGCAAGGTGAACCTAACAAGGTTGCTATGATTGTGCAGGTTATCTCAACTGGTGTCGACACTGACTAGTGGATGGACATTGTCACATCCCACCATATTGCTCAAAGAGGAAGATATTCACCACCTACAAGCCAACATCTGAGATATTTATGGTGGCAAACTAGGTACAAGCTGAAGTACTTGGGACCAGAACGGTGGTACTGAACCTGAATTCAAAAAATTCGCTGACGCTTCTGGATGTGAAGCACGTACCGATGATAGCAAAAAATCTGGTCTCAGGAAGTCTGCTCTGCAACGCGGGCTTGAGGATGGACATCAATGTTGGACAGATGGTGATGTTCTACAAAGGAACATACTTCAAAAAATCTTTTTGTTCTGAAGGGATGTTTAAACTTCAACTTGTAACTCCGCATGGAGTCATAAATGCAGTCTCTTCTTCTGGTTATTCTCTTGAGTTATAACATAATAGACTAGAACATGTTCATTATAAAAGAATAAATAAAATGTCTAGTCTAGGGCTTATCTCCAAATATGGGGGTAAGGAGGTGGAGAAGTGTGAGGTCTGTGCAGAGACAAAGATCACAAAAAAATTATTCAAACGGGTAAACCGAAGCATAAATCTTCTGGAGTTGGTTCACTTAGATATCTGTGACTTCAAACAGTTCTCTACAAAGTCCAAGATAAAGTACTTCATTACTTTCATCGATGACTAATCAAAGTATGCGTTCGTCTATCTGCTCAAGTCAAAAGATAAAGTATTCGAGAAGTTCAAGGAGTTCAGGATTGTGGCTGAACGTCAAACCAGGCAATAACTCAAAAGACTCAGAAGTGATTGAGGCAGAGAGTATAGGTCTATTGAATTCACATCATTCTGAAGAGCATAGAATTGTCAATGAGACGAATGCTCCGTATTATCCTTAATCAAATAGAGTAGCAGAAAGGAAGAACAAGACGTAGATGGAAATGATGAACTCAATATTATTGACTGCGGGTCTTCCAAACTGCTTTTATGAAGAAGTTGTGCTAACGGCTACGTTCATCCTGAACAGAGTACCGTATGCAACTTACGATGTCACTCCTCATGAAATCTTGTTCGAAGTCAGACCCAACTTGAATGTTATTCGAGTGTGGGGGTGTCTGGCAAATGTGAAGCTTCCGAACTTGAAGATTCACTGGGTACAAGGACTACGAAGACAATCTTCCTGGGATCTTCTGAGAAGAGTGATGCTTGGGGTTTTCTTGATATTGATTCAAATTATATCATCGAATCTTGCAATGAAAATTTCTTTGAAGATAAATTTGCAAGGCACAATAACATTGTTATCGCGGACATTCCGGAGAATAATGTGAGTGCACAGGAGGCTACTGCTTCCAAAGAAGATGTAGTCCAAGAAAAAGTTTTCATACAAGAGATAATGTGTGTCTAAGCGAGTGATAAGACCGAAGGACTTCCAAGAAGATTTTGTCACCTATCACGTGCAAGCAAATCTGCTTACCTATGGTGAGACGATGAGACCAGAGACCCGATCTTCTGAAAGAAGGCTATCAATTATGAGTATGACTAAATAACCTCCAACAATACTTGGGTGTTTGTCGATCTGCCTAAAGGAGCTAAACCAATAATATGCAAGTGGATCTTCAAGAAGAAGATGAAGGCCGATGAAACTGTTGACAAGTTCAAGACAAGGCTGGTAGCCAAGAAATTTTCTCAGAAGCAGGGGATCGACTGCTTCGACACATATTCTCCAGTAGCGCGGATGACGACCATCAGGATGTTGATTTCTCTTAGTGCAATTCACAAGCTAGTTATTCATCAAATGGATATTAAAACAATATTCTTGAATGAAGAGTTGACCGAAGAGATTTATATGCAACAGCCAGAAGGATTCATCGTCAAGGGCCTTGAAGACAAAGTCTGCAAGTTGGTAAATTATTATATGGTCTGAAGCAAGCTCCCAAGATGTGGTACTAATAGTTTGATAAAGTCATAAGATCAAAAGGCTACAAGGTCAGCGAGACGGACAAGTGTGTTTACTCAAAATTTGCTGACGGAAGAGGAGTCATCGTTTGTCTATATGTAGATGACATGCTGATCCTAGGCACAGATCTGGCACGAGTTACTGAGACAAAGAAGTTTCTCTCATCCAAGTTTAGTATGAAGGGCTTAGGAAAAGCTGATTTTATACTGGAGATAAAGATCATCCGGACAGATACTGGAGTGACGTTGTCACAGTCTCATTATATTGAGAAGATACTCACATGCTATGGATATAGGATCTTCCAGGGATCGATACTCTGTACAAGTGTGACAAGAAACTGAAGTCAAATCCAAGAAAAAGTGTCAGGCAGCTAGAGTATTCAAGCTTCAATCGGGAGTTTGATGTAAGCAACAACTGCCACAAGGCCTAACATAGCTTTCTCTGTTAGGATGCTGATTCGGTTCACGACCAATCCAGGTGTTGATCACTGAAAAGATGTGAAGTGAGTAATAAGATATCTCAAGAGGACTCTGAAGTATGCACGGCACTACAACGAATATCTGACAGTAGTGGAAGGCTTCAGTGATGCAAGCTGGTGTTCAGAAGTAGAGATTGAAAGGTCCGCATGAGGATACGTCTTCTCCATGGGTGGAGATGCTATGTCGTGAAAGTCGAAAAAGCAGACTATGCTCTTTCATTCCTCGATGGAATCTAAGTTTTATGCACTGGCAGCTGCAGTAGATGAAGCAGAATGGCTTCGGAAGATCATGTATGATATTTCAATGGTTGGTGCACAGATTCTGACGGTACCGATTTACTGCGATAACCAGGCGACTGCAGCGGTAGTATCAAATGACCTCTTCAATGATAATCAGAGGATTGTGCTACTGAGGAACATCATAGTGAATGATCTTATCAAGAGTGGAGTCATCGCCGTGGTTGATGTTCGGAGCCAAGAGAATCTAGCCGATCTGTTCACCAAAGGTCTCAAGCGCCAACTGGTTAAGGACACAACAATTAAAATAGGCTTGAAGATATTTTGATATTCTGTCTTTGTAATTCTACCACAAAGTTTTATGCTATTAGTTCAAAGAAAAATCTACTAGGCATCTAGCCTTTGGTTCAAAAAATGATCATTGACTGGGAGAATATTAGGAACAGTGTGTAGTCCTTTGAGACATTGAGGGGTTACGAACCCATAAACACTGTTGTCTACTTCTTGTTCTTTGAGTAAAACAAGTCATGTGGGAGGATGGCTTAGACGCCTCAATGAGTTCTAGGGCATTTGGAATGTCCGGCATTTCTTACAGGAAGCACGCATAGCACATCACTACAAAGGAGCGACAACTCCATGCTACAGTGGGGTGATACCACGAAGAGGTACCTCGATAGGGTAATGCCTCGGCTTCGCGAGCCATGTCACAGCGACGTAGCACCGCACATAGGCAAGTGACATAATACTGTAAGTTTGAAGAGTGGTAGGCAGCACTACAAAGAGGCTGGTGTCCTCATGTTACAGTGGTGTGACACCACCAAGTGGTACCTAGAGAGGGTAAAGCCTCCGCTAAGCGATCCATGTCACATCGACGTAACACCGCAAAGAAGCATAAGACTTCATGCTGGGTAGTTTGGCACTAAAAGAGAGGCTGGGACCTCATGCTACAGTGGATGACACCACAATGAGGTAGGACCTCGACTTTGGACTATGTCATAGCGGGGTAGCACCGGAAAGAAGCGCAAGGCTTCATGCCAAAGACTCTTTAGAAGAAATCACCTCGAATGTATAAAAAGAGACATATGTCGTCTCTTGAGGGTAAGCTTGTAGACATCCAAGATACATACACTGAAACCAGGCATGCACATGGCCTTTAATGTGCAACCGAAAGCACAGCTGATGTCATTGTGTGAGTGGAGGAATTGCATCTATGGTGAAGAATTCAAGGCTTAGTACATTCTTATATTATACTGTTATTTGACCCATGTGGGAAGATTCAAGTCGAAGCGACATCTATCCTAATGCATGATGGAAAGTTACTGTGAGGAACGTTCAACCCATAAATTGAGATATGTGGGGAATTGTTGGTATTTTTGCCTTTGGACTAGTAAAGATAGTCCCACATTGGCTACACTATCAACTGGGTATCTCAATATAATGCTTTGCTTGTGTTGAAGTGTGCACATGAGGTGTGGTGAGGCACATGGGTGCCATATGAGGGTGTTTTCCTAGGAGAAAAAAAGATTAACTCCTCATGAAAGCATTTATGCTTTTTGTCATGCTCTTAGAATTATTTTCAATGGGGCTACGTGACTCGGACTCGGGCTCGGGCTCAAGAGCGCAAAGTGGCGCTTTGTTTGCGCACTTTGTACTCTGCATCGGCGTATGGTGCTTGTGTGCATTAGTTGCGCTCATTTTATGTGCGAGTTGCATACGTTGTTATTAGCGTGGTTGCATGCGCAGGCGCATGAGCAGGGAGCTGAGTAGGGAACTGAACGGGTGCTGATCGGGTGATGCGCGGGTATGCGCTGTTGCACTGTTGCGGGCATGCGTCGATGCGCTGCTGCGCTGCTGTGCTGATGCGCTTCTGCACTGAAGGTAGAAGCAAGTCGGTTAGGCTGTTATAGAAAGATTTGGACGATTAATTTAGATTCAATTTTGTGGGATTTGAATTTAATTCGTTCCTATCTTTACGTAACTGATGGGTGGCCAAGTTCCTCTATAAATACTCTCCTTCGTAGTCCTTTTGAGAGAGAGAATTCAGAAGAGAGAGAGAGAGAGAGAGAGAGAGAGAGAGAGAGAGAGAGAGTTGAAGAGAGGATTCGCTGCGTCGTTAAGAGGAGTCCAGGGAGTTCACGAGTCGGAAGAGGTAACACGAGCGTTCCAGAAGTTCTTCGAGAACTTGCTGGTTCCTTGGAGTAGATCGTGTGGTACAAATTTTGCTTTGAGCAACGGTGATTTTCATCACCCTAGCAAGCCATAATCATTCTTCTTCCTCTTATACTTCTCTATTTGTAACTTATTCTGTCTGTCTGCAACTGCGATCACAAGGAAGAATATAGATTGATTTCTGATAATTTTATTTTCTTCGGAGCAAGTTATAATCAGAATATATATATATATATATATATATATATATATATATATATATGAGAACTCGGAAGACAAATTTTGCAGTCTATTCTCTGTTGATCCAAAAGTTGTAGTCGAGATTCAGAAGCTGTTGGCCCGGTTCATACATCTTTTGATTAAACCCCAAGACTAACACGTCTAAGAGTATATTCCGTTATGTTCCAACCAAATATAGTAATATAAATTGCGATCATAATTTTATTAGTTTTACCAAACACAATCTTACAACCAAACACAAACAACAGCCCTATATCTGGAAATCCTTTGTTTGGTTCAAAGAGGACAAAAAAGAAAAAAAAAAAAGGAACATGGTTACTATGAAAGTATATATTATAATTATATTTAATAAAAAATCATAAAACAAGTTTAGCTCTCTCTGTATGGTCAAATGATACCACTAGCATAATTTGTTAGGAAACAGGCTGAATGGAGCCTTGACGCAGGATAGAACAGATAGGTAGGGTCTAACTGCAATAATTTAATACCTGATACATTAATAATTTTGATTAAATAATATTTTGGCCTGTTTGGACTTGGAGATAAAATACTAATTAAATTAATAATTCACTAATTTTATAAGACGATACCTTATAAAAAAAAATATAGACCCTACATAATATATAAATAGTAATCCATATATACACAAATACATAATTATTAACTCGTAAAACCAAAAAAATCCTTTGGTTAAATGTTCATAAAATGAAATAATGTATTACTTCGAACAATGTGCAATCTACTTTTGAGAAAAAAAACAGATTTATAAAATTTTCTGTATTAAACAAATATATAAATTTGGTAGTTTTTAACACGAAAAACTAAATACAATATACAATATTTAAAATAAATAAATAAAGAATATCTTATTAAATTAATAAAATATTAATAATTCATTAATTTTATAAGATGATACATATAAAAAATAATATAGGTCCCACATAATATATAAATGAGTAATTCATATATGCACAAATACATAATTGTTAGTTCGTAAAACAAAAATAAAAAATTTGTTCCTAGTATAATTTTCTAACGAAATTAGCCAAACAAATAAGAAGTTTCGGAAAATTGCAAATCGGAAAACTTTTTGCCAAAGGCACTGGCGTCCAATTTCTGCCAGTGTCTCCAGCGGAAAAATGGTTTTAGTTTGTTTTTGGGTTTTTCTAGTTTAATTTTTGTTTGTTTGGTTTGTTTTAGTTTGGTTTGATTTAATTTTTTAGTTTGATTTCTTTCTTTAGTTTTGCTTTAATCTATTAATTTGTTATTATCTATACTAATATACTATCTATACTAATATACTAATATGAATAATAGTAAAATCTATTAGTTGATATACAAAATTTGTGATATCATTGATAGAAAACAATGAAAATATTTTTTAAAATTTAAATAAAAAATATTTTGGATGACTATTTTTTTTTTGTATAATATCCAAAGAATATTTAAAAAACTTTAATACTGTATTTTTTTATTATCTACACAACACTTTACTCTTCATGTCAAAATTTTTAAAATATCTACACAAATTTAAATAAAATTTAATATGGTATTTTTTTATTATGTACGCAATAAAAATTTAATATAGTATATATATATATTAAATATAATAAAAAATACAGTATTAAAATTTTATTTGAATTTTGTGTAGATATTTAAATTTTTTACATAACCAGTAATGTTTTTTTTAGATAATAAAATATAAATTATTAAAGTTTTTAAAATATTCTTTTCGGTATTATACAATTTTTTTTGTAAATATTTACACAAAATTTTTGTTATCATCCAAAATACTATTTAGTTAAAATTTTAAAAAATAACTTTGGGTATTATCTATTAGTGATATCACAAAAATTTGTATATTAACTAATAGATTTTGTTATTATAGATAATAATAAATTAACTAATCGATTAAACCAAACTAAAAAAATAAAGTAAAAGATTAAACCAAACCAAACGAAAACAAGTAATCAAACACAACAAAATCAAAAAAAAAAAAAATCCACAAACAAACCAAAAGTCTTATTTCCACCCGAGTCACTGACGAAAATTGGACATGTCCAATTTTTGAAATTGGATCCAATTTTTGCCACTACCTCACAAACAAACCGAAAATTCTATTCAGCCAGAATCATCGGCAAAAATTGGACATATCTAATTTTCAAAATTGGACATGTATAATTTTCGTTAGTACCTCTAGCAAAAAGTTTCTCAATTTTAATTTTTTCAAACTTCTTATTTTTTGGCTAATTTCGTAGGAGAAATTTTTCTAACAAAAAACATAGTAGAGTTTTATTTTCTTTGTTAAATGTTCATAAAATGGAATAATATATTACATTGAACAATATACAATATACAATCTACTTTTGAGAAAAAAGTAGATTTATAAATTTTTCTTGATTAAACAAATACATAAAATTGTTACTTTTTAGCAAAAAAAACTAAATACAATATACAATATTTAAAAAATAAAATAAAGAATATATTAATAAATTAATAAAATTTTAATTAAATGATAAACTAATAACTTATTAGCTTATTGGTTAGGGGGTCGGGTGGGGGATGATATATTTTTTCTTTACAACCTAGTTTATTTGATATAAAAAAAATAAGTAAAGAAAAAAGAAACTAATTTTTTTACTTTACTCAGTGTTTTTTTTTCTATTAAAGTTTATTTTCGTATTAAAGTTTATTTTGATAGAAAACAAACGAAGTAAAGAAAAAAAAAGTCCTCTAAGGCTTAGTTTATTTAGATTTTAGTTTTTCTTTTTTTGATAAAAAAGAAGAAGAAGACTAAGTAAAGAAAAAAGACAAATAATAGGTTGAAAAATGTGTATGTTTTTATTTGGGTTTGAAATTGGGTCTGTGTCTATGAATTGGTGTTGGTTAGGAGTTGGTTTATGTCCAACGGTACTTCACAGTGGGACCGAGAGGCGGACGAGGGACGTCAGAGGCACATACCCCACAGATGGACTGAGAGGCGGATGAGGGGACGTCACAGCCTATTATTTGCCTTTCTTCTTTACTTGGACCGAGAGACGGAGGAGGGACGTCACATACATGTACCCCATAGATGGACCGAGAGGCGGACGAGGGGACATCACAGCCTATTATTTGTCTTTCTTCTTTACTTAGTTCAAATAGCCGTTGGACATAAACCAACTTCTAACCAACACTAATCTATAGGTCCAGACCCAATTTTAAACCCAAATAAAAACCTACCCATTTTTGAATATATTATTTGTCTTTCTTCTTTAGTTAGTACTCTTCTTTTTTTTTTATAAAAAAAATCTAAAATATAAATAAACGAAGCATTTGAGGACTTTTTTTTTTCTTTACTTAGTTTTTTTTCCTATAAACTTTAATAGGAAAATAAACTTTAATAGGAAAAAAAAAATTAGGTAAAGAAAAAAAAAAAATTTTTTTTTTTGACTTAGTGTTTTTTTTTTTTAATTTCAAATGAACTAGGTTGTAAAGAAAAAAAAATGATCTCCCACCCGGCCCCTAACCCATCCGAACATGCCGACCTCTCCCCCCCCCCCCCCCCCCCCCCCCCCCCCCCTTTCCGCCAATTGGCCAAGGCCAAATTCTGCCAACTACGGACCCCACTTGTGTCCACGTATGAGGTTTTGCCTTTTCTGCCAACTACGTTGATGGAACGATTCATTCTTCTTAATTTTGTCAAACTTCTTTCGTTCTAACTAATTTAATTATAATATATTTTGTTACTGTAAATTTTCTGATAAACCAATTCCATTTTCAATTATAGACTTTCTAGCCCATTAAAGTTGCTGTTAATCCCAACTTAAAGAAGAGAGAAAAAGCCCATAATCCTACTATGGCTGGGCCCTTAAACCGGTACCCGAAAATTTTCAGATATCCAATAATATAAAAATGCGTAATTGATAAACTTGAACTCATGTCCAACTTCCTTCCTCGGCACGAACTCAAGATGGTACAACAAACAATCTTTCAGGCTTCAAATGTACACCACCTTGTGAATATGGTAATGACATCTAAATTGGAACTAATTCAAAGAAGATGGTGTTGAAGGAGAAGAAATACATATTCATATAATGGAGGAACCAACTGTGACAAGCGCTAAAAGACATCTCACAGTGTAAGTTTGATAGTGGAGGAGAAAGTTTCAAAATAATAGAATCCTTCAATCTGTATATACCCTTTAGCAACAAGATGAACTTTATATCATTCGACCAAAACATCATAATTGTATTTAATCTTGTAGCCAATTTGCAGCCAATAGATATATGACCGAAAAGTAATGAAACGAGATTTCAAGTTTTGTTGCAGATGAGAGCATCGAGCTCAACCTGCATAGCCTCTCTCCATTTTGGGTCAAGAACTGCTTGAAAGTATTTAATGGGCTCACAGATACTAGAAATATTATCAAGAAAAAAAATGGAAAGGAGAAAGATGTGAATAAGATAAAATAAATAAATAGAGAGAGGGTGTCTTGTACCTCGAGTAGAACTTGACAACGGAGTCAATGATTGGTGGAGTTTAGTGTGAGCGAAGTTCATATAATAATTCACATGCCAAGCAGGTTATGTATAAGTTTGGTTCGAATGACGGGTGGGTGGAATCGGTGTAGTAGGAGAAGTGGGAGAAGGAGAGCCAGTTGTGAGGTCCAAAATATGTGGAGTGGATGGTAGGACTTGTGAGTTAATTGGGTCTGAGGTAGGTGGGACAGTTGGAGAAAGAAAAGAGCTAGCGGGGTGTGATGATAGTAGTGGCGGTGCAGTTTGACTTGGAGATTTGGTGGGTGGAGTGAAAGAATGTCACACCCTAGTCCCAAAATACGTAGGACTAGGAATACGTAACATGCCAGCTATGCATTCGACCAGACTCTGGTCCGAATCGAATATGTATAAGCTGTATTATAATGGTCACTATCTAAATAATCAAGTAAATATAAATATCTATGCCTCAATCCACAATGAACAGAATACACAAGAATGAGCTACATGTGCTAAAGTCGGTCGTCCAGTAACACACAAACTCGAATAGACTCAAGAAAGAAATATGAGTCTATAAAACTAGGCTACATCAGTAGATGAATAAACAATATGAATAAATAACCACAACTCCGGTAGAAATAATATAATTACCTGGTACCAATGCCTGCAAGACAAGCAACTCCATCAACAACTCCAAAGGCTCCATAACCGTCTAAGCTGCAAAAACTGGCAGGGGATCAGGTCCTCAGAGGGACGTAACAAAATACAAGAAACAATATGCCAAAAGTAAAACAGTATAATGCCACATACTCAAGGGTAAACTACTGTAACCAACTATGTGATATGCACGTTGTCACGCCCCGATCCCGAAGGTCCCGACAACGCCCCCGCCAGGCACGAATCACCGTGCCTCGGCGCTCCCGCGGGACGTGTATTGTCGTTTGCCATCGGGACGTGATGCCGTGCGAGCCTGGGGTTGCGCCCGCACAAGACAACATTGTTAAAGTTATGGCTATCATCGAATCGAGTAAGCAGCGGAGGGACAATGTTGCAAGCATTTATCCATCTGAGTATACGGGACAAATCGTGGTACATGGTTCTCTGAATACAATGGCTTCCATACATTATATCCCTTTATACAAAAGCAGCTCAAGGCAATTAATACAGCTCAAGGCATCGAAACCAGATTTTCGGATCTTGGGGATGAGGCACGCCTATCGCTTCCTCGGACGATCCAGTACTTGCGAACAAGCAAACTGTTGGTGGGTTAGCACTTTGGATTAAGTACTTGTGAGTCTAAAATAACTGAACAGAAGCAACATTCACTAAAACCAACACTAAGTAATCATGTGAAAAAATATTATATTACTAGTGATCTTTCTAGTTTTACCTATGTTTGTTACATGCAGTACATGAACAGAGTCATATTACTTTCTTTTGGAACATATTTATAAACAGAGTTCATGTTTGATTCATTCAAGCACACAAGACAAGCCGATTGTTCTACTATCAGGGTGTGCGCAACGTGTCTCGTGAGCTATACCCAAAGACTTTAGGGGTGATGTACCATCTAGGAACTATCCTCTATCAAGCCAACACGATGAACTATCAATATGCTTTTCGGTCCCCGAGAAACTAAGGATCTGTAGCAGTAATCTAGCTAACCAATGACTCCTTTATCTGATGCTATTAGCACCTGTGACTCAAGGTTGCTCTTCACTAACGTGTAGCAGTCGTGACCAAGGTTCGGCTCTTCACCAATAGCCAATAGCCAATGTCCGACCGATGCGAATGCATGAAATACTATCAGATAAACTCTAGGATGCAGACGAGATGAACCAGCAGACCATCTATCTTTGTGCGGACTAGCCGTCCTCTTTGAACAAGTTCAAGCATGATATGGTTCTCTCGAAATACAAGCGATAATGAAACATGTTCAAGCAATATCTTACTCTTTAGACAAGCACACAAGTTCTCTAGTGTCACGTCCCAGTCCCAAAATACCGAGGGACTAGCCACGTGACAATGGCCAGCAGCACACACCAATAGGCAAACCCAATTTAATGGACCCATTAGGGTGTACTTAAGCTATAAAACAACAGTAAAGGTCTACGATACAAGTCACAGTCTAATTCTAATCTCATCCACAGAAGGTAATCACAGATGAAATGCCAGAATAATACAAATAAAATATAATCTAACAAGTCTCAATAAAAGTGTCTCGGGGAACAACCCGAGAATAAGTTTGTACAACATTTCAAATAAACAGGAAATAAGAGTCAACAATAGAAATAATTGAGTATAATAAAGCAAATACTCAGGAGAAATCCTCGGCGATCACCTCGTCCTCTGGTATCGGTACTGTTCCTGCTTCTGCTCCTGTCCCGTATATCTCGGGATAGATCTCCTCAGATATACCTAGGGACATAATCCGGATTCCAGGTCCTCAGGGAACATAGCAAGGTACAAGAATAACTCAGAAAAAGAATCAAGAATTATCATATCATATTGTGAATCTGGAATGACCCAAGACTTGCATGTCACGGACAACTTGTCCACAAGATATTGAATGGATTCCTGCGGACGATCTCTAGGGCACTGGGACCGATCTGATCCGGATGAAACATCTGTTAGTCTATCTGTCGGACAGGGATGGCGTGTGGCACCTTGTGAACCTTCCTTCACGCCATTCTCGCTCTTAGACTAAATAATCGTCTATTGGAGGAAGAAATGGCCTGTAGCGGGGCTCGCCACTTACGTTGCATACCATTTCTGTCCTGTGATTAAAACTTGTCCTTTATGGCTATGCCAGCGACTTCTGTTCATATAGATAAGTTATCATCGTTTAGCGACAATTCGCATGTGAGTCATTGCATCGTATCTATAAATCTAAAATACCTGAACGATTATGAGTAAAAGATATCTATACATAACTGAACACTGGAACATATTCTGTAATACGTCTGAACAATCTGTGTAAATCGTGCACCCAAAATAGAACCTTGTTCGGTACGAATGGCCCCTTCGTGCCTGCTAAGGCGTGGAGTTCACTCTAGAGCCTTGGAGCGTTGCGTCCGAAAATGAAGCACATATACAAGACATAATGTTGGAACATCGCATATGTATCATTCAACAATTGTTGCCACTTGGCACAATTTTACTGTTCAAAGAGGGAGTGGCTTGAGTGACTTATAATCTCGGCCTAGCGCCACTTGTAACACTTGTTCAATATCAATGAAGACATTATTTTATTTTTTTACTTGTGTTATTCAATTCTTTCTCTATTGACGACTCTTTGAACTTGTTACCAATCGCCTGTGTGTTTCTTATTCTGCTGCACTCGGACTATCTGTGCGACTCTATGGCTTAGACCTCTTACCGCCTGTTCGAATCATGGCCTTGCACGGACGCGACTTACGCTCATGTGGCATCATGTCCAGATGGGAAAGATCATCCTACGAGAGCGTGCGTGGCTTATGCTTGTGCGGCATCACGTCCAGATAGGAACGATCGTCCCGCGGGAGCACTGGCGCGATGATTCGCGCCTAGCAGGGATGACCAATTATCTGCGGGAGATCGGGGCATGACATCGATCGTCGTGGCGAATGCTCGCCCTTGGGGTGCTCCTCTCTGCTGGTGCTAGTGCTGGTGCTGGGCAAATATATGTTGTTGTGTCTGTAATGGAGGTCCCCTCTGCTGACCCGCAGGTGGCCTCACTGGTGCCCTCAGATCTGGTATTGCCCTCGGAGCTGCACGACGAGGAGACACGGGACAATGCCCTCATCTGATGTCCCTCTGTGCAATAATACAAGCAAACTCCCAACCTCATCCTACAGACCTCCCAGATATGGCCTATCTTTTTACATAAGTGATAGGTGGGAGTCTGCTGAACCCGTCTCTGCTGTTGCTGTTGTGGCACCTACAGAACTGGTGTCCGAGTTGGAGCCTGAAACTGTTGCAGCTGAAAAGTCCTCTGCTGTTGAAGATGGGGTCACTTGGATGAACTTGCACTGCTGCTAGATCACCACAATGCATCTCTCCCCCTCTTGAACTTTAGCTCCAAGTCATCCTCTGCCCTCTGGGCATCCATCAGCATCTCCTCGAATGTCGCAGTACGGTGACCCCTGTTAAGCGATTTGACCTCCCAGATAAAACCCTTCAGAAACTTTCTCTCTCTCCCAAGGTGGTTATGTCCCTTTACGAATTTGACCAATCTATAGAACTCAACGACGTACTCGTCTACCGTCATACTCTCCTGGACGAGATTCTTAAACTAGCTCTCCAGGGCAGTCAGAGCCACATATGGAAAGAAGTTTTCCTTGAAAATCTTCTTGAAAGCTTCCTAAGTCAATTCAGGCCACCCACCCACCCGCCAACTCAGTTGGCGGCCCCCCTCCCCCTTCAACCCGCCAACTCACTTGGCGAGATGTCCCCTTATATGCGATTTCTCCAAAACTTTTCCCTCACGCGCAAATTCAAAATTTTTGTCCCTTTGGACGAAAATTTCTGTTATGCTAAACGTAATAATTACATGTCACTAAAGTTTGCTATATAAATCGATTATCTGAATTATATAGATTTTTAGATAAATATGTCATTATATATGGATAACAAAAGTAATTGATCTACTACTAATTTAAATTTTGTTTATAACTTATTTTGTACGCGCACTCAAATTTACATCCGTACGAATGTAACATCTTCCTTTATCTTAGATGTTTGATACTATATTGATATAATTTACTTCTCGTAAATAAATATATAGATATAATTTATTTTTGTACGTGTAGTCAAATAGAACAGTTCAGTTGGGCTCTTGGTTTATTACGATAAAGGTTAACTAATTTATACTAAACATAATAATTACTTGTCACTAAAGTGTGCTATATAAATTGATTATTTGGATTATATAGATTTTTAGATAAATATGTCATTATATATGGATAAAAAAGTAATTGATCTCCCACTAATTTAAATTTTGTTTGTAACTTATTTTGTACATGCAGTCAAATTTACATCCGTACGAATGTAACCTCTTCCTTTATCTTACATGTTTGATACAATATAGATATAATTTATTTCTCTTAAATAATATATAGATATAATTTATTTGTTGATATTAAATCTCTTCTCCTTTGTGTTTCAGGTTTGTTCCTTTCTCTAAATAATTATATAGATATAATTTATTTTTTGATATCAAATCTCTTCTGTTTTGTGTTCTGCAGCATTATCCGAAATAAAGAAAAAGTAAACAAAGTTCTCCCAAACTTCTCTTGGTGACTTCAGATTGGTTCCTTTATCTTAAAAATAAATGATTTTTTGTTCTTCAGTGCTTATTAACCGATTTTACATTGTAAATTGAGGAATTTTACTTAAGGTATGGAGTTTCACTTTTCTTTTTCGATCTCCCTTTTATATAGAACAACTTAAAATTATATTTAAGTTATGAATTAGAATAAAATTTAAATAAATTTTATATTTCCATTAGATTAAGTTAAATTAGATTAAACTTTATTCAACTAGATTAATTTAAATTAAATTATAAATTAGTGGGTGCAAATAAAGTTAAATTAGACTAAAATTTTAATGTGCGATAATTATATGTTGTGAACAATACTTTAAAGAACGAATTGTCATGATTAAAATGGATCATCGTTAACATTCATTTTATAAAGCAAATATGCCATTATAAGTTGACCTTGAATAATGTTTTGGTCTAGAATTTGTTTCCTATATATTTATATTGTTTAAATATATTCTAATGCAGGTCAAAATTATATAGGCATGTAAAAGAAAAGGACATACTCCATTCTTTTTTTTCCATCAGTGTATATTGTAGTAATGATTTTAAGAATTGGTTGAGGATTTTTGAAGGTTGTAGAAGATGACAATGGAATATGAAGGCCAGACTCAAAGTCTTAAATATGATTGCCTTTTCTTTGGTGACTCTCCTGCTTAGAACTTTTTTTTTTGTCTACTTTTTTGTTGGTAGAGTTAGCTCTTAATGATCCTTGATTTGCCATATACATGTTTGGATGATACTTTATACACCCTTGAGTTCCAACATTGCTCCATTGCCGGGAGGACATCCACGGATGTTATTTTGCATGTTATCAATATTTCTAAATTATGTTGCACATGCAATGTGTGTGCCCCGACACTAGATATTTGACACGTACATACAAATATGCATTGCACACACAATGTGTGTGCCCGAATAGTAGTATATATATATGAGACTTATGAGACATTGGAGGGTCATGCCTCTAATGTCGTTGGCGGGGGGGGGGGGGGGGGGGGGGATGGGGGTGACACTAGTTAGACACGCATATCAGCTATGAGGAACGATTTGTAGGTACACGTAATTAGGAGAGAAAAATGTGGTAGCGTGTATGGTACCGGATCGTTAGTATCGCAGTCGTCGGTTTACTCCAGAGCTCCTCTACCACCTCCTCTTGCACAATCACATTTTGCTAGGTCCTACTCCTTCTGGCATCCTTGGTATGGAAAATATTTTTTACTTATTATGTATGAGTTTCACAAGGCAGCTGAGAGAGATTACACAATATATGCCTCCTCATCATGCTCCTGATGGTACTGCTCCTACTGTTGCCCCTCCGACGAGCCAGGATACTCCTTCTATGATGCCTTAATATGCTCCTTCTCCTATATTGACTTATGTTCCTTCTCTAATTACTTATCTTAACTCATGCTCCTACTTATGTCATCCCGGATACCATATAACAAGTCTTTACTATATTTATTATAGAGTTAATGCGCAGTCAGTATCACCAGTCGCCGTCATCACCAACCCCATCTACATGATAATTTTTCTTTAGATTTTGACAGATGTATTGATACTCCATGCATGTTGTATTGTATTTAGTGTTGATACTCTCTATATTGCGTTATTATTGTACCATATGGATATTAGTATTGTTGTTAGACTACTGGTTTGTATATTATATACGTGGATACTTTATTGATTATGATATGGATATGGATATGATATGGATATGGATATTTGGATATTTTTGTGGAGATATATGTTTGGATATTGTGTGCCGAGTGGGATATAGATAATATGTGTGTGGATATTGATGTTTGAATACTATGTGTTTTCTTATATAATTTATGTTACAGGTTGCATGTAGCATAAAATATTTAATTCTTGAAAAAATATCCAAGTTAACAATGGACATGCGACTGTTCGACGGATTGACAATTGACCAACGATGGATTGGGGACGAAAACTAAAATTTAAGTCAGTGGGGGACTACCGACGACCTAGCAACGGATAGCGACTAATCAACGACTAACTTTTTTTTATCGCTATTAGGATGAAGTTATAATATGATGAACAAATAGTATCAGAGTCGGTCACTATTTTGTTGCTAATTTAGTCGTTACATTAGCGACGAATGGATATGTCGTTATTTTGTCGTTAAGTTAGTCGCTGGTTTGTCAAAACAACGATTGATTAACGACGAAAGTTAAACATCGTCATATAATTTAACGACAAAAATATCGTGTTTTTTTGTCGCTATTAATGTTTAGCAATATAGTGCCCTGCTCCACGTTGGCACTATGTACAAGAGATATCGCTTTGCTGGCTAGAGTGGAAGCCTTCTCGAAGAATTTTTCAATCGAAATATAAGACGATTGATCTAGGTGAGTGGACAGAACTTTATTCTCTAATTTTTGCACGCCTTAATAATGAATTTGAGTGTTTGCAATGCTTGTTTGCTTAATAAGATAATGTTCGCAGTGGGAATGGTAGAACGAGAACCTACCTGCCTAGTAAGAGAACTTATATGCTTGCCTAAAAAAATAGATAAAACCATTGCCATGCCAAGTATAGAAATGAATGATGTATGCTAGTTACACTGACACCGCTATCGAACGAACATTTCCATGCTAAGGAAAGAGTAGAACTGCATGCTTAGTTTGAAGAAATAAATAGACCCGTACCATGCTTGCTTAATTAAAGATCGTTCATATGTTTGTTTGTCGTCGTTTATATAATTTTTTGTCTTGGATGCAAAGCTAGATTGAATGTATGCTTGTATTGTTACAAAGAGTTATGGCTTGTCTTGTTAGAGAAGAGACTAGTAGCCCGCCCTAATGTTCTGGTCCTACGGGATCTAGGGCGGTGCGACTGTTAGATAAGAGATAGATGGATTGAAAGGTTTTATTGTCACATTGTCTTATGCTTGTTATCGACTAGATGGGAGACTAATAGTGTGCCTTGATATTTCGTTCCTACGGGATCTAGAGGGGTGTGGCTATTAGAATGGTGGATGGAGGCTAAATGACAAGTTTGGAGACTAATAGTGCACCCTGAGCTCGGGGTGTGGCTATTAGAATGGTGGATGGAGACTACTAATTAGGTGAGACTAATAGTTTGCCCTGAGGGTATAGCTATAAGATGGGAGGCAATGCTTCTGTTGGGAAGAGTTTGAGTTAGAGAAGTTGGCTTGTTCATGGAGATAGCTGCATTTCTGGTAGATATGGTGCATGCTAGGCTAGCCTTCTTGCTTACCTAACTGTGGCTTGTTCATGGAGATAGATGCATTTCAGGTTGCTAGAGTGCATGCTAGGCTAGCCTTCTTGCTTACCTAACTGTTTGATGCAGAGAGAGACATGAAAGAGAACCTTGTATATATTTGTAAATTGTTGCTAATTTATATGTCTGCTGCAGGGATTACCGTTCGACAAAGGATAAGATCCACAAAATAAGTAATATGCTATTTTTCTTATTGTCTTGCATTGCACATAGACTTGCATGCTTACTTGAATATGTTGATCGCCTAGTTGTATAAAGAGTGATAGTCCACTAGATGTTGCTTTGACCCTAGAGTCTTTGAGTATAGCTCACGAGATACGCAGTGCACACCCTGATTGTTAGATCATGCTTGAATTGCTTGCCTTGTATGCTTGGTTGTATTGAAATAAAATCTGATTTCAAAGATGTTTCCAAAAGAAGTAATATGACTCCGCTCATATAGTGCATGTAATGAACCTAGTAAAACTAGAAAGATCCCTAGTAATGTAATATTTTATAACATAATTACTTAGTATTGCTTTTAGTGAATGTTGCTTCGGTTCGTTAATTTTATACTCACGAGTACTTTCTCTAAAGTGTTGACCCACCAATAGTTTACTTGTTCGCAGGTGCTGGATCGTCCGAGGAAGCGATAGTCGTGCCTCATCCCCAGGACCCGAAAATCTGGTGTCGATGCCTTGAGCAGTATCGGGATATTTTGAGCTGCTTTTGTATAGAGGGACATAATGTATGGAACGATGCCATTATATTCAGAGAACCTCGTGCCTTGAGCTTTGTCTCGTATACTCAGATTGATTATTGTTTGTAACACTGCTCCTCTGCTGCAAACTCGATTAGCTCGATGATAACCAAGACGACTTATGTTGTTGTCTTGTGCGAGAGCATCCCCAGGCTCGCACGGCATCACGTCCCGAGGGGAGCGGCCGTCCCGTGGGAATGCCGATACGGTGATTCGCGTCCGGCAGGGACGATCTGGACCGTGGGAGTTCGGGACGTGACAAGCGGCATAATATGTCATATTAGTGAGTAAAGTTTTATCGCTATTTTGTAGGGCTTGCAAAACTGACTCTAAATTTGACTCCAGGATGAAGCACACAAAGAAGAAACCATTTTAGGGGGAATATACTTCTATAGTACCACCCACTGTAGGCCAAACCCTTCGGACAAAGAAGGAGATAGCCGGGTACGTCGGATACAGCCTGACTATATACAAAACTAGCGTGCTTCTCAATTCTTCCATCATGATCGCAACATTAGCGGAGGCGATGTCCGCAACTTGAGCACCATCTAGCGTCATTGTCTCTTTTTTAGTAATGTCGCAAACCGATCCCTACTGGAGCAGGAGAGCAAAGTTTTGCCCATGTAGTGGGCTTGGATTTTGGGAAGTCCTATCCAAAATGATTTATAGGAAGCGCCTTCTCTCCTCCATCATTTGCTTACACCCACCATGTATAGGCTTCCTGGTAGCGCAGACATGATTTTAATCCAGAGACATAATTTTACAATACTTACTATTAAATAATAATAAATTATAATAATATATTTATAATTTTAAAAATATTATATACTAATATTAAATATCATAAACTATTATAATCACTGAGTAATCATTTTCTTTAATAATAAAAAACTTCAAGACTTCATATTCTGAAAATTTTGGATAATAACATCATTGTTAACGACATTCAATACGTCTCTTTCAATATATGCCACCAAATAATCATTCATCATTGTATCTTCCAATCGATTACGTAATAAAGTTTTGATGATTTTCATTGCAGAAAATACTCTCTACACAGTTGCACTTGCGACGGGTAAAAACAATGCCAATTTCGAGAACAAATACACCAACGGATATGCACGGTGCTTCTTTAAATTATCAATCTTTCTAGCAAGCTCAATAACTCCCACAACCTAAAAAAATTGGTTATCAGAGCGCACGTCAAAAATATAGTTATCAAGTTGACGATGAAGATGTATTAACTCCATGTTATAGAAATCTGATCGATAGAATTCAGCAAAGCGAAACAATTTTCTCTATTATAAGCAGAGAATGAATCACTAGAATTAAGACAAGCCATACACAACAACAAATCTATATTCACCTTATTAAAACGATTGTTAAACTCTTGAAGTTGTAAATCAATCACTTTATAAAATAATTCAATGCGATAATAATGAATATTTATTTTTTCTTCAAAGTTGCGATAAGATCTTCCATGTTGTACAAATAATTTGTCCATATGTAGGATTACTATCTTGTGTTTAACACAAAATGAAGAAACATCATAATGATTTTCATCCATCATCTCTCATGTTTTGCAAGTGTTGCTTGGTTATTCTCACAAAGAGTCATGGCATTTATTATATCTTGGTATTTTCAAGGTAATGCTTGTGATAATTTATTTGTGATTGTCAATATATTCTTTATCAAATTTAAATAGAATGCAAATTAAAATTGTTAAATAATTTTCAAAATATTTTCTGCTTGTCTCCTTACTTTGTGATCCTTTGAGCCATGAAGACTGAAATTGACGTTTTTTGTTTATACATGAACGTCAAGCAAAGTTGTGATCTTTAGGTTTAGATGGACATTTTTGTAAATAATATTGTCGAACCTTCGCTCATTTTAACACATTACTCATAACTATTTTTTCCTCAATGCAGGATCAGACGGATACTCATCTTCTATAACCCCACCTGCTTGCGCTTTGGAACTTGAGCAGTCTACAGATTTTGAGGCCTTGCCTTTGTGGGCAGAGATGGTCGGAATTTCATCCATCCATTGGGAACCACAATCCAACCGATTGCATCATTTGTCGATCCTCCGACACGTTCGGCAAGGAAGCACACGGAGGAGCACTGCCACCATTGGGGAGGAAAGCTACATGGGAGACCCTAGATCCCACCGCCCCTTCTCCAGGATAACTTGGAATAGCCATTTATTATTATTATTATTATTATTTAAATTATTATTTTTATTAAAAAGATAATTGGATTTTTTGCCCGACGTATATAGCTTTGAGACATGGTCAATCATTAATAATTGTTCATGAGCAAACAAGACACCCTCTCATTCAATGTTGTCAAAATCGGTCCGGACCGACGGTTGAATCGGATCGGATCGAATTGGACCAAAAAATCGGTTTGATCTGACCTGAACTGGATTTTTAAAGGACCTACAGTTTTTTCTCTGAAGCAGAATTTAATCGGTGAACCGGCCGAACCGGTTCACAATTGAACCGACCATTTTGGGAGGTTTTTTTCCTTTAAAAACTCAAATTGGTTTGGTTTTAAGAGACCATATAGTTGTAAAACCATACATATTAAGAACTAAACCAAAAAGTAAATGTGAATAACTTATATGATTTGGTTCTCATAATGGACCTATTTGAATCCCGATTGAAATCTAGTTGAACCCGATTGAACCCCAATTCGACATATACTAAAGATTTAATTAAGATTCTAGTTGAAGTTCGAATCCAGGTCCACTCTTCAAGATTCTTTATCCCCACGGCTTTTACCACTTGACAACTCCTTTGGGAAATAATTGTGACAATTGGTAAATCCCATCCAAATATTCATTTGCACTCGGACCAAGGCATGTGCTTAAGCACGTAAGTCAATAGTCGCATCATAAATTGTGCAATTATTCAGGAATATACTAAGCATATGATCGACACATGCTTCATTGCATAATACTTTGCGCAATCATTCGAAGATTATGTCATTTAGATGAGACAGCTTCTTGATAGGTTAAACCAGTGTCGACATTCACTAATGGGCCTTTAATCGATCTGAGTCTTACTTAATATAACGGCTCGATTACACAAATTCACATAGGAACTCAAAATAAGAACTTATTAATATGGTTTTTAAAGTGGACTTAATTTTTTATTTAGATGCTTAAAAGTGTACTTTTTGTGTCTATGTTTTTAAAAAAATTAATAAATAAAATGTATGTAATTCAACAATTTTTTTTTGTCGAGTTTTAAAATTTAGCAACTCAAGTCATGAGTTATTCTAGGATTTTTGTTAATATAAGGTTGCTAATGATCTTTCAGAATGCTACGTGAACCGTCAGTTCTGATCCGTAGAGCTGATCCGTAACCACGTGTTATAGTCCCTTATTTGCTTGAGTATGTCGTTGATTAATCTGTTAATAGAATTCTGGTACGTGATTATGGACCAGTTTTGCGTGCCACAACTGCGATTCATCTAGCAGCTCTCGTGATATTTTCTAGTCTCCCTGCAAGCCTAATTATGTTAGGAATTTACCGATGAAAGCTGACTACCACTTTCCACTAAACAAAGCATGAGATGTGTTATTATATATAATGGGAGACAGAAGTAACAATTTGATTTAGACAAGGATTAATAATTGATTTGTTACAACTCACTTTATACTTTTTGGACGTGCCTTTTCATTAGCTGTTGCTTAAAAGTCAATTGCAATCATGCAATTGTGGGCTCCACCCATCCATGGATTGAAATGTTATAAACTCACTTTTGCCTTCTCTTCTCATTTGATATTGGGAGCTCAATGAATCATGATCATAAATATCCTGATTATTGATTCTTGATGAATAGAATTCTGACTTTAAATCTTGGAGTTGAATGTTCTACGTGCATGATGTCAGTTCTGGGACAGATCAAATATGATAGAACACGGATCAATAGCAGATCTATAAGCAAGATTCGAAAGTCCGTTCTCTACTATAATTTAAATTATCGTCAAGATCAGAGATTCACACAAAAGTTCCTCCTCTGATATTCTCGATTCCAACGAAACACGAATATAAAATATGTTAAATCCAGACTTCGAAGAAAATAAAGATTACAACTGGCATCAAGTAAAATGTTCTTTTCTTTACGCTCGGAGACGCTACAATGAGAAAGAACAAAGCAAAGAAAAACAGAAGAAAAGCTCCTTGATGAGGTGGTCAAAACTACCGTTGCTCAAACCAAGATTCGTCGTACAGATGATCTGCCCCCAGGAACCAACAAGGTCATAAATGAACTTCTGGAACGCCCTTGGTCACCTTCGAAAACACTCGAAATAATACAATTTGGGAGGGTGCTCACTGGGCCGCATGTGCTCTGGTGGTCTCGGCTTCCCCAACTAACCGAATGAAAGAGAAGCTCCTCTATATATAGTGGAAATTGGCACATATGCGGCCTGAGAAAGCTTATGCCCCATATGCACCATCATTCGTCGTCGAAGCCGAATGCGTAGCCGGGGCCGCTTGGGTCGTCACCGCCGCCGGTCACACTGCACAGAGCAGCGCCGCAAAACACCGTCAAGCGCCGAAAGAAGCAGCCATCATGCACAAACACTCGCGCGCCTCATGCGTCGCATATTCCGAAAGGCACGGATAACCATACGTCGTATGCGCCGTCAACAGCAGACTATGTCCCCTCCACACACGACTCGCTCATGCAAACTCGCTGGCCGCATGGTCCTTGACCGCATAGCCCCTGGCCGCATAACGCCTATGGTCGTATAGCCCCATTGGACGCATAGCGCCTGGCAGCATAGCGCCTCTGGCCGCATAGCTCCACTGGCCGCATAGCGCCTCGCCGCATGCGCCACGAATTATGCTCCCGAGCTAGCAAAAGTGCATGCAACTCGCGCATGAGCGCCATGGGACTATGATGACGTACAAAGTGCGTCATCAAAGCGCCACTTTGTGCCCTTTAGCTCGAGTCCGAGTCCCTAAGCCCCTTTGGGGCTTAGCTCCTAAGAAAAACTTCTCAAATATGGTGACAAAATAAAGATTGTCATAATGGAGTTCACACTTAATCCCTCTAGGAAAGTCAACCCACATGGGCCACCACCCCATGTGCATATACCAATACTAAGCATAGATATATATTGAGATATACACATTGGTGGTTTTCCAATGTGGGACTAAAACTCCCAAAGCTAAGTAGAAAATACCAAAAATCTCCAAAATATATCACTATATATGATTGAGCATTTCTTACAGTAATTGTCCATCATGCATTAGGATAGATGTCGTCCATGACTTGAATCTTCCCACATGGGTCAAACAACATAATGATACAAGAATGGACTACGCATTAAATTCTGAATCATAGCTGTTATTCTTTCCACTAACACAATGACATCAGTTGTGCCTCCGATCACACGTTAAAGGCTCTGTGCTGACCTGGACCCAGTGTATGTATCTTGGGCGTCTACGATCTTTCCTCCAAGAGACGACCTACATCTCCATCCATACAATTAGGTGAGTTCTTCCATTATAGAGAGTTTATAAACCGGCATGAAGCTTTGCGCTTCTGTGCGATGCTAAACCGCTATGTCATGACCGTCCAAGGCCCAGGATCCCCCTCTTGTGGTGTTATACCAATGTAGCATGAGGAAACATTCCTCTTAGTACTACCGTTACTCCATACAATAAGGAGCCTTTCGCTCCGGTGCGGGGCTACGCAGCTGTGACATAGCTCAAAGCCAAGGTTCACTCCCTCGTGTGGTGTCACCCACTGTAGTATGAGGTCACATGCCTCTTTGTAGTGTTGTACTGTAATCTAGCATAAAATCTTGCGCTTTCGTGCGGTGCTACCCCGTTATGACATGGCTCAAGGCCGAGGTTCACTCCCTCTGTGGTGTCACACCACTGTAGCATGAGGTCACATGCCTCTTTGTAGTGCTGTACTACCCATATTTATCTCCTTTCAGCATTAGGCTCCCTGCCTATGTGTCGTGCTACCGCCGCTGTGACATGGTTCGAAGCTGAGGTTCACTCCCTCGTATGAGTCACCCCACTGTATTATGGGATACAAGTCCCTTGTAGTGCTGAAACTACTCGTACTTTCTGTAACGCACCCCGGACATTAACTCTGCCCGAGAACTCATTTAGACGTCAAATCCATCCTCCTACAGGAAATGTTCTGTTCAAGAACAAATAGTAGACCACAATGGTTTCGGGTACGTATCCTACAATGTCTTTGAGGACTACCCACTGTACCTGATATTCTCCTGGTCAATGGTCCTCCTTTGAACCAATAGCTTGATGCTTGATAGATTTCTCTTTGAACCAATAACATAAAATAAATGGTAGGATTGTAGAGACACAATATCAGAGGTCCTCCAAGCCCATATCTGCTGTGTCCTTAACTATGTGCGGTGTTAATGCTGTCACGTCCCGATCACGAAGGGCCGATCGTCCTCGCTTGGGCGTGATGCCGTGCAAGGCTAAGTTGCGCTTGCACAAGGCATAGTACCTGTACAAAACATAAGTTAGACAATAATATACATATATAGAAGCACAGAATTTAAAATAAAGAGAACCAACGTTGAACACATTTAATAGGAACACAAAATACTTTCTTTATTAAATACTTAAAAATTGGATTACAAAGTACTAGCTTGGCTGATTATAAAATATGCCATAGATGGCTACAACACTAGAAACCCAAAAAATAGCCTCAAAGTACTAGCTTGGCTGATTATAAACTCCCAATGTTATGTTTGTGTCTCTGCCTTAGACCTATTCTACTCGAACTATGTTTGTTACCGTGCATCTATTCTAAATATGCAAAGTGTCATGTAATTATACTCCTTCAGGTTACTCCTCTTCTTAATGCGGATAGCCGTTATGCAAGCATGACTTATCTATATGAAGGTCACTGGATCCGTTAGCCATATTGGACATGATATGGGATGGAACGACTATCTTTCCAGCTCGGTTGCTAGCCTTGCTGGGTATCCCGAACCATCCGACGAGTCGACGACAATCCAGGTCAATAGCAAGCCTTGTTGGATGTCACATTCTCGCCCTCTAGTCTTCAGCTAGCGTATTACCAGGACTACACTGGCATTGTCCTTCCGGGCCGACACGATTCGGATGCCTCAGCAATCGTGTCGAGGACTCATCTCTACCTGGTGCGCAATCAGTTATCTGTAACTATGAAACTACTCCCCCACTTCCAATCCTAGCCGAGAAACAACTCGGTTCAATCTTGCCGATGACTATACTCGGATCTTTCTTCTTTAAGCAGCTCCTTGATTAGAGACTGCCTCGGTGATCTGGATATCCAGAGTATTTTCTTTTCTTTCCTTCTCCTGACTCGGAATGACTACTTGATAGTCTTTCTCGTCTATGTATGCAACATGATTATACTCTATCACGTGTTATGTTCCGTACAGTGTGATGTCTCAGTATGAACTCAAACTACTTTTATGGCATATATATAAGAAGCTACTATATTTCAACTCAATAGCTCGATTACGCAAATAGCAAGTAAGATCTCCATGTTCTATAAATGATACGACGGGGTTATCCCCTTAGCTATGTGTGTTCATCTCATTTTATTAGCATGCAAAGGTTATCGCCTGAAAACTAGCATGTATCATTAATTTTCTTAATATGCAGCTAAGTAGGGACAGGTTCACAGGGGCCACCCACCTTAGCGAATAATCGTATCGGATGAGCGAGACTCCGAGCGCGCCTCTGACAGTCTAAGTCTGAACTCTATTTGAAGATCCAAGTCTGAATGCCTTTATATCGAACAAGTCATCTCGCCGAGCAAGGCAGGTTGGTTCGCTACATTTGTGCCATTTGAATCGGCCCTCCGGGTTGAGCTGAGCGGGTCATTACACAAGCACTACCCTTGTAGTCCTTGCTACTAGTCCCAAGCTGCTCAGGTTTTCCTCTAACTCTAATATGTTGTTTTTCTCAATCCTGTGACATTATCCCTTCATTCTTACCCAGCCAATTACTTACCTCTCCTTGTGTTTACTGTAGTGCCCCGTTCTGCGTAAGCACTATGTACAAGTGATATCGCTCTGCTTGCTCGAGTGGAAGTCTTCTCGGAGAGTTCCCGATCGAACCATAAGACGATTGATCTAAGTGAGTGGGCAGAACTATATTATATGATTCTTGCACGCCTTAATAATGAATCTGATTTTTTGCAATGATTGTTCTCTTAATAAGATAATGTTCGCATTGTGAATGATAGAACAAGAACCTGCTTGCTTAATAAGAGAACTTGCATGCTTGTCTGAAAAGAGATAGAACCTTGCTATGTTAAGTCAAGATAGAAAGATTGTTGCGTGCTTAGTTACACTAACACCACTATCAAACGAACCCTTGCCATGCTAAAAAGATAAGTAAAATAATCACTTGAACAAGTCCCTTTGTAATATGCTAAGTAAGAGATATATTATATGCTAGTTATGAAATCAAAATTGTGCTTGTTATTTTATATTTCGTTATATCTGTTTTGCTATATCGAACTGCTATAAGTCTTGATTCGTATAAGCAGAGACGAATAGTGCGCCCTGAGGTACATTCCTTGTGATCTAGTGGGGTGTGCTATTAGTTATGTGAAAGATGAAAGATGTGTTTTGCTCGACCATATGTGTTTTGCTTGATCATTTGTTTTGCTTGGATTATAGATGCTTAATGTCATTACATTGGTCTCGGACGACTTGTGCACAAGGTCTTGTCTCTCGAACGGTTCCTGGGGCACTGGAAATTGCTCGGTCCGGAAGAGATTTTTGTTTCACCTTGAAGATACGGCTCTACGGGCTCTAGTGGGGTGATGTGTCTATTAGTGTTCTATAGAACCCATGATGTCACAGCTACTAGTACTCGTGTATGTTGGTGAAGGGCTGAACCTTGAGTCACCGATGCTAATCATGGGGCTGCCCATGGACCATCATATAGTTAGGGCACATATTAGGCTAGTCTTTTTGCATACCTAACTGTTTGATGCAGAGACGGACAGGAAAAGAGAACCTTATACATATATAGCTTCCTTGTTCATTTAGTTTGTATCATAGTATTTATCTGATAGTGCTTCATGCATTCATATTGGTTGGAAAATGGCTATTAGTGTTGAGCTGAACCTTGATCCCGGCTGTTATTATGTTAGTGAAGAGCAACCATGAGTCATGGCTGCTAATAGCATCAGATAAAAGAGTCATTAGTTAGCTGGTTTACCGCTACTGATCATGAGTTTCTCGGGGACCAAAATCATATAGCTAGTTCTTCTTGTTTTCTTAAAAGAATGATAGTCCACTTGATGCACTTGTTTTGATTTGAGATGAACATTCCACTAGAGATAACTTTTGTTCCTAATAGTTAGAATATGATGCACGATACATGTTGCGCATTGCACGATAGAACACTGTCTCGATTGTATGCTTATTGTTTGAATATGCAAAACTGTTTCCAAAGCTATATTTTTTAAAAGAAGTAAACTTACTCTAGTCCTGAGCTGCATGAAGTAAACTTAAGTAAAAATAGCAAGATCACTAGTAATATAATATTTTGCCACATGCTTACTTAGTGTGGATTTCAGGGGGTGTTGCTTCTGTTCGTTGATTTTATACTCACCAGTACTTTCTCCAAAGTGCTGAACCACCAAAAGTTTGCTTATTCTCAGGTGCTGGATCGTCCGAGGAAGCGATAGCCGTGCCTCATCGCCAGTATCCGAAAATCTGGAGTCGATGCCTTGAGCCGTATCGAGATTGCTTTGAGCTGCTTTTGTATAGATGGACATAATTTATAGAAAGATGTTATTGTAATCGACAAAAAGAGAGTGCTTGAGCGATTTGTAACCTCAGCCAAGCGCAGCTTGTAAAACTTTTGAATATCAATAAAGATGCTTATTTTCTTATGCCATTGTGTTCTTTACTTTTCTACAAAATGTGACGCTACTTCCGTCTTGAATAACTTACTTGCCCTTGTTCAAGCTTTGGCCTTGTGCAAGCACACTTTAGTCTTGCACGACATCGCGTCCAAGCAAGGACGATCGATTTCGTAGGGACCAAACGAGGACGAACGGACCCCTACGGGGTCGGGGCGTGACATTTACTACTAATGAATTGATGCTGATACTACCTAGGAATTGTTCTACACATAAACACCTTGGTACCAAGACACACATTGGTTTACACAAGTATCTATGTAAACTGGAAACACTCTCGAGTTCTCAACACTCCAAATCTAATATACCCTTCTAACCTTACACACACACTCACACACACATCTATATATATATATATATATATATATATATATATATATATATATATATATACTTGCACACCCAAACTACTATAATATATATAGAGAGATACACTTAATAATCTTTCAAGGACACTAAACTCATATACACCACTCACTATACACTATAACTGTTATACCTACTACTACACAGTCCCAATAGGTGCACACTCACAAAACAGTGGTACCCAATTTTGTACCCACTGCATACACTCATTGATCACTGCTGCAACTGTAGTTACTACTCTATTCTGTACTTGCCATTTAGTCCTTAAGGTAACCCATCTGTAGTTGCCTCGAGCTGCTTGGCTTTGTACTGCCTGCTGCTGCAACTAGATGCACTTAAGCTTGCTTCCTGCTGCCACTGCAGGTGCTTTGCTGCTTGTTCGAGATCTGCAGGTACTTCCTGCAGATTGTCTGCAGTTGCAGCCATCCAGTAAGACCCTCCTTGCTACTGCTTGGTTGCTAAGCTCTGGCCACTGTTCTGTCACATCAGAACATGCTGCAGGAGGTAAGTTACAAGTATTTATGATATCAAATTAGATTGATACAGACACTAGTATATATATATATATATATATATATATATATATATATATATATATATATATATATATATATATATATATATATATATATATATATGACACTTGTTAGGATACCCATGATATTCAATGTTAAGGAGGTAAGTCACAAGTTTTTATGATTCTACTTTAGCTATTCTAGTAGTAGTTAAGAATGTCTGTGATAATGTGATGTACATCTATATTGATGTCTGTGTTAATAATATATGTGGGGTAGTACGCTGGGATGCTCTTTGGATTGGAACTTTATCTAATGTAGGTTGGCTCTCTTCATATTATTAATTTCTCAATAAATACTTTGTTTTTCCTCTTAATACATTTGTGAACTTATTTTTATATAGATTATGGTTTCTAAATAATCTTAGACTCTTATATGTGTTATGTCTTAATAACTTCGATTTTTCTTTTTATATTGGTTGTGTCCAGGATGCCAGAAAGAGCCTTGGCCATAAATCAACATATATGGTTGAATGATGCTTCATTTACTAATAGCAAAACTTTCTCACATACAATTTTAGCAAAGTTTGGGATTTATAATCTTTTTGACAATTTTTTTACTGCTGTGAGGTATTTAAAATGCATGAATAATCTGATATTTTTCACTCTTTGTTGTTTTGTCTCTGACCGTGTGACGAATTTGTGCCACATATTTCACAATGTCATTATATATGACAATGTAAGGATGTTCATATGTTTATACATTCGTTCAAATATCTAGTTCAGAGTACATGATATTGACATCTATCACTTGTGCCCTTTATTTGTAGACAGTGGTATGATTTCATTTCATGGATGATGTGCTAAAGCTGGGTACAACTGAACCGGTACTTATCCCTAAGATTTTAAGTTATATGGAACGGCTTGATTCATTTTTACTGGAACTATAACCATTATGCTTATTGTTTATGTACATATATACATTAGTGTACATGTATACTTAAAACAGACATATAACATCTGTATTTATATATAAGGTGTTGTGCGAGCTATTGATGTTCATATTTCATTGTTGAAATCAAGTTCTTTCTTATAATTTTAAAATGTTGATGGTCTCACTATTAATGTATGTAATATCTTATATTGATTCATTATGTTCTGCTCTTTATTATGTGTTTGATTTTATACTACAATTACACTACACATAGAGCACAAAATATTGATATTAAAATGCAGTTCACTGGATTAGATTGTTGTGCTCATATACTGGTACACACATTCACTTTACACTCACACCTAGGTGTATATTACTAAGGGAGACAAATCACACATAAGCAGGTTTGGTAGCTCCTTCACTCAGCCCTACATATATGACCCCACTGCTCTCATTTATTATATTAACACCAACTACAAATATATTTGGAACCTCTGCAACTGTAGAAGTATCCTGATTTGATCCTCATTCCGTGTATCTTAAACCTGATACCCATTCTAGCACACAAACTACCCAACTGCAGGAATCGCACTACATAAAACACATATACTCTAAAAATCTGGAATCAAAATACTAAAGCCCTACTTCTCCAGCATATGGCACACAAGCACGAGTTTTTGCATCTATACACGCGCGAGTTTTTGCATCTACACATACTAGATTTGTGTTCCTGAGGAAAAAAAAGAATTACAGACAAAATGTTTACTGAACTGCAAAATCTGTTCAAGTACTTTTATATTGATTATAAAATTTGATCTATCCATTCAATCATAAGATATCTTATGAGAATTATAGTTGCAAGTACTCTTCTTCTTAGATGTTAAGGAATTTAGCTAGCTTAGTGATCATTTTCCAGAATATATTTTCTTTAAGCAGGCAAATATTTAATTGCTCTCTCTCTCTCTCTCTCTCTCTCTATATATATATATATATATATATATATATATATATATATATATATATATATATATATATATATATATATATATATATATATATATTTCAGATATTACCAGGCATTTAAAATTCTATATATTACTTTAGGGAATTAACATAACTGTGATTTGGATGCAAACTGCATTTCCAACTCCAAGTCAGGATCTCTTAAGTAAGTTTGGCATACCAGACAAGAAATTATCTCAAAATTCTAGTATATGAGTTATGGATCAGATATAAGTCACTGAAGTTGAAGGGTTCATATTAGATATAAGTCACTGACACAGTTGATATAACCAAACACTAGATATAAGTCACTGAAACACTTAATATAACTAAACACTGTACATTTGATATACTCTGATAAGTGACAGTTAATATAACTTCCCTAGTAACATATACAAAAAAAATTTAAAGTTTTTTCTTTGATACAATTGATATATGCTATAAAAAAAATTAAACTTGTTGTTCTCTAATATAGTTGATATCAGTTTGTACAAAAATAAATAATGATTAAATCTATTTCTCTTGTGCTCTCAGGAACTATATGAAAATTAAAGGTTGTACTGGAATGAGAGGGATATGCTCCGGGTTCATATGTATTTTGCACGTTTACTTGTATAAATAGGTTTTAGATATTTAAGATGTTGTAAAAACCATATACTTTGGTTATTTGGATGTGGTAGGATATTTGTGGTGTATGAATGCGCGCGTATTTGTTAATATAAAAATTATTTATTATAGTTCTTTGATGCTTGTGAATTTTGGAATATATTTATATTATGTGTGTTTGGTAACTGGATTCTGGAATATATTAATACTATTGTAAACATGTTTCTTTTGACAGTTGCAAAACGTTAACAAAATGTCAATTTTTGAAGGGTTTTAAACAACAAAAAAATGGTTTTAATGACGGTTGTTAAACATCAAGAAATGGTTTCCTTGACGGTTTTTCTCGGTCAATAAAGAGCTTTCTTGACGGTCATTATCTGTCATCTAGGCCACAGTCAAGAAAAGTTTTCATTTACCTTGACGATTTTTTTATGTTTTCTTGACGGTTTAAAACCGTCAAGATAGGCTTGTTACTTGACGGTTTAAAACCGTCAAGAAAAAAAAAACAGAAATTGTCAAAAAAAGTAGCAACTTTTCTTGACTGTGGCCTAGATGACGTATCTAAACCGACAAGAAAATCCTTTCTTGACAAGAAAAAATCGTCAAGAAAAACCATTTTTCTTGTAGTGAACTGGCATCACCGAAGCCTTCCTACATATTTGGATAACTGCTGTAGTGCAGGATTTACTACTGAGTCCACTGAGAATTTTGATGACTCTCTTTACAGCTTTCAGTCTTTAAAAACACATGTGCTATACGTGAACTGACTCAGCATCCCTACAACAAGAGATATATCAGGCCTAGTGGTACTCGCAACTTGAATCACACACCGGATGATGCTCGAGTACACCTATTGTTTGACGCTTTCCCTTGGATTTGGCTTCATCTTCATGTTACACTTGAGGAGTATCGTCCCTGGCGTTCGAATTATCTTATATCCTCAGGATGATATCTACAAACCCATGTCGAGAGATTACACAAAAGGAAGATTCTTGTTCTGGTGACATTTCTATATCTGCAGCTAGGACTAGCAAGTCGTCTAAATAGATACAAAAGATGACTCCTCCATTATCAGCTAACTTCGTGTACACACACTTTTCTGTCTTGCTGATCCTGCGATAACTTTGACTACATTATTTGTCAAACTTCTGCTGTCATATCCTGGAATTTGCTTCAGGCCATATAGATATATCACCAAACCGCAGACTATCTTCAAACTTGAATGACGATAATTTTGACTATTGTCCGTGAATCTCTTATGTCAGTCATTCTTCAAGACTTGCTATCTTCACTTCATCTGATTAACATTAAGCTTGTGAATTGCAGCTGCGGCAATCATCACCCTAATACATGACACCCTTAATGAGGTGCCAAAGTGCTCAATCCCCGGTGCCTGAGAAAAACCCCTAGGCAGCTAGCCTAGCCTTGAACTCAATTGTTTTGTCTGCTTTCATCTTTATGTACTTGAAGATCTATGATTATTTGATAGGTTTAGCTCCTTTAGGCAAATTGACCAACATTCAAGTGTTGTTATGGAGTCAATCTCATCATGAACTGCCTCCTCCCAGCAGACAGAGTCCTTGGTCTTTATTGCCTCATCATTGGTAAGTGGCACGACCTCCATATGATAAGTGATAAGATCATCTTTGGTCCTTCGACCTCCTGACTCTTCTTGCCGACTATTCTACGAGTTTTGGTTCAAATGTTATCTTATTAAAGATAACTCATTCCTGGACTACATTTTTTTCTACAGAAGTGCGAATAAGTCTAGCCATTAAGGTCCTCTGGAAGCTACTCATGCGCCAAAAACCCCACAATTGAGTGATATCCTTATGGTTCAGACTTTTGAACCAGAGTTACCTCAGAAGTGACGAACGACACTTTAGAACGTGACCGTGAGTGGAATCTTCTCCCACAGACAATCTGGAAGGCCCATTATACAATAATGTGGACATCAATACTGTCAACTACTTGTCCTTCCTATCTGCACCTCCAAAGAATTGGGAGAGTACAAAGATGTCATTTCATATTCAATCCCATGTTCTTGGTTGAACGATGCGAATCCAAGAAACGATGCTCGTTCCATAGCCAATTCCATGTTCTTAGCTGAACGATACGAATCCAAGTGCGATACTCATTCTAAAGTCAATTTCAAGTTCTAATCAGCTGAAAGATGTGAATCCAAAGAACAATACTCGTTCTATAGTCAATTCCATGTTCTAATAAGCTGAACGATGCAAATCCAAACAACGATGCTCGTTGCATAGTCAATTCCATGTTCTTAACTGAACGATGTGAATATAAAGAACGATGCTCGTTCTATAGTTAATTCCATGTTCTAGTCAGCTGAACGATGCGAATCCAAAGAACGATTCTCATTCCATAGTCAATTTCATGTTCTAATAAGATGAACGATGCTAATCGAAAGAACGATGTTCTTCGTCTTGATTACTTCTGAGTCTATTGAGTTGTGGACCGGTTCGACGCTCAGCTCCTGACTCGAAGTCCCTGAAATTCTTGAATGCTTCATCCTTCGATTATAAGAAGATATGCGAACACGTTTCTAGAGAAATCTTCAAAGAAAGAAGTGATAAAGTTTATCTCTGCCTTTTGTGGAGAATAGAAGTTACGGATATCTGAGCGTACTAGCTCCAGAATATCTGTACTTATAGTCACCCGTCTAAACGGCTTCCTGACTACTTGGTTCTGAGCACAGTCATCATAATTCTCCACCTCCTTACCACAATATCTTAGATATATCCCTGGATTAGACATCTTTGTTTCAAAAAGTCATGTCTCAGACATATGCGTCATAACTCAATAAAAGTAATATTTTCCTTAAGCCGGAAGTCCAGAATCATAATCCCGATCCCTAGATCTTCTGCTTGACACTTGTTCACCATAAAGTCCTTCTTCTAAGATAGTGCTATTACTTGGTGAATTGCTCTTTCTTAGATCATGCATGGTCAGATGCACTAGTGTCTACCGATTAGTTAGCAACCACACCCGATGACTCAACCTGCACAATCATAGCAACAAGTTAAGTGATCAAAGGAACCAAGTTTAGCTATACCTTGCTATATTAGTTCAAATTGGTTCTGCATTCAGGCACCAATTCCAGCCATGCGTCAAGTCATGTCTAGTGCAGTGACTTACATGCACATAGGCCATCATGTGCCAATCTTGCCATCTCCTGAGACATCCATGCACATAAGACTTCATGTGCGTCCTGCATACGCAGAGACCATCATGCGCAAAAGATACTATGTGCCTAGCTCTGCCATGTGCCAAGGCTGTTATGAGCCAAGGTCTGTCATGCGCCAAGGCTTGTTTATGCGCCAATCTCTACCAAGCACCAAGAGTCTGCCATGCGACAAGTCTTGTTATGCGCATAATCTGCAAACTTTGGTCATCTTGTAATCTTTCTTCCAACTGGAATGCACGTCCTGTAAAACCTATCTCCTCAATCTTAGAAAATGGTAGGTTCCGACAACTCAGTTTTAATATTTAAAAAGGACTCATTCCCTCATCCAAATGTTTGAAGTAAAATCCCGCGGTCAATCTTCTCAAGTTTGTGAAAACTTGTTACCGAGAATATTTGATCGGACATTCTTCATCTTTTTTCAGAATCTTGCTTTGAGATTGCCAGTCCCGAGATAGATCAAAGATGATAGAATATGGGCTAATACCAGAGCTACAAGCAAGATCCAAAAGTCTGCTCTCTACTAGAACCCATGTTTTCGTCGAGATCAAAGATTCACATTGAAGTTCCTTATTTGATATTCTCGATTCCAACGAAGCACGAACCAAAAACAGGTTACATCCTGACTTCCAAGAAAATAAAGATTACAACTAGCAACAAGTAAAATGTTCTTCTCTTTAACGTTCGCAAATGCTACAATGAGAAAGAACAAATCAATAAAAAAACTAAAGAAAAGCTCTTTGCTGGGGTGGTCAAAACCACTGTTGCTCAAATCAAGATTCGTCGTACAGACGGTCTGCCCCTAGGAACCAACAAGTTCATAAATAAACTTTTAGAACGTTCTTGGTTACCTTCGGAAACACTCAAAATAATACTATGTGGGAAGGGTGCTACCTGGGACGCATGTGCTCTGGTGCTCTCAGTCTTCCCAACTAACCAAATGAAAGAGAAGCTCCTTTCTATATATAGAGGAAATTGGCACATATGCGGCCAGAGAAAGCTCATAACGCATATGCGCCATCCGACCAGAAACCAAGCCGCATGCTTCGTTGAAGCCGCATGCATAGCCAAGGTCGCATGCGTCGTCGCCGCTGCCGTCGGTCACACTTCACAAAGCAGCGCCGCCAAACGCCACCAATCACCGAAAGCAGCAGCCACTTTGCATAGACACCCGCGCGCTGCATGCGCCGTATGTTCCGAAAGGCACGGATAACCATGCATTGTATGCGCTGTCAACAACAGATCATGTCCCCTCCACACACGACTCGCTCATGCTAACTCGCTGGCCACATAGCCCCTAGTCGGATAGCGTCTCTGGCCGCATAGCCCCACTAGACGCATAGCGCCTGGCTACATAGCTCCACTGGACGCATAGCGCCTCGATGTATGCGCCACGAAGCATGCGTCCGAGCTAGCAACTCGAGCATAAAAAGAGCGCATGAGTGCCATGCGACGATGTTGACGTGCTAATTACAATGTGCGCCATCAAAGTGCTACTTTGCGCCCGAGTCCGAGCCTGAGTCGCGGCTCCTAAGGGAAACTTTCCAAATGTGGTGACAAAAAAATGTTGTCATAATGGAGTTAACACTTAATCCCTCTAGGGAAGTCAACCCACATGGACCACCACCCCATGTGCATATACCAATACTAAGCATAGCTATATATTGAGATATACACATTGTGGTTTTCCAATATGGGACTAAAATTCCCAAAACTAAGTTGAAAACACCAACACATGATCATACATGTGATTCTCGATCGCGTCTAAACAAGATGATCGAAAATAACAAATGTCAGATACTTAAGCTTAAGAAAGCACCATTTGTCAAGAATTAAATTAGTCATTAACATTATCATTAAAATTAACATTAATATTAACATTTTAAAAAAATATCAACATTAGTATTAAATTAACTTTAACATTAATATTAAAATTAACATTAATATTAATATGAATTTTAAAATTATCATTAAATTCTTTTGGGTAATTATTTTTTTGGGTTAAATTTTGTTTTTCCAACTGTCATATTAGATGCCATATAATGGGAGATGAATTCACCCAAATATTTCGGGAGACGAATAACATAATTGTTCACAAAAAGTTAATGTCAGATCTATAACCAACCATAATAACTTTGTAAATTTTTTGACCCGAACCACTCACCATATTTTTTTTTGAAGAATGTAAATTTTATTCAGGCCCCTTCGAGAGGCTACAATTCATCCTGAAGGCTTACAACCAATCCAGCCAGAAGGTCTATATATGCAACCAATCCAGCCCGAAGGCTTATATATATAATTCCTAGCCCGAAGGTACCATCATAACCCGAATGTTACATTCCGGCCCGAAGGTACCAACCTAGTCCGAAATTCGAAGGCCCCATCCTAGCCAGAAGGCTACACATCCCGGCCCGAAGGCACCAACCGAGCCTGAAAGTACCACTTCTGAAGGTTCCATCAGACCCGAAGGTCTCACGCAGTCGTAGCCACACAACACCGTACTGCATCGGCTCCGTATTAGCACCGCACCTGCATCCTCATCGCATCCGCGCACCGTCCGGATCGCACCGCACCCAACCAACATCCGCCACTTTAATTCCTTCAAATAAGAATTAAATAGCACCCCTCGGACTCAACCCGCAACCTAACTCCTGGGAGGAGTGCGTCTTTCTTAATTGCTAGACTAGACTTTATTTGCAACCACTAACCATGTATGCCTTCATCTATATATCAAACTAGCTAGAGTTAAAGATGGACCATATCAACTTTAAGGATTAGACTAGGGGCCAACCCTACCAAGTGTGAGGACATTATGGCAGTGGGACAAGTGATTTGGGGGGTTGTCTTAATTAAGGCCAGTACCTTTCAGTTCAAATGGGCACGTACAGTCTAACACACACACACATAATAACACCCTTATGGACAAGCATCAACCTCAGCTAGTCCAAACCCATATTTGTTAGTTGAGCCATGCAATGCAACAGGATGCTCCATTAAGGCTGGGGCTCACCATGTTTTCTAGCTAGCTAGCTAGCTAGGTGGACATGGAGATGAGTACTACAGCGCATGCATGCATGCATTGCATGCATGCATTCCAGTGCATGGAGTGGAAGACAAGAAATATACCATCAGGACCCCAACTGCCTCGTGGGTGATAACAACGTCCGTCCTTTATCAATGGTGGAACCGATATCCCTTGTCCTCTAAATATGTGGATGCAAATTGGAGGACCAACATTGATTAATTGAGGGACTCAACACTGTGCATGCGTTCTTAATTAATTAGCTAGTCGAAATCTTGTGCTTAACCTCAAACCACGAATATCAAGAGTGAAACTAATGTCATTGATTAGAAAATTAATCAAAGAAGATAACTATCAAGACCATAAAGTATTAACACTGTATATAGTTTCATTGATATATAATAATACTTCCTAACAGCAGGTCTAGGAAGACTTTTGAAGAACATCTGTGCATCCGTGCTCTATTTTCCAGTCACATATTTTGATTTTGCTGTATATATACCACTGTTTTGCGTGAGTTATTAAACTCATTTTATATATTAGTGAAACAGGCCTTACCAAGATTCAAGAAAAGAAGAAGAAAAAGATAGATTACAATGTTTTGAATCCTAGTTGCCTTCGGTAGAATCTTAACTACTTAATGCCCATGATCCAATGCTCTTTCCTCTTCTGCGCTCTCCTTCGAGTAATATGCTAATGCATAATTATTTGATCAATTCTGCTATCGTCATCCAATTTTTTTTTTATCTTCTATTATGTGACATCTAACATGACAGACAGCTAACATTGTAACTTTTAACCAAAAAAATTAATTTTAATTTTAATTTTAATTTTAATTTTAAAATTTATAACATTAGTTGTCACATAATATAAGATAATATTATCAACATTTTTTTTTGATGAATAATATTTTTGTTATTTGATCGATGAGAGATGACCTGCTTTTGATAAAGGCCTAGCATATGTCCTCCAATTAGCTTTTGACATCTTACTAATATAAACCAATAAGATGGTGTTGAATGACAACATCAATTTTCTTTTCCTCTCCTCCTCCTAAAATAATTTTTCCCTTATCTCCATTTCGAAATCTCTTCACTATCATCCTCTTATTCCATCTTGACATTTCTGTCATATTTTTAATTCTTGCACTAGGACTCTCCATGTCAGGACAAATGATAAAATCTTCTAGATAAATCTTTATTCATCCGCATTTCTTTTAAACTCTCTACTCTTACCGAGATTTCCATATCACTCCTCCCTGTAAATATGGATGACGTCCACATTTGGAAAAACAGCAAGCAAAGAAAGCAAGGAACTAACAATCATAGGAGCTATTTCTCCTCCGATATCCAACAACTTGGTATCATAGTGGGTGTGGTCAGAGACCGAGGAACAATGACGTTCTGTGAGTACCCAATTCGAGATTGTAAAGTTGGTTGGTCCAATACCAAGCTTACTTGGTAAAGCGAAACATCTTACCAAGTCATATCATGGTGGATTTGATGCTTCGTCGAGCTATATTGAGATCGTACGGAGTTCTTATCTTTGTTAGACAAGATCGATGGGATGTGGTTGATGGTAGTGAAACGACACCACCAAGTGACGATGACATACATAATAGAAGATCAAGGCCAACAAGACAATGTACGCATTCTCGATAGCTGTGGAGGGCGAGTATTTTCAACACGTCAAGGGCGTAAAAACACCCAAGGAGGCAGAGGAAACTAGAAGCGCTTCGTTCGCAGGGACAAATTGTTGGTGCTTTTCAATTTATTTTGAAAGTTTTAGTCGCTCGTCAACAAATTTATCAATGTATATATCTCAATATATAGTTTTGTTTAGTATTAGTATATGTACATTGGGTGGTGGTCCATATGATTGACTTTCCTAGAAAGAATAAGTGTGAACCCTTATATGACAATCTTAATTTTGTCACAACCTTTGGAATATTTTTAAAACTCGGACCCGGATTCGGACTCAAGGGCGCAAAGTGGCGCTTTGTTGGCACACTTTGTACTTCAGGGTCTGCAGTTGGCAGCGCATGCGACGCATGGTTATCCGTGCCATCCGGATTATGCGGTTGCGTCTTTGATCCCGAGTCCGAATCCGAGTCGCTAAGCCACTTCGGGACTTAGCTCCTAAGAAAAACTTTCAAAAGGTGGTGACAAGATTAAGATTGTCATAAATGGGTTCACACTTAATTCCTCAAAGAAAGTCAACCCGGGGCAGGGGCCGAGGGGGTCGTCGAGGCCGAGGGGCGTCGGGGAAGGGAACCATTGGGGATTGCCGGAGTCGAGAGGGTTCGGGTTCGCCGGAGCAGGGGGGCGAGGGGGGTCGCCGGAGTCGAGAGGAGTCGGGATCGCCGGGGCGGGGGGGGGGGTGCAGGAGGGAGAGGGAAGATCGAGAGAATGTGGGAAAATAAAAAACTCAAAACCTATGTTAACTTTTTAGCGACGTCTAAATTGAACTTCGCTAATTGAAAAATTTTGCGACGTTAGCGACGTCGCTAAAAATATCGCTAATAAAAAATTAAGCAAAGTTGGTAAAAACGTCGCTAAATCAATAAAATCAACGACGTTTAGAGACGTTAAAGAAGTTTATGGCGTGTATTCTTTAAAAAATTCTAAGTACAGTCGCTAAACGTCGCTATGCGTTGGCAACAACGACGTATATAAACGTTTATTTTTGGAGTCGCTAAAGTCTTTAACATTAGCGACATTTTATTATGACCTCGCTAAAAACATCGCTATTTTATCATATTTTTGTAGTAGATACTCTAGTTCATATAAAGATAACGATGCCTTATGTTCAATGATGTTGTAATCAATGAAACATATGAAAGATAAACTGCTAGTTATTTTGTCACAAGAATGCTGTAATATAAGTCTTATATGAGAAATGAACTAATACCTCACATATTGTAACACTGAGATTAGAATATTGAATACATGTATCTATGGAATTTATTAGTGTACTAGTATGAATGCAGAGAATATAATAGTGGGGGCAATACCACTGAATTATCAAATTATGGTTTGGTACCATGGGACCACGGCAAGGTCAATATGTTGGGACCTGCGGGTCACCAAGCGAAATATCGAATGAATATGTTGATAGCACGAGAGTAGTGATTATGCAGTAGCTTTACTTATGTTTTCTTACCAAGCAATTTAAGCTTTAAGAGTATATTACATATACGTTGCATGGTCATGGACAACTTGTGCATAAGGTTTGGTAAGCTTGCTCGAACGAGATGCACCTGGGCACCGAGATCATTCTACCTAGGAGGAGATATCATAGTGCTTCGTAGCATGGGCAATAAGCGAGACATGCATTGAGGATCACAACCACTTTGAATGGCGCATCACACACCCTTTAAACCAATTTATATAAATAATCATAGGAGACGTATGAGATGCTAAAGGGGGCGTTGAGAGCAGTACGTCGTCTGAGAGAAACGATCGGTGGATACAACCTGTCTGTCACGACCCGCACCCGGAAATTCGGGCACGAGTGCGTGGGTACGTCCAGCCTACGCCGCAGAGTCGGCGGTAGTACGCTGTCTAGGTCAATCCATAATTACTAACTAGCTCATTCACAACAACATAGGCAAGATAATAATGAGAAATGAAACTTAAGATTGCATCTGAAAATAAATGTGACAACAGATTCAAATGTCTTAATACAGGATTTCAAAGTGAAATCGGGGACAAACCCGATAAATAAGGTGAGAATATAAATGAAAGATAGCTACTACTAGCTACTCAGCAGCAGGGGTCTCCTGGGTGGGTCCTGGCTCCTCATAGGTATCATCAGTCCCCTCATAGGGACCATAATAAGTAGGGACAAGATCCTCATCATCGCCTAAATCAACAGATCCAGTCAGGAAAGGAGCAAAGTACACAGTGCACAACAAGATTAAACTAAATATTTATGACAATTAAATATTTGATATCATGTTGAGAAACAGCATAACAGAACATTATTATCTCAGAGTTAAACTGTAAACAGGAATATGAGAAACAAAACTAAATGAAACAGGAAATGAAACTACAATAGCCAGCAAGAAATATAACATGACCAGAACTATCTGTGTGAACTTGTGTTTGTTTTAGAATACATAGTTGGCATGTAGGGGTTTATAAGGCTAATCCGGCCGTCATGAACGGCTATTAAACAGGGGAAATCGAGATCCGACTGAGGTACAGTCGTGTACCAACAGCTATTAAACAGGACAAGGGGAAAGGTAAACTACATGCCTTCTAGGTATTCTCCCACCCGACATGAAAAACAAGACAGGAACTTCCAATATTCAAGACATAAAATCCAGCATTTCTAACACTAGGTGTAATCATCAAGGGTACATGTAAGGCAGGAAAATTAATTATCACAATATATAAAGATTAACTTGAAGTGCAGGTACTTGCCTGTTGTTTGGATCTGATTAATATTGGCTCTCGGGGGAAAATTCTAAAGATGAGTCCAAAAACTAAAATAGACATTACCATCACGCTCAGAAGAAGTCAATTATCTAGAAACGCCTGTCCTTGGGTCCAATTTGGAGACAAGGGCAAAAACGGCAGTTTCGGGTCAAAACGGGGTCCGCCGGTGGGCCCGCTTTGCACCGAAAAACGTGTCCGGGTCAAAGGTCTCCAAATTTACCAAACTTAATGTCAACAGGTCAGGAACGCTGATACGAACCCAACGGAACTTCCAGATTTGGATTCCGATGAGCCGAACACAAAATCGCCCGTCGAGCGGGGCCTGTGGGGCCCACGACACGCGATTTCGTCAACGTTCTCAAAATCGAACCAAACTTGACCCACAGGACCAGCGTATCGCTATGAGTCCGATGGCGCAAGTTTCGTCTCGATCTGACGTGTGTGCACGAAGTTAGGGTAAATTGCAGAAAAGGCGGATACGGGGCGATGTCCGCGGATACGCGTTGATTCCGGTGTGCATGCACACCCGAATCAGCTTCCACGAAAACTCACACGTCCGTATCGACGATGCGCACGTATCTGTGAAGACCGCACGCGACCAAGTCATCCCGTTTGGCGGGGCGTACTCAGTTCCGGGGTGAAACAGGGTCTGGTTTTTCCTGTTTTTGGATCGCGGTGTGCGATCACCACAGGACGCGATGCCCCGAACAGTTTGTCCGGACACCGAAAGGGTCGTACAGGCTTCACAACGCAATTTACAGAATTGGAAACAGAGCTACGAGGCGAAAGTTACACGCACCTGAAGGGGACCCGAAAATCAGGGTCGAGTCGTGTCCGACTCGTGTCGGACACGCGAATCCCAAAAATTAGGGTTAGGGTTCAGGGCTTGGGGGCTCTCCGGCGGAGCTCCGGCGGCTCGAAAGCGGGGGAGGCCGGCCGGAGGGAGCTGGGGGCAGCGCTGCACGGCGGGGGACGCTCGGCCGGAGGCAGCGGCGCACCGGAACGGGCGGCTCGAGGAGGGCGGCTGCTCGGGGAGGCGTGGCGGAGGAGGAAGACAGGGCGGCCGGGGGTCTGGGGAGTCGGGGACGGAGCCGAGGGGGCTAGGCGTCTGGAGGGAGTGGGTGGTGGTTCGCTGGCGGGAGGGATGGCCGGAGTTAGGGCTCAGGCGGGTTAGGGGAATGAGGCGGAGGAGAAAGAGAGGGGAGGGTTTTATAGGGGTTCCGGGGCGGGGCTGGGTGGCCGAGTTAGGCGGGGCCGAGGGGTCGTGTCCCCGCTCCGTCGGTGGCGGCGGGGGCCACGGGCGGTTGGCCGGAAGACTCGGGATCGTGGGGGTGAGCTGGGGAAGAACGGGTCGCCGGGTCAGTGGGCTGGCGGGTCGGGTTTGATCGACCCGATCCGACCCGGGTTGGCGGGCTGGGCTGGCTGTTGGGCTCGGCCCACTGGGCCGGGCCGGGCCCAAAAGAAAGAAAAAATAAAAATAAAAAATAAAAAATAAAATAATAACAGTTTAAATAATTATTTAATTAAAAAAATAGTTTTGAGGCATTTAAAAATAGGTCTGAGGTCCCGAAAAATCCAGAAAAATTACCCTAAGTCCAGTTTTTCATTTTACATCCATAAATATTATTTTCATGATATTTTAATATTATTTATTAACAATTAAAAATTATTTAATAATTAAGAACCTTGATTTTAATTTCAGAAAATTCCCAGAAAATTCCAGAAAATTGGGAAAAATCCAAGATTTAATAATTTGAAAAATTCGGGGGTTTACAACCTACCCAACTTACAAAAATTTTATCCTCGAAATTTAAGAATAACAAGGCACGAAAGGAAAGGCCGAAAAAATAAAATATACCTCAGGGTTCAAAAAGGTAGGGGTAGCGCTCTCTAATCTCGTCTTCTCGCTCCCAGGTGGATTCACCGGGAGAATGGTGCTTCCAAGCTACGCGAACCAGGGAGATAACCTGGTTCCGTAGGACTTTCTCCGAGCGATCCAGTATCTCCACGGGTTGCTCCTGGTAAGTCAGACTTGGGCCTACTTCGAGCTCTGAGTGATCCAAAATGTGGCTGGGGTCTGACACGTACTTCCTCAGCTGCGACACGTGGAAGACGTTATGTACTCCATCCAGAGAGGGTGGCAATGCCAGTCGGTATGCCACTTCTCCGATTTTCTCATGTATGCCAAAAGGTCCAATAAATCTTGGGCTGAGTTTTCCACTCCTTCCGAACCTAATGGTGCCACGTGTCGGGAAAATCTTTAAGAATACCAGCTCTCCAACCTTTAATAAAGTCACAATCAAGTCTTAGTTCCATAAGCAAAATGTTTAAATTGACTTGAATTTCATAAATTTAATTACCTCAAATTCCAAGGGCCTTCGGTGGCTATTTGCCCAATGTCGTTGCCTGTCTTGAGCCACTCGAAGTCTGTCCCTTATTTGCTTTACCTTCTCAGCTGAATCGATCACCATCTCTGGTCCCAGTAGGGCTCTTTCTCCAACGTCGTCCCATGATAGCGGGGTACGACATCTTCGTCCATACAGAGCTTTAAATGGAGTCATCTCAATACTTGCTTGGTAACTGTTATTATAAGAGAACTCCACAAGATGTAGGTAGTCTTCCCAGGATCCTCCAAAATCCAGAACACATGTACGGAGCATATCTTCAAGTGTCTGGATTGTACGTTCCGATTGTCCATCGGTTTGGGGATGATAAGCTGTGCTGAATTTGAGTTGCGTCCCCAAGCTGGCTTGTAAGCTCTTCCAGAAGTGAGAGGTGAATCTTGAATCTCGGTCGGAGACAATACTTACTGGAACTCCATGCAGCCTGACAATATGTCTGATATATAAATCTGCCAGCTTCTCTGTAGATAACCCTACTTTGAAAGGTAGAAAATGTGCAGACTTGGTCAGTCTATCTACTATCACCCAGATTGCATCCTTTCCACTAGGTGTCCTTGGAAGTCCGGAAACAAAATCTATTGTGATATGTTCCCACTTCCACTCCGGAATGGGTAGTGGTTGAAGCAATCCTCCAGGTCTTTGTCTTTCTGCCTTGACTTGCTGGCACACTAAACAACGAGATACGAACCTGGCTACTTCTCTTTTCATGCCATGCCACCAAACATGCGTCCTCAGGTCCTTGTACATCTTGTTGGCTCCTGGATGTATAGAGTATTGCGATCTGTGCGCCTCTTGCATGATTTCTTCTCTTATGTCTCCTTGAGGTACACATAATCTATCGCCATGCCTCAGTGATCCATCTTCATGAATTCTGAATTCTTCTACTAATCCAGCTTGCACTTGACCTCGAAGGCTTCGCAGGCCTTCGTCTTGAAACTGAGTCTCCTTGATCTTGTCTATTAAAGTAGACTGAATCTGCAAGTTCATCATTTGGCCTTCTTTTCCTGGGATGATTACTTCAATACCTAAACTTTCCAAGTCCTCTAGCAGGTGTCTGTCCACAGTCAAGTACATCGCCATAGGATATCTGCTTAGAGCATCAGCAACTACATTGGCCTTCCCAGGATGATATTGAAGGGTGATATCAAAGTCTTTCATTAGTTCCAGCCACCTTCTTTGTCTCATGTTCAGCTCTTTCTGAGTGAAGATATATTTTAAACTTTTATGGTCTGTAAATATTTCCACCCTTTCTCCATAAAGATAATGCTTCCATAGTTTAAGAGCAAAAATGACAGCTGCCAATTCTAAATCATGAGTTGGATAGTTCTTTTCATGGGGTCGAAGCTGTCTAGAGGCATATGCTATTACTTTCTTGTTCTGCTCCAAAACACAACCTAGACCTTTTCCGGAAGCATCACTATAAATAGCGAAACCTCCGGTTCCAGAGGGTAAGGTCAGAATAGGGGCAGAAGTCAGTCTTTTCTTCAATTCCTCAAAAACATGCTGACATTCATCAGTCCAGGTGAACTCTTTATCCTTCCTTGTTAATTTTGTCATGGGCTCCGCAATTCTAGCAAAATCCTTCACAAACTTCCGATAGTAGCCAGCTAGTCCCAGGAAACTTCTAATCTCAGCTACAGAGTCTGGAGTGGGCCAGGATTCTACTGCAGCTATCTTCTTAGGATCTACTGCTATTCCATCTCCAGTCACAACATGTCCCAAGAATTCTACTTTGTCTAGGAAGAAAGCACATTTAGATAATTTCCCATAAAGTTTTTCCTTCCTCAAAGTCTCCAATGCTAATCTCAAATGTTCTTCATGTTCTTCGGGGGTCTTGGAGTAGATCAAAATATCATCAATGAAGACCACTACAAATTTGTCTAGGTATGGCTGGAAAACTCTGTTCATCAAGTTCATAAAAACTGCTGGAGCATTCGTCAACCCGAACGACATTACTAAGAATTCGTAGTGTCCGTTCCGGGTATTGAAAGCAGTTTTAGGGATGTCTTCCTTCCTCACCCTTACTTGGTGGTAACCAGACCTCAAATCAATCTTTGAAAATACCCGAGCTCCACTCAACTGATCAAATAGGTCATCTATCCTGGGCAGGGGATACTTATTCTTAATTGTTAAGGCATTCAAGGCCCTATAGTCAATACACATTCGGGATGTTCCGTCCTTCTTGGGCACAAATAATACTGGAGCTCCCCAGGGTGAGACACTAGACCTAATGAAGCATTTGTCTTCTAGTTCTTTGATTTGCTTATTTAGTTCTATTATCTCCTTCTTGTTGATTCTGTAGGGATTTTGAGATACTGGTGCTGCTCCTGGCACTAAGTCAATGGAGAATTCAACTTCTCGGTTTGGGGGTAAGCCTGGGAGATCTTCAGGGAAGACATCAAGGTATTCAGAGATGAAAGGTAGTGGCACTTCTTCTGTTACTAGGGCTCCACAAATTTTGTTATTACCCATTTCTCTAGAACCTCTAGCAAATTCAAATTCTGGCTTGTCAGGGGGTTTGAAGATTACACTACCTCTGTGGCAGTCTATGGTGGCATGATGTTGACTTAACCAATCCATACCCAGTATAATGTCAAAACTGGGCACTGGCATTACAAGTAATCTAGCATACAGTTCTCTTCCACACAATGTAATAGGACAATTGTTACAGGCATCACTAACCGGGATGATTCCTCCACCGGTAATGATCTTATAACAATTCCTAAGGGGTTTAGTGATTAAGCTATGCTTCATAAGGAAATCTACTGATATGAATGAATGTGAAGCTCCAGAGTCAAATAGAGTAATAGCTGGTATTGAATTTATAAGCACAGAACCTGTGATCACGTCTGCTGTGGCCTCAGCTTCTTCCAGAGTCATTGCATAAGCACGGCCTTGCTGCGGTGCACCCCTCTGTTGCTGCTGGTGCTGAGCAAAGCGTTGTTGTTGTGTTGGAAGTGGGGGTCCCCTCTGTTGTACTGCTGGGGCCCTGGCCTGGGCTGGAGCCTTTGGTGCGGCGGTGCGTCCTTGAGCAGCTGGACAGTCCCTCATTTGATGCGCTGCTGAACCGCAGTAGAGGCAGGCACCTAGCCTCTTCCTGCAGACTTGCCAAGTATGACCTGGTTTTTGGCAAAAGTTACAAGCAACAGCTTGTTGGTTCTGTCCCTGAGCCTGGTGTTGGGGTGCTGGAGCTCGAGGGAGAGGACGCTGAGTTTGCTGCGGGGCCCTCTGCTGTTGTTGTTGTTGTTGAAAAGGGCGTTTGTTGGGTCCCGCATTTCCGGTATCTCTTTCCCGCTTCAGTTTATGCCCCATATCTCTCTCTACGCCTTGTGCCACGCTCAGGATTTCTTCATAGGTACGAGCTCGGCTGGTGGTGACAGCAAGGCGAATATCCGGAGACAGCCCCTTCTTGAATCTACGGGCTCTGTCCTCCGGGGTACGAACCATGTACTCCGCAAAGTGGCTTAACCTGCTAAATTCAGCAGTATATTCATCAACAGACAGGTTACCTTGTTCCAGTCTCTCGAATTGGCTTTCGAGAGCTTCCCGAGCTACTTCGGGGTAGAATTTCTCCTTGAATAACCTTTTGAAGTCTTCCCAGGTGATGTCAGGAGCAGATAGTTGGGGTTCATCTCTGAACCAGGTTCGAGCAATGTCGAACAGTTGCAGGCTTGCGGACTCCACTTTGAGGTCATCAGGGACCCGAGCAGTCTTCAGGAGTCTCTCGACATTCTCTATCCACTCATCGGCATAGAGAATGCCCTCAGTTTCGTAAAATTCCAGGGGTCTTAGATTCTTGAAATCTTTGGCACTCCCTGGCCTCTTGAGTGACGACTCCTGGGACTTAAGAGCTTCTGAGAGGCTGGTCCGCAGAAGTGCAGTCTGTTCTTTCTGGGATTCCACCAATCCCTGGAACACTCCAAGTAGCTGTGCCCCATCCAGAGTAACTGCCGGAACAGATGGAGGCGGCGGAAGTGCAAGAGTCTCGGGCACATTCTGCTCAGCAGGTTCTGATGTGCCTCCTACTGTGTTCCTGGTCTGGACCATTCTGAAAGATTAAGGGATAGGAAGATCAGAATAGAATACTTGGAAATCAAAGGCGATAGGAAAAAAATTGAGCAGCAAAGATATCAAGAATTGAAATAAGGACACTATACTGTGAATGAGCTTTTCCTAGAATCCTCAATTTTATTCCATACCCTGTCCTAGGGTATTACCCTATTTTAGGATAGGACCTGCATGGGCCACCATAAAAACGTGTCACGACCCGCACCCGGAAATTCGGACACGAGTGCGTGGGTACGTCCAGCCTACGCCGCAGAGTCGGCGGTAGTACGCTGTCTAGGTCAATCCATAATTACTAACTAGCTCATTCACAACAACATAGGCAAGATAATAATGAGAAATGAAACTTAAGATTGCATCTGAAAATAAATGTGACAACAGATTCAAATGTCTTAATACAGGATTTCAAAGTGAAATCGGGGACAAACCCGATAAATAAGGTGAGAATATAAATAAAAGATAGCTACTACTAGCTACTCAGCAGCAGGGGTCTCCTGGGTGGGTCCTGGCTCCTCATAGGTATCATCAGTCCTCTCATAGGGACCATAATAAGTAGGGGCAAGATCCTCATCATCGCCTAAATCAACAGATCCAGTCAGGAAAGGAGCAAAGTACACAGTGCACAACAAGATTAAACTAAATATTTATGACAATTAAATATTTGATATCATGTTGAGAAACAGCATAACAGAACATTATTATCTCAGAGTTAAACTGTAAATAGGAATATGAGAAACAGAACTAAATGAAACAGGAAATGAAACTACAATAGCCAGCAAGAAATATAACATGACCAGAACTATCTGTGTGAACTTGTGTTTGTTTTAGAATACATAGTTGGCATGTAGGGGTTTATAAGGCTAATCCGGCCATCATGAACGGCTATTAAACAGGGGAAATCGAGATCCGGCTGAGGTACAGTCGTGTACCAACAGCTATTAAACAGGACAAGGGGAAAGGTAAACTACATGCCTTCTAGGTATTCTCCCACCCGACATGAAAAACAAGACAGGAACTTCCAATATTCAAGACATGAAATCCAGCATTTCTAACACTAGGTGTAATCATCAAGGGTACATGTAAGGCAGGGAAATTAAAGTGCAGGTACTTGACTGTTGTTTGGATCTGATTAATATTGGCTCTCGGGGGAAAATTCCAAAGATGAGTCCAAAAGCTGAAATAGACATTACCATCACGCTCAGAAGATGTCAATTAGCTAGAAACGCCTGTCCTTGGGTCCAATTTGGAGACAAGGGCAAAACGGCAGTTTCGGGTCAAAACGGGGTCCGCTGGTGGGCCCGCTTTGCACCGAAAAACGTGTCTGGGTCAAAGGTCTCCAAATTCACCAAACTTAGTGTCAACAGGTCAGGAACGCTGATACGAACCCAACGGAACTTCCAGATTTGGATTCCGATGAGCCGAACACAAAATCGCCCGTCGAGCGGGGCTTGTGGGGCCCACGACACGCGATTTCGTCAACGTTCTCAAAATCGAACCAAACTTGACCCACAGGACCAGCGTATCGCTACGAGTCCGATGGCACAAGTTTCGTCTCGATCTGACGTGTGTGCACGAAGTTAGGGTGAATTACAGAAAAGGCGGATACGGGGCGATGTCCGCGGATACGCGATGATTCCGGTGTGCACGCACACCCGAATCAGCTTCCAAGAAAACTCACACATCCGTATCGACGATGCGCACGTATCTGTGAAGACCGCACGCGACCAAGTCGTCCCGTTTGGCGGGGCGTACTCAGTTCCGGGGTGAAACAGGGTCTGATTTTTCCTGTTTTTCGATCGCGGTGTGCGATCACCACAGGACGCGATGCCTCGAACAGTTTGTCCGGACACCGAGAGGGTCGTACAGGCTTCACAACGCAATTTGCGGAATTGGAAACAGAGCTACGAGGCGAAAGTTACACGCACCTGAAGGGGACCCAAAAATCAGGGTCGAGTCGTGTCCGACTCGTGTCGGACACGCGAATCCCAAAAATTAGGGTTAGGGTTCAGGGCTTGGGGGCTCTCCGGCGGAGCTCCGGCTGCTCGAAAGCGGGGGAGGCCGGCCGGAGGGAGCTGGGGGCAGCGCTGCACGGCGGGGGACGCTCGGCCGGAGGCGGCGGCGCATCGGAACGGGCGGCTCGAGGAGGGCGGCTGCTCGGGGAGGCGTGGCGGAGGAGGAAGACAGGGCGGCCGGGGGTCTGGGGAGTCCGGGATGGAGCCGAGGGGGCTAGGCGGCTGGAGGGAGTGGGTGGTGGTTCGTCGGCGGGAGGGATGGCCGGAGTTAGGGCTCAGGCGGGTTAGGGGAATGAGGCGGAGGAGAGAGAGAGGGAAGGGTTTTATAGGGGTTCCGGGGCGGGGCTGGGTGGCCGAGTTAGGCGGGGCCGAGGGGTCGTGGCCCCGCTGCGGCGGAGGCGGCGGGGGCCACGGGCGGTTGGCCGGAAGACTCGGGATCGTGGGGGTGAGCTGGGGAAGAACGGGTCGCCGGGTCAGTGGGCTGGCGGGTCGGGTTTGATCGACCCGACCCGACCCGGGTTGGCGGGCTGGGCTGGCTGTTGGGCTCGGCCCACTGGGCCGGGCCGGGCCCAAAAGAAAGAAAAAATAAAAATAAAAAATAAAATAATAAGAGTTTAAATAATTATTTAATTAAAAAAATAGTTTTGAGGCATTTAAAAATAGGTCTGAGGTCCCGAAAAATCCAGAAAAATTATCCTAAGTCCAGTTTTTCATTTTACATCCAAAAATGTTATTTTCATGATATTTTAATATTATTTATTAACAATTAAAAATCATTTAATAATTAAGAACCTTGATTTTAATTTCAGAAAATTTCCAGAAAATTCCAGAAAATTGGAAAAAATCCAAGATTTAATAATTTGAAAAATTCGTGGGTTTACACTGTCGGAAGAGGGAAAGGCAGTAGCTTGTACGGTACCGGATCGTTGGCATCGATGCCGTCGGTTCTTTCCAGTGCTCCTCTGACGGCTACTCCAGCTCCATTAGTGCCCGGCTCTGGCGTTCCTTCTGGTGCGATGTCTCTGGAGCAGCTCACGACGATTGTCCATGAGCTACATGGGTTAGTCCGACAGTTGATAGACACTTGTGATGCTGCAACACCTGCTACTCTGACGGCTACTACGCCGACTCCTCTGACGGCTCCAGCTCCTCTGACAGCATCGATGGGTCCTCCAGCTCCTTCGACAGCTCCAGCCTCTGCTCCGTCTGCCGTTGCTCATGATGATCTATAGTATATCATTGCTATGGTTGTGGCGCAGTACATGTCTAGCCGACAGCCGCCGTCGCCTTCGTCTCCAACGTCGACTTGATAAATTTTTTGTGTTTGTAGGATTTTTTTAGTTGGTTGTATTTTGTAACTTGATTGTATTCATTTCACTTTGTGGGATTGTATAAAAGTTATTTGTACATGTTTGGATTACTCTACTTTATTATTTTGACGTGTATAACATTTATACATGTTTGTGGGGGTTTTATTAGTATTTTTGGAATTTGCTTGTGTAAAATTTATTTGTATAGAAATTGGTGAAGGTATAACAGGTATATGTTCAGTAGAAATTAATTTCTAGAAAAAATATTATCTTTAGCAACAGACAGGCGTAATAGCGACAAAATATCTGAAAAATCTCAGGTCAGCGACGGATTTTCGACGAAAAATCTAGAAAATCTCAGGCCAGCAATAACCTAGCGACAGAAATTTTATCGCTAAAAACGTTTGATACACACAAAATGTGCCAAATAGGTATCAGAATCCGTAGCTAAAATTCGTCACTAATCCATCACTGAGATTGAAGGATTAGCGATGGACTCTGTGAGCCCTGAATTTGCAAAATATTCTGGAAAATTTTGCTAATTTTGGCTCACAAAATCCGTCGCTAATCCATCGGTAAGTAGTCAGAAAGTTTAGCGACGTAACTTATAAGTCCCTGATCCGTCGCTGGTTTTATGTCTCTCAATCCGTCGCTAATCCGTCGATATAGCGACGAATTAGCAAAAAAAAATTCGTAGCGACGTTAGTTATTCTGCGGAACCTTTTCGTCGCTAAATACAAATAGCGACGAAAAAATGCATTTTAGCGACGGATAATTCCGTCGCTAAAACAGTGTATTTTTGTAGTGCATATCAACTTGTGCCTAAGCCATATGGGCCAATCACCATATATACAATTTAATAATATAATTTAATCCCAATATCCTCCCACAAGTTGGAGCATACAAGTCATAAATGTCCAACTTGTGCAAAAGAAACTCAAATTATCGTTTGACCAAAGATTTGGTAAAAACATCCACGAATTGCCCATCCGTCGGTATATAAGATGGCGAATAACTCCATCAAGAACAACATCCCTCAAAAATTGACAATCTACCTCAATGTGTTTTGTGCGCTCATGGAAAACTGGATTCTGCGTAAGATGTAAAGCAGATTGCCTATCACAAAACAAATCTATAGCACACGAATATTGCACCCACAAACTGTCAAGCAACCCTTGGAGCCACTTAAGCTCACACTTGAACGCCGCCATCGCACTATATTCTGCTTCGGCCGAAGAGCGGGACACCGTCACCTGTTTCTTCGTCTTCCAAGAGATAGACGAATCATCAAGAAAAATTAACCAACCAGACGAAGAGCATCTCGTGATGGGATAACTCTCCTAATCGGAATCACGCCGCACCCGGAGCCGTAAATTATAGTCAGAGCAAAGAAGAATTCTTTGACCAGGACAACCCTTCAAATATCTAACAACCCTCAAAGCCGCATCATAATGATCACGCCGGGGCTCATGCATAAACTAAGACAAGATATGAACATCGTAAGCCAAATCCGGCGTAAACGAAAGATAGATCAGCCGCCCCACGAGTCGCTGATATGCTTCCCCATCCGAAAATAGTGGACTTGTAGAGCGTGCCAGTTGATGATGTTGTTCCATGGAAAAGCTTGCGGGTTTTGCCCCCTATAATCCTGTCTCAGAGTAATGTCAATTATATATTTCCGTTGGCACAAAAAAATTCCCTCCGCACTTTGAGCTACCTCAACTCCAAGAATAAACTTCAACACTCCAAGGTCCTTCATATGAAAGCATGTACTCAAATAATTCTTAAAGGCAGTAAGAGCAGCAGAATTATTGTCAGAGAGAATCAAATCGTCGACATACACAAGAACATTCATCTGAACATGACCCATATGAAGAGTAAAAAGCGAGTAGTCAGAGTACGATTGTCAAAATTCATACTCCCGTAAAGAAGATGCCAACATTGCAAACCAACAACGAGGTGCATGTTTAAGCCCATAAAGGGATTTTTGAAGCCGAAATTCCTAATCAGGGCGTGTGGTTAGGAAACCAGGTGGTAGTTTCATATACATTTTTTCGGTAAGATCTCCATGCAGGAAAGCATTGTGAACATTCATCTGATGTAGTTCCCAATTCTTTACTGCAGCTACAATTATAAAAGCATGAACAATAACCATTTTCGCAACCGGAGCAAAAATATCAGTGTAATCAATCCTTTCAACCTGATGATTGTCGAAAACCACCAAACGAGCTTTAAGCCGCTAAACACTCCCATCCAAATTATACTTTATCTTATACACCCACCGGCTCCCCAGAGCACGTTTTCCAGCCGGAAGCATCTCCATTATCCAGGTACCATTATCCGCTAAAAGTCCATATCTTCTTCTGCATAGCTTCACGCCACCCTGCATCTTTAACCGCCTCTTTAAAGGAAGAAAATTCCTGTCCTAGAGAAAATTGATCACAATTCAAAAAATGTGCTATAGGATAAGGAGTACCTGAGGAGTGATTGGACGTGGTAAAAAATCGGTAGGAAGGACTGGGAACCAACTTTCTATTGTATTTGTAACAAAATTGTGGAGCTTCACGGACAAAATTTTGGCACGCATTTTGTCACGCCCTAGTCCCAAAATACGTAGGATTAGAAATATGTAACACGCCCAGCCATATATATACGAACTCCAATATATGGAAACCATATACACACGTACTCTGTACATGAATATCCAATCCAACAGTGGTAATATACTGTCACAACAAGTCACACACAATCTATATCTCATCCACAGCACAAATAATAAGTAGGAATAAAGAGCTGAATAATAACTGAATATCAAAGATGAGTATCAAGTCTGATAGTCAGATGGAAACAAATCCACTACAAAATGACTATACTGAAGTAGCAACATGGATCTCTAAACAGCGATAATAAAATTACAGATACTCCGAAGGTAAGACCTCCTCCATCTGGTAAGTAGCGTCAGGTCCAGGTCCGTACTCCTGCGGATACTCCTGCTCATCTATATCTGGAAAGGGACCAGGTCCTCAGAGGGACGTAACAAGATATATAATAACATGCCAATAAGTACTGAAAAATAAACATCCAATGGGTCGCCTAACCGTCTAAGTGAATGCAGTTTGAGAACAATTTTCCACCAAGTGGACTATCTGGCTAAAAAATGGGATTGGCGTGACTCTCTCGGAGAATCAGGGGCCTCAAAACATGTCGTCTTTTGAACGGCAGAGGCCGCCAATTGTAAATGGGGTCATCACCGCCTGTATCTCCAGTGGAGCTTCCGGGTTACAGAAGGAAAAAGTGCAAGGAGCCCAAATGCCTTACTTGTTGTTCTCTCCACCCCATGCTCTAAACATGTCATATACATGACACGATAATACCTCTATTAACTGCCAGGTCTACTAGCATGTAAAGTTTCTATTGGCAGTTATCCCTATCCGTCGCACGACCTATACGTACTAGTGGCCAGCCGAGTACGCAACTCTGTGTCCTACATGTAACTCACACTCGTGTATGAATAGTGTCATGGCCAATGAAACATAAAATGCCTCATAATAATGGGGTGGTCTCATAAAGTAGGTCCAATGCATATACATAAATAAAAACAGGATACAACGACACCGTCGTTGCACCCAAGTTTCCTTGGACGCACAATTTATATAGCAGTTAAAATAAATGAACTAAATAAGGAGAAATAAATTATGCATGCATCATATGGAATATAAATATTAGTACAATGTCAAGGTACACTTGCCGAGCAAGAGTTCTGTATAGTGCAAGCGTCCAATATTTATGTTTGGTGGAAGAAGTGGGATTAGGGTTTGGGAGAGTTGTAATATATATAGAGATAAGAGGCGGTGGGATAATTTAGTGGTTTAAGAAACTACTGCCGCTGCTGTTTCTTTCTTTCTTTGGTTTGGTTTCGGTTGAGGAGAGTTTAGTAATAATAGAGATAAGAAGCGGTGGAATGAGAAGGCTCACACGCGCGGAGAAGGAAAAGAAAAGTTGGTTTTTGCTACTGCTGTTGTTGATATTTTGCTCTCCTAACGGGTCCGGGTAGAGCTAAACGGGTAGTGGTTTAGGATAGAGGGTTTGGGTTTCAGTTTAAGATCCAATAAAAATTTCTTTTCTAATTAGTTATATATATATACATAGAAATTTCTAAAAATTCTATTGGTGCATACTATTAAGCTAGCAACTGTCAAAAGGGTCTTCTACATGGAATAAATTAGGAAAAATTTATTATGGCTCCATAAATCCCCTAAATGCACAAACAATCTTTTATGTGTATCATTCATATCTAAAGAGCAATGTCTATTGACGATCAAGATTGCTCATGAGTTTGTTAAAGGTCGGGGTGATCCTTTTTAAGGACCCCCCCCCCCCCCCCCTCAACCTTTGGTCAACCTTAGAGCTAGCTTATATAAGAAAAACGAGGGTTACAAGAGAGGCATCTTGGAATCCATTAAGGGAATCATCAAGAGTCAAAAGGCGAGATAACTCAGTTGTAGAACTCATTAAGGAAGGGTTTTACATTATGATATTATGTGTGTAATCCATGTAAGATTCTTATGTTGATTCAAAAAGTTATTTCTCCCACTTGTCGAGTGGGCTAGGTCGAGTTTAATTGAACCACGTAAAATATTGTGTTTTAGTACGTGCTGCTCTTCTTGCTATTTATTTAATTAATTGTTTCTTGCTATTTTACTCGGTGTCGCTAAGGTTTGTTTGTGTTGCTTTCGTGTGTATCACAATAATTGGAATCAAAGTTAAGGGAGCCGTTGGAACTTCGAATTCTTAGATCTACGTTAAAGGTAGGTGAAGACATTGGTTTGCTCTATATATCTTTTTAATTAATCATGAATTTTGAAATCGTTTGTTCGTTAAGGTTCGTGGACAATTTTTTATAATTCAGAATTTTGAGATACCGAGTAACAAGGTTAATAACATCAAGTTTAAGGTAGATAAATTTACTAGTAAATAAAACTTGTCTTTGTGGCAGAGAAGGGTTAATACAATCCTTGTGAAAGAAGGGTTATTTAGGTCGTCGCCGGTAAGGACAAAAAGCCTTCCGACATGACGGAGGATTCATAGGATGACATGGATTAGGTGATGTATAATGTTATCAAAGACTATACTACCGGTTTATGGATGAAGCTAGAGATCTTGTATATGACAAAGTAATTGTATAATAATTTGTAAATCAGGGGGGGGGGGAACTTACAGTTTATGCATGAAGGAAGGGAACCAAATTATCAAATCTAAACAACTTCAACAGATAGTCAACGATCTTGTGTCTAGAAGTAAAGATAGAGGAGGAGGACCAAGTGCTATTGCTCATACTTTTGCTTCGGGGTCGTATATATGACAATTTTTTGTAGACAATAATCCATTAATGGAAGAAGACTCTTGAGATGAAAGAGGTCTATTAAACAAATTCTTAATAATGAGATTATAAAGAGGCCAAATCTAATTGAGGAGTCATCTGGGTTGATTTCCAAATAAGAGGAAGGTCGAAGAATAAGGATGGAGAGCGGAAGGAAAAAAAATATAAATCTAGGCATGATAGAGATGCATGAATTTTTGCAAACAGTCAGGGCATATGAAGAAGCATTGCCCGTCGTATAAGCAGTGATTTGAGAAGAAGGATAAAGATGCCAATACATGTAATCATGATCAATCTAGTTTTTCTATAGAAGTCGGGGAGTTACTGTGTGATGTTTTTACGGTATATAACAAGAATGATAATTTCTTCGAAGCGTGTATACTAGACTTTGGATCTTAATACCATATTTTTCTTGAACAAGAATTGTTCAGCACCTAAAAGTAGCTCAGTGTGGTGTTGTTCTTTTGGGAAACAATGCATCGAGTAATACCATTGGCATAGGAAACAACAAGCTTCATATGTTTGATTATGAGGTGTGGCGTAGACACTCATGAATATGAGACACGTTTTGTAACTAAAGAAAAACTCATTTCTATGGCCACGTTGGACACGATAGGATGAAAGTTTATTAGCCAAGCCGATTTTCTAAAGATAGTGAAGGACAACCTGGTGGTCAGAAAGAGATATAGATTATCGTCAAATGTGTATCGGTTGGAGGAATGTTTTTGGCATTGGTAAGAAGGTTGAGAGGTAGTTTCACATCTCTTGGGTAAATACTTTGGCAATGGCATTTTTAGGGTTCTGGGGCAAAGATTGTGGTAGTAACATGTTTGCAGTTTTGAGCCAAAAATCATGGCAAAGATAGTTTCGTGGTTCTGGGACAAAGACCATGTCAGAGACAGTTTCTTGGTTTTCGGTAAAGATCGTGTTAGTGACTATTTATGTTTGTGCAAGACTTTGATGGCGGTTAGTTTCGAGGTTATACCTAAAGACCATGTCAGTGAGGAGAAACCAAAGTCGGAGCAAATGTTTGAGGGGCACGAAATATGACTATACTCTCACAAGGTGGCTAGTTAAACAACTCGTCAATGAAGAAATTGTTATATATGGATCGTGTGTAACTTCGGTGCGATCGACACCATCCATGGAATCAAAGAAGCATGGGAGGAGTCGATGCATCATTATAGGGCTACCTACAACCAAACAAGTATCAACATAATATTGAGTATGGTCAGTGCACCATTTGTTCTAAGAACTTTTTGGGGGTCCAAAATGTCCCACACAATATACCGCTAGTTTATGACTAGGGTTGCAATTTGATTTTTGTTGTTGTTATTGTGAGATTCGGATCTAAAGAGATGTCTATCGACGGTCAAGATTAATATTCCTGAGTTTCATAAAGATCAACGGATACTATTTAAGAACCCCCATCAACCCTAGGGCTGGTCGCGCAATGAGGTACAAGTGAGGGTTTTTAGAGGTCATTAAGGGAGTCATCAAAAGGTAGAAGAGGAGAGGGCTCAGGTAGAGATCTCTTTGAGTGAGGGCTTCGAATTACAGCATTGTATATGTAATTCTTGTAAGGTTTTCTTGTTAATTCAATAAATTTAATTATTGCTTTGTGTGGAATACTTGGAGCTTAACTTGCCCACTCTGTGTAGGTATACCACCTTTAGCAAATTGAAATAGTACAGTGGACACGCTTAAATTGTTGTTGGATGTCAAAGATTCACAATTATTCCCATATATCCTACTCTGGGCAATCTGGAAACCCAGGAATAATTAAGGTGGTGCTTGAAAAAAAAAAAAAAAAAAATTCTGCATTCGAGAGGTTCTTTTAGAAGCTGCTAATTATCAGAGAGAAACGACTGCTCCCAGTCATACCAATATTCTGCAACTTCAAAACAGAGCTTTACTTCATTGTTCCTGGGAGCCCTCCTCGAAGTGGTCATCTGAAGTGCAATTTTGATGGTTCTTTTGTGGATGGAAAAATGGACTTCGCTGCATTTGTTCGAAATGAGCAAGGAGAATTCTTATGTGGAGTTGCATCAGCTAATTATCAGAAAGTAATATTTTTGGGAGATTCGGAGATTTTGATTAATGCGATAGATAATCAATTACTAGCAATTCCATTAAAAATTCGAATACAAGTTGAGGGGGCAAGAAGTTTCTTACAAAACTCATTGGAGTATTCCATCTCTTTCTCTTCGAGATCAACTAACATGATTGCTGATATCTCTATATGTACTAATTCTGTATGGATGTTTCATCGTCCACCTATTTGTATTATAGACCAGCTTCAAGCTGAGTCTAACAGTCAGTAGAACTTAATATGAAGTGCATTAGTTCTTGCCAAAAAACAAAAAGTTAAATATTGTGTATTTGTGCATGTTACTCTTGTTATTATTTATTCAGTTAATTATTTTTTACTATTTTAATCGTCGGTTGAGTGAGCTGCCATATATAGCTTGACTATTACTTGCAGGAAGAACCTCGACAGACTGGTTCTGAAAACTGAACGTATTCTCGTTGGATACGTCTCAGCACGTTGTGGGGGCATCCGGATGCAAAGCAAGGATGCGGTGGGGATCAGATCGGTTGCCATCTCCTCCGTGGTGCACGCCATGACCATTGGCGCCTAATTCGTGAAAACCTCGTGCGAGGAGGTCCTACCTCTGTTTGAGGAACCCACCCCCCCCATGACGCCACCGTGGCCAAGGGCGGAGCCAAGATTTTAATTTACCCCGGGCTGAACTTAAAATGTTCTAATTTTTTTAACGAAATAAATGTTGTGTCAGTATCGTCATGCCCATATTTTAATTTTATCGTGTCCATACCATACAATGTTTGGCCAATGTAGAACTATGTCGTCGACTTTGTTGATCTGCGTACTGTTGCCTTCCTTATTTAATGACAGCTTCTCACTTCTGCCAGCAACACCTCGTACTCAAATATGTTGAGTCCAAGGTCAAAATCATTCTTGTTGTCCACATTCAGGTAAAGTGTCGCACTAGTCTATTCGAATTACTAGCAATCGAGCTTGATCTTTTACAAGTCCATTGCAGACTTGTAAAGAACCGAGATCTTCCCGGTCTTCTGTAAGTCCAGTGCTAGTTCATTGTAGCAACCAAGACATTCTGGAAGCTATAATTCCAAGTATGACAAGTGGTCTGTAGCAAAATTGTAATGGAGTTGGAATTAATATTGCTTAAATTTCAAATTAAGTGAATAGAATGGTCCATATATAAAAAAAAAGTATAGAAAAAAGAATAGTGGGCTCCAGTCCACCCTAGCCAACTAGTGGCTCCGCCCCTGACCGTGGCCGACGCATTCGACTTCGGCCTCTTAGGTAGTCGGCAAACTGGAGCGGTCACCCTGCAGCTTCTCTCGTATCGACACCGGCATGAACATACTTATGAATGATCATGTTGCCGCAGCAAGGACAGAACTAGAAATTCGAACTTTGATGAACTAGGTTATGAATTGACTTATAGGAAGGAAAACAAAAAATAAAAACAAAAACAAAAACAAAAAACTTCATATAGAGGGAAGAAGTTATCCTAATTAAATTGTGAAGAACAAGAAAAGTTTTTAGAATTTACAAAGAGAGGAATGGTACGTCATTGCAACTGTCACCCAACATAATTTTTTTTTTAAAAATAATTTGGACGTCAGTTGCACTGACGCCACAATAAATAGAGGTAACCTATGTATGAAATTTCAAATGAAGCTGGACGCCTATCACAAAAGCGCCCCATACTTTGTCCATTTTTTAGACAAAATGCATGTAAGTATCATGAATATCAAATGATTCAAACCGCTTATTTTGCTCTCTTCTCGATACAACAAAATGTGGTTTGGCTAAAAAAGAAAAATTTGTACATTTTGTTTGCTTTATATTTGAATGTCTTGTGTCCATATCACGAACTTTGAAGGAGTTGCTAAACATTAACAACGAAAACTCGCAGCTGCAATAGTGCATGTATAGATTGTATTTGTAATCGTATTCAGTATAGAGGAGATTAATCTCTGTGCCAGACGCGTGGGGTGCCAGCGTGACTGCCGTCCAACTTCATTTGAAGTGTGTCGCCAGTGTGGCTAGCATTCAATTTTTTTTTTTTTTAATTATGTTGGGTGCCTGTTGCTCTGGCGCCAAGGTCTAATTTGTTTTCGGCACTAGTTGTACTGACGTCTCATCTATTTTCTTGTAAATTTTTTAAAAAAGTTCTGTTCTACGCAATTTAGGATTACTTTTTTTCTCTGTATGAAGTTTTCTGAAAAAAAAAAACTAAGTGAAAAAAAAAAAAGAAGAAGAAGAAAATTGGGATGGGATGGTTATCGGATGGGATGGGATGGGATGGACTCGCCTCGTGTTCCTGCTCTATCGGTGATTGAGTGTTAATACCAATCGACGACCAAATTATTGGAACGCAACAAAGGATGTGCCAAATGTTCCAAAAAATGACAAGGGACTCATTAATTCCTGATTGTCTTGATGATCACATGCCATGCAGCTTCATCTAGTGCACAGAGACGAGGATTGTGATGTAGAACGAACTACGTACATGCTCCTAGTATTAGAGCTCTTGTAGAAAAGAAATGTCAGGTTAAGTCTTCACTGTCATAAAAGCAAAGCCACTGAGACAAACCACATGGCCGGAATTAACCAGTCAATGTCACGAAAGAGATCTTGTATGGGAATTTGGTCATAGGTTTTTTCTTGAACATTCCGTTGGTATATAGTAAATGGGGGCTTAGGTATTGGAAAGACACAGGGAATTATTGCATAGTTCGTGTGGCCAACATAATGTACTTTCGATCAGATGGATATCAAACCTTGGGGTTCAGAATATGGGTCCCAAAAGTTGAGAGGGGGTGGAATGTAACCTGGAAATACATAATTGGTCTGTCATAAAAACTGCAGTATTTCATATATGAGTTCCACTACAGATACTTAAATAAGAATTCATGACTTAAACTTACAATAAGAATATAACAAGTGGACAATTTTTTTCTGTTTAGTTCTTTGTAGTTTTGTATTTAGACTCTTTGAAAAAGTAATAAAATAAAATAGATGTAATCCAGCGATAGTAAATTGTATGAGTTCAAAAAATTATGAACTCATGAGCTCCTTTAGGAATTTTGTTCATATATAGTTCCACACCTTTATTATGGCTTATATGGCATGACTGCATGATAAACTAGCTCCAGGGAACTTAAATTCATTATTTCACCTGTCCATTGGAAGTATATAAACTTTAGGACCGGCCCAGTAAACATGACAAGACTTTGAGCTTGGACAAACCTCTCAATAGGGTAATGCGACCCCTAGTTTTCTTAGGACCGGTCCAGTCCAAATTTAACTTATACCTAAAATAAATCAACAATATTAATTTTATTAATGGATAATATAAAAAATAATACAATTAAGAATATATATATAGAGGGAGAACGGATCCATATCCATATAGAGATAGAAATCTGAATTCGAATAGGAGAAGGAATATAATCTAAATCTAATATAATTTTAACATCTCCTTCAAATTCATGATGGGTCAAACAACACGAATTTGTCCACTGAAACCGCGATGTGAGATGTGACTTTGTAAAAATATCTGATAGCTGATCAACGAATGTCACATGTGATCAAGGACGGACCTGTGTTGAGGGTTGGAGTGGGCTCCAGCCAACCCCCAAAAAGAATTGTCTTTTTTTTTTTTTCCAATATATATAAGTTTTTTTCTTGATTTTTTTCTGTGGGTTAGCCTACACCTAACCCACCATAGCTAACTCCAGTCCACCCAATTTTAAATTCTTAGTTCCGCCCTTGCATGTGGAAGAGAAATAGTGACGGCTAGAAAATGTTCACGGACGAAATGATAATCGATCTCAATGTATTTTTATCCGTTCATGAAAAATCGAATTATTTACTATATGTAAACCTATCTTTTTAATAGAGATGAAAGACAAGTAAAATTAGTTCCGACTAAGACAACCAAACTTTCCGGACAAATGTCATGTATTGTTATGTTACTCCGGCTCCGGCTCCGGCTCCGGCTAATGTGGACTGCGTGAGATGCTGCTTCTATTGACCGTCTTCTATATACAGTGACATCACCACACAGGTCCCGTCGTCGGTGACTATATGTCGGAACCACTAAGCCGATTAGGCATTGATGCTTTCTTGATTGATGGAAGGATCGATGAAGAGTGAGAACTAGCCGTATGACAAACCTATATGTTACATAAGGTCAAACTTGGAATTCGGAATTTATTCACAACATTTTTTTTTTTTCTTCTTTAGGACTGAACTCAACTGCTTTTGTGTGGTCAGTGAGAAAAGGTATAACTTTTCTGGTTAGATGGACAGTCTCGGATTCAAACTATGGAGAAGGTGTGAGACAGTGGACCCAAATAACATACAATGTAGCATGAATAAAATTTTCGTACGTATCATCGGACATCTAAAAAAAAAAAAAACTTTTTTTGGACACTAAACTTTTCCATGGGAAAACATAGTCTCAATTAAAGTTATTTATTTTATACTATATAGATAATTACGTACGAATAGTTGTCACATATATGCACAATCGAGATGTTGATATCATGTACGCAGAATTAATTGTTATTGACAGAATTTTTAAATCAATGATCAATGTACGATATGTTAATTCATCATCTTAGATGGAAAAAAATTCCAATATTCTTCCATCCTAATAATAATAATAATAATAATAATGTTGAATCGGTACCAAAATAATGTGCTTCCATATGACAAGGTCAATTAATGGATTATGTCAGTTCACTTTCTTTATATTGATGCTGATTATTATAATTCAAATTATGTTATGCAAAATACATCCACTAAGGACCATTGCTGAAGCCAATGGAAAGGTTCATGGTTCTTGAGCAAAGGGACAAGGAATAAAATATCATTTTAGGGTTTGCACAATGTGAGACATGGGGTAGGAGAAGACTCGCTAAAACTAAGGTACATACCATTGCTTCGTTGTCATGATTCTATGCACATCTTTGCATGATGTATATTCTCCTTTGTGAGACCCCACAAGTAAATATACCAGAGGTTTTGTTAAATGTGACTACGGACACATGAACAATTAATAAAATAATTTTTGTTTTGAAAAATGTTATCAGTTAACAATGTTGTTTATTGGCTCTCGGGATCATGGTCTCGGGACTAACATATCGGACTTCGATTGGTGGGACCATCCATGATTTACGGAAGTGGGTTCGGAGCCAACAGGAAAAGGATAATCCGCAGCCAATATGGAAGTCACGTCAGCAAGGACCTGGTTCCCTGTGACCATAACTATTTTTTTTTTTTGAGAAAAAATATCTTGATCCAATAAAATAATTTTAAAATAATAATTTGAGTAATAAATTATTTATTAGATATAGTTAATATTTTCTAAAACAAAAATTTATTTTATGAATTGTCTATAAATTGTGCCCTAAAGGCACATGCATATACATCATTTATGTTCTTAAGAATGATTTATAGAAGCAAAAGCATACAAATGTGGGGAGAGAGAGAAAAAAATGCAAAGTCCAATAATGCACGTATGATTATTATTATGTGAAACAAAGTAGTTAGGATTGGAAAGAGAGAAGAAATCAAGGAGACGAATAGGAAAAGGGGTTTGTGCACACACTAAAACAACGTAACTATCATCCCACTAGCGTGGCTACTTCGTCAGCACCATCTTTAGATAATGACACTTGTATAGGAAAATGACTTTGCGTAACTTTCAAACTCCTCCATGCATGCATGGTTTTTTTTACGTACACGTAGTAGAACAAAAGTTATAGAAAGAAATACGAAGCAAATATAGATAGACAAGGATTTCTATTCCAAAAACTTCACAAATAATTACGGATGTAATGTCCCTCCCTATTCATGACTTGATGTCCTACACAGTACTGGTTATGATTTGGACCAAGGACATCTAATCATAATTGCTGGTAGAATTTTTGGGATGGGCCAGTGACACAATATTTTACTAATTACTAGTAGAACTTTTGGGATCCACTAATAACAATGTACGAAGGGTCCGTGCATGAAGTCACATCAGAGTAATTCTACACAGAGTGACGGAAGAACCGCAGGCAGTCTCAAGGTCATGTGGTATCGTCCTATACAGAAGGAAACAAAAATGCTGATACAAGCAGGAGGAGGGTTGACGCTTGTTTGTTTTTTTTTTTTTTTTTTTGAAAATTGTGGGGAGAATAACGAAAATAACAAAAAATATATTCAGAACATAGAAGTTTAAAAAGACAATTTATAAGGGCACTACAAAGTTTACTCAGGGCTAGTCCAATCCTGGACTAGCCCATTAATGAACAAAGTTTACTCACACTAGTCCATTTTTTACTCATACTAGTCCAAACCTCCCTAATCTCCACCGGAGTTCTCCTTCCTTTCTTGCCGGAGCCCTCCTCCTCCGCCTCCACCGCCGCCTCCCGTCGCCGCCTCCCGTCGCCGTCGCCGCCTCTGCCTCCTCCCTCGCCAATTGAAAAAATAGAAGAACTGTCAAAGAAAAAAATAGAAGAACCGTCAAATTTTGACATATATGTTAATTTTTAGGACTGTCAAAATTTTGACAGTCCTACCAATTGGAAGGACTGTCAAAATTTTGACAGTCCTACCAATTGGAATGACTGTCAAATTTTGACAGTTCTAAAAATATATGTTGAATTTTTAGGACTGGCAAAATTTTGACAGTCCTTCCAATTTGTAGGACTGTCAAAATTTTGACAGTCCTAAAATTTATTTTCTGTTAATTTATTTTGTTAATTTGTGCGGGTGGGGGGGGGGGGACAATTTATTTTGTTAATTTTATGTTTTATTTAAGAAAATATATTTTAACGAAATAAAATTAAAATAAATTAACAGTAAATTTACTGTATCAAAATTTCAAAATTAACAAAAAATTAAAATAAATTAACTCAGTTGTCGATATGTATCAAAATTTTAAAATATCCCAAATTTCTATCCTTAAAATTTGTTAAAGTATTCCGTTATTTAAAATAGTAAATTTATTATTGGTACATTAAATATTTTGTAAAAAAAAAATTACCAAAAGTAAAATTTGGAGGTTGAAACATCATTTTTTTGCGATTCTAAAAATTTGGGAAGTCCATCAAACGATGAAACTTTCTATCCCGAAGTATTTTCCATACGGTCATTTTGGCACAAACTGGAGTTTGTTTCGATCTCCCAGTCAAAAGTTATGATACTTTAAAGTTTTATATTTTATATTTTTGCCTGTAATATGTACGTCTTACTTCGGATGAAAATTCTCTCTACACGAATTGCGTTACTCTCGTCGAAAACATACAAATCGACCTATTGTGTGACGAAAAACGATTTGAAAACAAATAGTTATGGCCGTTCGAAGTCTGATCGACGGCAGACGTAATATTCGTATGGTATATATATATTTTTTTGGGTTCAATGACAACATATTTTATTTTGAATGTTAAACTAAATAAAAAAATCAAAATCCAAAACTAATTAAATAGACAAAAACTAAAAAAAAATATCCTGACAATTAAAATGAGGACTGTCAAAATTTTGACAGTACTCATTGTTTGTGGGACTGTCAAAATCCTGACAGTCCTAGTTTTATATAAAATTTTCAGTGGGTTAAAATTAGGACAGTCAAAATTTTGACAGTCTACATAACTTGTGGGACTGTCAAAATTTTGATAGTCCTAACAATTAGGACTGGCAAAATTTTGACAGTCCTTGCAAGTGGTAGGACTGTCAAAATTTTGACAGTCCTGATTATTACAGTACCGAGTGAATTTTGGTGGCAAACTTGTAATTATCAATGATAAATATTTGGGCTAGCCCCAAGTAACTTTAAGAGTGACAAACTTGTAATTTTGGAAAAAATTACATTGGGCTAGTCCCAAGTAACAAGTGTAGTGCCCTTATAATTTGCCTTTAAAAATGTGTAAAAACAATATCACAACATCCATCGGAAGGACGTTTTATGATTATTTTGTTCGTTGCCATTAAATAAAACCACCATTAATATATATATATATATATATATATATATATATATATATATATATATATATATATATATATATATATATATATATACAATAAAATAGAAAAACGTTTTTTTTGAAACGTCATTCCAAAGGACGTTTCCTAATTTATTATATATATATATATATATATATATATATATATATATATATATATTACGTATGCAACTCTCTCTCTCTCACTCACACTCTGTTTTCTCTCTTCTCTCTCTGCTCACTCTCTCACCCACTCACTCTCACTGACCCGTCCACTCTCTCTCTCTTCTCTCTCTCACTCACTCACTCCTGGAACTACATCTTCACGGTGCAGGAACGACGGCACCGCGCTCACGCTGCAGACCGACGTCGACACCGCCACCGTCAGGACCACGGTAGTCGACCGGGACCCCGTCGCGGTGTACGCCATCGACTGGGTGCTGGAACCCAGGGAGCTCTTCAAAGCCCCGGCCGCCGCCCCGGCGCCGGAGGCGGACGTGGCTCCGGCGGCTGACGCGCCGGCGACGGACGCGCCAGCGGCGGGGAAGAAGTCGAAGCACGCGACGGCGCCCCCGTCCGAGCCGGAGGGGCCAGACGCGGCGCCCGCGGACCAGAAGACCGCAGACGAGAGCGGCGTGGGGAGGTGGGCCGCGTCGGTGGCGACGACGGTCATGCTTGCGCCGGCGGCGATGGTTGCTTAGTTTGGTTGTTGTGACTGAGAGAGTGAGTGAGAGAGAGAAGAGAGAGAGAGAGAGTGAGTGAGAGAGAGAAGAGAGAGAGAGTTAGCGGGTGACTGAGAGTGAGCAAATAGAGAGAGTTTGCGGGTGACTGAGAGTGAGAGTGAGAAGAGAGAGAAGAGAGAAGAGAGAGTGTGTGAATGAGAGAGAGAGAGAGAGAGAGAGAGAGAGAGAGAGAGTTAGCGGGAGAGTGAGAGAGAAGAGTGATTGAGTGAGAGAGAGAGAGAGAGGAGAAGAGATAAGAGAGAGTGTGAGTGAGAGAAAGGAGAGAGAAAAAAAATGTCCTTTCGAAGGTCGTTTTCCATTTTTTTGTTTATTATTTTTTAACGGCGCCAGACGAATATTTTTTGAAAAGCGTAAAACATCCCTACGAAGGGCGGTATGATGCTATTCGTGAATTTTTTAAAACTTGTATGTTCTGAGTGGGATTTTTAGCATTTTCTTTGCTTTGAACGAAATTTTTCGTTTTTTTTTTGTTCAATGGAGGAGAAGTCATGTGTCAAGGTGTTTAAAATTGCGGACCGGTCAGAAATTCGCCATGGATTCGGTCCGATAAAATTCGGTCCGGACCGACTCGGATCCGGTCAAAGATCCGAACCGGCTTGGCCCACCTCCTCCGCGGATCCGGACTCGGCCCGTAAGTCCGGTATGGTCTGGTGTGCAACGTTGCAGGTCCAGGCCGATTCCGAATTGGACTGGACAAGTCCGATTTTTTTATTTACTTTAATATATATATATATATATATATATATATATATATATATATATATATATAAATTAAATTTTTTTTAATAATTTTTATTGTACAATCCGTTCATAAAAATAATAATTGTAGCTGAAAAAGATGTTGAGTAAGCCAACTTATTTTTTGCACATGAGGACCAAATTAACATATATTTTACAATTATAAAAAATTATATTTATAGTAATCAATATTTTTTAATAAAAAACTGGCTTAATAAATTTGTCTCTGGAACTAAGTCATGAAATCTTATTTTCAGCTCACAACTATGGGATGTGTATCATGCGTTAAGTTCTTGTGTAAATTTATTGTTGATTCACAACATATCAGTTCGAGTATTAATTTAAATATTTTTAATGCAATAGTCTAGAATCTTACTTTGACAAGAAAACAAATTTTATATATATATATATATATATATATATATATATATACAAAAACTTACTAAGTTTTACCATAAAACTTTTATGTACCAAAAATGTTTTTCTCCATATATTTAAATTAACTAAAGATAAATATGTAAATTACACACATTTCTACTAACATAATTACTAATAATTATACACTTCTACCTACAATAATTTTTACCATCTAAAAAATAAATTTATTTTAAAATATTTTAAAATATTTTAAAATAGATTTGTCATACAAGTATATATTTAAAAAAAAAAAAAAAAAATATTTGCAATGTACCTAGGCGACTTCTAGTTTATACAAAAAGTATTTAGGAATGGAAGAAGAACCTAGAGACAATGGGACCCGAGACATTTATTTTTGCCAAAGAGGAGGAGTTTCTCATTAATTGTTAACTGTCGGTGGAGTACACGGGGAAATATTCCATGAACTCTATCAGGGTCCCCTCTTTTAGTCTTTTATAGGGACAGAGAGATGTTTGTTTGTTATTACCCCTAATGGGGTCCACATCCAAACCTCTGGTCTATTCTATTCTATTGATCTCGACTTGAATAATAATAAAACACACTAAATGGTATTATAATCAACATAAATTTGGTTTAGCACCCTACAATTTTTCATTCTGGCAACGTTTGTGTGGACACAAGAAAGCCTATTACATATCCGGTATCTATTTGTTTCCGTATGCATGCGCAACATAGGCGACCGTCAACTTTGAGACAAGTTCCTGGCAGATGAGTTATTAATCGTGTAATTAATATTTGTTTCTTTTTCGTAATTAATGTGTGAAAAAAAAATGTTTCCAATAATCAATACTTATTACATGGTACTAAGTACTAGTCTGCAGAAACTCAAATAAGAACTCATGAGTTAAAACTTGCAATGAGAATACGACAAGCGGACAAAATTTTCAGTTTAGTCCTTTGTAATTCTGCATTTAGACCATTTGAAAATGTGAAAAAATAAAATTGATATAATCCAACGGTTGTAAATTGCATGAGTTCAAAAATTATGTATACGCACATATGTCTCATGTATTTCATACAAGTTGAAAAGAATAAACAATAGTCGCTTGGTCTTTTACTACTCGAGAAGAGCATAAAACGACCCCTTAAATTTATTTATTATTTGAAAAGAGCGAACAATTGTCCTCTTAATTTTTCTTTCCTCTGCGTGATTATAACTGTCCATGATAAAATCAATCAATAATTTTAATTAGCAAATATAAATATTTTTTGAATCAAACTTACGCGGTGAAGTTATCTCATCTTTTTTATTATATAGTAGTATAGACATGCATTTAATTTATGTAAACTGCTAGTAAGTGCAATCTCTCTTTTTATATATATATATATATATATATATATATATATATATATAAACAATGTTCATTACTATTTATATGACTCTTCTTATCTGGAGTGCTACATATTAACCTGAAGCAACAGAAAACCAATCAATCATACATCAAATTGATTTCAACCGCAAAAAACTGTATGCAAACAGCAAACAATGTGTCCTTTTTCCAAATATAGAACGCTGCTAATGCGAAAGATGTGGAATTTACTGTCTGTTGCGTACGTTAAACGGCAATGGGGTCATTGCCATTGAGAAATCAAACGTTCGGAGACTACAAAGGAGATTTCCCACTCACCTTTTCTCTTCTTCCATATGTACAATGTTACCAAATGTGAACAGTCACTGTAAAAAAATGCAGAAAGGAGATGTCCACAAGCTTGAATGAGAATTATCATGGACACTACATTTTTTGATGGAAGATTTACTTTAAAATAGTCCTTGTTATATATTGGCCTTCCATTCAAAAGTATGACAAAAAAAAAATTACCATTTGTGTTTAAAAAAATTTAAATGATGTCATTTTTCGTTATGTGACATATAACATGAGTGCTGACATGACAACCGACATGCCAAAATTAAACATTAAAATTACTATTAATATTAACATTAATATTAAAATTAAAAATTAAGTATTGAAATTAACGTTAACATTTACTTTAACTTTAACATTAATATTAAAAAAATGGATAATTAACTTTTTTAGTTAAAATTTGTCATGTCAGCTACTATGTCAGTTACCATATCAGATGTCACATAATGGAAGATGACATCGTCCAATTTTTTTGGAAGACAAATAGCACAATTTAATTGTGATATATATATATATATATATATATATATATATATATATATTTAAAAGGGGGGATTCGCTCGTGGTTTTGGCCCTCGCTCCACGTGACGCAATTCCATTGCCCCCCCACTCCCACACCCACACACACACACACACTTGTTCGGACCCTTCACTAGATGACCTGTCAATGAGATGCTGACATGTGGCGGACGGACAAAAATTGCGGGTCAATTTCGCGTTTCAAGTAGCATTGTCCTATATATGTCCAGAACTGTAAAAATAATGGAGAAAAAAGATGTATACTTTTACAACTTTCAAAATTTTGACAGTACAAGAGTGCTAAAATTTTGTTTAAGAACTGTATATTTTCAGAATTATTAAAATTTTCGCAATCGCAAAAATTATTACCTCTCCTATCAAAAAGTGTAGTGCCCCCGCTTGAATTCTACTTGGTGATCTTCAACCACATTGCTAAATTGAAGCTAAGCTTCCATAGAGGCCCTCGACGGTGACTTGACAGTCGCTCCGTTAATTTTGACGGGAAAACGACTCGATAGATCGCGTTTTCGAAAATATATATATATATATATATATATATATATATATAAAGAGAGAGGGAGGAAGGGAGGGGCTTTGGCTTGACAGGTACTATTTCACATCAGGTGGGGACAACTCACATGCATGCATGCATGCATGCATGCTAGCTACTCTAATTGCCACTAGAAACTGCGATTAGTTACTACTAATTATATAATTAAGAACAACTGCTCAACAGTACTCATACAGGCATGGCACCTTCCCGCCAGCTCATCCTATCAATATTATGAATCATGTATATTACTCAGATTGAGACTAATTGTGACATTTTCTTTTCTATCAATTCATGTCATTAATGTTGTAGCAGTACTTGGTTTGGGATCGTTTGGCGTACGTGCTTTAAGGAAGCCCTAGGTAAGCACATACGAGACTATCCGAAGAATTTCAGGGTTCGGAGCATAGTTACAAACATGAAATGCGGTACATGTTGGAATATGTTACGGATTTAGTTATGGAGTACGATAGCTAGTTATCTTTATTTTTGGTGCAAATTAAGGGTTACTTGGATGAGTTGATTCCTAAATTCAGTTCCTACAATGCTGGAAATAGTAAGACTTGGTTTGAAATTGTTTTTTTTTTTTTTTTTTTTTAAACAGCAAAAACAACTTATAATAGAAGACAAGAGGTTGTTGTTCGAAATTCAATCGAATTTTCGATAGTTTTCAACCATGCATTGCTTTACAAAAAAATAAGCATAAGCAGTCTCAGATAAGCTATCTCCAACTCAGTCTAATTCGATCGATACTAGTTACTTGTTCAAATTTTACTCTGTAATTATGTTATATGCTGAAAGAAAACTTTATGTATAATATTTGTACTTTACTTTATTCGATAAGAATATAAAACTTGATTTTTTTTTATAAAAATATATCAGCTAGAACTAGAGTTGTCAGAATCGTACCGGACCGATGGTTTGACCGGATTTGACCAAATTTTGTCAAAAAATTGGTCCGGTCTGATTTGAACCGTGTTTTTTTTTAAAGAATCGGTGGGTTTTTTTCAGAATCGAAATTTAACCGACGAACTGTCCAAACCGATACATAATTGAACTTGCTGATTCTGGATTTTTTTTTTTTTAAATCTCAAAAAATTTAGGACGCTGCTATTTGGCCCGCGGTCACCAACCGCGGACCTTGACCGTGGACCACGTGTCAGCTTCTCATTGACCTATTTTTTCGATGGTGGACCCATGTAAATAAGGGGGCTAATGGAGAACTGACGCGTGGCCAGCGGTCACGTTCCGCAGTCGGTGACCGCGGACCAAATATCATTTCCGAAAAGTTATCACGTGAGATTTGGACCATTTGATTCTTGGTTTGGTTTTGACAGACCTTATAGTTGTAAAACAAAAATAAACCAAATCAAGAAGTAAAGGTGGATATCTTGCATATCTCAAATCATTTGGTTCTCGTAGAGGACATATTTGAATCCCAGTCGAATCCCAATCAGACCTGTACCAAAGATTTTAGGTTCCATCATCAGTCCGGTTTTTAAAACACTGGCTAGAACAAAACATCACAAAATAAGAAATACATCAAAACACGGAAACAAACCAAGTTTAGTGAAATTTCAATAATTGATTCAGATCGACTAACATTCGGATCATTGTCCCGGGTTTAGATGTACCCGATAATGGTTTGGTGTCACTGCTTCACAGTATTTCTATCCTTACTTTAATGAACTCTCTAATGGGCTATATAATGTGAAGTTGATGAGGGGAAGATCGTGGGTCGTATAGAAGAACCTTTGACAAAGAAGGTGTTGGTTTTGCTTTTCTTGCAAAAGCTCAAGTTCCTCTTCCTTTCTTTAGTCTCACATCGGATGGGCCAAAGCTTTTTTGTGTACATATATTAGTTTCTCTTCTTTGCTCTCTTAAGTTGTTGTGTGGGGAACCCCTTGGGCCACACGCGCGCGCAGCTTCCGCCGTCCGTCCCGGCTCGGTTCGGCTCGCGTAACGGGTGCGGGTACGTGCCCACATATGCGGGCGCCGGGCTGGGACCCTAAAATTCTTTTTGCTCCTATTCATTCTTTCATTTATTTTTCTGAACGTTGGAATTAATTTCGTCAGTTACGAATTATTTCTGAACCAGTTTTGTGTCCAGGTTCATTATTTATTTCTCCCGTGTAACGTCTGAATTAATAGAAAAATTAATTCAGACTGTTACATATGAGTATTATATATTGGACTGATTTCTTTGTAAAATCCATCCAGAATTTCATCTCTAAAGTTTTGCTGCCAAACTTCGATTCTGTCAAATCTTCGTTCTCTCCGAGCTCTGGGCATAGCTAAGTCCTAGTCGTTCTCTCTGAGTCGTGTGCGGCGACGAGATACCGGTAGTGCGGGGGTTTTACCACTAGGAGCTTCGTGAACGTCTGCACACAGATCCCGAATCAACTCTTAGGGCAGTGCTTCGTGCACGACTTCCCCAGTGGCCGATAACATCAGTTTAATTTTATTTTTTGTATTCTGAAATTTTTCAATAAGAAAAAGACAATATTTCTAACAGAAGGTTATGCTCTCTTTTTGCGAGGAGTTCGAAGGTGTCGTACTATAACTATAGCAACAAATAGAAACTTTAAACGAAACAAAATGTTTCAAAAACTACACTCATAATTAATTTAGTAGTAATGTTCAAACATGTGCGGGACTTAAGTTCAACTAATCCAATTTTAAAATTAGAATTTGTAGAAATTTTTAACTAGTGAGCAATTTCTTTATAATGATTAAACAAAAAAAATGGTGGAAGAGAACCTAGTTATTGTTATTGGTTCTGAAAATAACGTATACGACTTATCCGGAAGAATGTGAATCTGCCGCAAGCCTTCGAGAAATGTGCAAACTTCGTCTACGAAGGACAGGTCTTCAACATGTACTTAGACTTCTTAGGATATGGTGCACGACTCTCGAAGGCTTGCGGCAGATTCACACTCTTCCGGATAAGTCGTGCAAGTTATTTTCAAAACCAATAACAATAACTTGATCTTCTTCCACCATTTTTTGTTTAATCCTAACAAACTAATTTAGTTTTGGTCCTCCAACAATATCTATAGCTACCTCTTGTATTGATATTCCACTATGCTAAAAAAGGGGATTCCTTAGCAGCTTTTGTACAAAGAGAATTCTAGACAAGGCCAGCCCAAGAGATTGGGTTTTCCTAGTCGAAACTAATTTTGTTTGTCCTTTGATTCCACGACCAAAATAAAACATTTAGCGACGTCAAAATACATCGTTAATTAACAAAAAATGATCACTAATACTAATTAGCGACGTAATTAACGACGTTTTGCGTAGTCGCGTATTCCATGGTCGCTGACAAAAATAACATCATTATTCGTCGCTATAGCGACGTGATGAGGTCGTTCAAATACCGACGTTCAGCGGCGCGACGTTGGTACATCGTCGACGGTGTAAAGTGTCGTAGAACGTCGGTACAGTAGCGACATTGCCAACGACGTTTTGCTACAACAATGCTGACATGACAGAAATCGTCATGTCAGCATTGTAGCGACGTTTAGCATCACTTAACGACGTACTTGTTGTCTTTTTGCGATGGAAACGTACCCGTCGCTAGACGCCGCTGGACGTTGCAAGACGTCGCTGAACGTAGGTTTTTGTAAAAAATAGTACTTATGGTAAATTTATTAGGATATTTGAATGTTATGAAAGAAAGGCTATTGATTATCTTTTCTGTGCACAAAAAATACTTTGCGAATTGTTAAAATTTACAAAATACCTCACAGGCACGAAAAAGTTAATCAATAAACTCTCTTCCTAACATACGACCATTCCAATAAAGATACCATAAGTGCTGTATAATAAAATATTATAACCATAAATTATTTGTACCATATATAAAGTATTTGTTGAGATAACAATATAACCATAAATTATTACAACCATATTACAACCAATTAAGACACCAATATTACAATCAGAGGGACTGGTACGGGGGAGGGACTGGTCGTAGGCCCGTGGCGGAGGACTGGCGCATGCGTGGAGGGGGAGATGGACTGAACAGAGGGGAGTGGAGGCGAGGCCCGCGACGGGGGATGAGACTGGACGGAGGGGAGTAGAGGGGACTTGCCGGCGAGGCTAAGGGGAGGGGAGGGGAGGGGGGAGCGGGAGGTCAAGGTGTCTAAATAGGCGGGCTGCCCGGAAACTGGTGTCACGCCCCAGTCCCAAAATATCGCGGGACCGGACGCGTGATAATGGCCAGCAGTACGCACCGATGGACAACCCAATTTAATGGATCCATCAGGGCATACTTAAGCTGTGATATAACAATAAGTAGATCCAGTGGTACCAGTCACAGTCTATACTAATCTCATCCACAATAGATAATCACAGATCAAATGACAGAAATAAAGTAAACAAATAACTACCAAGTCTCAAATAAAATGTCTCGAAGAACAATCCGAGTACAAGTCTGCTACATCAATGAAAAACTGAAAATGAAATAACTAAAAACTGAAATAAATGAGTATCTCACGCCAATACTCAAGAGAAGTCCTCTGGTACGATCTCGTCCTCAGATCTTGGTTCTGCTCCAATGTAGGCACCTGCTCCTGCTAATGCCAATGCTCCGGTCCCGTAAACCTCGGGGTAGATCTCGTCTGCAATATCTGGGGACATAATCCGGATCCAGGTCCTCAGGGGACAGCAAGGTACAGAAAATACAAGCCAAAATAAATGCAGTGCAGCAATAAATGAACAATAGGGTGAATAAATAACCAGCTAAGTGATATGCAAATGAGAACATTATTCCATACTCGGGCTGAGACTACTACAGGATCAGTGTCGGAGAAACCCATAGCAGTATTTTCTCGAAGGGCCAGAACTGGTGCCATAGCTCTGTGTCAGAGACTAAGGCACATCCAGATGTCAATATGTAATATAATTAGCCTTTCATATGGTAATACTCTCCCCACCCAATGAAATCTCACGTCTCATGTCCATGACACGCAGGATCAAGACTAATGCAACAAGTCATACTATATCTAAGAATATAATGTCCAAGTCCTGTATCCTATACAGAATCCCCACGAATATCTCGGGAAAATCCTGTCTCGTGAATAGTGTCAAGTGTCCTGAGTCAAGCGTACTTGGTAAGACAAGTACGAGAATATATAGTGTCACGAATGTCCATCTCTAGATGACCGTACCCAACACCGCGTACGGTGTCGGCACCCGACTGATAATCGGACGCTAAGTACGTCACACGGTCCTAGGTTAAGCATGCACAGCAATATAAAAGAATCAAGAAAAATATGTAGCAAGACTGCAAAGTTTGGCAAGGTACACTTGCCTGGGGTCCTGGCTCCAACTGCAGCTCTGGTCTCAGTGGGATCTGCAGGTACTACTCCGGTTACTGAAATAAATATCACCATTAGATTCAGAAAATATCAAATAGCTAAAAACGCCTGTCCTTGGGACCAATTTGGAGACAAGGGCAGAAACGGCAGTTTCGGGTCAAAACGGGGTCCACATGCGGGCCCGCTTTGCACCGAAAAACGTGTCAGGGTCAAAGGTCTCCAATTTCACCAAACTTAGTGTCAACAGGTCAGGAACGATGATACGAACCCAACGGAACTTTCAGAATTGAATTCCGATGAGCCGATCACAAAATCGCCCGTCGAGCGGGGCCTGTGGGGCCCACGACACGCGATTTTACCAACGTTCTCAGAATCGAACCAAACTTGGGTCACAGGACCAGCGTATTGCTACGAGTCCGATGGCGCAAGTTTCATCTCGATCCGACGTGTGTACACGAAGTTACAGCGTGTTCCAGAATCGACGGATACGGGGCGGTGTCGGCGGATACGCGTTGATTCCGGTGTGCACGCACATCCGAATCGACTTCGGCGAAATCCCACACGTCCGTATCAACGTTACGCACGATTCGGTAAAGACCGTGTGCGACCAAGTCGTCCCGTTTGGCGGGGCATACCCAGTTCCGGGGTGAATCTGGTCGTCGTTTTTTCTGTTTTTGGATCGCGGTGTGCGATCACCACAGGACGCGATGCCCCGAGCGGGTTACACGGGCACCGAGAGGGTCATACAGGCTACGTGTTGCAATTGACGGAATTGAAAACGGGGTTACGAGGTGCGAGATACGAGTACCTGAACTGGGCTCTTCGAAATGGGGTTTCTGTGTCCGTCTCGTGCCTTGACACTGTGTCAGCCGTGTCCACGTGTCCGCGTGTCTGGCAGTGAGTCCGGTGTCCTGCTGTGTCCGCGGCGCGTCCAGCGAGGTCAGGTCCTGCTCGCCGGAGGAGGGCAGTGCTTCGGCTAGGCGAGGGTCGTCGGATCGGGGCCGAGCGGTTCACGGCGGAGATGCGGCGGCTAAGGCGCTTGGGGAGGAGGTGAGGTGACGGATCGAGGGGGTCGGTGCTGTGTGGTTTAGGGTTCAGGGGTCGGTGGTCGAGGGGAAACGGGGAGGACGACGGCTAGGTTGTGGAGGAGGAGGCGGGGAGCTAGGGTTCCGGTCGAGGAAGATGAGGGTGCGGGGAGGAGATCGACCGGGAGGAAGACTGGAGGAGTCGGGGCACTGGGTTTCTGGAGGCGGGTGGCCGGCGAGGGCGACTGTCGGGGAAGAGGGAGATGAGGCGGAGGAGACGGAGATGGTGAGGTGCTGGTGGGGATGGGTTCGTCGGGGTCAGGCGGTGCAACGGCGGAGGTGTGGAGAAGAGAGAGGTGTGCGGCGGAGGTGGTTCTGCTGGGGCTGAGGTGGGGAGATGTCGAGCAGCGGGGCCGAAGTCTAGGGCACGGCAGGGGGTGGAGCTCGTCGGAGTAGATGACCGGCGACGGCAAGGAGAATTAGGGTTTGCGGCGGCGGCACAGAAGTCGAGGCGTCCTCTTATAGGTGCGCCGCCGCGGAGTCGAGGCCGAGGAGAATTAGGGTTTCTTTTTGGGTTAACGGGTTTCGGGTCGGGTTCGATTCGGATCCGACCCGACCCGACCCGTTAAGAATCCGGTTTGGTTCGGGTCAGTTCGGTTTAAGTTTGGGTTTGGTTTATTTTGGAAATAAACCCGGTTTATTTAGGGGTTTGAATTGGTTTATTTTGTAAATAGTTTTAAGGCCTTTAAATGGGTTTTCGGAGTCCAATAAATCCGCAGAAAATTACCTTATGTCCGATTTTCCATTTTACACCATAAAATATTATTTCCATAATATTTTAATATTAATTAATAGCAATTAAAAATCATTTAGTTAGGAAATACCTAGGTTTTAATTATGGAAAAATCTCGGAAAATTCCAGAAAATTGAGAAAAAGCCAAATTAAAAATTCCTAAAATCAGGGGGCTTACAATCTACCCCCTTAAGATGATTGCGTCCTCGCAATCAAAAGATTAACCGGTCAATAGAGATGACACGATTGTAAATATTGTTTGAAGCACTTTACGATCAAGGAGATTCAAGGATGAGAGTGTAAGGATAATACATAGGAAAAATCAATTCCCTAAGCATTAAAAGTTATGCAATTTTCCGGGTGAAGGAAATCTAGAAGGCTACAATTTAGAAAACTAGGTTATCACTTAAGAACATACTAGGTTATCAATTATAAAAACATTCTAGGTTATTAAGCAATCTCAAAATTACTAGGTGAAGGCTAGGGTCACGAACCAACATGCAAAAACTAAAACAATACAAGAAACAGAAACTATAAAAACTTACGCGCATTAGCTACTCCATGCATTTGCGCATCCTCCAAAGTCATCACATAAGCTTGTCCGCGTCCTTGAGGGGGTGCCCTCTGCTGTTGTTGGGCCTGCTGGAAGGGTGCTGGGTGCTGGTCGAGGTGCCAAGGGTGGCCTTGGTTGATATCCTCCTGGTGCTGGTAGAGCTTGTTGGTTTGTTCTTGGTGCTCCTTCTTTACGCTCAGGGCAGTCTCTCGCTGCATGCTGTCTGGATCCACAACCTAAGCATAATCCTAACCTGCGTCTGCATTCCCTGGCGAGATGGCCTGTTTTGCCACAGTAGTGACAAGTAGAGAGGACTATTACTTGTGGGGTAGATGCGTTCTGCTATTGCTGTAGGTGAGGTCTCTTTGCAGATTCTTCTTGTGGTGCTCTGGCTGGTGCTGATGTAGAAGTCCGCTTCAAACTGGTCTCTCTCTTGGTGACGCGCTCCATGCGTCGGGCTGCAGCACGGACGTCCGAGTAAGATATAGGTGCAATGGATCCAATTAATTTCTGTAGCTCGAAGTTTAGTCCATCGAAGAACTTCTTGGCCTTCTCTTCTTCTGTCGGAATCAAGGTAGGGGCAAAGCGACTCAGACGAATAAATTCCGCGTTGTACTCTTCCACTGTCATATTGCCTTGGATAAGGCGGTTGAACTTGTCTCTGAGTTCTGATCGAGCGGTAGCTGGAATGTACATCTCTTGGAAAAGTCTGAAGAACTCCTCCCAAGTGACTCGGTCTGGTCCGAGCCGTGTCTCCTCAGATAGCCACCAGTGATGTGCATTGTCCGTCAATTGCATTCTGATGGCAGTCATCCAACGTTCCTGTGGTAGCTCTGCTGCTTCTAATTAATGTCGTATGTTGGTAAGCCACTCATGAACTTCAGTAGGTTCCTCCTTGCCTGAGAAGGTGCGGGGCTTCAGCTGGCGGAAGTCGGTGATAGAGCCCGTCGGTTGTCGGCGAGTTGGTAGGTTGGCCTGATCCAGTGCATTTACTATGCTGTTTCTTAAATAATCTGCTTCACGACGTTGAGCTTCTTGATAAATATGCTGTTGGGCTTGCATCATTGCGTAGATCATTTGGAACATCTGCTGTCCGTCCATAGGCTGTCCTGGTGGGAATACAGGCATTGGTGGAATGAACTGCGGAGGCGGTGGGATGTCGTCTCGCCGAAATCTAGGAGGATGCTGATCTGCTTGGCTGCCTTGGTGAGTAGAGGGATCTCCACTCAATGGTGCCACTTCATCTTCTCCGTAGGTGGCTACCGCACCTATTGGTGTGTTTGCTGGAGTTTTGTCGTTTGCTCTTGAATCCATTACTCTGCATCAAAAATAAACTATAAGAGGCGCACAGGAATCAAGGCAAGATGCAAGAAATTTAATTCGAATACAATATAGATATCAAGAATGTTTCAAGCATGTGGATGAGATCCTAAATACTTATCCTATTCTTATTGCAGGCTTGCTCGGTCCCTAAGTCGAAACCGAACAATTTAGTCGTTGACCTGCATGGGCCACCACAAAAACTATGTCACGCCCCAGTCCCAAAATATCGCGGGACCGGACGCGTGATAATGGCCAGCAGTACGCACCGATGGACAACCCAATTTAATGGATCCATCAGGGCATACTTAAGCTGTGATATAACAATAAGTAGATCCAGTGGTACCAGTCACAGTCTATACTAATCTCATCCACAATAGATAATCACAGATCAAATGACAGAAATAAAGTAAACAAATAACTACCAAGTCTCAAATAAAATGTCTCGAAGAACAATCCGAGTACAAGTCTGCTACATCAATGAAAAACTAAAAATGAAATAACTAGAAACTGAAATAAATGAGTATCTCACGCCAATACTCAAAAGAAGTCCTCTGGTACGATCTCGTCCTCAGATCCTGGTTCTGCTCCAATGTAGGCACCTGCTCCTGCTAATGCCAATGCTCCGGTCCCGTAAACCTCGGGGTAGATCTCGTCTGCAATATCTGGGGACATAATCCGGATCCAGGTCCTCAGGGAACAGCAAGGTACAGAAAATACAAGCCAAAATAAATGCAGTGCAGCAATAAATGAACAATAGGGTGAATAAATAACCAGCTAAGTGATATGCAAATGAGAACATTATTCCATACTCGGGCTGAGACTACTACAGGATCAGTGTCGGAGAAACCCATAGCAGTATTTTCTCGAAGGGCCAGAACTGGTGCCATAGCTCTGTGTCAGAGACTAAGGCACATCCAGATGTCAATATGTAATATAATCAGCCTTTCATATGGTAATACTCTCCCCACCCAATGAAATCTCACGTCTCATGTCCATGACACGCAGGATCAAGACTAATGCAACAAGTCATACTATATCTAAGAATATAATGTCCAAGTCCTGTATCCTATACAGAATCCCCACGAATATCTCGGGAAAATCCTGTCTCGTGAATAGTATCAAGTGTCCTGAGTCAAGCGTACTTGGTAAGACAAGTACGAGAATATATAGTGTCACGAATGTCCATCTCTAGATGACCGTACCCAACACCGCGTACGGTGTCGGCACCCGACTGATAATCGGACGCTAAGTACGTCACACGGTCCTAGGTTAAGCATGCACAGCAATATAAAAGAATCAAGGAAAATATGTAGCAAGACTGCAAAGTTTGGCAAGGTACACTTGCCTGGGGTCCTGGCTCCAACTGCAGCTCTGGTCTCAGTGGGATCTGCAGGTACTACTCCGGTTGCTGAAATAAACATCACCATTAGATTCAGAAAATTTCAAATAGCTAAAAATGCCTGTCCTTGGGTCCAATTTGGAGACAAGGGCAGAAACGACAGTTTCGGGTCAAAACGGGGTCCACATGCGGGCCCGCTTTGCACCGAAAAACGTGTCAGGGTCAAAGGTCTCCAATTTCATCAAACTTAGTGTTAACAGGTCAGGAACGATAATACGAACCCAACGGAACTTTCAGAATTGAATTCCGATGAGCCGATCACAAAATCGCCCGTCGAGCGGGGCCTGTGGGGCCCACGACACGCGATTTTACCAACGTTCTCAGAATCGAACCAAACTTGGGTCACAGGACCAGCGTATTGCTACGAGTCCGATGGCACAAGTTTCGTCTCGATCCGACGTGTGTACACGAAGTTACAGCGTGTTCCAGAATCGACGGATACGGGGCGGTGTCGGCGGATACGCGTTGATTCTGGTGTGCACGCACATCCGAATCGACTTCTGCGAAATCCCACACGTCCGTATCAACGTCACGCACGATTCGGTAAAGACCGCGTGCGACCAAGTCGTCCCGTTTGGCGGGGCGTACCCAGTTCCGGGGTGAATCTGGTCGTCGTTTTTCCTGTTTTTGGATCGCGGTGTGCGATCACCACAGGACGCGATGCCCCGAGCGGGTTACACGGGCACCGAGAGGGTCATACAGGCTACGTGTTGCAATTGACGGAATTGAAAACGGGGTTACGAGGTGCGAGATACGAGTACCTGAACTGGGCTCTTCGAAACGGGGTTTCTGTGTCCGTCTCGTGCCTTGACACTGTGTCAGCCGTGTCCACGTGTCCGCGTGTCTGGCAGTGAGTTCGGTGTCCTGCTGTGTCCGCGGCGCGTCCAGCGAGGTCAGGTCCTGCTCGCCGGAGGAGGGCAGTGCTTCGGCTAGGCGAGGGTCGTCGGATCGGGGCCGAGCGGTTCACGGCGGAGATGCGGCGGCTAAGGCGCTTGGGGAGGAGGTGAGGTGACGGATCAAGGGGGTCGGTGCTATGTGGTTTAGGGTTCAGGGGTCGGTGGTCGAGGGGAAACGGGGAGGACGACGGCGAGGTTGTGGAGGAGGAGGCGGGGAGCTAGGGTTCCGGTCGAGGAAGATGAGGGTACGGGGAGGAGATCGACCGGGAGGAAGACTGGAGGAGTCGGGGCACTGGGTTTCTGGAGGCGGGTGGCCGGCGAGGGCGACTGTCGGGGAAGAGGGAGATGAGGCGGAGGAGGCGGAGATGGTGAGGTGCTGGTGGGGATGGGTTCGTCGGGGTCAGGCGGTGCAACGGCGGAGGTGTGGAGAAGAGAGAGGTGTGCGGCGGAGGTGGTTCTGCTGGGGCTGAGGTGGGGAGATGTCGAGCAGCGGGGCCGAAGTCTAGGGCACGGCAGGGGGTGGAGCTCGTCAGAGTAGATGACCGGCGACGGCAAGGAGAATTAGGGTTTGCGGCGGCGGCACAGAAGTCGAGGCGTCCTCTTATAGGTGCGCCGCCGCGGAGTCGAATTAGGGTTTCTTTTTGGGTTAACGGGTTTCGGGTCGGGTTCGATTCGGATCCGACCCGACCCGACCCGACCCGTTAAGAATCCGGTTTGGTTCGGGTCAGTTCGGTTTAAGTTTGGGTTTGGTTTATTTTGGAAATAAACCCGGTTTATTTAGGGGTTTGAATTGGTTTATTTTGTAAATAGTTTTAAGGCCTTTAAATGGGTTTCCGGAGTCCAATAAATCCGCAGAAAATTACCTTATGTCCGGTTTTCCATTTTACACCATAAAATATTATTTTCATAATATTTTAATATTAATTAATAGCAATTAAAAATCATTTAGTTAGGAACCTAGGTTTTAATTATGGAAAAATCCCGGAAAATTCCAGAAAATTGAGAAAAAGCCAAATTAAAAATTCCTAAAATCAGGGGGCTTACAACTGGCCTTGGCCCGACCCGGTTAAATCTGGTCTGAGCCGGCCCGGACCCGTTCAACGGACCGGCCCGCCCAGGCCCACTAGCCCCACGGGTCCAGGCTGGGTCGGTGGAGCTGACCCGCTAGCCCGGTCCGACCCAATTTCTGCGTCGTTCAGGCCAGTTCAGATTCAGTCGACCCTATTATCCTGAACCGAACAGGCTGGTTTCAGGCCCGGTCGGCCCGGTTCGGCAGATTATTTTAATTTTTTAAAAATTTTAAATTTTTTTGAGAATATATCCATTGGGGATATTTTTACCAAAATATTCACGTTTTAGTGGCAGTTGTTTGCCCATTTTAGGGGTATTTTGGTCATTTTTGTAAATAACCAAAATATCCTTTATACCAACTCTTTTTAGGGTATTTTGGGTCATTTGGACCCAAAAAATTCTTATAAATAGTCCATAATTCATGAAAAATAAACATAACAAAATTTTTTTCCTTCTACAATTTTTTTTCCCTCTTACAAAATTTAGAAGAATGCAAGACAATTACAAAGTTTAGAAGCAAATCAATTACTGTAGTCCAACTTCTTCCCTTTCAGCACATTTTCTTTCGATTTCTTTTGGAGGCTTCTAGCAGACGTTACGAGTAACTTTAATATTATAGAATAGTTTTTTTTTTTCTGATTTGAGATTTTTCTTTCCCCTCTCTATCTCTCTCTCTTTAGGTAGATAATTCATTAATTTTGCTCTAATTTTTTTTAAAAAATATTTTTTAAATATGGATGGACAAGGTTCAAACCAATTTTTTGAAAATTATGATTATTATAATAATATATTTAAAAATAACTCTATTCCTGAATCTGCGTCACCGACACAAATGTTACCTCCTGAAGTTAGGAGTATGACCACAACTACAAATATTGGAAATAGGAAAAAAAATCTATTTTATGGAATTATTTTACAAAAATATTTATCATTGATAGTGAGGGCAATTCGGTTTTAGATCCAAAAGATCAATAACCAATACCTAAGTCTGCGGAATGTAAGAGATGCAAGTGGGTTTACAAGTGGAAAAAAATGATGGCACAAGCACTTTAAAAAGACACTGCGAAAGTTGCTATGGTAAAGGTACACTGCAAGGTACCCAAATACAGCTAAGTACTGGTGGTCAATGATCTTCTTTATGTACATTTACTTATTCTGATGCTCGTAACAAGACTGAGCAAGATTTATGATTTGTGAGGAACAACCCTTTACATTTGGTGAGAGTAATTACTATTATAAATATGCAAGTAATACTCTTAATCCTTGTTTTAGTAAAATTTCTATATCTACTGCTAGAGCAGAGTCTCTGAAATTTTTTCAAAAAGATAAGACTGCTTTGAAAGAAAGTTTTATGCATGTTAGTAAATTCACTTTAACTTCTGATATATGAACTACTAAGCAAAATTATGCTTATATTTGTATCACATCACATTATATAGATGCAAGATGGATGTTGCAAAATGTATCATTTGTCTAAGGTCTTTAGAATTTTCACATACCGGCATTGTAATCGGTGGCGCTATAATACAATTTTTGCGTGAATATGATATTCATAATAAAATATTTTTAATTTTTTTTGATAATGCTAGTAATAATACTTCTTCTATTAATTTTTAAAAATATAATTTGTGCCTATGTTAGAAGGTAGACGATGTACTTGTCATATTATTAATTTGATTGTACAAGAATGTCTTGAATTCTTTCAACTAAATTTAGAAAATCTTAGATCATGTTTACATAATTTGAACTCTTCTGCAAGTAGACAACAACTTTTAAAATTTTATATACACAATATGGTGTTACTTTTAGACGATTTGTTAAGGATGCATCATATTGATGGAATTATACTTATTTAATGTTGCAATCTTGCATTAAGTTTAAAGATGTGATTACTCATTATTGTAATGTTAATCCTAGTTTTGATTATCAAGTAACTGAGAATGATTGGTTAATTGCTACTTCTATTTCTGAAATTTTAGAACTATTTTATGCTACATGTACTTTATCTGGAGTTTATTATCCAACTTCTCCTTTAGCTTTAACAGAAATTCTTAACATGTCTAATTTATTTTGAAAATATAGAAATATTCCTGGTTTTGATTATGTTGTTGCAAAATAGAAGCCAAATTTAAAAAAATATTGGGGTGATATACCTCTTTTATATTGTTTGGCTTCGGTTTTTGCTCCTAAGATTAAATTAGATGGTGTATATATTTTATTAGACGATTTTGAAGATAATATTAGAGTTGACGTAGTAGTTTGAAAGTAGAAGTTAAGAATATTTTACATAGTTTAATTGCTTCATATGAAGAAAGAGTTGTATCCACCCGATCCGGTACAACTGTTCAAGGCAGTAGCTCTAGTTTTTCGTCTAAATTATCATATGCTAAAGGTGTACTACAAAGGAAAAAATAAAAATAATCTTCCCAACCTACGCAAGGATTTCCCTTATATCTAAATTCTTATGAAGAAGATGGAGATGACTCTTCATCTCATTATTCAATTTTATAAGGGTGGAAGAGACACGAAAAAATGTATCATGTACTTTCTTCTATAGCACGCGATATTCTAATAGTTCCGGTGTCCACAGTAGCATCAAAATCTTATTTTAGTGCAGGTTCAATGATGCTAAGCAAGAAGAGGAGTCAGTTGCTGCCAGATATTTTGGAAGCTTGTGTCTGCGTTCAAGATTGGACTCGTGCTAAAGAAAGAACTCAAGATTCAAGAGATGAAAGTACTGATATCGTAGGGCTGGACTTTGAATCTATTACTATAGATGACGCTACTGAAGGAGGAGCTGATCAATAAACTTCAACGAAAGATAGACGACGAACGACGAAATTAGTTTAAAAGACTTGTACATTTTTTTACAAGATTTATGCAAATAAAATATTATTTACAAGTTTCTATTTTTTTGGTTACTTAATGTTATAATACATTTATAATTTAATTGTCATTAATAAAAGAAATTCAGCTTTTTCTTACTTAATGTTGTTAGTTGTTTACATTTAACTTCTTTATGTCTATATAAATCACTTCTTTATATACTTATAGATTTATAAATATTCAACTTATAAATATTTAGATTTTAATTTATTCTTATAGTTATATAAATATTGATACAAAAAAATGAAATAAAATTTCTAACAAATAAATTTGTAAATTTTAAATTATACTTAACATATAACTTATACATTTCAAATTATACTAAACATAACTTATAAATTTTAAATAAAATTATACTTAAAGTTATATACTTAAAGTTATATAAAAAAGTTGCTAACAAATAACTTATAAATTTTAAATAAATTTATACTTAAAGTTATATAAATTTATTTTCCAACAAATAACTTATAAATTTTAAATTATACAAAAATAACTTAGTAACAAAAAACCTATAAATTTTAACTTGAATTTATTAACATATAACTTATAAGTTATATCATATAGATTATATATAAAATATATATAAATAAACAAAAAATTAAAAAAATTGGGTCGACTTGGCCCGATCGTGAACCGGTCCAGACCCAGACCGGTTCGACCCGGTCATCCCCTGACCGGGTCATGGGCCGGGCTGGGTCAGAGTTGTTTATGACCGGGCCGGGCCAGTCCGTCACTTCACTCGGGTTGAGCTCGGGCCGGACCGGACCCGGTCAAACCCGGTTGACTTGGGCCGTGGGCCAGCCACTACCAAAATATGATAAAATAGCGACATTTTTAGCGATGCTATAATAAAATGTCGCTAATATTAAAGACTTAAGCGACTCCAAATATAAACGTCGCTATACGTCGCTGTTGGCGACACATCGACATTTAGCGACTGTACTTCGATTTGTAATTTAGCGAAATTTAGCGATTTGTTCTTATCCTTGATGCGCGCCGGTGGTCATCCTCCTACAGATCCGCAGTAGTCCTAGTTAGGACATTTTACTGGTTGTTTGTGTTTTGACCTATGATATTGGGTCATTTATGAATATTATACATTTTTAGGCGTTCAGACTTTATTTTTTGCACTCAGTTGTGTGGATATTTATTGCATTCTTTACGACGAGATTTTTTTCAGACTCGGTTTATAATTTTAATGTTTCATTTTCTTCAAGTTTTACTTTATTATTCATATTAAATGTATGTTAATTTATCGGTGTTGAGTGTTCCACTGAAGGGGTCGACGAACCCAGATAATTCAACGGAGGGTTGCTCCAGGTCTATTTATATAAATTATAAATTCATAAACTGCAGGAAGATTGGTTTGAAAACTATTTTATATTCTATTTTTTATTTTTTACTGTAAATTTAGCGACGTTTAGCGACTATTAGCGATGTTTATATACGTCGCTAAACGTCGCTAAATTCGTCACTAAATACGTCGCTGAATACGTTGCTAAATATGTCGCTGAATGTCACTAAATTTCTGACATGGTAGTATTTGCCAGGTCAACAAAATGTCGCTAAATTCGTTGCAAAACGACACTAAATAGAAAAATATTAGCGACGTTTAGCGACACACAACACGTCGCTAATTTAGCTACGTTGCGTCGTTAAACGTTGCTAATATAAAAAATATTAGCGACGCAAATACTTCGCTAGAAAACGTCGCTATAGCGATATTTTGCGATATTTTTTCTGTCAGCGACTAGCTTAAATGCTACTTCATTGAAACGTCGCTAATTACGTCGCTAATTTTTTTTAGCGACGTTTTTATGCCATAGCGACGTTTTCAGACGTCGCTAATTTGACTTATTCTGGTAATTTGACTAATACACACCCTGAGCGGGAGGGGGGTCGAGGGGGAGGGGGATCGAGACGGAGGAGAGGTGAAGGAGAGTGAGAGATAGGAGAGAGAGGGGGGTCGAGGCAGAGGGGAGGGGAAGGGGAGTGGGAGTTGGAAGAGGGGTGAAAAGGTTTATTTATAGGGGGAAGAGAATTTGAACCGATTAGAATTCTCATATTTTAGCGATGCCTCATATGGACGTCGCTAATCGTCGCAATATTTAAAATTGCGACATCCAACGACGATAAGCGATATTTTAAGGCGGGAGTCAAAATTTGAATCGACCGCGTAAATTATAAATATTAGCTATGCCACTATCTAGGTCGCCAAACGTTGCTGATATTTTAGATATAGCGACGTCCAACATCGGTTAGCGACATATTGAGGCAGGAATCACTACCAGAAAAAGTCAAATTAGCGACGTCTAAAAACGTCGCTAAAAAACGAAATGACGTCGCTAATTTGGTTTAGCGACGTAATTAGCGACGTTATAAAGTTGTCGGAAAAAACCAAGTCGTAAAAAAAATGTCGCTAAACGTCGCTATACCGACGTTTTTAGCGACTTTAATGTGTCGCAAAATTTAGCGACGCCGAGTCACTAAATAGCGACGTTTATTAAAGTCGCTAAACGTCGCTGATTAGCGACTTATATAGCGACGTTACACCGACGTCTTTAATGACCTGGCTATTCTGCCATGTCAGCAATTGGCGACGTATAGCGACGTTTTTAGCGACGTCATTATCGACGTATTTAGCGACTTGTTACAGCATCGCTAATTAGCGACTTATTTAGCGACGTAACTTAACGTCGCTAAACGTCGCTAAAAACGTCGCTAATTTTAAAAAAAATTAGTGTCCAGAAGGAATTGAACTTGGGGCTACTTAGATTAATCTACTGGTTGAACCGATTTGGTCCGATCCAGTGTCTTGTCTAGATCAATCTTCGGTTAGCTTTTTAAAACCCTGGTTTGAAGATTATATGCAATTATTTGTTTTCTCTCCACTTGCTATTTATTACATCATGCCTATTATAACATGTATGAGATTAAGTTCTTCCAGACATTTTAATGCTCTCAAGGCCATGGTTTCTTTCTCTCCCAAAATGCATATAATTAATATGTATTTTCCAATGTTTCGTTATAATGTTCAACATCAGTCAGGTCGATATATTAATATTTTGGGAACTATATATATTAGACATTGTATTGTGCCTTGTGGGGACATATCAAGTAAGTATTCAATGCTGGAATTAAGTATTCAATGCTGGAATTGTAGATGTAGCCAAAGTTTAACAATATATAAGATGAACAGTACAAATACGAGATAAGTATCCAATACCAAGGACTATTGTTGAAGTATCAATAATTCATAATATAGAAATCGAACTCGAGTGACCATTGTGTTTACCGAAGAGAGGTATAAGTTCCTGACTAGGTGGCGGAAGATCAATGGATCAAGCCATAGAGGCGTATTATTCCTTCCATTTATTAATGGTGGGAGTTGAGGGGGACAGTAGGCCCACAAGACGTGCAACGAAGTATGCGCAAAGTCCCGTGCAAAATGTCGGGCCACATAAAAAAAATTTATTATAGTATAGGACAAATGTGGATATGCAAGATAACTATATAATCCAATTAAATTAACTAAAAAATTAAAGACCACAAGAAGCATCATACATCATGCCTATTGTTGAAGTATCAATAATTCATAATATACAATCGCATCCTAAATAATAATAAAAATTACTATACTACTGCGGATCTGCAGGAGGCTGACCACCGGCGCGCTTGAAAGATAAGAACTCCTCATACTCGTCCCGTGGAATCGACACCGATGTCGATGGAGAAGGCAGTGACGTCGGTGGAGGCCGTGCCAGCTCCAAGTCTGTCACGACCCGCACCCGAAAATTCGGGCACGAGTGCGTGGGTACGTCCAGCCTACGCCGCAGAGTCGGCGGTAGTACGCTGTCTAGGTCATATCCACATTTAACTAGTCTAGCTCATTCACAAATAATATAGGCAAGATAATAATGAGAAACAGATACTTAAGATTGCAATTGAAATAAATGCGACAACAGATTCAAATGTTTAGTACAGAAATCAGAATGAAATCGGGGACAAACCCGATTACTAAGATAAGAGCAATAAATAAGAATAGCTACTGCTATCTACTCTGCAGCAGGGGTCTCCTGGGTGGGTTCTGGCTCCTCATAAGTATCATCTGTACCCTCATAGGGACCATAATATGTAGGGACAAGTTCTTCATCATCGCCTAAATCAACAGATCCAGTCAGAAAAGGAGCAAAGTACACAGTGCACAACAAGATTAAACTAAATATTTGTGACAATTAAATTGAGTATCATTAATGAGAAACTGCATAAAATAACATCAATATCTCAGAGTTAAAGCTGTAAACAGGAATATGAGAAAACAGAAATAAATGAGACAGGAAATGAAACTACAACAGTCAGCAAGAATTATGACAAGACTAGAAACTATCTGTGTGAACTTGTGTTTGTTTTTAGAATACATAGTTGGCATGTAGGGGTTTATAAGGCTAATCTGGCCATCATAAACGGCTATTAAACAGGGAAAATCGGGATCCGGCTGAGGTACAGTCGCGTACCAACAGCTATTAAACATGGCAGGGGAAAGGGTAAACTACATGCCTTCTAGTATTCTCCCACCCGACATGAAAACAAGACATGAACTCCAATATTCAAGACATAAAATCCAGTATTTCTAACACTAGGTGTAATCATCAAGGGTACTAATAAAGCAGGGAATTAATTATCACAATATAAAGATTTAATTTGAAGTGCAGGTACTTGCCTGTTGTTTGGATCTGATTAATTGTTCTTGGGGAAATTTCCAGAGATGAGTCCAAAAGCTGAAATAGACATTATCATCACGCTCAGAAGATGTCAAATAGCTAGAAATGCCAGTCCTTGGATCCAATTTGGAGACAAGGGCAAAAACGGCAGTTTCGGGTCAAATAGCTTTGCACCGAAAAACGTGTCCGGGTTAATGGTCTCCAAATTCACCAAACTTAGTGTCAACAGGTCAGGAACGCTGATACGAACCCAACGAAACTTCCAAATTTGGATTCCGATGAGCCGATCAAAAAATAGCCCGTCGAGCGGGGCCTATGGGGCCCACGACACGCAATTTCGTCAACGTTCTCAGAATCGAACCAAACTTGACCCACAGGACCAGCGTATCGCTACGAGTCCGATGGCGCAAGTTTTGTCTCGATCTGACAAGTGTACAAGAAGTTAGGATAAATTACAGAAAAGTCGGATACGGGGCGATGTCCGCGGATACGCGTTGATTCTGGTGTGCACGCACACCCGAATCAGCTTCCGCAAAATCTCACACGTCCGTATCGACGACGCGCATGTATCTGTGAAGACCGCACGCGACCAAGTCATCCCGTTTGGCGGGGCGTACTCAGTTCCGGGGTGAAACAGGGTCTGGTTTTTCCTGTTTTTGGATCGCGGTGTGCGATCACCACAGGACGCGATGCCCCGAGCGGTTTGTCCGGGCACCGAGAGGGTCATACAGGCTTCGCAACGTAATTTGCGGAATCGAAAACAGAGCTACGAACAAAAAGTTACACGCACCTGAAGGGGACCCGAAAATCAGGGTCAAACCGTATCCGACACGTGTCGGATTCGGGCAAGGATTAGGGTTAGGGTTTGCTGGACTCGGCGGCGCTCAGGCGGACGGCACGGTGGCGGGGAGGTCGAGGGCGGCTCGCCGGGGAGCGGGGTGGCACTGGCGGTGCTGGTCGGAGGCGGTGGAGCGCCGCAGCGGCGTCGGGGCGGCTCAGGCGAGAGAAGGGGAAGCTGCTGCTGCTGCTTGGGGCGCTGGCCGGAGGCGGTCGGCTGTTGGTGGAGCAGCCGCGGGAAGAAGGAGGAGGCGGAGAGGGGCTTCGGCGGATCTGGGCGGGACGCGGTGGTGGCGGCTAGGTGGCGGAGAAGCCGTCGGGGGGGGGGGGTTAGGGTTTAAATAGGAAGGAGGAAGGGGGAGTGGCCGAGGCGGGCGGAGGCCGGTGCTGGGCTGCGTGGGCAAGCCGGACGGAGCAGCGATGTGGCCGGGGTGGCGCGGCGGAAGCGGGGACGCGTGGCGGGTGCAGCGGTGAACGCGGGCGGCGTGGGGGGCTGGGGGGAACGGTTCGTGCGGGTCGGGTCGGGTGGCTAACGGGTCCGGACAGACCCGGCCGACCCGCAAGGAAGGCGGGCTGGGGCTGGCTGCTGGGCTCGGCCCACTGGGCCGGGCCGGACCCAAAAGAAAGAGAAAAAAAAATAAAAAAAAAATAAAAATAATAAATAAACAGTTAATTATATAATTAATTAAAATTAGTTTTTAGGCATTTAAAAATATGTCTGAGGCCCAGAAAAATCCAGAAAAATTATCCTAAGTCCAGTTTTTCATTTTACACCCAAAAATATTATTTCCATGATATTTTAATATTATTTATTAACAATTAAAAATCCTTTAATAATTAAGAACATTGATTTTAATTTCAGAAAATTCCCAGAAAATTCCAGAAAATTGAAAAAATCCAAGTTTTAATAATTTTGAAAATTCAGGGGGTTATAATCTACCCTCGAAATTTAAGAATAACAAAGGCACGAAAGGAAAGGCCGAGAATTAAAATATACCTCAGGGTTCAAAAAGATAGGGGTATCGCTCTCTAATCTCGTCTTCTCGCTCCCAGGTGGATTCGCCGGGAGAATGGTGCTTCCAAGCTACGCGAACCAGAGAAATGACCTGGTTCCGTAGAACTTTCTCCGATCGATCCAGTATCTCCACGGGTTACTCTTGGTAAGTCAAACTTGGGCCTACTTCGAGCTCTGAGTGATCCAAAATGTGGCTGGGGTCTGACACGTACTTTCTCAGCTGCGACACGTGGAAGACGTTACGGACTCCATTCAGAGAGGGTGGCAATGCCAGTCGGTATGCCACTTCTCCGATTTTCTCCTGAATGCCAAAAGGTCCAATAAATCTTGGGCTGAGTTTTCCACTCCTTCCGAACCTAATGGTGCCACGTGTCGGGGAAATCTTCAAGAATACCAGTTCTCCAACCTTTAACAAAGTCATAATCAAGTCTTAGTTCCATAATCAAAATGTTTAAATTGACTTGAATTTCATAAATTTAATTACCTCAAATTCTAAGGGCCTTCGGTGGCTATTTGCCCAATGTCGTTGCCTGTCTTGAGCCACTCGAAGTCTATCCCTTATTTGTTTTACCTTCTCAGTTGAATCGATCACCATCTCTGGACCCAGCAGGGCTCTTTCTCCAACGTCGTCCCATGATAGCGGGGTACGACATCTTCGTCCATACAGAGCTTCAAATGGAGTCATCTCAATGCTTGCTTGGTAACTGTTATTATAAGAGAACTCCACAAGATGTAGATAGTCTTCCCAGGATCCTCCAAAATCCAGAACACATGTACGAAGCATATCTTCAAGTGTCTGGATTGTACGTTCCGATTGTCCATCGGTTTGGGGATGATAAGCTGTGCTGAATTTGAGTTGAGTCCCCAAACTGGCTTGTAAGCTCTTCTAGAAGTGAGAGGTGAATCTTGAATCTCGGTCGGAGACAATACTTACTGGAACTCCATACAGCCTGACAATATGTCTGATATATAAATCTGCCAGCTTCTCTGTAGATAGCCCTACTTTGAAGGGTAGAAAATGTGCAGACTTGGTCAGTCTATCTACTATCACCCAGATTGCATCCTTTCCACTAGGTGTCCTTGGAAGTCCGGAAACAAAATCCATTGTGATATGTTCCCACTTCCATTCCGGAATGGGTAGGGGTTGAAGCAATCCTCCAGGTCTTTGTCTTTCTGCCTTGACTTGTTGGCACACTAAACAACGAGATACGAACTTGGCTACTTCTCTTTTCATGCCATGCCACCAAACATGCGTCCTCAGGTCCTTGTACATCTTGTTGGCTCCTGGATGTATAGAGTATTGCGATCTGTGCGCCTCTTGCATAATTTCTTCCCTTATGTCTCCTTGAGGTACACATAATCTATCGCCATGCCTCAGTGATCCATCTTCATGAATTCTGAAATCTTCTACTAATCCAGCTTGCACTTGACCTCGAAGGCTCCGCAGGCCTTCGTCTTGAAACTGAGTTTCCTTGATCTTGTCTATTAAAGTAGACTGAATCTGCAAGTTCATCATTTGGCCTTCTTTTCCTGGGATAATTACTTCAATACCTAAACTTTCCAAGTCCTCGAGTAGGTGTCGGTCCATAGTCAAGTACATCGCCATAGGATATCTGCTTAGAGCATCAGCAACTACATTGGCCTTCCCAGGATGATATTGAATGGTGATATCAAAATCTTTTATTAGTTCCAGCCACCTTCTTTGCCTCATGTTCAGCTCCTTCTGAGTGAAGATATATTTTAGACTTTTATGGTCCGTAAATATTTCCACCCTTTCTCCATAAAGATAATGCTTCCATAGCTTAAGAGCAAAAATGACAGCTGCCAATTCTAAATCATGAGTTGGATAGTTCTTTTCGTGAGGTCGAAGCTGTCTAGAGGCATATGCTATTACCTTCATGTTCTGCTCCAATACACAACCTAGACCTTTTCCAGAAGTATCACTATAAATAGCGAATCCTCCGGTTCCAGAAGGTAAGGTCAGAATAGGGACAGTAGTCAGCCTTTTCTTCAATTCTTCAAAAACATGCTGACATTCATCAGTCCAGGTGAACTCTTCATCCTTCCTTGTTAATTTTGTCATGGGCTCAGCAATTCTAGCAAAGTCCTTCACAAACTTCCGATAGTAGCCAGCTAGTCCCAGGAAGCTTCTAATCTCTGCTACAGAGTCTGGAGTGGGCCAGGATTCTACTGCCGCTATCTTCTTAGGATCTACTGCTATTCCATCTCCAGTCACAACATGTCCCAAGAATTCTACTTTGTCTAGGAAGAATGCACATTTAGATAATTTTTCATAAAGTTTTTTCTTCCTCAAAGTCTCCAATGCTAGCCTCAAATGTTCTTCATGTTCTTCGGGGGTCTTGGAGTAGATCAAAATATCATCAATAAAGACCACTACAAATTTGTCTAGATATTTCTGAAATACTCTGTTCATCAAGTTCATAAAAACTGCTGGTGCATTCGTCAACCCGAACGGCATTACTAAGAATTCGTAGTGTCCGTTCCGGGTATTGAAAGCAGTGTTAGGGATGTCTTCCTTTCTCACCCTTACTTGGTGGTAACCAGACCTCAAATCAATCTTTGAAAATACCCGAGCTTCACTCAACTGATCAAATAGGTCATCTATCCTGGGCAGGGGATACTTATTCTTAATTGTTAAGGCATTCAAGGCCCTATAGTCAATACACATTCGGGATGTTCCGTCCTTCTTGGGCACAAATAATACTGGAGCTCCCCAGGGTGAGACACTAGACCTAATGAAACATTTGTCTTCTAGCTCTTTGATTTGCTCATTTAGTTCTATTATCTCCTTCTTGTTGATTCTGTAGGGATTTTGAGATACTGGTGCTGCTCCCGGCACTAAGTCAATAGAGAATTCAACTTCTCGGTCTGGGGGTAAGCCTGGAAGATCCTCAGGGAAGACATCAAGGTATTCAGAGATGATGGGTAGTGGCAATTCTTCTGTTACTAGGGCTCCACAAATTTTGTTATTACCCATTTCTCTAGAACCTCTAGCAAATTCAAATTCTGACTTGTCAGGGGGCCTGAAGATTACACTACCTCTGTGGCAGTCTATAGTGGCATGATATTGACTCAACCAATCCATACCCAGTATAATATCAAAACTGGGAACTGGCATTACAAGTAGCCTAGCATACAGTTCTCTTCCACATAATGTAATAGGACAATTGTTACAGGCATCACTAACCGGGATAATTCCTCCACCGGTAATGATCTTATAACAATTCCTAAGGGGTTTAGTGATTAAGCTATGCTTCATAAGGAAATCTACTGACATAAATGAATGTGAAGCTCCATAGTCAAATAAAGTAATAGCTGGTATTGAATTTATAAGCACAGAACCTGTGATCACGTCTGCTGTGGCTTCAGCTTCTTCTAGAGTCATTGCATAAGCACGGCCTTGCTGCGGTGCACCCCTCTGTTGCTGCTGTTGGTGCTGAGCAAAGCGTTGTTGTTGTGTTGGAAGCAGGGGTCCCCTCTGTTGTACTGCTGGGGCCCTGGCCTGGACTGGAGCCTTTGGTGCAGCGGTGCGTCCTTGAGCAGCTGGACAGTCCCTCATTTGATGCGCTGTTGAGCCGCAGTAGAGGCAGGCACCTAGCCTCTTCCTGCAGACTTGCCAAGTATGACCTGGTTTTTGGCAAAAATTACAAGCAGCAGCTTGTTGGTTCTGTCCTTGAGCCTGGTGTTGGGGTGCTGGAGCTCGAGGGAGAGGACGCTGAGTTTGCTGCGGGACCCTCTGCTGTTGCTGTTATTGAAAAGGGCGTTTGTTGGGTCCCGCATTTCCGGTATCTCTCTCTCGTTTTAGTTTATGCCCCATGTCTCTCTCAACGCCTTGTGCCACGCTCAGGATTTTCTCATAGGTGCGAGCTCGGCTGGTGGTGACAGCAAGGCGAATATCCGGAGATAGCCCCTTCTTGAATCTACGGGCTCTGTCCTCCGGGGTACGAACCATGTACTCCGCAAAGTGGCTCAACCTGCTAAATTCAGCAGTATACTCATCAACAGACAGGTTACCTTGTTCCAGTCTCTCGAATTGGCTTTCGAGAGCTTCCCGAGCCACTTCGGGGTAGAATTTCTTCTTGAATAGCCTTTTAAAGTCCTCCCAGGTGATGTCAGGAGCAGATAGTTGGGGTTCATCTCTGAACCAGGTTCGAGCAATGTCGAACAGTTGCAGGCTTGCGGACTCCACTTTGAGGTCATCAGGGACCCGAGCAGTCTTCAGGAGTCTCTCGACATTCTCTATCCACTCATCGGCATAGAGAATGCCCTCAGTTCCGTAGAATTCCAGGGGTCTAAGATTCTTGAAATCTTTGGCACTCCCTGGCCTCTTGAGTGGCGACTCCTGGGACTTAAGAGCTTCTGAGAGGCTGGTCCGCAGAAGTGCAGTCTGTTCTTTCTGGGATTCCACCAGTCCGTGAAACACTCCAAGTAGCTGTGCCCCATCCAGAGTAACTGCCGGAACAGATGGAGGCGGTGGGAGTACAAGAGTCTCGGGCACATTCTGCTCAGCTGGTTCTGATGTGCCTCCTACTGTATTCCTTGTCTGGACCATTCTGAAAGATTAAGGGATAGGAAGATCAGAATAGATTACTTGAAAATCAAAGGCGATAGGAAAATTGAGCAGAAATGATTTCAAGAATTGAAATAAGGACCCTATACTGTGAATGAGCTTTTCCTAGAATCCTCAATCTTATTCCATACCCTGTCCTAGGGTATTACCCTATTTAAGGATAGGACCTGCATGGGCCACCATAAAAACGTGTCACGACCCGCACCCGGAAATTCGGGCACGAGTGCGTGGGTACGTCCAGCCTACGCCGCAGAGTCGGCGGTAGTACGCTGTCTAGGTCATATCCACATTTAACTAGTCTAGCTCATTCATAAATAACATAGGAAAGATAATAATGAGAAACAGATACTTAAGATTGCAATTGAAATAAATGCGACAACAGATTCAAATGTTTAGTACAGAAATCAGAATAAAATCGGGGACAAACCCGATTACTAAGATAAGAGCAATAAATAAGAATAGCTACTGCTATCTACTCTGCAGCAGGGGTCTCCTGGGTGGGTTCTAGCTCCTCATAAGTATCATCTGTACCCTCATAGGGACCATAATATGTAGGGGCAAGGTCCTCATCATCGCCTAAATCAACAGATCCAGTCAGGAAAGGAGCAAAGTACACAGTGCACAACAAGATTAAACTAAATATTTGTGACAATTAAATTGAGTATCATTAATGAGAAACTGCATAAAAGAACATCAATATCTCAGAGTTAAAGCTGTAAACAGGAATATGAGAAAAACAAAAATAAATGAGACAGGAAATGAAACTACAACAGTCAGCAAGAATTTTGACAAGACTAAAAACTATCTGTGTGAACTTGTGTTTGTTTTTAGAATACATAGTTGGCATGTAGGGGTTTATAAGGCTAATTCGACCGTCATAAACGGCTATTAAATAGGGAAAATCGGGATCCGGCTGAGCTACAGTCGCGTACCAATAGCTATTAAACATGGCAGGGGAAAGGGTAAACTACATGCCTTCTAGTATTCTCCCACCCGACATGAAAACAAGACATGAACTCCAATATTCAAGACATAAAATCCAGCATTTCTAACACTAGGTGTAATCATCAAGGGTACTAATAAAGCAGGGAATTAATTATCACAATATAAAGATTTAATTTGAAGTGCAGGTACTTGCCTGTTGTTTGGATCTGATTAATTATTCTTGGAGAAATTTCCAGAGATGAGGCCAAAAGCTGAAATAGACATTACCATCACGCTCAGAAGATGTCAAATAGCTAGAAACGCCAGTCCTTGGATCCAATTTGGAGACAAGAGCAAAAACGGCAGTTTCGGGTCAAAACGGGGTCCGCCGGTGGGCCCGCTTTGTACCGAAAAACGTGTCCGGGTCAATGGTCTCCAAATTCACTAAACTTAGTGTCAACAGATCAGGAACGCTGATATGAACCCAACGGAACTTCCAAATTTGGATTCCGATGAGCCGATCAAAAAATAGCCCGTCGAGCGGGACCTGTGGGGCCCACGACACGCGATTTCGTCAACGTTCTCAGAATCGAACCAAACTTGACCCACAGGATCAGCGTATCGCTACGAGTCCGATGGCACAAGTTTCGTCTCGATCTGACGAGTGTACAAGAAGTTAGGGCAAATTACAGAAAAGTCGAATACGGGGCGATGTCCGCGGATACGCGTTGATTTCGGTGTGCACGCACACCCGAATCAGCTTCCACGAAATCTCACACGTCCGTATCGACGACGCGCATGTATCTGTGAAGACCGCACGCGACCAAGTCGTCCCGTTTGGCGGGGCATACTCAGTTCCGGGGTAAAACAGGGTCTGGTTTTTCCTGTTTTTGGATCGCGGTGTGCGATCACCACAGGACGCGATGCCCCGAGCGGTTTGTCCGGGCACCGAGAGGGTCATACAGGCTTCGCAACGCAATTTGCGGAATCAAAAACAGAGCTACGAATAAAAAGTTACACGCACCTGAAGGGGACCCGAAAATCAGGGTTAAACCGTATCCGACACGTGTCGGATTCGGGGAAAGGATTAGGGTTAGGGTTTGCTGGACTCGGCAGCGCTCAGGCGGACGGCACGGCAGTGGGGAGGTCGAGGGCGGCTCGCCGGGGAGCGGGGCGGCACTGGCGGTGCTGGTCGGAGGCGGTGGAGCGCCGCAGCGGCGTCGGGGCGGCTCAGGCGAGGGAAGGGGAAGCTGCTGCTGCTGCTTGGGGCGCTGGCCGGAGGCGGTCGGCTGCTGGCGGAGCAGCGGCGGGAAGAAGGAAGAGGCGGAGTGGGGCTTCGACGGATCTGGGCGGGACGCGGTGGTGGCGGCTAGGTGGCGGAGGAGCCGTCGGGGGGGGGGGGGGGTTAGGGTTTAAATAGGAAGGAGGAAGGGGGAGTGGCCGAGGCGGGCGGAGGCCGGTGCGGGGCTGCGTGGGCGAGCCGGACGGAGCGACGACGTGGCCGGGGTGGCGCGACTGAAGCGGGGATGCGTGGCGGGTGCAGCGGTGAACGCGGGCGGCGTGGGGGGCTGGGGGGAACGGTTCATGCGGGTCGGGTGGCTAACGGGTCCGGACAGACCCGCCCGACCCGCAAGGAAGGCGGGCTGGGGCTGGCTGCTGGGCTCGGCCCACTGGGCCGGGCTGGGCCCAAAAGAAAGAGAAAGAAAAATAAAAATAAAATAAAAATAATAAATAAAGTAATAATAAATAAACAGTTAATTATATAATTAATTAAAATTAGTTTGTAGGCATTTAAAAATAGGTCTGAGGCCCAGAAAAATTCAGAAAAATTACCCTAAGTCCAGTTTTTTATTTTACACCCAAAAATATTATTTTTATGATATTTTAATATTATTTATTAACAATTAAAAATCCTTTAATAATTAAGAACCTTGATTTTAATTTCAGAAAATTCCCAGAAAATTCCAGAAAATTCCAGAAAATTGAAAAATTCAAGTTTTAATAATTTTGAAAATTCAGGGGGTTACAAAGTCCGCGAGTCGCTGGTTGTAAGAATCCAGGGTAGATAACAGCCTCGTACTGCTATGACCCATTGAATCCTGCATCCTCGTCAGCTTCTCGCCCATCGATAGCTGTGACGCCTCCAGATCCATGATGTTACGGTCATTGGAGGCTCTAATATCATTTGTCAAATCCCATAGCTCCGTCATGCTGCGGTTGAGCATATCCAATCATGTAATGAGCATCGGATCATCCGTCTGCGGCTGGGACCGGGGCTGCTCCTCCATACTTCGCAGCAACTCGTCACGGAGAGACGCAATCTGACGGTCAACGGCCTCCTAGACGGCCTCCTGGACTCTAGCAGACGACAGCGAGGGCTGCGACTGCGAGGGGTGTGTGGAATACGCAGCTGTTGGGGAGGCCCTAGATGACTGCGTCGCAACCAGGGCGCCATAGGAGCCCCTCACCCTGCTACTACCACTGCTTCATACCCTAACTGATACAAGAGTATCAGTGTGTGTACAGTCCAACTCAACTAACTAAAACATCTAAAACTAACTACCTAAAGGCACTGTGCAGATACCGAAATGCTTATTCAGTTGTTCACTGAGTCGTGCCTCCTACTATATGCTGTGCACATCTGACTGCACACTGGTGATACTTTCCTACTGCTGAACTTCTTCCTTTATATTTTGCCCTTGCTGCATTGCTGCAGGGCTCGACTGATACACTGAACTCCTACTGCAACACCAATACCCAAGCACAATGTTGCATTGGCCCTTCTTACTGCTGCTGCTATTACAGTTAGCTACCTTTCTGTGCATCCCCTTCATAAAGTTGTACATCTCTTTTGTCACTGACTGCACGAACACCCCTGTGCATTTCTGGGTACAATGACTGCTCCTTCTCGAGGCTGACTCCACGTTGTTGCTCATCGCAAGCTCCTCAACCCGATCCCCCGTCGACTACTAGTACACTGATACGCAGTGTGGTCGAGGCACACTGTGCACACCATAGTGAAACCGATTCCCCCCTGATACACTGTCATACTGATGCACAGTTTTACGGCCCGAGCTTTCCCTCCCTCACACAAAAATATAAAGTCAATGAACTTACTCACTCACTCACTCACTGATACACTAAACTCACTGATACACTAAACTAAACTCACTGATACACTAAGCTCACTGATACACAAAGCTCAACATAGCCCTACCTTCATGTAAAATAACACTACCCACATTCAACACCACCAAATATCTCATGATTTGAAAACTTAGCTAAATACTTAGAAAAACCTTAACCCTTACTCCTCTTTTACTGAACTACCCATACAAAGAAACCCAAGCTCTCCACTGACTGATACACTGAGGTATCAGTGCCAACACAGTGCACATACAGTGAAGACATAGTAAAGAACCCGACTCCCTGTGTAAATCAGTCCCATGTCAGTGTGTGTGTGTGTGTATCTGCGTCTGTGTGTGTGTGTCGTGTGTGTCTGTCAGTGTCTGTGTGCGTGTGTCGTGTCTGTCTGCGTGTGTCATGTCTGTGTGCGTGTGTCGTGTTTGTCCAATCATCAGTTGTGTCAGTGTCACATGAGAGAGAGAGAGAGAGAGATTACCTAGAGCTCGAGGAGGAGGAGGGGGTGCCGGAGTAGCCGCAACCGTGGAGAGCCGGTCGCCGGAGAGGGGGGGGGGGGCGGGGGAAATCGAAAACTTTCAAAATTTTCGACAGATAGGAAAAAAGAATCTGAGCCCTAATTAACCAAAAATTAGCGACGTTTAGCGACGTCTAATAAAAACATCGCTAAATTAAAATTTAGCGACGTCAGAGACGTCGCTAAACACGTTGCTAAATATTTTTGACATATACGTCGCTAATTACGACGCTAAACGTCGCTAAATCAGATATATTAGCGACGTTTAGCGACCTTAATTGAACTTATAGCGACTCATCTTTTAAAATCTTAATAAAAGTCACTGAACGTCGCTAAATGTCGCCATTTAGCGACGTTTAGCGACGTTTTTAATGGAGTCGCTGATTTAGCGACGTTTATACCAGGAGTCGCTAAAATACATCGCTAATCCCGCTTTTTCTAGTAGTGAATCAGAATTTGAACCGACCATGTATATCGGTGACGGTGTATAGTGACGTCGCTAATAGACATCGCTAAATTGAACTATTTAATTTGGTAGTGATATTTTAGCAACGTATGGAATATCACGTCGCTAAACGTCGCTATAATAAAATAATAGCGACATTTTACGACATATGGCGATATTTGCTTCCGTAATATTTTTTGTAGTCGTGGACAGTCGCTAACAACGATGTTCTGCGACGTTTCTTTCTGGTGTCGCTAAATTCATAAATTATAGCGACATCAGTGAGAAACGTCGCTAAAATCGTCGCTATTTTATTATATTTTGGTAGTATCCGATCTCTTTTGAGACACTTTTTTATGTTCTTGGGGGTCACCTGCGGCCCTAATCATCTTTTGCAGATCACACTGGACTTGAACGGTTATCCTAATCAGAGGGGGTTGTCCAAATCCGAAGTCTTATCAGACTTACCCTTGGACTACCCTTGATTCTAGGTAGCGATTTTCAAAGTTTTTCTTCTCACTTTGTCTATAGAGAAGTCTTGAATCCTGTTAAAGCACCATGAGAAGTCTTTGATGCTATTTTTATTTTTATTTTTGAAATAAAATTGGGGGAATAAATTCTCCTTCGGGTAATTAATCGAAAATTACAAAGTAGATATTTATGTGACACAATGAAAAAGATTGAAAACAAAGATTTACCACCAAAACTAAAAATAGATAGATGTGTCAAAAGAGTCATAAGCTCGCCGCAGCTAGAGATTACTATCATAGTTGTGGATTTGAGTCGGGACATGAGAAGTTAGCGAAGCTGGTTCGACCGAAATGGCAATATCTGTAAAGGGCGGACGTAACTATAACGGTTCTAATTCTAAGGTAGTAAAATTTCACGTCTGATAAGTTTCGATTCGAACGAAAGACGTAACGATTTGGACACTTTAAAAATCTTGAAGTTACGCTTGCCCTGTCCCTGCTCCACTTCAAAAGTATTTCCCTCTTGGTTTGCTGCTGAGTATAAACTCCTAAGGATTGGAGGTTTCTATTTCTGCACTGCGTATTCCTTGTTATGCTACTACGCAAAATGGACTTGATCCCTTTCTTCACAAAACTCATCCTGGATATTATAGTGAAGTACAAAAGGGTTAATTCCTTTATTGGCTGTCAAGTTCTGTTGAATACATTAATATAAAAAAAAAAGTTCGCAAAATTTACTACTTCTTTTACCTTTAGATACAGTAGAAGCTATTGTTGAAGGTCAGAAGAATGCTCAAGGATTCCAGTTCTTTTTCTTTCTTTATTTTTTTAGACTCATTTTAAATTCTTAAGATGCTCTCCAGGTTGGACATGTAGTACACTTTGTAATCTTTTCATAACTTATCTTGCTTAATGAGTCTAGTACTCTGTCCCCTTCCCATCAAACACATTAAAAAGAATTTTCTTGCTAATACATTTCACATTACACACTAATTCCCGCTAATACAGTTACTGGTCATTATATATAGTTCTTCATGATACAGGTTGGATCCAATTATGCACTTCCAGATGGCGGCAGCGCGCCACGACACCTTGTTTCTACATATACGAATTTGTTCTCAAGGCTAAAATGTATGGCTGTGGTTTGAGAATTTTGTCATGGTGTATTGAGAGTAGAATACTACTGTGGGGACCCTGCCACAGGCTGGAAACAGCAAGAATTTGAAGTGCAGAGAAGATGAAAAAGAAATACTATCACAATAAAAATCCTCAAAATGAGACTAGTCAGCATCTATTTCTTTTTTTCTAATATCCTTTGTTGTTACTAGTCCCGTCCACTTTTGTTTAATCCACAATTAATCAGGATCACATGCATGTTCTCAATCATATAACTGTGCGTTGCAAATGATTGACAAAAGATGAACCCTTTAAATACATTGGTACATTGAATCTTTCAGATTACTTTATGCTGTCCATCACTTCACATTATATTTGATTTTACTGGATTTTTTTTTTTGTCTACCAATAAAAGAATTGTTTAACGGCATAATCAACAACAATAAAGTCTTTATTCTAAATTTTTATGTTTTCCCAAACGCTTAGCTGTGTTAACGGCCATGTCCTCCGTAATATTAAAAAAACCATGTTCACTCTTTAAAACTCAAATCCATTTTCGTTTACACTTACCTCTACTCCTAGTTGATCCTTTAACTGCTATCTTATTGTTCTGCGTTGGACATGTTCATACTCAATTGACGACACCTCTAACTTTCTAAGAATAAACCTCTAACACCAGAATCTTGAGTAGTATTGAGTATGTCAAGTTTCTGGCATTATGAACAAAATGGACAGAAATATTTCATTGTCATGACCCCTAAATATGATATAGGCATCTATCTATCCACCAGAAATGGGAGGTGGTTTATATATTCCCCAAGGAAGTTTCTGAGAGTAGTATTTTTCAGAACAAGGGAAGATGCTGCTTGCTTTAAAAGCAGGTAACAAGTATGTAGTATTTTGTTTCCTTCTCCCCAATGATGAAAACTTTCTGGAGTGATCGTGGGTTTTGGGTTTCAACCCCCTAAAGGCAAAAAGATCCCTCTGGCACCAGATTGAGCCTGCGGAAATTCCTGCTGGCTATTTATTAAGGGTAATTATAAGAGCACTACACATTTTACTCGGGGCTAGTCCATTGAAAATTTAGAAAAAATTACAAATTTGCCATCATGAAAGTTACTCGGGGCTAGCCCACTGTTATATTCAGGACTGTCAAAATTTTGACAGTCCTACCACTTGGAAGGACTGTCAAAATTTTGACAGTCCTATTTCCCAAAATTACAAGTTACTCGGGCTAGTCCACTGTTATAATCAGGACTGTCAAAATTTTGACAGTCCTACCACTTGGAAGAACTGTCAAAATTTTGACAGTCCCATTTCCCAAAATTACAAGTTACTTGGGGCTAGCCCAAATTGTTATAATCAGGACTGTCAAAATTTTGACAGTCCTACCACTTGGAAGGACTGTCAAAATTTTGACAGTCCTACAAATTGTTAGGACTGTCATAATTTTGACAGTCCCACAAGCTATGTGGACTATCAAAATTTTGACAGTCATAATTTTAACCCACTGAAAATTTTATATAAAACTAGGACTGTCAGGATTTTGACAGTCCCACAAACAATGAGGACTGTCAAAATTTTGACAGTCCTCATTTTAATTGTCAGGAATTTTTTTTTAAGTTTATTTCTATTTAGTTAGTTTTGGATTTTGATTTTTTTTATTTAGTTTAACATCCAAAATAAAATATGTTATCATTGAACCAAAAAAAAAAAAAATCTACCGTACGAATATTACGTCTGCCGTCGATCAGACTTCAAACGGCCATAACTATTTGTTTTCAAATCGTTTTTCGTCACACAATAGGTCTATTTGTATGTTTTCGACGAGAGTAACACAATTCGTGTAGAGAGAATTTTCATCCGAAGTAAGACGTACATATTACGGGCAAAAATATAAAATATAAAACTTTAAAGTATCATACCTTTTGACTGGGAGATCGAAACAAGCTCCAGTTTGAGCCAAAATAACCATATGAAAAAGTACTTCGGGATAAACCGTTTCACCGTTTGACGGACTTTCCAAATTTTTAGAATCGCAAAAAAAATGATCTTTCGACCTCTAAATTTTACTTTTGGTAAATTTTTTTTTTTTTACAAAATATTTAATGTACCAATAATAAATTTACTATTTTAAATAACAGAATAGTTTAACAAATTTTAAGGATATTTTGAAATTGGCCCCCCCAACAATTAACAAAAATAAATTAACAGAAAAAAAATTTTAGGACTGTCAAAATTTTGACAATCCTACCAATTGGTAGGACTGTCAAACTTTTGACAGTCCTACCAATTGGAAGGACTGTCAAAATTTTGACAGTCCTAAAAAATCAACATACATTTTTAGGACTGTCAAAATTTTGACAGTCCTTCCAATTGGTAGGACTGTCAAAAGTTTGACAGTCCTAAAAATATATGTTGAATTTTTAGGACTGTCAAAATTTTGACAGTACTTCCAATTGGTAGGACTGTCAAAATTTTGACAGTCCTAAAAATCAACATATATGTCAAATTTTGACAGTTCTTCTATTTTTTTATTTTCTTTTTTGGTTTTGACGGCGACGACGACGGGAGGCGCGGCGACGGGAGGCTGCGGTGGAGGACGGGGGAGGAGGCGGAGGAGGACGGCGGGAGGGGGGAGGGCTCCGGTCGGGTGGGGAAGGTTTGGGAGGGTTTGGAAATAGTGGACTAGTATGAGTAAAATGTTGGGTTAGTATAAGTAAAAGTTTCTCTTTAGTGGGCTAGTCCCAATCCTGGACTAGCCCCAAGTAAATATGGTAGTGCCCTTATAATTTGCCTTTATTAATTATGGCTCACTCCAACTAATCATATGGTATATTTTGCCAGGAACCAAAGCTTTCTTCCTAGCCATCCTTCCCCAAGAACCTGTGGTGGTTCTGGTATTGGCTTCTTGTAACTAAAGAGCTAGCTAGGAAGCTAAGGACACTGTGTCCTTGTGGCATGCACATTGGATTTAGGATTATTAACCTTCCCCTCCCCTCCCCTCCCCTCCCCTCCCCCCACCTTCAAAAAAGAAAGAAAACCAATAAAAGGGAGGGGGGTAGCTCAAGCTCAAATCATACCCACCTTGATTGTGACCCCTCCGTCTTCTTTTAGCTCCCACCCCTTCCATTCCCCCCAACTCTTCACTGGTACTTCATTTCCTCAACCCCTCTCTCTCTCTCTCTCTCTCTCTCTCTCTCTCTCTCTTCCATCCCTTTCCTCCACATTCCTAGCACCTATAACCTTAAAAGAGGTTCTTGGAACCCTCCACATATAGCTATTTGGCTGCATTGCTCTTGGGATTTGCTACAAATGGGCAGGCACTCTTGCTGCTACAAGCAGAAGCTGAGGAAGGGGCTCTGGTCCCCGGAGGAAGACGAGAAGCTGCTGAAGCACATAACCAAGTACGGGCATGGCTGCTGGAGCTCTGTTCCTAAGCAAACAGGTATATATATATATAATCAAATTGCCAACAGCTGAGACAGAGCAGAGAAGTACTAGAATTCCTTATGTTTTTGTTCCGATAATGAATTTTTCCTGACGACGATTTCAGGTCTGCAAAGGTGTGGGAAGAGCTGCAGGTTGAGGTGGATAAACTACCTGAGACCTGACCTCAAGAGAGGCACATTTTCAATGCAGGAGGAGAACATGATAATTGAACTCCATGCAGTCCTTGGCAACAGGTCCTCTTCTAAATTCTAAGACTACAGCTTGAATTCTATCGACTAACTGACTATAGTACTGACTCCTGATAATCTCAAATTTCCGTGTTTTTGCGTCGTCAGGTGGTCTCAGATAGCGGCACAGTTGCCGGGAAGGACCGATAACGAGATCAAGAACCTGTGGAATTCCTGCATCAAGAAGAAGCTAAGGCAGAGGGGCATCGACCCCAACACCCACAAGCCGCTCGCGGAGGGGGAATGCGGAGACGACAAGGCCCCCACCAACAGCGGCATGACGTCTGGTGGTTCGAGCGACCTCAAGTTCCTTGCGCCGCCGCCGCCCCCCTCTGCAGCTCCTCCGAGTCTGGCCCTCCCCGAGACTTCTTTCCCTTCTTCTTCCAATAACCCGACGGAGCCTACAAAAGAATTTCTCCTAGACCGGTCCATGGGACTGTTCTCTCTTCTTCCACAATTGAGTCCCGGTTGCGAAGCCACCACCGGCTTATCGGCCAGCCCAAATCCGCTTCTCTGGTTCAACCAGAACAGCAGGCTCTTCGACATGAATCCAGAGTACAATTGCAACACTATGTCCACTGTAATTCCGTCAGTCTCGAGCTCGGTGCTCTCTACTTCGATGGGCCTGAAGACCGCGATCGGTCTGCCACCCGACAACCCCCCTCCCGAGTGTTACTGGGAGGCTGGAAATATTAGCAACAGCAGCAGGAGCAGCGGGACCAGCAGCAACGGGATCGAGTTGCCGCCGAGCAGTAACTACTCCTATGATGGAGGTATGTATCCGTGGTTGGATTTGGCACAAGATAAAGAAACCCAACTCCAGCAGGAGCCTGAGGAACTCAGGTGGTCCGAGTACCTCAACGGAGCATTTCCCATATCGGCAGCGCTCCAGAACCAAACGCAACCTCTGTACGGTGATGTCAAGGCCGAGAACAAATTCGCGGCCACTGCGGGTTTGGGTTCTTGGCACCAGAATCAGCAGCCACAGCAACAGCAGCAGCAACAACAACAGGTGCAAAGTTCATTGTGTGATAAGGACTTCCAGAGAATTTCTGCAGTGTTTGGACAAATTTAGCTCATGATTTTGAAAAAAAAAAATATGACCTTCTGATTGATGATTAAGTTTGAGAAAGAGACATACAGAAGTAATACTTTCTCACTTTCGAATTCGCAAAGGCTTGGATTAATAATAAGAGAAGGCATATAATGAATTTTTTTTTTTTTTTTTACTGGCCCTTTTGTGTGTGTGTTGTGTCCATAGATTTTTATTTTTATTTTTCTCATGTAAATAGGCCTCAATGATACAGAAACATCATCTCTTTGTTTACTTCTGAATTATTATTTTTTTTGGTATGCAGAATAAAGCTTGTTCATATTGTCTTTGCCACCTTTTCTGCTTTATGCTGCTTTCTCCATGTTTATAAACAATCAAAATCAACTTACAGTTTTATGGGTCTTCTCCTGGTTTTTCCTTTTCATGCTATTAGTAGCTGGTGAAGATACAGTTGTTTTTCTTAACTTTGTTCAACACTTGAGCATTCACTTCAATGTAGACTACTACTACTACTTCATACTGCATGATACTTCGTGCACATGATAAATACTTCTGAAGGTGAAAGTTGCTGATAGCTACAAAAATACTCACTTTGCTTCTTTTCCAAGACATGGGGAGGCAAAAACATCAGCCTATCATTTATAACTAGGTTCTTTACAGCCAGCCAAGGCCATCTAAGTGTCGGGAATCAGACACTTCCAGCAAGTGTTCCAACACCGTATCAGAGAGTGTCCGTAGCGAAAACTTTAGGCTAACCCACCTGAGATAACCAACCCCTGTCTAACGAATACCAAGCATAGATAAAGACAAGTATATGACGGTGACTACGTCACCTGGACAAATTTTAACCTTTATAACTCAGGTGAAATTACAAGATTGACAAAATCAATGTTGAACCATTTGTCCTAATAGATTCAACCCCCTCACCACACTCAAGAAGAAAAGAAAGAGATTACAATTGAAATCATTTACCAACTCGTAGCAATCTCCCTGGACGAAGACGACGATGACTCCTTGATCAGATCTCTTTGTTCCTTCTGTCTTGGATGACGAAGTCCTAAAAATAAAACACAGACTTTCTCTTAGATTTTCTATGGACGAGCACCCCTAATCTCTAACTTGTGCTGTTTTTAACTGCTCCATCGTGACAACTCCAACAGGCGCGGAGTTGCTCACCGACACCACCAACGTCTTCCAGCTTTCCGGCAGAAAACTCAAAAGCAAAAGGGCCTGAAGATCATCATCAATCACCATCTTCATCGCTGGCAGCTGATTGATAAAACCCTGAACCTCGTTCAGATGTTGTGCCACTGGAGCTACTGGTTTTAGTATCAGAGCGAGTATAGTAGTGTTGGGAACGAAAGCGCGAAAATCGTTCCCCAAACCAGAGAGTACCTGGGAGAGAACTGAGAAAAAGCTCACAAACCAAAAATGCCAAACACAAATCGCAGATACAGAAATTTTTACGTAAAAACCCTAAATAAAAAAAATTACGGGACGATCGGAGTCCAACCCTGAAAAATCTCCACTAATGGAATAAAAAATACACCGACTCCTTATAAACTTTTCACTGATCCAAAAGAATCACCACAACTCTTTGGAATAGAAAATAGATCACAAACAAACGAAGAATGTAGATGACGAGAAAATAATTATCCGAAATCGATCTCCTCTTCGAAATAGCCTTCAATCTCTTCCTCTCTCCTTCCAATGTTGTAAAAGCATTCTTGCCTTCTTTTGCAATATTTTTGAGATATGAGATTTTTTTACGCTAAGCCATCGGACAAAGCTGCTGAAGACTGAAAATGACTTGATCGGAAGGCCGTTGGATTCATCCGCCAATGGCTAGACGACTCGGTGTTTCACCACGTGTCCGATTCCCAACATCTGATATTAGAGCTCTGATCTGTTAGTCTGATACCAACATCTGGAATCGGACACGTGGTGAAATACCGAGTCGTCCAGCCATTGGCGGATGAATCAAACGACCTTCCGATCCAGTCGTTTCCAGTCTTCAATAGCCTTTTCTGATGGCTAAGCGTTGTCGTCTTCCAACAGACCATGCAAGTCGTTAGACCAGAGTAGATCCTCCATTCTTGGCTTTCAAATCGTCCAATTCTCACCTATGATGGTGATCCTACGATTGTTCATCTGCTTCGTAGACATAGTTACCAGAACCAAAATCAGTAGCTCTAATACCACTTGTTGGTAACGCGGTGTGACCCGAACCGGAGTTGGCCCATGATGTACGATATTGGGTTGGACCCATATACCTTAAAAGAGAATTCACATATAAGGCCTGAACCAATCCCAATTATCTACACCTCATGATCCCACCTCCTATCCGATGTGGGACTAAATTACCAACTCCATTGTCACCCTCCATTTGAGCGCTCAACCAAAAATGAGATACAATCCAACAATCCCCACCTTAGCTCATTTCTGCTAGCCGAACAACCTTAGCACATCCCAGCTACCTTTTTCTCATTCCCGCAAGCCGAGCACCCTTAGCACACTCAGGATACCTTTGCTCGTTCCCGCTAGCCGAACAACCTTAGCACACTCCGGCTACCTTTGTCCGTTCCCACTAACCGAGCACCCAGGAGATCAAACATATTTTTATCTCAATCTGTTCGACCACAGAACCAAACATGACACGTTCATCCACACCAGCATTATGTGCTAACGACAACGTCTTGCTCCACCTTTGTAAACCCCTCAACTAGAATTTAGGTATACTTGGTATAGTGATAGACTTGGGTAAAATTCAAATTGATTAGGATTTGAAAATTAGGGTTTATATAGACCTATCTATTAATTAAAACTATTGGCGCACCTTACCATTGCTACAATATTTGGAGCACAACAATAGCCTTTACCTTCCAACAAATTTTGCATTCTTAACCTAGAAGTCAACCTAGGCACTGACATTTCTGTCACTCACAAACAATTAAAGGACCCAAGACTAATACCAAGCCTACAACATCCATGACATTGGTGTGATCACTCCCAATTGAGACCCCATGTACTTTTATTTTATTTAAGAACACCTATGACACAATTTTTATTTATTTTTGGACTACCGACTCAACCTAGCCCAAAACTAGACTTAACCCCAACTAAACCCTTACACCCAATCTTGAGACTCATACAAAACACCCAACACCCACTCCATCCTACAAAACACCAAATACCCTTTTTCCCACACCAAATTCTCATTTTTCTTCATTTGTAAACCCCAAAACTCTTAGGGACCCAAATGCAAAAGTAATGTAAGGTGTCAACCTTCTATTGGAGCAATTCAAATGAAGAAACCCCCTTGGGTCATGTGACCGGTCACCTCACCCTCTCTCTCTCTCCTTTTTGCATAACACTATTTGTCATTATCTACCTACCATAAATCCTAGCCATTGATTCATCCTCCATCAATCTCTACCACCAATTTCCCCTATTTAAAGACACATACACTCATCCCTAGGCCGGCCCTAACCCCAAGAGAGATCTCATCATCACTCTCTCTCATCACTCCCCTTTCTCCTCTCTTCCCTCACAACACCACCAGACCGAAACCCTCTCCTCCTCCTCCTCCTCCTCCTCCTCCTCCTCCTTCTTTTTCTTCTTATTCTTCTTCTCCTTATCTCATAATGAAACCCTAAAACTACCCCCTCGACCATAGCAAACCTTCACTAACACCACCATTTTCAACACCAACACTGTCGATAGCCACAGCAGCAACTTCAACCCGTCACTACTATCACCACCTCATCCGCCACTGCCTCCACCCGACACCACCATCACCATGACCCTCACCTCCACCACCGGACCTCCACTGCCATCACTCATAGCTACCACTGTCACCACTGCCATCACCACCACTTCGGCTACACAGCAGACGAACCACCATCCACTCATGACAACAACAACAACAACACCACCCCCTCGGTCATCTCCTCTCCTCCTCTCGACAACCACAGCAGCAGCCAACACCACCATACTGCCACCAACAACAACACCCTAACACGCTCGAGCACCCCTTGGTAACATCTTTTCTTTTTATTCTTTAAATGCATATGAACACCTAGCTAGGGATAGATGTTCTTCATGTTTTATTGACAAATGCTTATTAACACTTGTTAAATATCTATATTCAGTTTAATTTTAGATTATTATCAGCATATAGGGTTTAAATACATGTGAATGAATGAGTTGTAGGGGATACATATGATCTAGAAATAGGTCTCAATGCCATGATAGTGTTTGATACATGTTAAGGATATATGTACAAGGTGTATAGTCAGTTATGAAGGCTTGTTTTAAATGATTAGACCATGTTTAGTTAAGTTCATATTTGGGGCATTTACACATCTACATGTGATGATTGATCCAAACATAAATGGATAGGTGATAATGTTTGTATATATATTGGAAGATGATAATGTGACGTAATACGTATTAAGAGGGACAACTAATTTAAGACTGAAGCATTCGTGTTCGTAGTTACATTGAAGGCATGGGTTGAGGATGAACATTATTTACAATTGACCAAAACCACACTTGATGATACCAGTGTTTGAGGATAGTGCTTGAGGACGTTATGCGATTTGATAATTTTGTATTTATTATAATGCTTGCTTAGTCAACCCCCCTAGTTGACCTAGTTTGAAATCCTTACTTGTGTTAGTTCTAAGTAGGGTGTTTTATATGCATTCTTGTACATGTTCATTATATCTCGACATAATGACTAATTTGTTATTAAATTATTATTATATTTAGGCTCGTTGGATCGTTCAGGCAAGGCTTCGGGAGCAGGACTTTGGTATTTGCAATTTGAGGATTCAGGTTGTTTGAGCAGGTTGCATGATGCTTGATCCAGTGGAGTGAGACGGTGAGTCATATAGTAGACTTAAGCATTGTGACTGCGAACGAATTCAGTATCATCACCCTCAAGCGAGTGGTCACTCGTAACCCATAACTAGTAAATCAAACATAAATCAAATACATGCTTAGTTTAATTTAATTTCTCTCAACTTGATTAAATAACCCAATTATCTTAATCGATTAACTAAGTTAATTCAAAATTATGACTTTAAGTGCCTTCGTTCATCTTGGTACATTTAATTGCAACCGTAAGTATATCTAATGTAACTAATTAAGTTGTGTTATATATTTAATGGCAATTAAATGAATCTGATTTGTAGTGGTTAGCATAGCCTGTGTTTTCTAGACCACCATTCTGATTAAACACACCTAGTTAACTTGAATGCTTGGGAATCCTGTTCCCGTAACTACACATTTGTATCATACGTACATAGTAATGGCAGTAGATTAGATTTGATGTAGCTAGTATTTTATTTTCTTGTATTACTAGTGCATAATCATGTTAGTTAGACTATTTATATTTGCTCTTGTTAGTTACCTTGTTAACTTTATTGTATAGTCATAGATGATATTTGAGATATTGTTTGTGTATCCGGTGGGTTGCACCATTGATGGTTATCTTATGGATGTATTTGTGAGTCCGGCAGGTTGCGCCGTAGACGTTGATTGGACATGGGGTAAAATATTATGTAAAGTGGTGTGATTGCAGGTTTTGAAAATATAAAAATACAAAGGAGACTCTGCCGAAATTTTCGGAAAAATTTAAGTTTGAATTTGGAACAACTTGCTTGACTTGACTTGGAACAACTTGTTTGACTAGTGTTTTGGAACAACTTACTTGACTTGACTTTGAACAACTTGTTTGACTAGTTTTTTGGAACAACTTGCTTGACTTGCACTTTTAGAACATCTTGATTTCATATTTTGTGATAACTAGATTACCTTTGATGTTTTGCAAGTTGGTGGTTCAGTGCAACACTTAGATGTTCTCTTATCTACATCGTTATGTGTATATGTATTATTTTTAAGTAACACCTATGCAGGCATATTCGCACGCAGGTATGAACTTCCTACCAAATCTCTTAACTCATGTCTTTAGTTACATTGTATTGACTTCATACTCGTACCTTATGGTAGCTTGCTCTTGTTATAATTTAATTGATAGGATGGACTTAGTTACATACCTATGTATATATTTGTGTTTGATGTACTGTTATGATTGAGGCTTCTTTTGGACCCTCGCTCTCCCCGAATTGACGGGCTGGATTTGTGTATCCAGGTTTCAGAGAAGTGAATGACAGAGGATTATTTCAGCTACGACGCTACCGAAGAGTCAGGTTGAGGCGCCAGTACCCGAGCAGCGGTGGGTACCCTCACCTCTTATCATTATCTTTATATTTCGCATTTACTTTTAGTACCTTTTCATGAGGAGCGATATGTGCTACCCATGGTATTCTACTCTTATGAGTCTAGTTTTTATATGTCCATGTTCTTATGTTTCGGTCATATTCGAACATAAATGCTATCAGGTGGCCAACTTTAGTATTCTATGTTATGTCTTGTTTTTATTAGCCTTGTGGTTTGAGATACGGTAATAGGCCAACCATAGGTTATGCATGCTAGAGTACCCAACTATAGACAACTTATACAGTTACCGTTGGGCAAGAGTCCATGGTAGACGTAGCTGACCATTGCCACGTGGCTTAGTCCCGCATATTTTGGGACTGGGGCGTGACAACCTTTGACTTGTCCGATCCACCTTTAAAGATAATTCATATAGTTGATGCTCCTACTCCACCTTGAGAAGAGCCCGTATAATCCATGAACGTTCAACATCATCTGTCTCGAATCAATTATAGCCGCCCAAACCAGCCCTGAAACCTGGCTCTGATACTACTTGTTGGGAATCAGACACGCCCTACAAGCATTCCGACACCGTATCTAAGAGTGCCCGCAGCAAAAATTTTAGGCTAACCCACCTAAGATAACATCAAGTTTCCCCCACCCAGCATGGCCAGCTCCAGGGGGGAGGTGGGCTAGACAACCGCCTAGGGCCTTATCCCATAAGGGAGCCTTTTTTTTTTTTTTTGAAGCAGCAACTAAGGGCCATATATATATAAGTCCATGGCAGACTGGAGAAGAAATAAATAGAACCCTGAAAAAAATTAGAATTTGGAGTTGCTTAATTTATTAGGTCTTGGTGATAATTTATGTGTATTCAAGCACTAATTATATTGCATTTTTGATTTGCTTGAATTTGGATTTACAAAAAAAATTTATATAGAGAAATGAGGGCTTCATTTTCGGAACTTGGCTAGGATCTGACTGGAGAAGAATTAAATAAAATCCTGAAAAAAATTTAGAACTTGGAATTGCTTAATTTATTTGATCTTGGTGATAATTTATGTGTATTCAAGGACTAATTATATTGTATTTTGGATTTATTAATTTTTTTGGAATTTGAATTTACAAAAAAAGAAGAAGACAAATGTGGGCTTCATTTTTAAAATTTGTCTAGGACCTCTAAAATGCTGAACACGCTCTGCCACCAAGAATGAAAACCAAATAAAATAATATAAAAAGGCAATAAGGATCTCTTTATTTCACCTACTAGTAGAAAGAAAGTGACCCCAGTCTTCTTCTATTCAAGACAAGGCTATGTCATTAAGTCTCCTTTACCTCTAGGCATTATCTAATGTTCCACTTTAATGGGCAAGAAAACTTGCATATCAAGGGAAAGGAGGGGACTATGAGTGGAGTGGTGACCACAGTGATCAATGGCCACTCATTTTGGTAATAGCATGGTGCACCATGGATTTGTGCTTTGCTATTGCTAGATTCATTAGAGGGGTCCATCATCTAGCTAGGACATAGGTCTAGTGAGTGTGGAATACCTTTTGTTGGGTTTCTATACATGCTGATACTTTGGCAGAGAGATTTGTAGGGGAAGCATAAAGTTGCTTGATTTGGATACCAATATCAATGACTAGGCGAAGAATTGAGAAACAATTATTTCCATTCTTCCTAGAACGAAGGACCAGTACTTTTATTCAACCCCACATCCAGGTCTGTCCTGATCTCAACTATTAGGTTTTACGACATTTTGGACTCCACCCTCATGTAATTTTCAGTAGGTGCTTTCATGACCGTGTAATTTTACTGCTTCACAGTGTACAAAGTCTTGCACACAGTTGCATTGTTGGTAAATTCTAATCGAATAAATCTTGGGGTTAAAGCGTGGACAACATATGCCCAACTATTGTGGAGAAAACAAGGATCACGCATATTTACAAAACATACGAGAATAAAGTGGAAAAAAAAATCCAGACTAAGCATAACCATCGGAAAAAATGAGATCACTACCTAATCGAGGTTTTACAAGATTTTACAAGATTCACAACAACTTCCACAATTACAAAAAGCAACCTAAGAAAAATCCAACAAAACCAGAAGCCTAGGAACTACAAAAGAAAAGTCGATCTCTCGCTTCTCTTGCTATTGCTTCTGCCCAACATCAAAGCACACTATACCTAAAATACTAACTAACCTACTTATATGAAAATGCTACGTATATACGTAACTATTATAGTATCAATTAGATATCTTTCATGAGATGCTTATTTGATTTGGATTCCTAACATATGTCCAAATATCAACAGGTAAAGCACAATACAATCTTCAAATACATATCTAATTGAAATTATCCGACAACAGAACTCTATATAGGACTATCTACAACATCGCATCGACGATGTTCATGATTACTATCTACAACAATTTATTCCAAATATAACACAAGCAGTCATTTTTCCAAATATAACACAAGCAGTCATTTTTGTCTACTTGACGAAAAATCGCTCTTAATTATTTAATATTTTGTACAATTTATGCAGAAATCTAAATTCAATTTGGAGTTCCTATTAAGTGTTTTCGGAGTGACAACGGTCGTGAGTATTTATCTCGTGAGTTCAATTCTCATCGGCTAGACATGGCATCATCCACCAAACTTCATGTTCATACACACCACAACGGAATGGTGCGACTGAACACAAGAATCACCGCATTTTGGAAACAATGCGTGCACTTATGTTTCAAGCACGTACTCCTAAAAAAATTTGGTCTGATGCAGTCCTTACAGCCTGTTATCTGATCAATCGAATGTCATATTCTGTTTTCAATGGTAATACTCCGTTTTCTCGGTTATATCCCGATCGTGAGCTGTTTTCTCTACCTCTTAAAATTTTTGGCTGCTTGTGTTATGTTCGGGATACTCGACTGAATCTTTCCAAATTGGATCCGAAGGCAATCCAGCGTATTTTTCTTGGTTATTCGAAAGATCAAAAAGGGTATCGTTATTTTTTTTCAACTTTGAAACGATATTTTATGTCTCGGGATGTTACCATGTTGAAACTGAGTTTCCTCCACTCTCGCCAACTACAAAGTATGTTCTCAAGGTTTATCCAGAAGAGGATTTCCTGTTATTTCCAGTTCAAACACTGCAACCCCCCATAAGGGTGCCCTCCCCTGCCGAGCCAGTCTCTCGGTCGGACAGTCCGTAAATATCAGCCCAGTTAGGCGCGTTCGCACAAGGCCTAGGCATAATGATATACTTTAGAAATATATGCAATATAGTACGCAAATGGAATATCACACATTGGAATAAAAAAAAAATCTCTTTATTGATAATGAACATCTTTGTTACACACTCATGACTCAAAAGTAAAGGGATGCCGCACGGGCTTACAAGATGGACGCAAAATGAGATAGCCGATACATACATTACATCCCTAACAAAAATTTAAAAGACAAACCACCTTGGGTGCATGTTTGCACCATCGCCAAGGAGCTTCAAAAGGGAATGTGCGAGCTCCTTGAGAATATGTACTTGCGCTCCAAAAGTCACAAACACGAATGCGTCAGACCAGTGAAAGGTTGGAAGAAAAGCTTTAGCTCCTCGCTGTGTCGCCTTGGCTCGGGTAACCTGCTGCAATGAGGGTCAGTACTTCAAACAGTATCGGTGAAGGCGAGCTAACCCAACATAACAAATCGACATAATATTCATGTGAACATGCAACATTATTATTATGTGATCTTTCTATCTTGTCTTAGTTCAATTTTACAACATGTGAGAGAATAAAGTAACATAACAAAAATATGCCACCGCTCGGTGACTTTTACCTACACCATATGAACCACCTGTACACAACATACCATGACCTTCCCTGCCATGAAGACATAGTTAGTTTGCACAGTTTAAATATACATAAGGATCACTGTCATGACGAGCCATCATGGACTATAGTTTGGGTTGACGACGATGCTTGCAGTGCAGGTAGCGAGCCCCGCTACAAACTCCTGCCTTACTCGTGCTAAGTTGCTAGCACGACTAACAGTTATTCTGCCTGGAAAGAATTCGCCTCGGTGCCCCGACGACTGTTCGTAGGAATCATATACCTTCTGTACAAGTTGCCTATGACCATTGATGATCTAAACACTAAGTTAACACATGAAGCATTTCAAGACATCTGAATGAATATAAATACTTTAGCACAGTGTGATGGCATAGTCTACCTGCTGATGTGATCATATTATAAGTTATGTATTATCCATTGAACAGTTATAGATGAATAAGTTTTAGCTACAACTGAAACATAAAATAGATACATGCATAGTGGACAAGTACGCAATAATATGATCGTACAATAATTTTATGATACAAGCATTGAGTATTTCAAGTCTACTATTTTTTATCTTGACTCAATTTTATTATTATGGTATCATTGATCGGAACGCACAAACAAGTCAGATTATTAAGAATAAAGACTTAGAAGAAGGGCACTAATCGAAAGTAAGACCACTCACAAGTTGGTGAATTGGAGAAGAGAAAGGGAAGATCTTTAGGACTCCGCTCGTGGGTCGCCTACACGATCACCTACACGCATTAACATATGATCAATATCTTCTTACCTCGGTCTCCCAGAGTTCAATAGGAAATACAAAGTTCAAAGAACGAAGACAACGAAATACATCAAAACCGTTCAAGAAAATGCAAGTCACAAAACCAACGAGAAAGCAACCAAGCGGCATAAAAAATGAGCAAAGAAACCAGCGCAATGGCAAGGCACCTCGCGACTATGCCGCCGAGTCCTTCCTTGAGGCACGATCCGCTAAATATGGGACTTGATTCCGAAGAACCCAATCCATAACGAGGAAAGAATCTTGATTCAATCTTTCCCGATAGAACGATACCAAGTATTTCTTAGCCGCGCTCCCCGAAAAGGGGGAACGGGGTACTACATCTTAACCAACTAATAAAATATTTTGTCCTCAAAACTTAAGAATGAAACCTACCCTTAAGAAAATAATGAGAGAAACTTTTCCTTCATGTCCGATTCGAGTTCCCTGGTCGACTCCTCGACCACGTGGTTCCGCCTAAGAACACGCATAAGCAGGACTGCACGATTTCAGAGCTACTTCTCTTTCCGATCCAAGATCTGAATGGGTCTTCGACGTACGACAAGTTTGCCTGCAGATCCAGCTGAACAAAATCTACCACGTGGCTCGGGTCTTGTACGTATATTCTAAGTTGTGACACATGGAAGATATCATGCACGTCTGATAGAGCTGGTGGCAATGCAATTTGATAGGCAACTGGTGCCACTCGCTTGAGGACTTCAAACGGGCCGACGAATCTTGGACTTAACTTCCCCTTTACTCTAAATCTTGTGACTCCTCGCTTATGACTCCTCGCATGTGTGAGACTTTCAGAAATATATGGTCACCTTCGACGAACTCAAGGGGTCATCGGTGAATGTCGTCATAACTTTTTTGCCGGCTTTGTGCTACTTTTAGTCACTCTCGGATCAACCGAACATTTTTGCGCTCCCCAACTTCATCCCAGCAGATCGATGAGCTACACTTATGCCCATACAAAGCCTCATACGGAGCCATTTGAATGTTGGACTAGTAACTATTATTGTATGCAAATTTGGCCAACAGTAGGTGGATGTCCCAACTTGACTTTGAATCGATCGCACATAGACGCAACATGTTTTCGAGCACCTAATTCATCCGCTCTATTTGGCCGTCGATTTGAGGATGGTAGTCTAAGTTGAACTTTAACTTGGTCAGCATCGCTGACTAAAGTCTCTTCCAGAAACGTGATAGGAATCGTTCATCCTGATCTGACATAATAGAAATTGGCACTCCGTGCAACAAAACTCTCTCATCAAGGTAGGTTTGAGCGAGGCGATCGATGCTCCAAGTAATTTTAAAAGAAATAAAGTACGCTGACTTGGTTAATCGGTCGACGATGACCCATACTACATCATTCCCCTGTTGCATCTTCGGTAAGCCAACAATGAAGTCCATGCTTATCTGCTCCCTTTTTTATTCCGGAATAGCAAGATTCTGCGTCTCTCCGTCCGGTCTCCGATGTTCGGCTTTCATCCTCTGACAGGTTATGCATTACGACATGAAGCGTGCCACGTCTTTCTTCATGCCGTACCACCAGATGATAGTACAAAGATCTTTATACATCTTCGTACTTCTGGGATGGACTATATAGGCTGCATAGTGAGCTTCCGCAAGGATCTCCTTTCTGAGTTCTGCGTCGTTGGTGATGCATAGCCTTTTCTTCACTCGCAACACTCTATTCTCATCAACTGCAAAGTCCTTCGCATTCCCTGCTAGAATCTTCTCGCACATTTTATTCAAGAATGGGTCGTCCCTATGAGTAGACGTGACTCTCTCTCTAACAGGTTGGGTACAAAGCGCATCTGAGCAACTCACACGCTGCGATATCAAATTCAAAGTTCAATGCCCATTTTCTCCAAGTCTCTTTGTAACCTGCGATCGACAGATAGGAATTCCGCAAACACTCGACTCAACGCATCCGCTACAACATTCCCTTTGCTAGGTGTGTAGTCGATCATCAAATCATAATCTTTGATCAATTCTAGCTAACGCCGCTATCATAGGTTAAGGTCCGTTTGGGTGAATAATTACTTCAGACTTTTGTGGTCAGTGTAAATTCAGTAAGCCACTCCATAGAGGCAGTGTAGCCACAATTTTTGCACGAACACAATTGTCGCTAGTTCCAGGTCATGCGTAGGATACATTTTCTCATATTTTTTCAGTTTCCTTGATGTGTAGGCTATCACCCTATCCCGCTGCATTAGTACGCACTCCAAACCCTACCCTGACCCATCACTGAATATTTGGAATCCTGAGGTCTCTTCTGGAAGTTCATGTATTGGAGCAGAGGTAAGGCGTTGCTTTAACCCTTCAAACGATGCTTCGCAGTCGTCAGACCACTTGAATGTGACTCCCTTCTGAGTGAGGCGAGTCAGAGGTGATGCTAACTTAGAAAAGTCTTTCACAAACCACCTGTAGTAGCCCGCTAGCCTGAGGAAGCTACGAATCTCACTGGCGGATGCAGGTCGCTTCCACTCGATGATGGCTTCAACTTTCTTTGCATCGACTGAAATACCTTCCGCAGAAATGATGTGCCCAAGAAAAGATACACTGCTCATCCTGAACTCGTACTTACTCAGTTTTGCGTATAGCTTGTTGTCCCAAAGAGTCTGTAGCACGGTCCGCAAGTGCTCTGTATGTTCCTCCTTTTTCTTCGAGTGCACCAATATATCATCAATGAATAATACTACAAATTTGTCGAGATACGGCCGGAACACATGATTCATTAAATCCATAAAGGCGACAAGGGCATTGGTCAGTCTGTATGGCATTACCAAAAACTCATAGTGGCCGTAGCAAGTGCGAAAGGCTGACTTTCATACGTCGTCCCACTTGATCTTGAGCTGATGATATCCCGAGCGAAGATTAATTTTTGAAATCACTGTTGTACCTTGTAGTTGATCAAAGAGGTCATCGATCCTGGGAAGGGGGTACTTGTTTCAAATTGTGGTCTTATTCAGCTCACGATAGTCTATGCAGATCCACATCGAGCCATCCTTTTTCTTCATAAACAATATAGGTGCGCCCCACGAAGACACGCACGGATGAATATACCCACGATCTAATAATTATTGTAATTAGACCTCTAGCTTTTTTAGTTCTGACTGGGCCATTCGATACGGAGCTTTAGAAATCGACGGAGTCTTTGGAAATATATCTATAGTGAACTCTATCTCTCGGTCGGACGACATGTCGGGCAACTCTTCTGGAAACACATCAGAAAATTTTGCCACAACAGAAGTAGACTCTACGTTTGCACAATCTCGCTGAGTATCTCGAACGGACGTGAAGTACCCTTCACAGCCGGAATATATCATTCGCCAAGTAGATATTGTAGAAATTACCATATAGGCAATCAACGCTCTCAACCCTAGATTGCACTCGTAGCAAAATTCGATTTTGCCAGGTAGACAAAACATAAATTTCTTTTTTTGCATAATCAATGGTAGCCGAGCAAGCGCCGAGCCAATCCATCTCCAGAATGATGTCGTAGTCTATAATGTCTAAGACTATCGCATCGAGTGACAATTTTCTTTCTCTGATACAAATATAACCGTCACGACAAACTAAGCGAGCCAAAAATCCGTGCCTGATGGAGTACTGATGCTAAGGTTTAGGCCTAGCGGTGTCATAGAAAATTTATTTTCAACGGCAAAATTCATCGCAATAAAACTATGTGTGGCACCGGAATCAAACAATACCCGAGCGGGTATATTATTAAAAAGTAATATACCTGACACCACCGTAGTGGAAGCGAATGCCACTTCCTGAGTCAGAGCATAGACCCGTCCTTGAACGTTCTGCGGTGCCGTCTAGTTCGCTTGAGGTGCTTGACCCTGATTTTGAGGTGGACGATTGTTGGCCCATCCGGTCTCAGTCAACTTGATTTTAATAGTTAACTAAACCATGCATTGATATGTCACGATCTGAAGCCTCAACGCTGTTATTATATGTCGTCTATATTTTGTCTATTCAAATGTAATCTTTTATTTATTTGAGTCTAGGACTGATGTAAGCTGAGTTACACTGGCAAATCCCAAATACCTATACCCAGATACCTAGTCTACTCAAATAAACCAAAGAACCTATCCACCAAATCAGGACATATTCATTTACAAAGTCTACCATACTAAGAGATCGAACTCGAGCCGAACTCGTACCGAACTCGGACCAAACTCGGTTACCCTTTTGGTATGGAAACAACCAGTTCAATAGCTCCTGATTTCTTGGCCCAACAATTAGAAATTTAAATTAAATTCTAACTGAATTCTGGCCAAATTCTGTTTGCCAACACCCTATAAATAGGATTAGAATTCTTCATTCTTACTCACTCAACCATTCTTAAGTCTTCTATCCTATCTTGAGCAAACTCCTAAAGCATTAACTTTTCCATTTCAAAGAGCAACTCCCTAGCCTTCCTAGTGCCAAGTGCAATATTGGTCTAGAAGTCTTCTGAGTTGTAAAAAGCTTTGTTCCACCAATTACTCTCTCTTTATCTAAGCTGTGAAGTTGCGAGACTTCGGATCAAACCTCATGGTGTAAAGAAGTGGCAATCCTTCGGATCAAAGCTTGTGATTCACTATTGGTGATTATAGTGGAGAAAACTCCGTGCTTGAGTTCTCGGGACTGGACTAGTCATTTCAGAGAAAAATTAGTATACATCTTGGTGTTTGTGTTTGCTTTCTCTCTCTACTTTACTGTTTTACTTTACTGTCTATATATACACTGTTAGTTAGCAATTGCCTTCATTCTGATAATCTTAAATTAGGTATATTATTCTGCTGCACTCTATTCACCCCCTCCTCTAGAGTTGCCTCACGGTCCTTCAATTGGTATCAAAGCTGGTTCTCTTGATATTTGGCTTAACATCCTAAAAGACTTATGAAAACTGTTAGATCTATCCACACCAATAATGGTGAAGGCCAGTCCACAAATAGGCCACCCTTATTTGATGGTACTAACTACACGTACAGGAAGACACGTATGAGCTTCTACCTAAAGTCACTTAATTTTGACCTTTGGGCTGTAGTAGTAGAATGATACAAGAAGCCACCTAGAATAGTGATAGATGGTAACCTTGTAGAGAAGCCTCATGATAAGTACACAGACACCGAAAAAATAAGCTAGTCTTGATGCTAAAGCTATTAACGCTCTATTTTATATTGTAGACATAATAAAATTTACTAGGGTCTCTATTTGCGAAACTTCGTACTAAGTATGAAAAATTCTTGAGGTCACTCATGAAGGAATCTCCCAAGTGAAGGAATAAAAAATAAGTCATCTAACACAAAAGAATGAAGCATTCAAGATAAAGCAAATTGAGACGATCACTCAAATATTTACGAGATTTCTCGACATTTTTAACCCTCTATTATTACTCGGTAAGGAGTACAACAATCATGAGAAGATTCCCAAGGTACTCAGGGGACTCACCAAGAACTGTAATCCCAAGGCTACCATAATCATAGAAGGGAATGATCTTACCACGATGACCCTCGAGACGCTCATGGATAAGCTGATGACTCACGAGCTGGATCTCAAGAAATTTGAAGAACCCACTCTCAAGGAGAAGACGATCGCTCTAAAGGTACATCATAAAAAGATCACCAACTATAACTCCAACGACAATGAGTCTCAAGATGAGAAAGTTGCCCTGACCACTAGAAACTTCAAAATTTTTATAAAGCTTGAGATATCAAAGAAGAAGGAGTCGACTGACAACAGTGATGAAGAGCCTATATGCTACAACTGTAAGAAGACAAGGCATATAAAGGAAGATTATCCAACCCTAAAAAAAGAAAATTGCCATAATTACTCATCTAGAAGAACATCATCACAAAAATATGCAAACACTAGTATTTGGCACAAAAGTGAAGCTAGTGAATCCGAAGAAGAGAATCCTAGAGAAGCAGCAAACCTATGCTTCATGGCATTAGCTGATCAGGTAACGAATAACAACTATTATGATCATTTTACTTTTGATGAACTAGGTAATGCTTTTAGTGATCTTCTTGATGATTTTAGGAAACTTAAAAATAAGTACAAGCATGCTAAGAAAGATGTTCAAGAATATCAAACTGAAATAAAGAGACTAACATCTCTACTTAGTGAAGTAAAGGATACCTCAAACGATTCAGACAAGAATTATAGACTTAAGCTTAACATCTATGAGGCACTTGCCAGTTTTGATAAGAGCTCTCAGGAGAATGCTAAACTTAAGAAAGAACTCGAATCTGAAAAGAAGAAGTATTCCATTGCTGCACGTAGAATAGATGCTCTCACTATTAAATATGATGAAGTATATGCTACCTCTAAAAAGTTAGAGATTAGATTGGGTAAACAGGTCGAACAAACCTCCACTCGACCTAACACGAGACACGTAGCAAGACAGAAGAACACACACAGTTATGCTCCTACCTACTTGCATAACAGTTCATGCAATCATTATGCACATAGAACCAAATAAAAGCATGCATTCTATTATAGAAGACCACACAAAAAAATCCACACAATCATGCATTCTATTATAGAAAACCACAAAGAAATATCCACACAATCATGCATTCTATTATAGAAAACCACAAAGAAATATCCACACAATCATGCATTCTATTATAGAAAACCACAAAGAAATATCCACACAATCATGCATTATATCCACACAGACCAAATGATAAGGCTCATATCGAATTGGAAATTCAAGAAAATAAAAATCGATATCTCGTTAAGGAAACTTAAGGAAAACTTGAAGAATTGTACAAGCAATTTCAGATTGAAACAAATGGACTAAACTTGAATACAATATCGCTTGAATAGAGATAGCCTAGAAATGAATATCTTGGTTCGATGAAAAAGATGAACGATAATGGATTTTGCTTGTATTTTGGAAGAACGATCTTGAAATCAAGTTCAAAATGATAACTCTCGAAATCAGTCCCAACGAGAACGGTTATCCTACGGGAGCGCCGGTGTGGTAATTTTATGTACGGCGGGGATGATCAAACTCATGGGAACATCTTCGGTGATTATTCCAAACGAACTCAATGAATGGCACATAGCAAAATTTGAATAGACTTGGACGATTTACCAAATGGTAACATTGAAGTTGGATGATTTTACTAGATGAATTATAATCACTGCATGAATGGACTTGACTCGATGATATATATAACTTGGATAAAAACAAAATGAGAATGATAAGATGTCTCGATCGTGTCAAAGATAACCATAACGTTCAAATGTTCTTATCTTGTGCGAACGTAAATCTATGCTCATACATACGTTACGCCCGATTTAGGATGATTATCCAGTGGGAGCTTTGACGTGGAGAACTCACATCCAATGAGGGTGATCGAACTTGCAAAAGACCGAGGCGTGACAACTTATGGATCGTCTTGACTTTTGGTTCAACACGATAAGACGAATTTGGAAATGCTAGTGATTAAAAATGTTTTATTGGATAAGTTAGCCTAGACCCTGAAATAAATCACGCTTGATGGTATCGTGAATGAATACATGAAGCAGGTTGGACGAATTGGAGTTAAACTAAAGGTTTAGAATAGAATCTTGGCTTGGTGGTTTAGGCTTGGAATGGATAGGGATTCTATTAAATCATGTTTGGAGGGATAGACTATGCAAATAACTAGGCTTGTCCTGCATCATAAATATTATAGATTTTATTGAACGGACTCGTCCCCCGTGCAAATGAACGTGTTATAGAGTGTAGGGAAATCTGTGCTCGATGTTTAAAATCTGAGTAAAACGAGCTTGAGTAGAATACCCCGTGTAAATGAATAATAGTTTGACCCTAGGAATTGGGACGAGCATCGTGCGACGAATTTGCAAGATATATTGTGTGCTTGAACCTGTACCTATGACCTTGTGAGATGACCTAGCAATTAGGCAGACGATCCTGTACCGAGTGAATGAACCTGTGTTACTGACTTTACCGTGTTGCTTGAATAAGCTATAGAACTGGGGCATCAATACTTAGGGTTTGACTTGGGAATGATAACATGTGCTAAAGTTTGACCCGAGCAGATGGATGCTAGTCAGTAAACTAAATAGATCGTGCTTAGCGGTAGTACAAAATGCTTGAATTGAGTTGGATGGAAATGATATGGAATTGGATTTGGCACTATTAGAATTATCCTCGTGATTCATAAGACGAACCCTTGAGATCTTCGTAAGTACCGTATCCGATTTCACTATCTCTAAGTTTGGATTCTTGCATATGTTTGAGGGACGCCTTGAACGTGTGCACGATCCAAGACCCAAGAGATGTGAAACTCGAGTGCTAAGACTACGCTATCGCTAAGTTGGTTGACATGTATGTGTTTGAGGGACGTTTCGAATATGTGCACGATCCAGACTCGCGATATGCCGATCTCAAATGCTAGTACAAGTAAATATCCATTTGAACAAGTACAACGACTTCTATAAGTTGCCTCAGCCCTAGATCATAAATCAAAATTGATTAAAACGTACCCTGCGTTAAGCAACATGTCTAGCGCTAATGCGCAAAGGAGACTGACTCAGCAATACATGCGACACGGCATAAGGATCGAGTAAAGAATTTGCGTTCAAATGAATCCAGTGGTACTGATTGCTACGCTTGAGTTGGATTTGATAGTACGATAGAATGGCTTGCCCTCAATAAGTCTCGAGGATGAGACTTTTTCTGAGTGGTATATGATGTAATACCCCGTTCCGCTCAAGCGGACTGTCGATTCAAACGGCAAAAGTGCAATGTCCCAACCCGCTTTGCTCAGGCGAGAATACTCGTTTGAGGCAAAGGAATATCCAGACTTGGCCCAACAGGAGTTCGAATTAGGCTTTCAGAGGCTCGCTCGACGTATCGCTCAACCGAGGTGAATCATCGCTAAGGTGGGTGGCTACGGTGAACTTGCCTTTGCTTAGCCAGCACACTTAAAATATAGAACGATACATGCTAGTCGCTAGGTAAATCACCCCCTGCATCACTACCAGAAAAAGTCAAATTAGCGACGTTTCAAATTAGCGACGTCTAAAAACGTCGCTAAATAACAAAATGTCGTCGCTAATTTGGTTTAGCGACGTAATTAGCGACATTATAAAGTTGTCGGAAAAACCCAAGTCGCCAAAAAAAAATGTCGCTAAACGTCGCTATACCGACGTTTTTAGCGACTTTAATGTGTCGCAAATTTTTGCGACGTTTAGCGACGCCAAGTCACTAAATAGCGATGTTTATTAAAGTCGCTAAACGTCGCTGATTAGCAACGTCTATAGCGACGTTACACCGACGTCTTTAATGACCTGGCTATACTGCCATGTCAGCAATTGGCGACGTATAGCGACGTCATTAGCGACGTATTTAGCGACTTGTTATAGCATCGCTAATTAGCGACGTATTTAGCGACGTAACTTAACGTCGCTAAACATCGCTAAAAACGTCGCTAATTTTAAAAAAAAATAAAAAAAATAGTGTCCAGATTGGTGATTCCCTGCAGTTTTAGCCTTTCCACTGTGGACAACTGTCGGATCGACGACATCCAATGGGCTAGTAGTACTCTCGCATCCTCTGCTGCAGCATCCCCCTTTGAGCCTCTTGTGGCTCGCACGGTGCCCGTCTACAGCCTGGTAGAAGTGGAAGCTCTTCTTGCAAGAGGCACACTCGTATCGGCTCTTCCCCAATCTAGCACCGTAACCATCTTCATCACACACACCAACATGATCCAATCTAGTCCTCCTCCTCCTCCATCTCCTCTTCTTGACACCACAAGAACCACCCTTCTTCGACTCCTCCTCGTCCGAATCACAGTAGAATTTGCCATCTTTGTAGCTGCTTGGCTTCTTCAACTCATTCCAATCCCTATCCTCCTCCAAGATTACAGAATTCTTGTCCGATGACTCGGCAGGATTGGATCCCCAGTATCCGGCGTCTCTAGAGAGCATCATGAGACTAATGGCAACATCCTCCTGCTCATGCTCCTCTTGTCTAGATCAATCTTCGGTTAGCTTTTATTGAATGCAAGATAACTATATAATCCAATTAAATTAAAGACCACAAGAAGCATTATTGAAGTATCAATCCAATTAAATGTGGATATGCAAGATAACTATATAATCCAATTAAATTAACTAAAAAATTAAAGACCACAAGAAGCATCATACATCATGCCTATTGTTGAAGTATCAATAATTCATAATATACAATCACATCCTAAATAATAATAAAAATAACTATACTACTGCGGATCTGCAGGAGGCTGACCACCGGCGCGCTTGAAGGATAAGAACTCCTCATACTCGTCCCGTAGAATCGACACCGATGTCGATGGAGAAGGCAGTGACGTCGGTGGAGGCCGTGCCCGCTCCAAGTCTGCGAGTCGCTGGTTGTAAGAATCCAGGGTAGATAACAGCCTCGTACTTCTATGACCCATTGAATCCTGCATCCTCGTCAGCTTCTCGCCCATCGATAGCTGTGACGCTTGCAGCTCCATGATGTTGCGATCATTGGAGGCTCTAATATCATTTGTCAATTCCCGTAGCTCCGTCATGCTGCTGTCGAGCATATCCAATCGTGCGATGAGCATCGAATCGTCCGCCTGCGGCTGGGACCGGGACTGCTCCTCCATACTTCGCAGCAAGTCGTCACGGAGAGACGCAATCTGACGGTCAACAGCCTCCTGGACGGCCTCCTGGACTCTGGCCGACGACTGCGAGGGCTGCGACTGCGAGGGGTGTGTGGAATACGCAGCTGTCGGGGAGGCCCTAGATGACTGCGTCGTAACCAGGGCGCCATAGGAGCCCGTACCGTAGTACGTACCCCTCTGGAGACCACCAGCTGCGGTCACCCATAGGTCGTCCGCCGACGGAGATGGAGCGGGCTGCGACGAAGTACCAGCCTCTCCAGGTGTAGGTGCACTAGCAGTCGTCCGCTCACGCAGCCTAAGATACTCGGCCTAGAAAAGGTTTGGAAACTCGATAATTGCCTAAGTTATATTAAAATAAACACAAAGTAAAGTAATACTTACATAGGTCTGTGAGGCCCTCTCATCAATGAGATTTCCGTCCTTGCGATGGGTGGCCAAGAAGACGGTCACCATGTTTGCATCCTCACACCTCTGTACCTGTTAAAAATATATTATTTATTACTAAACTTAAATATTTTTTTCAAGTACCATTTTATGGTACTTATATTAAAATAATATATTTTAAAAGAAAAAATATACCAAACGACGGAAATGTTCCGTCATCGGAATCGAGCCACCACACCACTTGGCAGCATTCTGCCTAGCCGCCTTGGCCTTCTTAGACCTTTCCTTGTAGCTCGGATCGTCGAATCTAGCCCTCATCGCAGTCCACTGCTCAGGCGTGATCCAACCTTGGATTGGTTTTCCAGCACGATCACGAGCCTTCTGGTCATCCAGAGCATCTCGGATAAGCTTGGCGGCAACGGTAGGAAAGAGCCGCTCGATCAACTCGGCCCGGTGCGGAGGATAAAAATACGTTTGCTACAATAAATAATTCATTAAGTTAGCATCACGAATAAGTTATATAATATGCATAAATTAGAGGATTTATTTAATATACTTTTACCTGGAAGTACGCAAACCAGAACGCCTTCCTCTCCTCCGGAGCCTCAGAGTAGTTGATCCAAGGGCCACCATAGTTGTTCCTCAGAAATTGGCCCAGGCGTCTCTGAACCGACGATGGACGATATCTATAAAGAGTTAATAATTTAGATTACTGAAAAAGTCAATATACAATAAATAAAGAGAAACACAAATATATACTAAACCATCTAATTGACTTACTTTGTACCGTCGGCCCAAATTTCTGTCCTCGTCTCCTCCAAAGGTGCGCATGGAGGATCTTGCTTATGCTGGGACAACGTCGGCACGACCTCCTCGACATGCTCATATGTCCCCATGGTTCCGTCAGCAGGAGAAACGTTAGACGAGGGTGTACTATCACGCCAGGAACTACTCGTCCCAACAGTCGGGCATGTGTGTGATCGATATACTGGAGTACTGGGCGACGATGATCCGGAACCAATAGTAGGCAGTACCGGAGTGGCACTCTGTCTACCTCGGGACCTGCCGAATCCTCCGCGTCGTCCTGTCATATCTGATAACAACATATGATGAATATAGAGAAACACAAATATATACTACATTCTACAGTCGAAATGTGATACATATCTCAAAGCATTCTACAGTCAAAATATAGTTACATTCTACATGCAATATTTTTTATTTTCAATCATCTTCAAAAAATTTATCTTGTTCGCCTTCGTTGTCCTGCTCTTCCTCTTCCTCGTCTTCACTTTCATCTACTTCGTCGTCCTCTTCGGATAATTCTACATCTTCTACATTATTACTCGTGTAATGAGTAACTTCCGTTGAGTCTACATCTACAATATTTGTTACAAGAGGTAGGTCGTCCTCCTGATAAGCTATTTCGTCAATGTCAAAGGTATTTCTAGCTTTAGTCTTGCATACTGTCCACCAATCCGACCTCGCTGTCCCCCGTCTAGGATAAGTTATGAAGTACACGAGCTGAGCCTGACTTGATAGGATAAATGGTTCGTAGCCTTGATATCTACGCTTGTAGTTTATATCCACAAGGCCATGCTTGTCAATTTTCCAACCTTGATCTAGAATCGAATCGAACCATTCACACCTGAATAGCACGATATTAGCAGGTTATGTGCCATAATTATATGTCAACTCCACAATCTCTCGTAAGATGCCAAAAAAATCATTGCCCGGATTGACGTCTTTGTAGTTTGAAGATTTGATACACAAACCACTGTTTTTCATGGAATCAAGATCCAGAAAGCTGTCTCTGATAGGAGCATTTGTTGACTTGAACCTGAACCCATTTACACAGAAACTTGGCCATATTTTTACGGCAGTAATTGGTCCCTTGGCTAGAGTTCTAATAGATTCAGTCTCGGATGATATTAGACGATCGACCTAAATACCAAAGTAGCGATAGTAAGTTATTTATTTTGCAAGTGCAGAAATAAAAAGTAATTACCAAGCATCTTACATATGCGCTCAACCAAGAAGGAAAATGGTATCTCATATCTTGTTCTACTTCTTCGTCTGTTATGTAGGGTCTAACCGACCTCAACTCATCATTATATGTGCTGAAAAATAATGAAGCAACTGCTGATTAGTAGCATAATAGTATCTTATACTATTACATTGAGATGATGTAAACGTGGACGTATTAATTACTTACCCCTCTAGCTTTTCCACTTCATTATCGTCGCAATTGAGAAATATATACAATTGAGCAGCCCTTAGCTCATCGTCATTCAAATATCTCTTCTTCATTTTTCCCGAAGGCTTTCCGGATGCATTGAATACTTTGAGTATTGCATCATTAGATTCATGATATGCGTCGTCGTTTCTGGGAGCTTTCGTCCTATTAGTAGCAACATGCGGTTTGAAATACGTCGAGCAAAAGTTTGTAATCTCCTCGAGAACATAAGCTTCACAAATAGAGCCTTCAACCCGTGCCTTATTTTTCACCTTTCTCTTTAGGTGATTCAAATGGCGCTCGAAGGGGTACATCCGCCGATAACCGACAGGACCACCAACGCGTGCCTCATAGGAAAGATGAATTGGCAAATGCTCCATAGAGTCGAAGAATCCAGGAGGAAATACCTTCTCGAGCTTACATAGTGTTACCGCAATGTCCCTCTCTTGCTTTTCTAGACGATCGACGAGCAACTTAGTACAACAAAGATCTCTGAAGAATATGCTCAGCTCTGTCAATGGGTCCCAAATGACCTGCGGTAAGAATTCCCAAAATACAATCAGAATTAACCTCTCCATGAATACGTGACAATCGTGGCTCTTCATACCTACTAGTTTGTTCTCCTTGAGGTCGACGCATCTTCTCAAGTTTGACACGTACCTGTCTTGAAACTTTAGACCCTGAATCCACCTACAAAGTCTACCTTTATCCTTTTTATCCAGTGAGAAAACTGACTTAGGTTGCTTTAACTTTCCATTCCCCTCCTCTATCAAATGCAATGCAGGACGTCTACATATATCTTCTAAGTCGAACCTGGCCTTCGGATTATCTTTCGTCTTCCCCTTTACATCCATTATAATATTAATTATGTTATCAAACACATTCTTCTCGATATGCATGACATTAAGGTTATGTCTGATCAGATTGGTGCTCCAATATGGTAGATCCCAGAATATACTCCTCTTCGTCCAGTTATGGGGGCGACCAAATCCGTCACACTTGTACCCCTTAGCAGGCTCTTCGATAGCACTTGGTAAATCTTTTACCTCTTCCTATATCGTGCATCCGGGCCACCTTATCGGTGGATTGGCCTTCTCCACAACTCCCGCACGAAAAGCATTCCGATTCCTTCGGTACGGATGATCCTTCGGCAAAAATTGTCGATGACAATCGAAGAAGCACGGTTTGCCTCCGTGTTTCAAACGAAAAGCCTGAGAACGGTCCATGCAATACGGACATGAGAGACGACCATGGGTGCTCCATCCCGATAACATTCCATAGGCCGAAAAGTCGTTGATGGTCCACATAAGTGCTGCCCTCATCTGAAAATTCTGCTTTCTAGAAACATCGTACGTGTTGGCACCTACTTCCCACAGCTGATTCAACTCATCTATCAAAGGTTGTAAATACACATCGATGTTCCTCTTCGGATTGTTCGGACCCGGGATAATAACGGTTAGGAACATATACGGAGTCTTCATGCACATCCAAGGCGGTAGATTGTACGGAGTGACGATCACAGGCCAACACGAATACTAGGAGTCCAAAAGTCTGAATGGGGTAAAACCGTCAGAGCAGAGCCCCAATCTGACATTACGCGCTTCCTCGGCAAAATATGGATACTCTCGATCAAAGTGCTTCCATGCTTCTCCATCGGATGGATGATCCAATACTCCTTCGATCTGTTTTCGTCTGTGCCAACTCATGTTTTCTGCAGTCTCCTTAACCATAAACAACCGCTGCAACCGCGGCGTCAAAGGCAAGTAGTGCATCGAATCGGTAGGCTTCCTTGCACCGACAGACTTTTCTCTAACAGTGGTCTTGTAGCGATCAGTACTACAGAATCTGCACGCATCTTCATCCTTGTCGTCTTTGTAGTACAACATGCACCCGTTGTGACATGCATCAATTTTCTCTTATCCCATCCAAAGCGATCTCACCATCCTCTTAGATCGATAGAAGTCTTTAGGCAACTTTGCACCCTCGGACAAGATCTCTATAATCAAATCGAGCAGTCGATTATAGCATTCTTACGACATGTTAAAATCGGACTTGATGCTCAATAATCTTGTAACCACCTCCAACGGTGAATGATCCTCACAACCAGGATATAGTAGAGTCCTTGCATTCTCCAGCAACTCCATAAACTTTGCAGCATCGTCATTCGGTGCCTCCTCAGCTGCATCATAATTGTCCGGATTGAAACTAGGTCCCGCCGCATCATAATTGTCCGGATTGAAACTAGGTCCCGTCGTATCATAATTGTCAGGATTGAAACTAGGCCCCGCCGCATCATAAACCATGTTCACCAACCCGTCGTCGTAAGCATCGTGGTTTTGGACATCCATATACGGCTCCACATAGGACTCCGACTCCGATGCTAGAGATACAAGTTCTCCGTACGCGGTCCACTGATAGTAATTCGGCGTGAAGTCCTTCGAGTATAAATGATATGTAACTTCCACTTCTGGATGATATTTTCTGTTGCGACATCGCACACATGGACACTTAATTTTGGTACCGTCCATGTACTGAGGGAAAGCCTTGGCGAACTGCAGGAACTGCTGTACACCCTCAATAAATTCATCCCGCACACCGCACATGTCATCAGGATGACGGTTGTACATCCACGAACGATGATGCAGATAGTAATTCATATCCATTTCTAGATACTTCTGCAAAAATGACAGTATGTATCATATAAATTATTACATACAGTGGTTTATCACCTAACTTCATAACTTAACCGTACTATAAAAATAATAACTGATATAATACATACTTTCATTTATCAAAGTCTAAAATAAGCAATATTCAAAACAACTGAAAAGAGGCCAAGTCTCTTAGTTTTTTAATATTTTATACTATTGGTAAAAGCTTGGGTTCTTTACTATATACAATGCTTACTAGGACATATAGTTACTTAGCTAACTATTAACAAAATCAAGTATATCAGTAAGTAACTATTTAACTACACTAACTATGTACTAATTTAATACTAAACTGATACCCTTAACTTCTACCCAATAACTCATGCTAACCCATCTTAAACCAACTAACCAATACCTTGACACTAAGCTAACTAACACTAGTATACATAGTTTACTAAATGCAACTGAAAACGGATACTGATACAGTGGGACTTGTTGATACTTACTGATACATGGTTGCTGAAATGACACAGTGCTGATACTTACTTAATACTAAACTGATACCCTTAACTTCTACCCACTAACTCATGCTAACCCATCTTCAGTTGCCTGCTCACTGTTGCAGACCTCCTTCTCACTGCCCACTACAAGGCTCGAGCATCCATCAACACTTCTACCTGGAACCCCTCACCCTGCTACTACCACTGCTCCATACCCTAACTGATACAAGAGTATCAGTGTATATACAGTCCAACTCAACTCACTAAAACATCTAAAACTAACTACCTAAAGGCACTGTGCAGATACCGAAATGCTTATTCAGTTGTTCACTGAGTCGTGCCTCCTACAATATGCTTTGCATATCTGACTGCACACTGGTGATACTTTCCTACTGCTGAACTTCTCCCTTTATATTATGCCCTTGCTGCATAGCTGCAGGGCTCGACTGATACACTGAACTCCTACTGCAACACCAATACCCAAGCACAATGTTGCATTGGCCCTTCTTACTGCTGCTGCTATTGCAGTTAGCTATCTTGCTGTGCATCCCCTTCATAAAGTTGTACATCTCTTTTGTCACTGACTGCACGAACACCCCTATGCATTTCTGGGTACAATGACTGCTCCTTCTCGAGGCTGAATCCACGTTGTTGCTCATCGCAAGCTCCTCAACCCGATCCCCCTCGACCACTAGTACACTGATACACAGTGTGGTCGAGGCATATTGTGCACACCATAGTGAAACCGATTTCCCCCTGATACACTGGCATACTGATGCACAGTTTTACGGCCCGAGCTTTCCCTCCCTCACACAAAAATATAAAGTCACTGAACTTACTCACTCACTCACTCACTGATACACTAAACTCACTGATACACTAAGCTCACTGATACACTAACCTCAACATAGCCCTACCTTCATGTAAAACAACAAGCTCTCCACTGACTGATACACTGAGGTATCAGTGCCAACATAGTGCACATACAGTGAAGATACAGTAAAGAACGATGATGCTCCCTGTGTAAATCAGTCCCATGTTAGTGTCTGTGTGAGTGTGTGTGTGTGTGTATCTGCGTCTGTGTGTGTGTCGTGTGTGTCTGTCAGTGTCTGTGTGCGTATGTCGTGTCTGTGTACGTGTGTCGTGTCTGTGCGTGTGTCGTGTCTGTCCAGTCATCAGTTGTGTCAGTATCATATGAGAGAGAGAGAGAGATTACCTAGAGCACGAGGAGAAGGAGGGGGGTGCCGGAGTAGCCGCAGCCGTGGAGAGACGGTCGCCGGAGAGGGGGGGCGGGGGAAATCGAAAACTTTGAAATTTTTTGACAGATGGGGGAAAAGAATCTGAGCCCTAATTAACCAAAATTTAGCGACGTTTAGCGACGTCAAATAATAACGTCGCTAAATTTTAATTTAGCGACGTCAAAGACGTCGCTAAACACGTTGCTAAATATTTTTGACATATACGTCGCTAATTACGACGCTAAACGTCGCTAAAACAGATATATTAGCGACGTTTGGCGACCTTAATTGAACTTATACCGACTCATCTTTTAAAATCTTAATAAAAGTCGCTGAACGTCGCTAAATGTCGCCATTTAGCGACGTTTAGCGACGTTTACAATGGAGTCGCTGATTTAGCGAAGTTTATACCAGGAGTCGCTAAAATACGTCGCTAATCCTGTGCATGCTAATAAGAATACAACGCACCTAGTTAAGGGAATAATCATAAATTGTATTGCTTATGCTATAATATAAAAATAAAATATTGCTTATATTGAGACCCTCATATGCTACCTTTGCCTTGTGCAACAAGACCTCGCTATACCTCGAGTAGAACGATATACATATATTTTGTAGTGCACTGTTCGCATGCCACACTGTAGGACCCTAGATCACGTTGCTCGAGAAGTTCCCTTACGGTTTCACTCCTCGACTTACCTTTGGGCCCGAGCGAACGTGAATGCTTAAGTTTCCTTGTAAATGCATGCTTGCCTGCTTATATATATTGCCTCGATTGAATGCTTATTGCATAAACTATGCCAAGACCCTGTGATGCCATTCATTTCATGCATTCATTTTGGTTTTCCTCGGAAGACTATCTAATATTCGTTCTGTAAGTAAACCTGAAAGTATCCGGGACCGTTAGGTCGCTAAGGCAGTTCCTGAACCAAAGAATTTGTACCAAGTCAAATAATCTAAGAATCACAGCTCGTAGAGCAATACTGTCATGTACTGAATCAAATGGCTCGTAGAGTCGATACACATATTCTGAACAATCCTGCCTGAAATAAGTACCTGATATACATATCATGCCTCAAACATGTACCTGATTTCCTGCCTGAAACATGTGCCTGAAATATATCCTGCCTTGAACTTGTCCATGTGTCTGACCAAAGACCCAGAAGATTGAGACTTGCATGGTCACAGGACAACTTGGAAACAAGGTTTTAGTTTCATGGACGGTTGCTGGGGCACTGGCACCGATCTGATCCGGACGAAACTCCTGATAGTCGCCTGCTTTGGATGGAGTGGCCTATGATGCCTCATGTATCTTGCGTTGCACGTCACTTTATCCCGAGACTAGAACCATCCATTATGGCACCGTTCCAGTGACCTCATGTTCATATAGATAAGTCATCCTCGCTTAGTTGTAACCCGCATGTGATTCATTGCATCGCATCGAGATTTAATCTGAAATACCTGAACGATCATGGTAAAAGAATACTTGTGTATAAAGAGCACTTGAACATTGTATGCAACACACCGATCATCCGAGTAACTCGTGTATCCAAAACATAGATTCGCTCATAACATAGTGTTCGCATATGCTATTGCCCTGAATGTTCATACATGCCCGTGCTTGAAAATTAACTTGTTTGCCTTGGACAGGGAAGGACAAATGATAAGTTGGTAAGTCTCATCGTGTTTCCTCTGATATCGTACGGCGCACTACCACACGAGTTAGGCTACTCAATGTTGCCATAAAACTGATCCTAAGGCAACTAGAAAGACAACATAATAGTTAGTGCACAGAATCTATATTACGTGTTTGGATTTGTCGAGCGAACGAGTAGCCTCCCCACCAGTGCATTCGTGTATTGATAATCCACCAGGTTGTTCGCAGGGTGCGGGAGAATCTCGTTCTGTGCGGATGCCTCCTTCGTGCGTGCTAAGGCGTGAAGTTTACTATGGATCCTTGAAGCGCTGCGTCCAGAACTGAAGCACATATACAAGACATAATGTTGGAACATCGCTTGTAAAATCATTCCACAAATGTAGCCACTTGGCACGCTTTTACTGTTTCAGAGAGAGAGAGGCTTGAGCGACTTGTAATCTCGGCCATGCACCGCTTGTAACACTTGTTTATATCAATAAAAGAGTTTGATTTACTTCTACTTGTGTTATTTAATACTTCCGCTATTGTCGACTCAGTGAACTTGTTACCAAATTGCCTATGCGTTTATAATTTTGTTGCACTCGGACAATCTGTACGACTCTGTGGCTTAGATCTCTTACCGCTAGCCAATGAACCACGACCTTGCACGGGCGTGGCTCGCGCTCGTGCGGCATCATACTGTCACGCCCCAGTCCCAAAAATACGTAGGACTAGGACACGTAAGCATGCCAGCCGCATGGATATGGCAACTCTAATATATGGAAACCAAATCCATACGTACGCTGTATTATGAATATCAATCCACAAGTGGTATAACATATGTCACAAGTCACAGGATATAATCTAAATCTCATCCACCAAAATCATATAGAAATAAATAACCAGTATCTATGAAACTAGAACTCAATAAAAAGTATCTAAGGATGCTAGTTGGATGGAAACAAATCCACTACCAACTCAAATATAAGAGCAAATACTATATAAGTACAACACAATCAAACACAATATAAGTGTACCAGCTAGCAATCACGGCTCGAAGAGAAGACATCCTCGAAACATAGGTAACTATCCGAATCTGCGTTCCTGCGAATACTCAAGAACAAATACACCTGGTAGGGGACCAGGTCCTCAGAGGGACATAACAAGATACTTAAACACATGCCAATAAAGTACTGAAATAAATATCCAATGGGTCGCCTAACCGTCTAAAGTGAATGCAGTTTAAGAACAACTTTTGTAAACCCCTGAATTTTCAAATTTTAAAAACTGGATTTTTCACAATTTTCTGGAATTTTCTGGGATTTTTCTGTAATTTAAAAACAGGGTTTTAATTATTAAATGATTTTTAAATGATAATAAAAAATATTAAAATATTATGAAAATAATATTTTTGGATGTAAAATGAAAAACTGGACTTAGGACAATTTTTCTGGAATTTATCGGGCCCCGAACCTATTTTTAAATGCCTAAAAAGTATTTAATTATTTAATTATTTATTTATTAATTATTTACTGATTATTAAAATTAAAATTATTATTATTATTAGTTTTTATTAAAATGAACCCGGCCCACTGGGCCCAAACCCCAGCCCGGCCCAACTTTATCTCGGCCCACCCGTGGCTAGCGGGTCGGGTCGGGTCGACCAAACCCGACCCGCCGCCCGTACCCGCTCCCCCGCTCGCCCCACGAACCCACGCCCCGCGCCGCTTCCGCCGGCCGCGCTGACCGCCGCTCCGCCCGGCCCTCACCCCCACGATCTCCCCTCCACCGCCTTCCCCGCCACGACCTCCACCACGCTGCCAGCCCCTCACCCCCGACCGGCCCCTATAAAAACCCTCCCCCGATCCCCTCTCGACCACCGCTGCCACCGACCCTCGCCACCGCCGTGCCCCCAGCCGCGCCGCCACCGCCACGCCGTGCAGCGCCGCAGCCCAGTGCGGCTCCCCGAGCCACCGGACGCCGCCCGCAGCTCCCCTCCCCTTCGTCCCCGGCGAGTAGAACCAGCAGCAGCAGCACGAACCGCCTCCGGCCGCCGTGCTCGCCGCCTCCGCTCGAGCGCCGCGCCGCCTCGCCGCGCTGCGCCGGTCCCCTCCGCCTCCGCCTGGCCGCAGAGCCGCCGTCCCCGCCGCCGGCCGAGTCCCCTAGCCCAAACCCTAACCCTAGAGTCAGCCCTGTGTCCGACACGAGTCGGACACGTGTCGGACACGGTTCGACCCCGGTTTCTGGGTCCCCTTCAGGTGCGTGTAACTTTTTGCTCGTAGCTCCGTTTTCGATTCCGTAAATTGCGTTACGAAGCCTGTATGACCCTCTCGGTGTCCGGATAAACCGTTCGGGGCATCGCGTCCTGTGGTGATCGCACACCGCGATCCAAAAACAGGAAAAACCCAGACCCCGTTTCACCCCGGAACTGAGTACGTCCCGCCAAACGGGACGACTTGGTCGCGCGTGGTCTTCACAGATACGTGCGCCTCGTCGATACGGACGTGTGGATTTTCGCGGAAGTTGATTTGGGTGTGCGTGCACACCGGAATCAACGCGTATCCGCGGACATCGCCCCGTATCCGTCTTTTCTGCAATTCACCCTAACTTTGTGTACACACGTCGGATCGAGACGAAACTTGCGCCATCGGACTCGTAGCGATACGCTGGTCCTGTGGGTCAAGTTTGGTTCGATTCTGAGAACGTTGACGAAATTGCGTGTCGTGGGCCCCACAGGCCTCGCTCGACGGGCGATTTTGTGAACGGCTCATCGGAATCCAATTCTGAAAGTTCCGTTGGGTTCGTATCAGCGTTTCTGACCTGTTGACACTAAGTTTGGTGAAACCGGACTACCGCCTGCAATTCCTGCCGAAGTCAGAACTGCAAACATAGCCGGGACCACAGGCAAGTGTACCTTGCCAAACCCTGCAGCTTGCTATTTATTTCTGGACTTAATTATGCAATATTGGGCAAGTAAAGACTGCCAAATCTCAGTAATTCTTGACATAGTATTTCACTTAAATTCTTGTGGAATCAATTATAAACATGTTTTAACTGCTTAACCTAGGAAACGAGTGACGTGCTTAGTGTCCGATCATAGTCGGGTGCCAACTCCGTACGCGGTGTTGTGTAACATCACATAGACATGGATATCGAGACCCGATAAAGCTCGTACTTGTCTTATCAAGTACTTCAGAACCCAGGACACTTGACACTATTTCATGAGACAGAGTCTTCCTGAGACATTCAAGGTGATTCTGTATAGGATGCATGTTTTATGACATAGACTTTACATTCTTAGACAATTGATTCATAGCTATCAGACTTGCTGCATTAGTTATAATCATGCGTGACATGGACATGAGGCATCGTGGACATGAGACGTGGGATTACATTGGGTGAGGAGAGACACACAGACGACAGGCTGATATTATATATAAAATATAGTATATAACATAGTGTAGTTCATAGTTATTGCCGCTACCGGCTCCCGTACACAGAGCTTGTAGTGGCTTCAGCCTGAGTTCTAGTGCTGCTCTCATATTGCATATCACTTAGCTGGTTACATAGCTTACCCTCTTGTTTAATTAACTGATGCACTGTATTTATTTTGGCTTGTATTTTTTGTACCTTGCTGTCCCCTGAGGACCTGGATCCGAATTATGTCCCCAGGTACAGCTGAAGAGTACTACCCAGAGGTGTACGGTACAGGAGCACTCCTTGGAGCAGAACCAGGAACAGAGGACGAGATAGTGGCCGAAGATTTCTCCTGAGCCCGGCTTCAGCTATACAGTATTTCCATTTCCAGTATTTCATTTCCTGTCTATTTTTCCTTAAATGTAACAGAATAATTCTCGGATTTGTTCCCGAGATAACCTTATTTGATATTGCATACTTATTTCTATTGCATTTATTTCCTGGCAATTAATCTGTGTTATTTCTGTGGATGAGATTAGAATTACCTGAGACTTGTAACATATTACTGCTAGACTACAGCTTAAGCATGCCCTGATGGATCCATTAAATTGGGTTGTCCATCGGTGCGTGCTGCTGGCCATTGCTCACGTGCTCAGTCCCTCGGCATTTTGGGACTGGGGCGTGACATGGTTTTTGTGGTGGCCCATGCAGGTCTCCGACTAAATTGTTCGATTTTAACTTAGGGACCGAACAGGCCTGCAATAAGATAGGATAGATTTTAGGATCTCATCCACTTGCTTGAATCGTTTTTGATATCTGTATCGTATTCGAACTAATTTGAACTTGTATCTTGCCTTGATTCCTGTGCGCCTCTTGTTGGTTATTTTGGATACAGGAAAATGGACCCCCAAGAATGCAACGAGACTCCCGTCGGAACACCACAAGCTACAGGTGTCACCTACGATGACGAAGGGACACCAGTCGGAGGAGTTCTACCAACTCAACAGAGCCAGCAGGCAGGTCAACCTACCTCCCGATTCCGACGCGATGATATTCCACCTCCGCCGCAGTTCGTCCCACCAACGCCCGTACTCCCACAAGGACAGCCAATTGACAGGCAGCAGATATTTCAAATGATCTACGCGATGATGCAAGCTCAGCAACAAGTCCAACACGAGGCTCAGCATCGCGAAGCTAACTTCTGGAGGGACAGCATCGTAACTGTACTGGAGTAGGCCAACCTACCAGCTCGACGGCCATCTACAGGCTCAATCACTGACTTTCGCCAACTGAAGCCCCGTACTTTTTCTGGAAAAGAGGAGCCCACAGAAGTTCACGAGTGGCTCACCAACATACGGCATCAACTTGAAGCAGCCGAGCTCCCCCGGGAACGCTGGATGACTGCCGTCCGAATGCAATTGACAGGCAACGCGCACCACTGGTGGTTGTCTGAGGAGACGCGACTCGGACCAGACCGAGTCACTTGGGAGGAGTTCTCCAGACTCTTCCAAGAGATGTACATTCCTGCCATCGCTCGGTCAGAACTGCGGGACAAATTTAATCGCCTCACCCAGGACTCTATGACGGTGGAAGAATACAACGCAGAATTTATTCGTCTGAGCCGCTTCGCCCCCACCCTGATCCCGACAGAGGAAGAGAAGGCCGAGAAATTCTTCGACGGACTGAACATTGAGCTGCAGAAACTAATTGGGTCCGTCGTACCTACATCCTACTCAGACGTTCTCGCTGCAGCCCGACGCATGGAACGCGTCACCAGGAGAGAGTCTCGCCTCAAACGGCCAATCACCTCGGTACCAGACAGATCATCACCGGAAGAGTCTGCAAAGAGATCTCACACGCACCAGCCACCCAGGACAGCTTCGCAGACCCTTCCTACCTGTCACTACTGCGGCAAGATAGGCCATGTCGAGAGGGACTGCAGACGCAAGTTGGAATTGTGCCTGATTTGCGGCACCAATCAACACATAGCCAAGGACTGTCCCCAGCATCGAGATGGAGCACCAAGGGCAAACCAACCAGCTTTGCCAGCACCGAGGCCACCTCTGGCACCTCAGGCGACACTCTTCCAGCAAGCTCAGCAGCAGCAGAGGAATCTACCTCAAGGACGAGGGCAAGCTTATGCGCTGACTGTGCAGGACGCTGATGCGAGTAAGTAATTCGTAGTTATCCGTTTTAGTCTTGTGTAGTTCGTGCCCGTTGGTTCGTGACCTCAGCCCCAACCTAGTAAATTGCAACTTGTTAATAATAACCTGGTTTTCATAAAAGTTATAGTTTTAACTAGATTTTCCTGGAAAGTGTAAACTTTCAATTTTTAGGGAAACGGTATTTCCCTGAAGTCCCTTGTGACGTGCTTTCAAACGATACCTGCGACCGTGTCATTTCTGCTGACCAGTTATTCTTTGATTGCGAGGACGCAATCCTCTTAAGGGGGTAGATTGTAAACCCCCTGAATTTTCAAAATTTTAAAAACTGGATTTTTCATAATTTTCTGGAATTTTCTGGGAATTTTCTGTAATTTAAAAACAGGATTTTAATTATTAAATGATTTTTAAATGATAATAAACAATATTAAAATATTATGGAAAGAATATTTTTGGATGTAAAATAAAAAACTGGACTTAGGACAATTTTTCTGGAATTTATCGGGCCCCGGACCTATTTTTAAATGCCTAAAAAGTATTTAATTATTTAATTATTTATTTATTAATTATTTACTGATTATTAAAATTAAAATTATTATTATTATTAGTTTTTATTAAAATGAACCCGGCCCACTGGGCCCAAACCCCAGCCCGGCCCAACTTCATCTCGGCCCACCCGTGGCTAGCGGGTAGGGTCGGGTCGACCAAACCCGACCCGCCGCCCGTACCCGCTCCCCCGCTCGCCCCACGAACCCACGCCCCGCGCCGCTTCCGCCGGCCGCGCTGACCGCCGCTCCGCCCGGCCCTCACCCCCACGATCTCCCCTCCACCGCCTTCCCCGCCACGACCTCCACCGCGCTGCCAGCCCCTCACCCCCGACCGGCCCCTATAAAAACCCTCCCCCGATCCCCTCTCGACCACCGCTGCCACCGACCCTCGCCACCGCCGTGCCCCCAGCCGAGCCGCCACCGCCACGCCGTGCAGCGCCGCAGCCCAGCGCCGCTCCCCGAGCCACCGGACGCCGCCCGCAGCTCCCCTCCCCTTCGTCCCCGGCGAGCAGAACCAGCAGCAGCAGCACGAACCGCCTCCGGCCGCCGTGCTCGCCGCTTCCGCTCGAGCGCCGCGCCGCCTCACCGCGCTGCGCCGGTCCCCTCCGCCTCCGCCTGGCCGCAGAGCCGCCGTCCCCACCGCCGGCCGAGTCCCCTAGCCCAAACCCTAACCCTAGAGTCAGCCCTGTGTCCGACACGAGTCGGACACGTGTCGGACACGGTTCGACCCCGGTTTCCGGGTCCCCTTCAGGTGCGTGTAACTTTTTGCTCGTAGCTCCGTTTTCGATTCCGCAAACTGCGTTGCGAAGCCTGTATGACCCTCTCGGTGTCCGGATAAACCGTTCGGGGCATCGCGTCCTGTGGTGATCGCACACCGCGATCCAAAAACAGGAAAAACCCAGACCCCGTTTCACCCCGGAACTGAGTACGTCCCGCCAAACGGGACGACTTGGTCGCGCGCGGTCTTCACAGATACGTGCGCCTCGTCGATACGGACGTGTGGGTTTTCGCGGAAGTCGATTTGGGTGTGCGTGCACACCGGAATCAACGCGTATCCGCGGACATCGCCCCGTATCCGTCTTTTCTGCAATTCACCCTAACTTTGTGTACACACGTCGGATCAAGACGAAACTTGCGCCATCGGACTCGTAGCGATACGCTGGTCCTGTGGGTCAAGTTTGGTTCGATTCTGAGAACGTTGACGAAATCGCGTGTCGTGGGCCCCACAGGCCCCGCACGATGGGCAATTTTGTGAACGGCTCATCAGAATCCAATTCTGGAAGTTCCGTTGGGTTCGTATCAGCGTTTCTAACCTGTTGACACTAAGTTTGGTGAATTTGGAGACTTTTGACCCTGACGCATTTTTCGGTGCAAAGCGGCCCACCGGTGGACCCCGTTTTGGCCCGAAACTGCCGTTTCTGCCCTTGTCTCCAAATTGGACCCAAGGACAGGCGTTTCTAGCTGATTGATATTTTCTGGATCTGATGGTGATGTTTGTTTCAGCAACCGGACTACCGCCTGCAATTTCCGCCGAAGTCAGAACTGCAAACATAGCCGGGACCACAGGCAAGTGTACCTTGCCAAACCCTGCAGCTTGCTATTTATTTCTGGACTTAATTATGCAATATTGGGCAAGTAAAGACTGCCAAATCTCAGTAATTCTTGACATAGTATTTCACTTAAATTCTTGTGGAATCAATTATAAACATGTTTTAACTGCTTAACCTAAGAAACGAGTGACGTGCTTAGTGTCCGATCATAGTCGGGTGCCAACTCCGTACGCGGTGTTGTGTAACGTCACATAGACATGGATATCGAGACCCGATAAAGCTCGTACTTGTCTTATCAAGTACTTCAGAACCCAGGACACTTGACACTATTTCATGAGACAGAGTCTTCCTGAGACATTCAAGGTGATTCTGTATAGGATGCATGTTTTATGACATAGACTTTACATTCTTAGACAATTAATTCATAGCTATCAGACTTGCTGCATTAGTTATAATCGTGCGTGACATGGACATGAGGCATCGTGGACATGAGACGTGGGATTACATTGGGTGGGGAGAGACACACAGACGACAGGCTGATATTATATATAAAACATAGTATATAACATAGTGTAGTTCATAGTTATTGCCGCTACCGGCTCCCCGACACAGAGCTTGTAGTGGCTTCAGCCTGAGTTCTAGTGCTGCTCTCATATTGCATATCACTTAGCTGGTTACATAGCTTACCCTCTTGTTTAATTAACTGCTGCACTGTATTTATTTTGGCTTGTATTTTCTGTACCTTGCTGTCCCCTGAGGACCTGGATCCGGATTATGTCCCCAGGTACAGCTGAAGAGTACTACCCAGAGGTGTACGGTACAGGAGAACTCCTTGGAGCAGAACCAGGAACATAGGACGAGATAGTGGCCGAAGATTTCTCCTGAGCCCGGCTTCAGCTATACAGTATTTCCATTTCCAGCATTTCATTTCCTGTCTATTTTTCCTTAAATGTAACAGAATAATTCTCGGATTTGTTCCCGAGATAACCTTATTTGATATTGCATACTTATTTCTATTGCATTTATTTCCTGGCAATTAATCTGTGTTATTTCTGTGGATGAGATTAGAATTACCTGAGACTTGTAACATATTACTGCTAGACTACAGCTTAAGCATGCCCTGATGGATCCATTAAATTGGGTTGTCCATCGGTGCGTGCTGCTGGCCATTGCTCACGTGCTCAGTCCCTCGGCATTTTGGGACTAGGGCGTGACAACTTTCCTCACAAGTGAGCTATCTGGCTGAAAACTGGGATTTGGCATGGTTCTCTTTTGAAGATCCAGGGGCCCAAAGGCACGTCGTCTTTTGAACGGCGGAGGCCCGCCAATGTACATAATATATATATGGGTCATCACCGTCCGTATCTCCAGTGGAGAATCCGGGTGCACAGGAGAAGTGCAAAGGAGCTCAAATACGGTACTTGTTGTTCTCCCCACCCCATGCTCTAAGCATGTCATGTCCATGACACGATAAACCTCTAATAACTGCCAAGTCTACTAGCATGTAAAGTTTCTAACAGCAGTTATTCCTAACGCACGACCCATACGTACAGGAGGCCAGACCTGTCACGCAGTCCGTAATCTCTATATGAGACTCACACTCGTGTAACAACTGTGTCACGGCCAATGAACCTAATGATGGTACATGATAATGGGGTAGTCTCATGAACATGGTCAATGCAATACATAAATAAAAATATATCGCGACGATACCGTCACGCGCATTTTATATAACAGTTTAAAATATATGAACTAAAGACAGAAAATAAAGATGCATGCAACATATGGGATATAAATAACAGTACAATGGCAAGGTATACTTGCCTGGCAAGGAAGCTGCAATGTACCAATAATCTGCTCCAGAAATCGCGCAGAACAAATCCAATATCCTATGTACACATAAATATAATACAATAGAATCATTAGTCTTTACATTAGCACATACACAACCACATTTACACTGGACTCAGGGGGTATACTAGGGGTAACACTAGTCATCTAACACAGTCAATTACGCGTTGAATTACGCGGGTGTCGCGTCTTCAAGTACTGTACGAAATTAGTCAGTCAACTGACAGGTGTCTATGCCAGTACGTTAATGTACGCAAGGCGGACAAATTCACAAGTTCTTAAGGTCAACATGGTCAAGGTAAGTATGGAATAGTCCACGGTATCCTAGGGTCGTACAGTCTGAATATTTAGTCATAATTATCAATTAGCATTTACTTACATATATATTCATATAACTATATAATATTATAACCATCAATTTATTTACATAATTATTGGAATACATATAGTAATTATGTACATAAATATATATACCAAACTGAATAATATTTGCGTACATGTAAATGTACGAACGCGCGTTGGGTTCTCCGACTCAGGGTCTGATATAAACTAACCGTGGTGGCTAAATACTAATGTCCTACTAGAACACTGTCAGAGAATGTACTCGTCTGGGGTCCAGCTGCTGGTATGAATCAGAGTCCAAGTCACAGTCCAAATAGCCTATGTATTACAAATTTATCACGTCAAAAGATAATTTATTTTAATTTATTTAATTCTGGAATAATTACTCTAAAATCCTATTTTAATCTTATTATTCTGATTTTTATGTTAATTCCTAAATTTTGTCCAAAAAAACTGAATTTTATCAACTCGAGACTCATGGCACGCAAATCGAGGCGATCTGTTGACCGAAAAGTCAACCGACACAAACTCAACTTTCATGTATGATTTCCTATATATTTCAACGTCAAAAACATGCTGGAATTTACTGCTCGTCCGAATTCAAATTCGTTTGGGAATTATGGCACATAAAAATTTTGTATTGTGCATCGATGGTTAAATTCTAACCAAGAAGTTCTACAGAATTAACAGTATGTCAATACTTCGAATTAAATTCTGAGAAAAATATATGTCGATGATCTCGACATTAGCTTTCCAAAACTTTAAACGGTTCGTGATTCTGATTTCTGGTTCTCCTGAAATCGCAAAAACATCAAAACACATCTATTTTCAGACATACTGTGCTCTACGAATTTTGCAGAATTTAATACTCATAATTTCATAAAACAATTTATATAATCAGAAATCTAACCTCAATATCTTTCTAACGCAAGAAACTAGACCTCGTTTGGAGTCCGGAGCTATGCGCAATGGCTTGTGGAAGATGAAGGAACCCTAGATGACAATTCTCCAAAAATCGGCTGAAGAAAAACCCTAGAAATTAATATCTAAACTATTATATATAGAGAGGAGAGAGAGAGAGTGCAGCCGCGGCTCACAGCGCGCCACATGGCAGCACTCCAGGGCTGCCCGCTCAGATCGGACGATCAGGCACTGACGCGGCTCGGCTCAGCTGAGTCCGAGTCGAACTCAGACTCGGCTCGGCTCGAGGTCGGCTCGGCTCGGCTCGCACCCACTCAGCGGTCACTGACAGGCGGGTCCGACACTGTTCACTCCTGGAGGCTGACAGGTGGGCCCCCCCTGTTTGCTGACTGGGCAGAATTAATTACTTTTAGGATTTTCTTTTTCAAAAATTAGTTTTTAATTCAGTTTTTCATAATTAACTCAAAATAAATGCTAAAAATAATCATAAAATTCTCAAAAAATTCTAGAAAATATATTTTATTATTTAGAATCTAAAATAAAAGTTTGAAATATTTTTAATTAAGTTTGAACATAAAATAAATTCTTCAAAGTCCTAAAAAATTAGTGTTACTAGTTTTTAATTAACTAAAAATTATGAAAAAATCCCAATAATCTAAAATAGCCTAAAAATAATTCTAAATAAATATTTATATAAGTAAATATACTAAAAATTTTATTTTCTAATTAACTAAGAGAATACTCTAAATAAATTTAACATTTATAATAAATATAATAATATAAAATATACACAAAATACCTATTTTGGGTGAGGGAGTTTACAATCTACCCAACTTAAAACAATTTCGTCCTCAAAATTAAAATAAGGCATAATTTGTTAAATTCTTCACATTCGTACATAAGTTACGTCAATCGCAATCTCTTCCAAAAATTTAAATAACAAAATCTATTCAAATCTATCGCGATCATTTCAAAATTATGATAATCATTGTTCAAATCAAAATTTAACCTATTGTAATCTCTTCTCACTTTTCCCAATCATCAATATCCAAATTTAAATTGAATCCATATAATATCTTCAAGATTTAAATAACCCATATCAAATTTTACCTTACGATCTCCAACTATCATAATCTCCTCTAGAAGTAATTCGAATCCAATATTATTCCTATTTTCACTTATAATTTTTTTTTTCAACTTTTTAAATTCCATTCACATCCTCAATATTTCAAATAGGTAGTCCAACCATCAAATTTTAATTCTTAATTTAAATCATCAAATTGAAAAATAATTTAAATGCAGTCCACCAATGTTCAAGTCTGAAATTATATATTTATCCTTCAAATTCAAATTGATGATTTTACCTTCAATACTCAAAATTTAAATTATGTACTTAAGGTATAAATATTGGGTCCTCAATATCAAGATTTTTAAAATTCATTAATCCTCATCATCTTAGTCATTCTTCTAAAATTCTTAAAATTAAAATGGCTTGAACCTCTCCCAATCTGATCTTACTCGATCACAATCTAAAAGAAATTTCTCTCGAGTTGCCAATGCACTGCTACCCAACTTAGAATTTATCCATCTATCACAGAAGGCTATATACTTTAAAAAAAATATTCCTTAATTTATTTACTCATGTCATTCAATCCTCAAAACTTCAACGCCGAGTATATCATATATGATATGTCCTTAATTACGAAAGAATAATCCTCAAGTATGTGATCGACCTATGGGGTATATCTAGTACTCTCTGTGTATCAAACTTATACCAAGCACGAGGTTTCATTTTTTCGAAATAAGGGAAGACGGAGATCAATAATAAAGGGTTCAAGGGTGAGGTAATAGAATAGAAGTATCGGGATCAAGGTGTTTAAAGAAGTCAAATGGGAATTATCAAAGCAGTTGTGGATTGAAATCCTGTGCTCGTATTAGTACAGTTATGTAGCTGATACGATACGCTCAGACATGTCTAGAGGGCGAGTACATTCGTCTACTAATTACTATATTTCTCAATCCACGTAAAGTAGTTATGCGAAGGGCGAACCAAGCACACTAAGATTAGCTAGACCTTAATACACTGATTCTGAAATGTATTAGTGTGTATACCCAATAATACATATGTCATGAACAAGCTCGATAAAGAATAAGCTTGCAAAAACTAGGCTATAATAGCAGCATAATTCGAGGTAGCACAGAAAATATAACGCTGGATTATGATGAGAGAAGTTACAAATAATTCAAGTTTGCAAAAACAACATAAGCAATAATAACAAAAGACTCTACAATCTCTTCAGTTATCATACAACCTCCTTGTCTAAGTCGCTAGTCGATCAAATAGGGGCAAGGACCTCTAAATTCTACTGTCTGAATAAACACTGTCGTCTAATGCTAGCATACAATTAATGTCATTCAGTTACACTACCTCGATGGGTCAAGTGGACTATGTGATACTAGGTTGTGAGGCATACTACCCAACTTAAAAGAATTAAACTAATACTGTGACAGTCTTAAGAGGATCCTACAAAATAATCTTGCACATGTAAATAAAATAGAAACTCTTTTTTAGGGTATATGAGGAAAGATCTTGGTACTTATTAGGGTCTCCTATTACATTATATAGGTAAGGGCCACCTTAAGTCTTAATCATAGTGCTCATAGAACATGTGTCAATCGTAGGGATAGAAGAGTTACTAGCCGTTTAAGGAGAAAGAGATCTAACTTGTATCGAAGTGGGGGTACAAATTACGAGGTATACAACTAGGGGTAATCATCACAATCTAATTGAATAACTCAACTATCAGGTTCTAGCTACAAGGTACACAATTCAAAATTCAAGATTACAACTATGACTATAGGAAACTATATATCCTATCGTAGAGTATAATCACTTGGTCTATGATCAGAGGTGGCAGGTGGCACGAGTTAAAAGATGAAGAAGAGAAAACATGATTAGTCGTCGCACAAATAACGAGCGCTAGGATTTCAGAGGAACAAATATATAAAATTAAAATAGAGAGGCTATAGATAATGTCATGGTTTCCTAAGGGGAGATGCTAAGCTACTATCTGTGTTTGCGGTATGATCAAGAAAATACTATATTCATTGCTCTTGGCTTCCTAAGGTGCTGTCTACTAATAATAAAGACAATGATCTAAGTTTATAGTTCTAATATTATCTAACTATGAAGGTTAGGTTCAGTCCTAATGTTCAATATTGGTTCTCCATTGGTTCCTCAATACTAGGGTCAACATTATGGTAAAACTTCTAACTATCTCTAGTAGTGTCTATACTACTCAAGTCTTCTTAATACATCAAGGGGTAATGGTATATCAATCTAAAGATAAGGAGTTCTAGGGTTTACTAGATATTCTAAACTTAGTGGTGTGTCTATATTCTCGTTGTATTCTTAATAGGTGTGCTACTCTAATTATCATCCTAATAACAGGGGTTCCTATATTCTAGCGGAAGGCTATATATACTCAAGAAACTTATTAGGAAAGTACAGGAATCAAGCAGGATACAATTGTTCGAATAGAGCAGAGAGGAGGAAGATGAATCATAGTCAATTATGGATGAGATCCTATACTCTAGTCCTAGGTGCAGGCTTGTTCGGTACAGTAACGTAACCGAGACAATATACTCTCGACCTGCATGGGCCACCACTAAAAACATGTCACGCCCCAGTCCCAAAAATACGTAGGACTAGGACACGTAAGCATGCCAGCCGCATGGATATGGCAACTCTAATATATGGAAACCAAATCCATACGTACGCTGTATTATGAATATCAATCCACAAGTGGTATAACATATGTCACAAGTCACAGGATATAATCTAAATCTCATCCACCAAAATTATATAGAAATAAATAACCAGTATCTATGAAACTAGAACTCAATAAGAAGTATCTAAGGATGCTAGTTGGATGAAAACAAATCCACTACCAACTCAAATATAAGAGCAAATACTATATAAGTATAACACAATCAAACATAATATAAGTGTACCAGCTAGCAATCACGGCTCGAAGAGAAGACATCCTCGAAACATAGGTAACCATCCGAATCTGCGCTCCTGCGAATACTCAAGAACAAATACACCTGGCAGGGGACCAGGTCCTCAGAGGGACATAACAAGATACTTAAACACATGCCAATAAAGTACTGAAATAAATATCCAATGGGTCGCCTAACCGTCTAAAGTGAATGCAGTTTAAGAACAACTTTCCCCACAAGTGAGCTATCTGGCTGAAAACTGGGATTTGGCATGGTTCTCTTTTGAAGATCCAGGGGCCCAAAGGTACGTCGTCTTTTGAACGGCGGAGGCCCGCCAATGTACATAATATATATATATATGGGTCATCACCGCCCGTATCTCCAGAGGAGAATCCGGGTGCACAGGAGAAGTGCAAAGGAGCTCAAATGCGGTACTTGTTGTTCTCCCCACCCCATGCTCTAAGCATGTCATGTCCATGACACGATAAACCTCTAATAACTGCCAAGTCTACTAGCATGCAAAGTTTCTAACAGCAGTTATTCCTAACGCACGGCCCATACGTACAGGAGGCCAGACCTGTCACGCAGTCCGTGATCTCTATATGAGACTCACACTCGTGTAACAACTGTGTCACGGCCAATGAACCTAATGATGGTACATGATAATGGGGTAGTCTCATGAACATGGTCAATGCAATACATAAATAAAAATATATCACGACGATACCGTCACGCGCATTTTATATAACAGTTTAAAATATATGAACTAAAGACAGAAAATAAAGATGCATGCAACATATGGGATATAAATAACAGTACAATGGCAAGGTATACTTGTCTGGCAAGGAAGCTGCAATGTACCAATAATCTGCTCCAGAAATTGCGCAGAACAAATCCAATATCCTATGTACACATAAATATAATACAATAGAATCATTAGTCTTTACACTAGCACATACACAACCACATTTACACTAGACTCGGGGGGTATACTAGGGGTAACACTAGTCATCTAACACGGTCAATTATGCGTTGAATTACGCGGGTGTCGCGTCTTCAAGTACTGTACGAAATCAGTCAGTCAACTGACAGGTGTCTATGCCAGTACGTTAATGTACGCAAGGCGGACAAATTCACAAGTTCTTAAGGTCAACATGGTCAAGGTAAGTATGGAATAGTCCACGGTGTCCTAGGATCGTACAGTCTGAATATTTAGTCATAATTATCAATTAGCTAGCATTTACTTACATATATATTCATATAACTATATAATATTATAACCATCAATTTATTTACATAATTATTGGAATACATATAGTAATTATGTACATAAATATATATACCAAACTGAATAATATTTGCGTACATGTAAATGTACGAACGCGCATTGGGTTCTCCGACTCAGGGTCTGATGTAAACTAACCGTGGTGGCTAAATACTAATGTCCTACTGGAACACTGTCAGAGAATGTACTCGTCTGGGGTCCAGCTGCTGGTATGAATCATAGTCCAAGTCATAGTCCAAATAGCCTATGTATTACAAATTTATCACGTCAAAAGATAATTTATTTTAATTTATTTAATTCTGGAATAATTACTCTAAAATCCTATTTTAATCTTATTATTCTGATTTTTATGTTAATTCCTAAATTTTGTCCAAAGAAACTGAATTTTATCAACTCGAGACTCATGGCACGCAAATCAAGGCAATCTATTGACCGAAAAGTCAACCGACACAAACTCAACTTAAATGCATGATTTCCTATAGATTTCAGCGTCAAAAACATGCTGAAATTTACGGCTCGTCCGAATTCAAATTCGTTTGGGAATTATGGCACATACAAATTTTGTATTGTGCACCGATGGTTAAATTCTAACCTAGAAGTTCTACAGAATTAACAGTATGTAAATACTTCGAATTAAATTCTGAAAAAAATATATGTCGATGATCTCGACATTATCTTTCCGAAACTTTAAACGGTTCATGATTTTGATTCCTGGTTCTCCCGGAATCGCAAAAACATCGAAACACGTCTATTTTCAGACATACTGTGCTCTACGAATTTTCCAGAATTTAATAATCATAATTTCGTAAAACAATTTATATAATCAGAAAGCTAAACTCAATATATTTCTAACGCAAGAAACTAGGCCTCGTTTGGAGTCCGGAGCTATGCGTAATGGCTTGTGGAAGATGAAGGAACCCTAGATGACAATTCTCCAAAAATCGGTTGAAGAAAAACCCTAGAAATTAATATCTAAACTATTATATATAGAGAGGAGAGAGAGAATGCAGCCGCGGCTCACAGCACGCCACGTGGCAGCAATCCAGGGCTGCCCGCTCAGATCGGACGGTCAGGCACTGACGCGGCTCGGCTCAGCTGAGTCCGAGTCGAACTCTGACTCGGCTCGGCTCGAGGTCGGCTCGGCTCGGCTCGCACCCACTCAGCGGTCACTGACAGGCGGGCCCGGCACTGTTCACTGCTGGAGGCTGACAGGAGGGCCCCCCCTGTTTGCTGACTGGGCAGAACTAATTACTTTTTGGATTTTCTTTTTCAGAAATTAGTTTTTAATTCAGTTTTTCATAATTAACTCAAAATAAATGCTAAAAATAATCATAAAATTCTCAAAAAATTCTAGAAAATATATTTTATTATTTAGAACCTAAAATAAAAGTTTAGGATATTTTTAATTAAGTTTGAACATAAAATAAATTCTTTAAAGTCCTAGAAAATTAGTGTTACTAGTTTTTAATTAACTAAAAATTATGGAAAAATCCCAATAATCTAAAATAGCCTAAAAATAATTCTAAATAAATATTTATATAAGTAAATATACTAAAAAAATTTATTTTCTAATTAACTAAGAGAATACTCTAAATAAATTTAATATTTATAATAAATATAATAATATAAAATATACACAAAATACCTATTTTGGGTGAGGGAGTTTACACATACCCAGATGGGTCGAAGCGATCGTCCCGCGGGAGCGCTGGTGCGGTGATTCTCGCCTAGCGGGGACGGCAGATTAGCCTACGGAAGATCGGGGCATGACAATTAACAGGTAGCTATGCCATCATACTGTGCTGAAGTAGTTTTTTTCATTCTGATATCTTAAAATGCTTCGTATGCTAACTTAGTGTTTAGATCATCAATGGTCATGGACAACTTGTGCATAAGGTAAATGGTTCCTACGAACGGTCGCCGAGGCACCAGGGCTGATTCGTCCCAGGTGGAACAACTATTAGCCGTGCTATCAACTTAGCACGGAGAGAAAGTTTATAGCGGGGATCGCTACCTGCGCTGCAAGCATCACTGTCTACCCAGACTATAGTCCATGATTGCTCATCATGAAAGTGAACCTTATATATATTTACTATATAAAATAACTATATCTTCGTGGTAGGGACGGTCATGGTAAGTTGAGTACAGGTGGTTCAGATGGTGCATTTAAAAGTCACCGAACGGTGGCACATTTTTGTTATGTCATTTTATTCTATCGCATGTTATAAAATTGAACTAAGGCAAGAAAGAAATATCATATAATAATAATGTTGCATGTTTATATGAATACTGTATCGATTTGGTGTATTGGGTAATCTCGCCTGCACCTATACTTTTTGAAGTACTGACCCTCGTTGCAGCTGGTTCCCCGAGCTAAGGCAACGTGGCGAGGAGGTGAAGCTCTCCCTCCAACCATTCACTGGTCTGACGCGTTCGTGTTCGTGACTTTTGGATCGCAAGTGCATATTCTCAAGGAGCTCACACGTACCCTTTTGAAGCTCCTAGACGATATTACAAACACGCACCCAAGGTGGTTTATCTTTTGAATTTTTGTAAGGGATGTAATGTATGGATCGGCTATCTCATTTTACGTCCATCTTATAAGCTCATGCGATACCCCCTTTACTTTTGAGTCATGAGTGTGTAACAAAGATGTTCATTATCATGTGTAACAAAGATGTTCATTATCAGTAAAGAGAACTTTTCTTTATTCCAATGTGTGATATTCCATTTGCGTACTCTGTTATATATGTTTCTATAGTATATCATTATGCCTAGGCCTTGTGTGGGCGCACCTTACGCTCATACGGCATCACGCCTGTGGGACAGTTATCGATTTAGTAAAAATCAGGACGTGACACTTCTAGCCTTAGGAGTCCGCTATGATTAGCCATTGCTTCAACTGGATGTGAAGAATGTATTTCTACATGGGGATCTTGAAGAAAAAGTTTATGTGATGCAACCTCCTAGATTCGTTGCAAGGGAGGATAAAGTATGTCATCTACGGAAGGCCCTCTACGATATCAAAAAAATCTTCTTGTGCCTGGTATGGTCGATTTATACATGTTGTTTTCCAGTTTGGCATGTGTCAATCGAAGAAGGATCATTCGATATTTTATCGACAAACATCAGCTTGCAGGATACTACTTGGCGTCTACGTTGATGACATTGTGACTACGGAATATGACAACCAGGGTATTGCACGGCTAAAAAAGTTTCTGGGAGAACAGTTTCAAACCAAAGATATGGGATCGTTGAACTAATTCTTGGATATTGAAGTCACACAGGGTAAGCGAGATATTGTAATATCTCAGAAGAAGTATGTGCTGGATATCCTAAATAATACAGGAATGATGCAAGCTAAGAGAGCAAACACGCCCATGGATCCAAGGGTAAAATTACTCCCCAATGAGTGGGTCCTAATGACTAATCCAGATTAGTATCGTCGAGTGGTTGGAAAATTCAACTACATGGCATTCATTACTCGTCTAAACATTTCCTTCGTCGTAAGTATCGCGAGTATATTTTTGGCTTCTCCACAAATTCCACATTGGCAGGCAGTTCTTAGAATCCTGCGCTATCTAGCCCAGAATTCGAAAAAAGAAATTCGAATAGAGAATCAGGGGCATACTCTGCTTGAATGTTTTATAGATGCCGACTAGGGTGCTAGTCTTACAGTTAGAAGGTCTACATTGGGTTATTCGATATTTATTGGCAAAAACTTGGTGACGTGGAAGAGTAAGAAGCAGAGTGTAGTCTCAGGATAGAGTTCAAAAACAGAATACCGAGTTATTGCTCATGGCACAGTGTCTCGTCTCGATCTTCTGCGGTCCTGATCGCCCCCGCCGGGAACGAATTACCGTGCCAGCGCTCCAGCGGGACGGTCGTTCCCCTTGGGATGTGATGTCGTGCGAGCCTGGAGATGCTCTCGAATAAGGCAACAACATAAGTCACCTTTGTTATCATCAAACTGATCGAATTTGTAGCGGAGAAGCAGTGTTACAAACAATAATTCATCTGAGTAAATGAAGCAAGATAAAGGCACGAGGTTCTTTGAATACACTGACATCGTTCCATACATTATATCCCTCTATACAAAAGTATCTCAAAATATCTCGATACGGCTCAAGGCATCGACTCCAGATTTCTGGGTCCTGGGGATACGGCATGGCTATCGCTTCCTCGGACGATCCAGCATCTGCGAACAAGCAAATTGTTTGTGGGTCAGCACTTTAGAAAAAGTACTAGTGAGTATAAAATCAACGAACAGAAGCAACATTCACTCATACTAACACTAAGTAAGCATGTGATAAAATATTTTATTACTAGTTTACCTTTCTAGTTTTTACCTAGGTTCGTTATATGCAATACATGAGCAGAGGCATATTACTTATTTTTGAAAACATCTTTGCAATCAGAGTTCAGTTCAACACAACTAAGCATACAAGGCTAGCAGTTCAAGCACGATGTGCCGATCAGGGTGTGCGCAGCATGTCCCGTGAGCTATACTCAAATACTCCAGGGACAAATGTAGCAACTAGTGGACTATTCTTTTAAACTACAAGGCGATCATCAAATGCAAGCAAGCACAAGTCTAAGTGCGATGCAAGACAATAAGCAAAATTAATATATCACATATTTAGTGATTCTTACCCCTTGTCGAACGGTTATCCTTGCAACAGACATACAAGTTAGCAACAATTGCATATATGAATAAGATTATATTCCTTATCCATCTCTGCATTAAACAGTTAGGTATGCAAGGAGGCAAGCCTAGCATGCACCCTAAGTATATGATGGCCCCCCGAGTGTGGATCCCCGGGATTAGCAATTGGGACATACAAGTCGTTCTCACTAATGATGGATCAGCTAATAGCTACTGAGACACAGTTGCTATGCACTAAAATACGCTCAAAATAGCAGCCGACACTCATGGTTCAATATTACACTAAAAACTACACCCCCCTAATCTCGATAATTCTAACCCTCAGGGTGTTCGATTAGTCTCACCCAAGACGAACGGTTCAAAGTGCCCCAGGATACCGTTCGAGAGACCCGATACCTTGTGCACAAGTTGTCAGACCAATGCATGAATAAAATTCTATCAGATAAAGACTATATGATGCACATGCCCATGAACAAGTAAATATTCTATCAAGCGATAGAGCCAGGGCTCTCAATTCTCTTCTTTTTAATCAATTCGATAAGTTTAATCATTTCGATATGTTCAATCTTCTTTCTTTCAATCAATCGATAGGTTCAATAGCATATAATACAAGTTATTCAAATAGTTTTATCTTTATCAGTTTCATATAAGGAAACAATCAAGCAAAACATATTATAAGCGAGTACGATAATGATTCTATAAATCTAGCATATAATTTTTATCTCTTTTAGTACGATAGGGAACAGGCAAAATCTTTATTTAAGCAAGCATGGCATTAGTTCCTTTATCTCTTTTTACTAAGCATTCAATTATGGTCAGGCAGTCGATTACTCTTCTTATTAGCCTGGCAATGGTTCCATCTATTTTAGGCAAACATATAAGTTCGCTTATTAAGCATGCAGGTTCTCGTTCTATCATTCCCAATGGGAACATTATCTATTTAGCAAACAAGCATTACAAAAACTTAGATTCATTATTAAGACGTGCAAGAACCAGATAATGAAGTTATTTCCACTCACCTAGATCAGTCGTCTTCTGGTTCAATAAGGAGCTCTTCAAGAAGGTTTCCTTTTAGAGTCAACAAATTGATATCTCTTGTACATAGTGCTAACACGGAGCGGGGCTCTACATACTTACCCACCATGAAAAAAAAATTCTTGAAATTCAAGGAAAAACTTTCGATATCTAGAGCAGAGATAGTCCTCATCACTCACCATCCTCAATCGAAAACTCTAGCAAACAAGAAGCACGAAATCACAACTCTCAAGAAATAAATCAAATCCAAAAAACTTTTATGCACATCTTTGAGAATATTCATGGACTTATTGTAAGAAACACTCTACGCAGCAACGATATCAATGAGCAAGGAATTGTCATCAAAGAACAACAGCGAAATGGACGTAAGGCCAAGGATCGAGTTGCTTTGATACCATTACTAGTTTATCTTTCTAGTTTTTACCTAGGTTCATTATATGTAGTACAAGAGCAGAGTCATATTACTTATTTTTGAAAACATCTTTGCAATCAGAGTTCAGTTCAATATAACTAAGCATACAAGGCTAGCAATTCAAGCACGATGTGCCGATCAGGGTGTGCGCAGCGTGTCTCGTGAGCTATACTCAAAGACTCTATGGACAAATGTAGCATCTAGTGGACTATTCTTTTATACTACAAGGCGATCATCAAATGCAAGAAAGCATGCAAGTCTAAGTGCGATGCAAGACAAAAAGCAAAATCAATATATCACTTATTTAGTGATTCTTACCCCTTGTCGAACGGTTATCCCTGCAAAAAACATACAAGTTAGCAACAACTGCATATATGAACAAGGTTATATTCCCTGTCCATCTCTGCATCAAACAGTTAGGTATTCAAGAAGGCTAGCCTAGCATGCACCCTAACTATATGATGGTCCCCCGACTGTGGATCCCCGGGATTAACAAATGGGACATACAAGCCCTTCTCACTAATGACGGATCGGCTAATAGCTACTGAGACACATAGTTTTTATGTACTAAAATACGCTCAAAATAGCAGTCAAGACTTATGGTTCAACATTACAAAAATAACTATACCCCCTAATCGCGAGAATTTCAACCCTCAGGGTGTTCGATTAGTCTCTCCTAGGACGAACGGTTCACAGTGCCCTAGGATACCGCTCGAGAGACCCGATACCTTGTGCACAAGTTGTCAGACCAATGCATGAATACAATTCTATCAAATAAAGACCATATGATGCATATGCCCATGAACAAGCAAACATTCTATCAAGCGATAGAGCCAGGGCTCTCAATTCTCTTCTTTTCAATCAATTCGATAGGTTCAATCATTTTGATAGGTTCAATCTTCTTTCTTTCAATCAATCAATAGGTTCAATAGCATACAATACAAGTTATTCAAACAGTTCTATCTTTATCAGTTCGATATAAGGAAACAAGCAAGCGAAACATATTATAAGCGAGTACGATAATGATTCTATAAATCTAGCATACAATTTCTATGTCTTTTAGTACGATAGGGAACAGGCAAAATCTCTATTTAAGCAAGCATGGCAGTAGTTCCTTTATCTTTTTTTACTAAGCATTCAATTATGTTTAGGCAGTCGATTACTCTTCTTATTAGCATGGCATTGGTTCCATCTATTTTAGGCAAACATATAAGTTTGCTTATTAAGCATGAAGGTTCTCATTCTATCATTCTCAATACGAACATTATCTATTTAGCAAACAAGTATTACAAAAACTTAGATTCATTATTAAGGTATACAAGAATCAGATAATGAAGTTATATCCACTCACCTAGATCATTCATCTTTTGGTTCAACAAGGAGCTCTTCAAGAAGGTTTCATTTTTGAGTCAGCAAACCGATATCTTTTGTACATAGTGCCAACGCGGAGCGGGTCTCTACATACTTACCCACCAAGATTTTTTTTTGAAACTCAAGGAGAATCTTTCGATATCTAGAGCAGAGATAGTCCTCATTACTCACCATCCTCAATTGAAAACTCTAGCGATCAAGAAGCACGAAATCACAAGGAGATGCTCTCGCACAAGGCAACAACATAAGTCATCTTGGTTATCATCGAACTGATCGAGTTTGCAGTGGAGGAGCAGTATTATAAACAATAATCCATCCGAGTAAACGAAGCAAGCTCAAGCCACGAGGTTCTCTGAATACAATGACATTGTTCCACAGATAATGTCTCTCTATACAAAAGTAGCTCAAAATATCTTGATACAGCTCAAGGCATCGACTCCCGATTTTTAGGTCCTAGGGATGAGGCACGGCTATCGCTTCCTCGGACGATCTAGCATCTGCGAGCAAGCAAACTATTGGTGGGTCAACACTTTAGAATAAGTACTGGTGAGTATAAAATCAACGAACAGAAGCAACATTCACTCAAACTAATACTAAATAAGCATGTGATAAAATATTTTATTACTAGTTTATCTTTCTAGTTTTTACCTAGGTTCGTTACATGCTACATAAGCAGAGTCATATTACTTTTTTTTAAACATATTTGAAATCAGAGTTCAGTTCAATACAACAAAGCATACAAGGCAAACAGTTCAAGCATGATGTGTCGATCAGGGTGTGCGCAGCGTGTCTCGTAAGCTATACTCAAAGACTCTAGGGACAAATGCAGCATCTAGTGGACTATTCTTTTATACTAGAAGGCGATCATCAAATGCAAGCAAGCATGCAAGTCTAAGTGCGATGCAAGACAATAAGCAAAATCAATATATCACTTATTTAGTGATTCTTACCCCTTGTCAAACGGTTATCCCTGCAACAGACGTACAAGTTAGTAACAATTGCATATATGAATAAGGTTATATTTCTTGTTTGTCTCTGCATCAAACACTTAGGTATGCAAGAAGGCTAGCCTAGCATGCGCCCTAACTATATGATGGCCGCAGAGTATGGATCTCCGGGATTAGCAATTGGGACATACAAACCCTTCTCACTAATGACGGATCGGCTAATAGCTGCTGAGACACATGGTTGTTATGCACTAAAATACGCTCAAAATAGCAGCCGAGACTCATGGCTCAGCACTACACTAAAATTCACACCCCCCTAATTGCGAGGATTCTGCCAGCCCCCTGATTTTTCAGGAATTTTTAATTTGGATTTTTCACAATTTTCTATAATTTTCTGGGATTTGTTTGTAATTAAAACCTAGGTATTTGGTAATTAAATAATTTTTAATTGCTATTAATTAATATTAAAATATTATAAAAATAATATTTTTTTGGTGTAAAATGGAAAACTGGACATAGGGTAATTTTTTGGGAATTTATTGGACTCCGAAAATATTTTTAAAGCCATAAAAACTAATTTATAATTAAACCAAAATAAACCCTGACTGAACCCGGTTTATTTGGAAATAAACCGAACCGAACCGCAGTAAACCAAACTGAACCAAACCCACTCCTAACGGGTTGGGTCGGATCCGAAATGAACCCGGACCCGGACCCGTTACCCAAAACGAAACCCTAATCCTAATCTCTGCAGGATACACTATTCCGGCCACCTTTAAAAACCCCTTGCCCCGCCGGATTACCCTCTCTCTCTCCTCTCTCCGCCACCCGCAGCTCCTCCCCTCACCGCCCTAGCCTGAACCGGAACCCCTCGACTCCTGCTCCTCCGCCCAGCCTCCATCTTCTTCCCCGACCCCGAGCCCGCTGCACCTTCCTGCCAACATGACCTCCTCCCCCTGCTCAGCCCTTCCCCTGACCGGACCACGACGAGCCACTCTGCCACTGCATCTCGGCCGATGACTCCCTGTATCCCCTCTCCGGCACGGCTCGGTCACCTCTGCCAGGGTCACCTCCGCCCCGAGCCGTCTTCCCCCGGCGAGTCTCCGCTGAACGCTGACACGGACACAGCAGGATCCGATACAGCAGAACCCTAAACCCTAACCAGGACACAGTGACCGGACACGGCAGACTCGAACCGGATATGGGAAAACCCTGTTCCACGGAGCCCTATTCAGGTAACCCGTTCTCTCTTCTCGTTGTTTCGTTTTCCGTTCCGTAAGTTGTGACACGTAGACTGTTTAACCCTCTCGATGCCCGTGCAACCCGTTTGGTGCGTCGCGTCCTGTGGTGATCGTGAACCGCGATCCAAAAATAGGAAAACCAACACCCCGTTTCACCCTGAAACTGAGTACGCCCCGCCAAACGGGACAACTTGGTCACGTGCGGTCTTCACCGAAAGATGCGCGCCATTGATACGGACGTGCGAGATTTTGCAGAAGATGATTTGGATGTGCGTGCACACCGGAATTAACGTGTATCCGCCGACAACGCCCCGTATCCGCCTATTCTGGAACATGTCGTAACTTTGTGTACACACGTCAGATCGAGACAAAACTTATGCCATCGGCTCGTAGCAATACGCTGGTCCTGTGACCCAAGTTTGGTTCGATTCTGAGAACGTTGACAAAATCGCGTATCGGGGGCCCCACGGCTCTACTTGACGGGCGATTTTGTGATCGGCTCATCGGAATCCAATTCTGGAAGTTCTGTTGGGTTCGTATCATCGTTCCTGACTTGTTGACACTAAGTTTGACGAATTTGAAGATCTTTGACCCTGACACAGTTTTCAGTGCAAAGCGGCCCACATGTGGACCCCGCTTTGACCAGAAACTGTTATTTTTGCCCTTGTGTCCAAATTGGACTCAAGAACAGGCATTTCTAGCTATTTGATATTTTCTAAATCTAATGGTGATGTTTATTTTAGCAACCAGAGTAGTACCTGCAATTTTCACTGAAGTCAGAGCTACAGTTGGAGCCAGAACCCGAGGCAAGTGTACCTTGCCAAAACTTACAGTTCTTGTTACTTATTTCCTTGGCTTATATATATATATATTGTGGTACATGCTTGACCTAGGACCGTGTGACTTTACTTAGCGTCCGATTAATAGTCGGGTGCCAACACCGTACGCGGAGTTGGGTAACGTCATCTAGACATGGATATCGTGACCCTTTATATTCTCGTACTTGTCTTATCAAGTACTTCATAACCCAGGACACTTGACACTATTCATGAGACAGAATCTTTCTAAGATATTCATGGTGATTCTGTATAGGATACAGGTTTCATGACATAGACATTATATTCTTAGATCTCATTATGACTTGTTGCATTAGTTATGATCCTGTGTGGCATGGACATGAGACGTTGTGGACATGAGATGCATGATTACATTGGGTGGAGAGAGTCACACAGGCTACAGGTTGATTATATTATGCCGGCGTCTCAGTCTCTCGCTGAGCTAGACGACCACATGATATCACTGCTACCGGCTCCCAGACACAGAGCTTGTAGTGGTTTCAGCCTGAGTTCTAGTGCTGCTCTCTTCTTGCATATCACTTAGCTTGTGATATAGTTTACCCTATTATTTTATTTATTGCTGGAGAGTCACACAGGCTACAGGTTGACTATATTATGCCGGCGTCTCAGTCTCTCTCTGAGCTAGACAACCACATGATATCACTGCTACCGGCTCCCAAATACAGAGCTTGTAGTAGTCTCAGCCTGAGTACTAGTGATGCTCTCAGTTGCATTTCACATAGATGGTTACATATTTACCCTATTTATTTATTTATTCTCTGCACTGCATATTATTTTGGCTTGAGTTATTTTGTACCTCGCTATGTTCCCTGAGGACCTGAATCCGGATTATGTCCCCAGGATTAGCAGAGGAGATCCACCCAGAGTTATACAGTACAGGAGCATTAGCAGGAGCAGAAGCAGGAACAGGAGCAGTTACTAGAGCAGTACCAGATTCAGTAGACGAGTGATCACCGAGGTTATCTTCTGAGTATATGCTGTTCCATACTCAGTATTGTTGTGGTTATCTTTATTCTTGTATCTTGACAGATATATCAGACTCATTATCGGGTTATTTTTCGAGTTTATATTTTATTGAGATTGATCTTGCTTTATGATTCTGATATTGTGGTATTTATTCTGTGGATGAGATTAGTATACCTAGACCCTTATTATTGTATTACAGCTTAAGTGCGCCCCGATGGATCCATTAAATTGGGTTTGGCCATCGGTGTGTGCTGCTGGCCATTGCCACGTGTCTAGTCCCTCGGTATTTTGGGACTGGGGCGTGACATGGTTTTTGTGGTGGCCCACGCAGGTCAACGACTAAATTGTTCGGTTCAACTTAGGGACCGAGCAAGCCTGCAATAAGAATAGGATAAGTGTTTGGATCTCATCCACTTGCTTGAATCGTTCTTGATATCTATATCGGATTCGAATTAATTTTTTGACTTGTATCCTGCCTTGATTCATATGCGCCTCTTATTGTTTATTTTGGTTGTTACTCTAAATTTTACTATGTGATTGGTAATTAGAACTTGACAGTTTAAGTTATTATTGTAGATTATGACCTAATGATTACCCCTTAGCTTTAGGTCGCGTAATTAGTACCCCCACCTCGATACAAGTTAGATCCCTTACCCTTGACGGCCAGTAACTCTTCTATCCTCACTATCGACACTTGTTCTTTAAGCACTAAGACTAAGGCTTAAGACGACCATGATCTATGTAATATAGGAGGATACCCTAATAGGTACCAAGACCCCTTCTCGTAGACTTTAACAAGAGTTTCCACGGTATCCTTAAGACGATTTCAGTATTAGATTATTGTTTTAAGTTGGGTAGTATGCCTCACAACATAGTACCACCTAGCCCTATTGACCTATGGATGAAGTGAACTAGGATGACACAACTTTAGACTAGCATAAGAAGATAGTGTTTATTCAGATTGTAGAATTTAGAGGTCCTTGCCCCTATTTGGTCGACTAGCGACTTAGACAAGGAGGTTGTATGATAACTGTAGAGATTGTAGAGTCTTTTATTATTGTTGCTTATTTTATTTTTGTGAACTTGAATAAATTATACCTCCTTTCATTATCATCTAGCGTACTTATATTTCATATACTACCTTGACTTATATTGCTATTTTATAGCCTAGTTTTGCAAGCTTATTCATTATCGAGCTTGTTCATGACATATGTGTTATTGGGGAGGCCCACAATAATATATTTCAGAATCAGTATATTACGGTCTGATCAACCATAGTGCGCTTGATTCGCCCTTCGTAATACTACTTTACGTGGATTGAGATATGTAGTAATTAGTAGACGAATATACTTGTCCTAGATATGTCTGACATATCGTATCGGTTACATAACTGTACTAATACGAGCATGCGAACAAAGGATTACCAAAATAGGATTTTAATCAACAACTGCTTTGACAATTCCTATTTGAATTATTTAAACGCCTTGATCCCGATACTTCTATTCTATTACCTCTCCCTTGAACTCTTTATTATTGATCTTCGGCTTCCCTTATTTCGGAAAGACGAAACCTCGTGCTGGGTATAAAGTTTGATACACAGAGAGTACTAGATATATCCCATAGGCCGATCACATACTCGAGGATTATTCTTTCGTAATTAAGGACATATCATATAAGATATAATCGACATTGAAGTTTTGAGGATTGAATGACATGGGTAAATAAATTAAGGAATATTTTTCTTAAATTATATAGCCTTATTTGATAGATAGGTAAATTCCAAGTTGGGTAGCAGTGCATTGTCAACTCGAGAGGAATTTCTTTTAGATGATGATCGAGTAAGATTAGATTGGGAGAGGTTCAAGCCATGTTAATTTTGAAAATTTAGAAGAATGACTAAGATGATGAGGATTAATGAATTGATATTGAGGACCCAATATTTATACCTTAAGTACATAATTTAAATTTTGGAACAATGAAGGTAGAATCATCAATTTGAATTTGGGGCATAAAAATAGAATTTCAGACTTGAACATTGGTGGACTGCATTTAAATTATTTTTCAATTTGATGATTTGAATTAAGAATTAAAATTTAATGGTTGGACTACCTATTTAAAATATTGAGGATGTGAATGGGATTTAAAAGGTAGAAGCATACAAAAATATATAAGTGAAAATGGGAATAATATTGGACTCGAATTACTTCTAGAGGAAATTATGATAGTTGGGGATCGTGAGGCAAATTTATATGCGTATGTAAATATTGAAGATGTTATATGGATTTAATTTAAAATTTGCCTGTGGATAATTTGAGAAAGTGAGAAGAGATAACCATAGGTTGAATTTTGATTGAAACAGTGATCATCTTAACCTTGAAGTGAATGCAATGGATATGATTAGGATTTTAATTATCGCAAGGAGATTACGATTGACTTGCCTTATGTACATGAAGGATCAATAAATTATGCCTTATTTTAATTTTGAGGACGAGATTGCTTTAAGTTGGCGGGATTGTGAAACCCCCACTCACCCAAGAAATTAGACCTACTTGGCTTAGATAGTGAGACTGGGGCTAGCTCGAATCCACCTAGAATTAGAACATGATATTTTATTTCGTTTTACAACATAGTATCACTTGGCGCACCTTACCATTGCTTCGATAATTGGAGCACTTCACTAGTCACTGCCTTCCTACAAATTCTACATCCTTGTCCTAGACGTGACCATCATCCAAATTTCCATCTTTGTACAACATTTCAATAGTTGGGCACTTTTACGCAAAAGAGCATTTAGGTGTCCACATCATTGACAAGACACCGGAAGAAACCTATTTTTTGCTCATGTGGATTTTTTTCATGATTTTTCGGAATGTGCAAGGCGCAACATCGCCCACTTCTTTAAACCTAGCCTTGCATTTTAAGCAATGCAAATTTTATACCATTCTTGACTTCTACCATGGCTTAATTTTAATTTCGAGGATGAAATTTTTATAAGTTGGGTAGATTGTCAGCCTCCTGATTTTTCAGGAATTTTTAATTTAGATTTTCCATAATTTTCTATAATTTTCTGGGATTTTTTAAATTAAAACCTAGGTATTTGGTAATTTAATGATTTTTAATTTCTATTAATTAATATTAAAATATTATAAAAATAATATTTTATGGTGTAAAATAAAAAACTGGACATAGGATAATTTTCCGGGAATTTATTGGACTCCGAAAATATTTTTAAAACCCTAAAAACTAATTTATAATTAAACCAAAATAAACCCTGACTGAACCCGGTTTATTTGGAAATAAACCGAACCGAACCGAACCAAACCCACTCCTAACGGGTCGGGTCAGATCCGAAATGAACCCGGACCCGGACCCGTTACCCAAAACGAAACCCTAATCCTAATCTCCGTCGGATACACTGTTCCGGCCCCCTTTAAAAACCCCTCGCTCCGCCGGATCACCCTCTCTCTCTCTCCTCTCTCCGCCGCCCACAGCTCCTCCCCTCACTGCCCTAGCCTGAACCGGAACCCCTCGACTCCTGCTCTTCCGCCCAGCCTCCATCTCCTTCCCCGACCCCGAGCCCGCTGCACCTTCCTGCCAACACGAACTCCTCCCCCTGCTCAGCCCTTCCCCTGACCGGACCACGACGAGCCGCTCTGCCACTACATCTCGGCCGACCACTCCCTGCATCCCCTCTTCGGCATGGCTCGGTCACCTCCGCCAGGGTCACCTCCGCCCCGAGCCGCCTTCCCCCGGCGAGTCTCCGCTGAACACTGACACGGACACAGCAGGATCCGACATAGCAGAACCCTAAACCCTAACCAGGACACAGTGACCTGACAAGGCAGACTCGAACCGGACACGGGAAAACCCCATTCCATGGAGCCCTGTTCCGGTAACCCGTTCTCTCTCCTCGTTGTAACCCTCTCGATGCCCGTGCAACCCGCTCGGTGCATCGCGTCCTATGGTGATCGCGAACCGCGATCCAAAAATATGAAAACCAACACCCCGTTTCACCCCAGAACTGAGTATGTCCCGCCAAACGGGACAACTTGGTCGCGTGCGGTCTTCACTGAAAGGTGTACGCCGTTGATACGGATGTGCGGAATTTCGCAGAAGATGATTTGGATGTGCGTGCACATCGGAATCAACGCGTATCCGCCGACAACGTCCCGTATCCGCCTATTCTGGAACACGTCGTAACTTTGTGTACACACGTCGGATCGAGACAAAACTTGCGTCATCGGACTCGTAGCAATACGCTGGTCTTGTGATCCTAGTTTGGTTCGATTCTGAGAACGTTGACAAAATCGCGTATCGGGGGCCCCGCGACTCCACTTGACGGGCGATTTTGTGATCGGCTCATCGAAATCCAATTCTGGAAGTTCTTTTGGGTTCGTATTATCGTTCCTGACTTATTGACACTAAGTTTGACGAATTTGGAGACCTTTGACCCTGACACAGTTTTCGGTGCAAAGCGGCCCACATGTGGACCCCGCTTTGACCAGAAACTGTTATTTTTGCCTTGTGTTCAAATTGGACTCAAGGACAGGCGTTTCTAGCTATTTGATATTTTCTGAATCTAATGGTGATGTTTATTTCAGCAACCAGAGTAGTACCTGCAATTTTCACTGAAGTCAGAGCTACAGTTGGAGCCAGAACCCGAGGCAAGTGTACCTTGCCAAAACTTGCAGTTCTTGTTACTTATTTCCTTGGCTTATATATATATATATATATATATATATATATTGTGGTACATGCTTGACCTAGGACCGTGTGACTTTACTTAGCGTCGATTAATAGTCGGGTGCCAACACCGTACGCGGAGTTGGGTAACATCATCTAGACATGGATATCGTGACCATTTACATTCTCGTACTTGTCTTATCAAGTACCTCATAACCCAGGACACTTGACACTATTCATGAGACAGAATCTTTCTGAGATATTCATGGTGATTCTGTATAGGATACAGGTTTCATGACATAGACATTATATTCTTAGATCTCATTATGACTTGTTGCATTAGTTATGATCCTACGTGGCATGGACATGAGACGTTGTGGATATGAGATGCATGATTACATTGGGTGGAGAGAGTCACACAGGCTACAGGTTGATTATATTATGCCGGCATCTCAGTCTCTCGCTGAGCTAGACGACCACATGATATCACTGCTACCGGCTCCCAGACACAGAGCTTGTAGTGGTTTCAGCCTGAGTTCTAGTGCTGCTCTCTTCTTGCATATCACTTAGCTTGTGATATAGTTTACCCTATTATTTTATTTATTGCTGGAGAGTCACACAGGCTACAGGTTGACTATATTATGCCGGCGTCTCAGTCTCTCTCTGAGCTAGACAACCACATGATATCACTGCTACCGGCTCCCAAATACAGAGCTTGTAGTAGTCTCAGCCTGAGTACTAGTGATGCTCTCACTTGCATTTCACATAGATGGTTACATATTTACCCTATTTATTCATTTATTCTCTGCACTGCATTATTTTGGCTTGAGTTATTTTGTACCTTGCTATGTCCCCTGAGGACCTGGATCCGGATTATGTCCCCAGGATTAGCAGAGGAGATCCACCCAGAGTTATACAGTACAGGAGCATTAGCAGGAGCAGAAGCAGGAACAGGAGCAGTTACTAGAGCAGTACCAGATTCAGTAGACGAGTGATCACCGAGGTTATCTTCTGAGTATATGCTGTTCCATACTCAGTATTGTTGTGGTTATCTTTATTCTTGTATCTTGACAGATATATCAGACTCATTATCGGGTTATTTTTCGAGTTTATATTTTATTGAGATTGATCTTGCTTTATGATTCTGATATTGTGGTATTTATTCTGTGGATGAGATTAGTATACCTAGACCCTTATTATTGTATTACAGCTTAAGTGCGCCCCGATGGATCCATTAAATTGGGTTTGGCCATCGGTGTGTGCTGCTGGCCATTGCCACGTGTCTAGTCCCTCGGTATTTTGGGACTGGGGCGTGACAGATTCCAAGCCTCAGGGTGTTCGGTTAGTCTCTCCCAGCATAAATGGTTCCCAGTGCCCCAGGACACCGCTCGAGAGACCCGATACCTTGTGCACAAGTTGTCAGACCAATACATGAATAAAATTCTATCAGATAAAGACTATATGATGAACATGTCCATGAACAAGCAAACATTCGATCAAGCAATAGAGCCAGGGTCTCAAATCTCTTCTTTTCAATCAATTCGATAGGTTTAATCATTTTGATAGGTTCAATCTTCTTTCTTTCAATCAATCGATAGGTTCAATAGCATACAATATAAGTTATTGAAACAGTTCTATCTTTAGCAGTTCGATATAAGGAAACAGGTAAGCGAAACATATTATAAGTGAGTACGATAACGATTCTATAAATCTAGCATGCAATTTTTATCTCTTTCAGTACGATAGGGAACATGCAGAATCTCCATTTAAGCAAGCTTGGAAGTAGTTCGTTTCTCTCTTTTTACTAAGCATTCAATTCTGTTCAGGCAGCCGATTACTCTTCTTATTAGCATGGCAATGGTTCCATCATTTTAGGCAAACATATAAGTTTTCTTAATAAGCATACAAGTTCTCGTTGGAAGTAGTTCGTTTATCTCTTTTTACTAAGCATTCAATTTTGTTCAGGCAGTCGATAACTCTTCTTATTAGCATGGTAATGGTTCCATCTTTTTAGGCAAACATATAAGTTCTCTTATTAAGCATACAGGTTCTCGTTCTATCTTTCTCAATGTGAACATTATCTATTTAGCAAACAAGCATTACAAAAACTCAGATCTATTATTAAGGAGTGCAAGAATCAGAGAATGAAGTTCTGCCCACTCTCTTATATCAGTCGTCTTCTGGTTCAACAAGGACTCTTCAAGAAGGTTTTCTTTTTGAGTCAGCAAATTGATCTCTTGTACATAGTGCCAATGCGTAGCGGGGCACTACACACAGCAAAAGTGTTATATCTGCAGCATCTTCTACAGGAGTTGGGAGAAGAAGCAGGATCTAAAGCAGCAGATATGTGGTGTGATAACCAGTCTGCTATCCATATTGCTACAAATCATGTATTCCATGAAAGGATGTAGCACATTGAGATTGATATCCACTTCGTCCGTGATGAGTGTAAAAAAGGGGTAATAAAGTTTTACCATGTAAGGATCGTTGATCAGATAGATGATATCTTTACAAAATCTCTTTTAGGTCATCTGGTTCAATTTTTTTTAACCAGCTGGGCAAGATTGACATATATGCTCCAGTTTGAGGAAGGGTGTTAAGTATTAATGTATTGGACTTTAGTCCCACATCAGATAGAATAATAGAGAGAGGTTGCCTCATCTCCTATATATATGTAATATCTCTTAATGAATGAATCATCCAATTTATTCCTATCTACAGTTCGTATTACTTTTACATTCTTTGGTTTAATGTGTCATAGAGATATGACTGCAAATCCATAAAACAAATTATATTATCTTACCTCATATTCTAGAGTACTTATAGTCTACAAATATAAATTGCATAAATAAAAGATAGATCTACCTACGAATTAACTGGTTATTTATGTTTTATTTCATGTTTCTCATGCTCATAGCTACCTTGGCCAGAATCTAGATGACATCATGTAGGGTTAAAATTAAACATTCAAGTCATAAAAAAATTGTCAATTATTTTATGAAACCTTTTTATCCTCCATATATAGCCGACATGATAATTACTAGGTACATTCATAAACCAAAACCTATTAGTACACATGATGTATCTTCAACGGAGAGAAGCCTTTTCAAGCAAAATTTTGGGACCATATGCTTCTCAAATCCAAAAAGATGGACAATTATTGAAAAATGATCAAGCACGATGTGTCACAAGAATCTTGATAAGGCCATGAATGGAACCCTAACTATGAAATCTATGAACCAAAGCATTAAGGAAATTTGGTAATATTCTGGCATCATATGCTTCTATAATCCAAAAGAATATCGAGATGAATGACGTGACCACAAAAATCTAGATCAATCCATGACCAGCATCCTTACAATGAACTAACAGACTAAGGAACTTGGGTGATCTGGGATATTATGCTTCTTTAATCCAAAAATATGGAGAATATCAAACAATGATCAAGAGTGAGCGTGCCACAGAAATATTGAACAATTCATGTTAAAAGATCAAGTCATTTACAAATTAAAGTTCTGATTTATCAATTCAAACATGCAACTCATTCACCTCGATAATTATGGATAATGACAATATCCCTTAATTATTTTCTTGTTATTTTAATTATTATGTTTCTATTTTATTGTTACTATTGTCTTCTATATCGGTGAGGTAAAATTTCTATCCACCTTCATATTATGAGATTTATATCTACCTACATGTTGTAAAATTTCTACCAATATGTACATATTTAAAAATTTTCTATCCATGACCTGAATCCTAGCAATGGAGTCAATGAAATAACATGCGAAGGAAAGTAGGTGATCTTATGCCAAAATTAAACCTCGAATCATCATCTACAAACGAAATTACCACTAACATTGCCAAGGCCCAACTATGATAAATTGCAGTGATCAAGGCCTCGTTTGGTTCGCGGAACTCCTTTTCTTTTATTTGAAAATTTATAATTGTCGGTGTGAAAGTGAAACCATAGGATAAGTGGAAAAATCATCCTCATTTTACTTTTTATCGGAAATTAATTTTCTTTACTGTTTATTTTTTTGACATCCAACCATAAAAATTGAATAATTTTTCTTTTCCAAAGTCCAGATTCCGTAAACCAAACGCATCCAAAGTGTATTTGAATTAAGACTCCAAAGTTGCCATAGCATAGCTATGTGTGTGTGTGTTTTGATTTCTAAAGCATAGAAAAAAATTCCGTGCGATTCTTCTTTTGATCTGGTGGATTTTTTGTCCAAATAATCTTATGAGAGAATGGGAAGGACTCGACTTCAGCATGGTTCATGTTCTTTTCATCTCATATGTGACCACACATCAATTTAATTTAAGGATAGATTATGGGGATCTCTATCACCATAAATATGTGGTCACAGCAATTTAAGGATAGATTATGGGGATCTCTATCACCATAAATTTGTGAACATTGCCGCCGCAATTGAAAGAACCGTTGTCCTTGTTAACAAAGAGAAAGAGAATATTTGTGTATTCCTATATCATATGCTATCAAAGAGTGAAATTATATGGTTAAAGTTATAAAAGATAGAAGAACTGTTGATATGCTTATAAAGAAGGATGATCACATGTTTTTCTTATTGTTGCTGTAAAGAATGAATTATATGGAAAGAATTTGTAGTGTTATGTGAAATGTTATGAAAGAAAAGAAGTAAAAATACAGTATGATCGTATGGAAGAGAAAAGAAACGAAGAACTATTGGCTCTATGATATGAAAAAAGAGAAAAGATGAAAAATGTTTGTTTGTGCATGAAATGTTGCATTATAGAGTATATAATCGATAGAAATTGCATTCACGTATTGGTCTGGATAACTTGTGCACGAAGGTGTAATCTCTCCACGTCGATATTTTGATTCCTATTTTGACACATGGCAACACTTAAGTAGAAGGATGAAGATACATCGGTGAACAAAAATGGACTCCAATATTAACACAATGCGAGCACACACACTTTTCAAAGGTACACTTTCGATGAGGCATTGAATTTCTTTAACTTCATGTGTCACTTCATTTCAAGCCAAATTGAGATATGTTGCACAGGTGAATTTCACCAAATTAACCCCTTTTTTGGGTGAAACCTGGAGCAAATATCATAAGAAATAGTCTATGAAATTTTGCTCTTTCCAATCACCAGTGCACTTGAAATAAAGAACTCAAGAAAACAAGGATAAATCGGAGTTCATACTCAACGATAGATACCACAATCTTCTTCGTTTGGTCCCTGACGCCTTGAGACGAATGGATTCAATCGAACAGAATCGGGTCGAGGTGAAGGAAAGAGAAGAATAACTTTGCAATTAGGGGACCCCAAAGTTCCCTAACCACTACTGCTAACTACTGCACACAAGTTAATGAGAATTATTGTAGTAAGCATGATCAAGAGCGACGTCCACCGAACTCGAGTGGTTCTTGTGGTTACCGAGAAAAAGTATAAGTCCTGGTTGTAGTGTCCCGCTTTGCGTAGGAACTATGTACAAGTGATATCATTTTGCTTGTTCAAGTGGAAGTCTTCCCGGAGAGTTCCCGATCGAACCACATGACTATTGATCCATGTGAGTGGGTAGAACAATATTCTCTGATTCTTGCATGCCTTAATAATGAATCTGAGTTTTCTACTGCTTGTTCTTAGAAGATAGTTGTATAAGAAGAATAATAGAACCTGACTCAGCATGCTAGATAAGAGAACTCGTATTGCTTGTCATTGAAACGAATTTGCTTGCCAAACTAGAGAACTTGAATGCTTGTCTAAGAAAGATAGAACTATTGTCATGCTAAGAAAAGATAAAAATATTGGATGCTTAATTACACGGACACCGCTATCGAACGAACCGCTGCCATGCTAATAAGAAAAGAGTAAAAGATTGATTGCACTTATCCTTGTATCATATGCTAAACTAGAGATAGAATTTGCATGCTAGATATATAGAACTATTCTTGCATGTTACTTGTTAAAAGAACTAGATTGCTTGAGTATGTTTCATTGATCGCATTGAAAAGAGATAGAACTGTTTGAACCACTTGTATCGTGTGCTATTGAACCTCTCGATTGAAAGAAAAAAGAAAGAAGATTGAACCTATCGAAACGATTGAACCTATCGAATGGATTGAACTAAAAGAACCTATCGACTCGATTGAAAGAAGAGAATGGAGGGCTCCGGCTCTATCGCTTGATATGATGTTTGCTTGTTTATGGACATGTACATTATATAGTCTTTTATCTGATAGAATCGCATGCATCGCATTGGTCTTTGGACAACTTGTGCACAAGATAATGTCTCTCGAACGGATTCCTGGGACACTGTAAATCGTTCTTCCCGGGAGAGATAATCGAAACACCATGAGGCTTGTAGTCCTCACGATTGGGGGGGTGTCATGTCTAATAGTGAGCCTAGCTTGTAGTCCCAGCTGCTGCTATTCATGAGAAAGTAGACTCATGAACCATCATTGTCACGCCCCAGTCCCAAAATGACGAGGGACTGAGCACGTGAGCAATGGCCAGCAGCACGCACTGATGGACAACTCAATTTACTGGATCCATCAGGGCATGCTTAAGCTGTAGTCTAGCCATAAAATGTTACAAGTCTCAGGTATTTCTAATCTCATCCACAGAATAAACACAGATTAATTGCTAGAATAATGCAATAGAAATAAATAAGCAATAAATAAGATTATCTCGGGAAACAATTCGAGAATTAGTCTGTTACATTCAGAGGAAAATAGATAGGAAATAAATGATAAAAATGGAAATACTGCGTAGATGAAGCCGGTGCTCAGGAGAAATCTTCGGCCAATATCTCGTTCTCTGTTCCGGGTTCTGCTCCAAGGAGTGCTCTTGTACCGTACACCTCGGGGTAGTTCTCCTCGGCTATACCTGGGGACATAGTTCATTCCAGGTCCTCAGGGGACATAACAAGGTACAGAAAATACAAGCCAAAATATATGTAGTGCAGCAATAATAAAACAGCAGGGTAAATATGTAAACCAGCTAGTGATATGCAAGTGAGAGTTTTAGTCATACTCAGGCTGAGACTACTACAGGATCAGTGTTGAAGAAACCATAGCAGTATTTTCTCGAAGGGCCCGTAAGGAACCAAAGCTCTGTATCAGAGTCTAAGGCACCGCCAGATAAAAGTATTTATATTATATTATATTCAGCCTTAATATGATAATACTCTCCCCACCCCATAAAATCTTACGTCACAGTTCCAGAAATATCAGGTACAAGTCACGCAAGTTTGAACTAATACAATGAGTCAGGCTAGAATCTAAGCATGTAAACTAGAAATAACATAAAAATATAGCCTATACGGAATCACCAGGTATATCTCAGGCAATTCCGTCACATGAAGAGTGTCAGGTGTCCTGGGTTGAGCAGTTAAACAAGTTTTCATATGAATCTACAATAAATCAAGTAAAATACTATAACTAGAAATATCTGAGAATTTGCAAGCTCTACTTGCCCACTGATGTATAACTAAGTCCAGGAAATAGGTAGCACAGCTGCAAGTTTTGGCAAGGTACACTTGCCTGTGGTTCCGGCCCTGTTTGCAGTTCTGACTTCGGCGGAAATTGCAGGCGGTACTCCGGTTGCTGTAACAAACATCACCATCAGATCCAAAAAATATCAATCAGCTAGAAACGCCTATCCTTGGGTCCAATTTGGAGACAAGGGCAAAAACGGCAGTTTTGGGCCAAAACGGGGTCCATCGGTGGGCCCGTTTTGCACCGAAAAACGCGTCAGGGTCAATGGTCTCTAAATTAACCAAAATTAGTGTCAACAGGTCAGGAACGATGATACGAACCCAACGGAAATTTCAGAATTGGATTCCGATGAACCGATCACAAAATCGTCCGTCGAGCGGGGCTTGTGGGGCCCACGACACGCGATTTTGTCAACGTTCTCAGAATCGAAACAAACTTGACCCACAGGACCAGCGTATTGCTACGAGTCCGATGGCACAAGTTTCGTCTCGATCCGACGTGTGTACACAAAGTTAGGGCGCATTCCAGAAAGTACGGATACGGGGCGATGTCCGCGGATACGCGTTGATCCCGGTGTGTACGCACACCCGAATCAGCTTCTGTAAAATCCTACACGTCCGTATCGATGACGCGCACGTATCTGTGAAGACCGCGCGCGACCAAGTCGTCCCGTTTGGCGGGGCGTACTCGGTTCCGGGGTGAAACAGGGTCTGATTTTTCCTGTTTTTGGATCGCGGTGTGCGATCACCACAGGACGCGATGTCCCGAACGGTTTGTCCGGGCACCGAGAGGGTCATACAGGCTTCGCAACACAATTTGCGGAACCAAAAACAGAGCTACGAACAAAAAGTTATAAGTACCTGAAGGGGACCCAAAAAACAGGGTCGAATCGTGTCCGACACGTGTCGGACACGCGATTTCGAAGAATTAGGGTTAGGGTTTGGGCACACTGGCCGAGCTCCGGCGGGGGGCAGAGCGCTGGGGGCCGGGGCAACGGCGAGGCACGCGGCGGCACGCCGTGGGACGGTGGCGGAGGCGCTGGCTGTCGGCGGCGGCGCCGGAGCGGCGGCTGCTGACTGTTGCTACTACTACTATCGCGGGGTAGGCCGGAGCGGGTGAAGGAGGAGGAGGAGGAGGAGAGGGGCCGTCGGCGGGGGCTGCAGCGGCGGCGCTAGGGCAAGGCGGGGCGGCGCGGCGTCGGGCTGAGCGGCGAGGTGGCGGTGGCGGCGAGTGGTGGAGTGAGGCCGAGAGGGGGAACAGGGGGGTTTATATAGGGTGGCCGGAGGCTGGGGGGGGCCGAGACGGGCGGGGAGAGGGCGGAGACGTGGCCGCGGGGGAGGCGGGGCTCGCGGGGACGTGGCGGCCGGAAATCGCGATGAGCGGCGGAGAATGCGGGCGAGTGGGGGGGCTGGGTGAACGGGTCTGCCGGGTCGGGTTTGGGTCGGGTTCGGTCGGGCGGACCCGACCCGACCCGATAGGGGAGCGGGCTGGGCCGGCCCAACGGGCTGGGCTGGGCTCAGGGTTTGGGTTATAAAAATAATAATAATAATAATAATAATAATTAATAATTACATAATTAATTAATTAATTAATTAAATACTTTTTAGGTATTTAAAAATAGATCCGGGGCCCGATAAATTCCAGAAAAATTGTCCTAAGTCCAGTTTTTCATTTTACACCCAAAAATATTATTTTTATAATATTTTAATATCATTTATTGTCAATTAAAAATTATTGAATAATTAAAACCCTGTTGTTAAATTACAAAAAATTCCCAGAAAATTCCAGAAAATTGTGAAAAATCCAGTTTTTAAAATTTTAAAAAATTAGGGGATTTACAATCTACCCCCCTTAAGAGGATTGCGTCCTCGCAATCAAAGAATAACCGGTCAACAGAGATGACGCGGTCGCAAGCATTGTTTGAAAACACATCACAAGAGACTTCAGGGAAATACCGTCTCCCTAAAAATTGAAAGTTTACACTTTTCAGGAAATCTAGTTAAAACTATAACTTTTATGAAACCAGGTTGTTATTAACAAGTTGCAATTTACTAGGTTGGGGCTGAGGTCACGAACCAATAGGCACGAGCTACACAAGACTAAAAACGGAAAACTATGATTCACTTACTCGCATCGGCTTCCTGCACAGTCATCGCGTAAGCCTGCTCTCGTCCTTGAGGTAGATTTCTCTGCTGTTGCTGAGCTTGCTGGTAGGTTGCTGCTCGAGGTGCTGGTGGAGTTTATTGGTTCGCCCTTGGTGCTCCTTCTCTACGCTCAGGGCAGTCTCTCACTGCATGCTGTCTGGATCCGCAGCCTAAGCATAGTCCGAGTTTACGTCTACATTCCTTCTCGACATGGCCTATCTTGCCGCAGTGGTAACAGGTAGGAAGGTAGAAGGCTTTTGGTGCTGCTGCTGGTGGCGAGCTTATTTGTTGACGCTTTGCAGACTCCTCTTGTGCTGCTTTGGTTGATGCGGATGGGGACGACCGCTTCAGTCTGGTCTCTCTCTTGGTGACGCGCTCTATGCGTCGAGCCGCAGCAAGAACGTCCGAGTATGATGTTGGTGCGACGGACCCAATTAGTTTCTGCAGCTCAATGTTCAGTCCGTCGAAGAATTTCTCGACCTTCTCTTCCTCAGTCGGTATCAGGGTGGGGGCAAAATGGCTCAGACGAATGAATTCTGCATTGTACTCTTCCACCGTCATGGAGTCTTGAGTGAGGCGATTGAATTTTTCCCGCAGTTCTGATCGAGCGATGGCAGGAATGTACATCTCCTGGAAGAGTCTGGAGAACTCCTCCCAAGTGACTCGGTCTGGTCCGAGCCGTGTCTCTTCGGATAGCCACCAGTGATGGGCATTATCCGTCAATTGCATTCTGACGGCTGTCATCCAGCGTTCCCGTGGAAGCTCGGCTGCTTCAAGTTGATGCCGTATGTTGGTGAGCCACTCGTGAACTTCTGTGGGCTCCTCTTTTCCAGAAAAAGTGCGGGGCTTCAGTTGACGGAAGTCAGTGATTGAGCCTGTAGTTGGCCGTCGAGCTGGTAGGTTGGCCTGCCCCAGTGCAATTACGATGCTGTCCCTTAAGAAGTTAGCTTCGCGACGCTGAGCCTCGTGTTGAACTTGTTGCTGAGCTTGCATCATCGCGTAGATCATTTGGAATATTTGCTGCCCGTCGATCGGCTGTCCTGGTGGGAACACGGGCATTGGTGGGACGAACTGAGGCGGAGGTGGGATGTCATCGCGCCGAAGTCGGGAGGTAGGTTGACCTGCCTGCTGGCTCTGTTGAGTTGGTGGAACTCCTCCGACTGGTATCACTTCATCGTCATAGGTGACACCTGTAGCTTGGGGTGTTCCGACGGGAGTCTCGTTGCATTCTTGTGGATCAATTTCCCTGTATCCAAAATAACCAATAAGAGGCGCACAGGAATCAAGGCAAGATGCAAGTTCAAATTAGTTCGAGTACGATACAGATATCAAAAATGATTCAAGCAAGTGGATGAGATCCTAAAAACTTATCCTATCTTATTGCAGGCATGTTCGGTCCCTAAGTTGAAATCGAACAATTTAGTCGTAGACCTGCATGGGCCACCACAAAAACCATGTCACGTCCCAGTCCCAAAATGACGAGGGACTAAGCACGTGAGCAATGACCAGCAGCACGCACCGATGGACAACTCAATTTACTGGATCCATCAGGGCATGCTTAAGCTGTAGTCTAGCCGTAAAATGTTACAAGTCTCAGGTATTTCTAATCTCATCCACAGAATAAACACAGATTAATTGCTAGAATAATGCAATAGAAATAAATAAGCAATAAATAAGATTATCTCGGGAAATAATCCGAGAATTAGTCTGTTACATTCAGAGAAAAATAGACAGGAAATAAATGCTGAAAATGGAAATACTGCGTAGATGAAGCCGGTGCTCAGGAGAAATCTTCGGCCAATATCTCGTTCTTTGTTTCGGGTTCTGCTCCAAGGAGTGCTCCTGTACCGTACACCTCGGGGTAGTTCTCCTCGGCTATACCTGTGGACATAGTCCATTCCAGGTCCTCAGGGGACATAACAAGGTACAGAAAATATAAGCCAAAACATATGCAGTACAGCAATAATAAAATAGCAGGGTAAATATGTAAACCAGCTAGTGATATGCAAGTGAGAGTTTTAGTCATACTCAGGCTGAGACTACTACAGGATCAGTGTTGAAGAAACCATAGCAGTATTTTCTCGAAGGGCCCGTAAGGAACCAAAGCTCTGTATCAGAGTCTAAGGCACCGCCAGATAAAAGTATTTATATTATATTATATTCAGCCTTGATATGATAATACTCTCCCCACTCCATGAAATCTCACGTCACAGTTCCAGAAATATCAGGTACAAGTCACGCAAGTTTGAACTAATGCAATGAGTCAGGATAGAATCTAAGCATGTAAACTGGAAATAACATAAAAATGTAGCCTATACGGAATCACCAGGTATATCTCAGGCAATTCCGTCACATGAAGAGTGTCAGGTGTCCTGGGTTGAGCAGTTAAACAAGTTTTCATATGAATCTACAAGAAATCAAGTAAAATACTATAACCAGAAATATCTGAGAATTTGCAAGCTCTACTTGCCCACTAATGTATAACTAAGTCCAGGAAATAGGTAGCACAGCTGCAAGTTTTGGCAAGGTACACTTGCCTGTGGTTCCGGCCCTGTTTGCAGTTCTGACTTCGGCGGGAATTGCAGGGGGTACTCCGGTTGCTGTAACAAACATCACCATCAGATCCAAAAAATATCAATCAGCTAGAAACGCCTGTCCTTGGGTCCAATTTGGAGACAAGGGCAAAAATGGCAGTTTCGGGCCAAAACGGGGTCCACCGGTGGGCCCGTTTTGCACCGAAAAACACGTCAGGGTCAATGGTCTCCAAATTCACCAAACTTAGTGTCAACAGGTCAGGAACGATGATACGAACCCAACGGAACTTCCAGAATTGGATTCCGATGAGCCGATCACAAAATCGCCCGACGAGCGGGGCCTATGGGGCCCACGACACGCGATTTCGTCAACGTTCTCAGAATCGAACCAAACTTGACCCACAGGACCAGCGTATTGCTACGAGTCTGATAGCACAAGTTTCGTCTCGATCCGACGTGTGTACACAAAGTTAGGGCGCATTCCAGAAAGTACGGATACGGGACGATGTCCGCGGATACGCGTTGATCCCGGTATATTGTCGACTCAGTGAACCTGTTACCGATCGCCTATGCGTTCATGACTCCGCTGCCCTCGGACAATCTATGCGACTCTGTGGCTTAGAACTCTTGCCGCCAGCCAATGAACCATGGCCTTGTACGGGTGTGGCTCACGCTCGTGCGGCATCACGCCCGGATAGGTTAAGCGATCGTTCCGCGGGAGCGCTGGCGAGGGTGATTCCCGCCTAGCGGGAACGGCCGATTGCCTGCGGGAGATCGGGGCATGACAGGTTGGTATCAGAGCTTGGCTTCTATGCCTTTGGACTTTGATTCGATATCTCTGTTTCGACAGCTCGTTCGTAGGTTATGTGCACGCTCTCTCTCAATGCCTCGATGGGATGTTCCAACAATAAGTCTAAATACTTTCAAAAATGCGTTTTGATTGATATGATTGCTTGTCTGGTTGTATGCTGCGAGTGGCCTTTTTGCCAACCTGTGCGAACCCTTGAGAGTATCGCTAGTAGCTTGTCCGATTTTCACTAACCCTAAGTTTGGTTGAATGCATCTATTCGAGGGACACCTTGAACTAGCGCACCATCCAAGACTTAAGAAAAATATGAAACTCGAGTGCTAAGACTTCGCTATCACTGAGCTGGTTGACGTGTTCACGCTAGAGGGTACCTTCGAAAGTGCGCACGATCCAGTCTAAGCGATATGCTAATTTCGACGCTTGTGCAAGTGAAGATCCAAATGAACAAGTACAAACGACTTATCTAGGATTGCCTCAACCCTAGATTACTGCTTGTCCCTAGTAAGTCTCGAGGACGAGACTTTTTCTAAGTTGGGTAGGATGTAACATCCCGTTCCGCTCAAGCGGACTGCCGACTCAATCGGCAATAGTGCAACTGTCCCGACCCGCTTTGCCTCGATCAAGAAGCAAAGGATATCCAGACTTGTCCCTACAAGAATCCGGTTTGGACTTTCAGAGGCTCGCTCAGACGTATCGCTCTACCGAGGCGAATCATCGCTAAGGTGGGTGGCTACGGTGAACTTGTCTTTGCTTAGCCAGCACACATAAAACCTGGAATCATATATGCTAGTCGCTAGGTGAATCACCCTCTGCATGCTAATAAATCTAACGCACCTAGCTAAGGGAATAATCCCAACCTGTATTGCTATGCTAAAACATGGAAATGAAATACTGCTTATATTCAGACCCTCGCATGCTAAGTCCCTTAACAGTTTCATCTCTCGGACTACCTTCGGGCCCGAGCAAACGTGCTGATTATGTTCCTTAGAACGCATGCTTGTCTGCTTGATTGTTACCGTATTTTCATCCAAACCCTGGGAGACTACTACGTAGTCGTTCCGTGCCTGAATGTTCCTGCGAGTATCCGGGACCGTTAGGTCACCAGGCAGCCCCGAACCAGGGGAATGCATCAAGACAAGTTAATCACTGTACAGAATCATGATTCAAGCACCTCCTGTAATCGTGCACTACTGTACTACTGTTATACTGTTCTACTGTACCACTGTACCACTGTACTCCTGTTCTACAGTACTCGAGTATCTAGTGAAGGAGAAACTGGCCCTGACCCTGACCTGCATGTCGCGGACAACTCAGAAATGAGGCATAGTTCCACGGACGGTCTCCGGGGCACTGGGGCCGCTCCGATCCGGATGGAACTCCACTGTTTCAGCCAACTGTACTGGACGAGATAGTGTGCAGTACCTACCGTTCTTTAGCTGCATACCATCCGCTCCATGGCTGAACTTACTGTATAGTCTACTGTACTAAACGAGATGGCTTGTAGCAGCCACTGTACTTTCGTTACAAACTACTCTCGTTTAAGACTAGTGTCCATAATGGCTTTGCCAGCGACCGTGTTCATATAGATAAGTCATCCTCGCTTAGCGGCTATCCGCGTGCGAGTCACTGCATCGCATCAAGAACAACTAAACACCTGAACGATCATGTTAAAACGACCCTCATGTTTGCATATGCTTGCCTCCTGAATGTCTATACATGCCTCTGCTCGAATTTATACTGTTTGCCTCAATGTTTGCCTTGGACAGGGAAGGAGATGGTAAGTTGGTAAGTCTCGCCGTGTTTCCTCTAACATCGCACGGCGCACTGCCTGACACGTTAGGCTATTCAATGTTTGCATGAAACAGATCCTAAGGCAACTAGAAAGACAACTTAATAGTTGTGCACGAAACCTGTATTAAGTATTTGGATTTGTCGAGCGGGCGAGTAGCTTCCCCACCAGTGCATTCAATGTACTGATAATCCACCAGTTTGTATGCAGGGTGCGAGAGAACCTCGTTCGGTGCGAACGCCTCCTTCATGCGTGCTAAGGCCAGGAGTTCCCTCTGAAGCCTTGCAACGGTGCGTCCGGGACTGAAGCGCATATACAAGACATAATGTTGGAGCGTCGCCTGACCATCGCCTGTACATTCATTCCACAGTTGTAGCCATTTGACACGCTTTTACTATTTCAAAGAGAGAGGCTTGAGCGACTTGTAATCTCGGCTATACGCCGCCTGTAACACTTGTTCATATCAATAAAGAGATTACTTTACTTTGTTTCAATGCTTCCGCTATATTGTCGACTCAGTGAACCTGTTACCGATCGCCTATGCGTTCATGACTCCGCTGCACTCGGACAATCTGTGCGACTCTGTGGCTTAGAACTCTTACCGCCAGCCAATGAACCATGGCCTTGCACGGGTGTGGCTCACGCTCGTGCGGCATCACGCCCGGATGGGTTAAGCGATCGTTCCGCGGGAGCGCTGGCGAGGGTGATTCCCGCCTAGCGGGAACGGCCGATTGCCTGCGGGAGATCGGGGCATGACAGGTTGGTATCAGAGCCTGGCTTCTACGCCTTTGGACTTCGATTCGATATCTCTGTTTCGACAGCTCGTTCGTGGGTTATGTGCACGCTCTCTCTCAATGCCTCGATGGGATGTTCCAACAATAAGTCTAAATACTTTCAAAAATGCGTTTTGATTGATATGATTGCTTGTCTGGTTGTATGTTGCGAGTGGCCTTTGTGCCAACCTGTGCGAACCCTTGAGAGTATCGCTAGTAGCTTGTCCGATTTTCACTAACCCTAAGTTTGGTTGAATGCATCTATTCGAGGGACGCCTTGAACTAGTGCACCATCCAAGACTTAAGAAAAAGGTGAAACTCGAGTGCTAAGATTTCGCTATCACTGAGCTGGTTGACGTGTTCACGCTAGAGGGTACCTTCGAAAGTGCGCACGATCCAGTCTAAGCGATATGCTGCTTTCGACGCTTGTGCAAGTGAAGATCCAAATGAACAAGTACAAACGACTTATCTAGGATTGCCTCAACCCTAGATTACTGCTTGTCCCTAGTAAGTCTCGAGGACGAGACTTTTTCTAAGTTGGGTAGGATGTAACACCCCGTTCCGCTCAAGCGGACTGCCGACTCAATCGACAATAGTGCAACTGTCCCGACCCGCTTTGCCTCGATCAAGAAGCAAAGGATATCCAGACTTGTCCCTACAGGAATCCGGTTTGGACTTTCAGAGGCTCGCTCAGACGTATCGCTCTACCGAGGCGAATCATCGCTAAGGTGGGTGGCTACAGTGAACTTGTCTTTGCTTAGCCAGCACACATAAAACCTGGAATTATATATGCTAGTCGCTAGGTGAATCACCCCCTGCATGCTAATAAATCCAACGCACCTAGCTAAGGGAATAATCCCAACCTGTATTGCTATGCTAGAACATGGAAATGAAATACTGCTTATATTCAGACCCTCGCATGCTAAGTCCCTTAACGGTTTCATCTCTCGGACTACCTTCGGGCCCGAGCAAACATGCTGATTATGTTCCTTAGAACACATGCTTGTCTGCTTGATTGTTACCGTGTTTTCATCCAAACCCCGGGAGACTACTACGTAGTCGTTCCGTGCCTGAATGTTCCTGCGAGTATCCGGGACCGTTAGGTCACCAGGCAGCCCCGAACCAGGGGAATGCATCAAGACAAGTTAATCACTGTACAGAATTATGATTCAAGCACCTCCTGTAATCGTGCACTACTGTACTACTGTTATACTGTTCTACTGTACCACTGTACCACTGTACTCCTGTTCTACAGTACTCGAGTATCTAGTAAAGGGGAAACTGACCCTGACCCTGACCTGCATGTCGCGGACAACTCGGAAACGAGACATAGTTCCACGGACGGTCTCCGGGGCACTGGGGCCGCTCCGATCCGGATGGAACTCCACTGTTTCAGCCAACTGTACTGGACGAGATAGTGTACAGCACCTACCGTTCTTTCGCTGCATACCATCTGCTCCATGGCTGAACTTACTGTATAGTCTACTGTACTAAACGAGATGGCTTGTAGCACCCACTGTACTTTCGTTGCAAACTACTCTCGTTTAAGACTAGTGTCCATAATGGCTTTGCCAGCGACCGTGTTCATATAGATAAGTCATCCTCGTTTAGCGGCTATCCGCGTGCGAGTCACTGCATCGCATCAAGAACAACTAAACACCTGAACGATCATGCTAAAACGACCCTCCTGTTTGCATATGCTTGCCTCCTGAATGTCTATACATGCCTCTGCTCGAATTTATACTGTTTGCCTCAATGTTTGCCTTGGACAGGGAAGGAGATGGTAAGTTGGTAAGTCTCGCCGTGTTTCCTCTAACATCGCACGGCGCACTGCCTGACACGTTAGGCTATTCAATGTTTGCATAAAACTGATCCTAAGGCAACTAGAAAGACAACTTAATAGTTGCGCACGGAACCTGTATTACGTGTTTGGATTTGTCGAGCGGGCGAGTAGCTTCCCCACCAGTGCATTCAATGTACTGATAATCCACCAGTTTGTATGCAGGGTGCGGGAGAACCTCGTTCGGTGCGGACGCCTCCTTCGTGCGTGCTAAGGCCAGGAGTTCCCTCTGAAGCCTTGCAACGGTGCGTCCGGGACTGAAGCGCATATACAAGACATAATGTTGGAGCGTCGCCTGACCATCGCCTGTACATTCATTCCACAGTTGTAGCCATTTGGCACGCTTTTACTGTTTCAAAGAGAGAGGCTTGAGCGACTTATAATCTCGGCTATACGCCGCCTGTAACACTTGTTCATATCAATAAAGAGATACTTTACTTTGTTTCAATGCTTCCGCTATATTGTCGACTCAGTGAACCTGTTACCGATCGCCTATGCGTTCATGACTCCGCTGCACTCGGACAATCTGTGCGACTCTGTGGCTTAGAACTCTTGCCGCCAGCCAATGAACCATGGCCTTGCACGGGTGTGGCTCACGCTCGTGCGGTATCTCGTCCGGATGGGTTAAGCGATCGTTCCGCGGGAGCGCTGGCGAGGGTGATTCCCGCCTAGCGGGAACGGCCGATTGCCTGCGGGAGATCGGGGCGTGACAGGTTGGTATCAGAGCCTGGCTTCTACGCCTTTGGACTTCGATTCGATATCTCTGTTTTGACAGCTCGTTCGTGGGTTATGTGCACGCTCTCTCTCAATGCCTCGATGGGATGTTCCAACAATAAGTCTAAATACTTTCAAAAATGCATTTTGATTGATATGATTGCTTGTCTGGTTGTATGCTACGAGTGGCCTTTGTGCCAACCTGCGCGAACCCTTGAGAGTATCGCTAGTAGCTTGTCCGATTTTTACTAACCCTAAGTTTGGTTGAATGCATCTATTCTAGGTACGCCTTGAACTAGTGCACCATCCAAGACTTAAGAAAAATGTGAAACTCGAGTGCTAAGACTTCGCTATTACTGAGCTGGTTGACGTGTTCACGCTAGAGGGTACCTTCGAAAGTGCGCACGATCCAATCTAAGCGATATGCTGATTTCGACGCTTGTGCAAGTGAAGATCCAAATGAACAAGTACAAACGACTTATCTAGGATTGCCTCAACCCTAGATTACTGCTTGTCCCTAGTAAGTCTCGAGGACGAGACTTTTTCTAAGTTGGGTAGGATGTAACACCCCGTTCCGCTCAAGCGGACTGCCGACTCAATCGGCAATAGTGCAACTGTCCCGACCCGCTTTGCCTCGATCAAGAAGCAAAGGATATCCAGACTTGTCCCTACAGGAATCCGGTTTGGACTTTCAGAGGCTCGCTCAGACGTATCGCTCTACCGAGGCGAATCATCGCTAAGGTGGGTGGCTACGGTGAACTTGTCTTTGCTTAGCTAGCACACATAAAACCTGGAATCATATATGCTAGTCGCTAGGTGAATCACCCCCTGTATGCTAATAAATCCAACGCACCTAGCTAAGGGAATAATCCCAACCTGTATTGCTATGCTAGAACATGGAAATAAAATACTGCTTATATTCAGACCCTCGCATGCTAAGTCCCTTAACGGTTTCATCTCTCGGACTACCTTCGGGCCCGAGCAAACGTGCTGATTATGTTCCTTAGAACGCATGCTTGTCTGCTTGATTGTTACCGTGTTTTCATCCAAACCCCGGGAGACTACTACGTAGTCGTTCCGTGCCTGAATGTTCCTGCGAGTATCCGGGACCGTTAGGTCACCAGGCAGCCCCGAACCAGGGGAATGCATCAAGACAAGTTAATCACTGTACAGAATTATGATTCAAGCACCTCCTATAATCGTGCACTACTGTACTACTGTTATACTGTTCTACTGTACCACTATACCACTGTACTACTGTACCACTGTACTCCTGTTCTACAGTACTCGAGTATCTAGTGAAGGGGAAACTGACCCTGACCTGCATGTCGCGGACAACTCGGAAATGAGGCATAGTTCCACGGACGGTCTCCGGGGCACTGGGGCCGCTCCGATCCGGATGGAACTCCACTGTTTCAGCCAACTGTACTGGACGAGATAGTGTGCAGCACCTACCGTTCTTTCGCTGCATACCATCCACTCCATGGCTGAACTTACTGTATAGTCTATTGTACTAAACGATATGGCTTGTAGCACCCACTGTACTTTCATTGCAAACTACTCTCGTTTAAGACTAGTGTCCATAATGGCTTTGCCAGCGACCGTGTTCATATAGATAAGTCATCCTCGCTTAGCGGCTATCCGCGTGCGAGTCACTGCATCGCATCAAGAACAACTAAACACATGAACGATCATGTTAAAACGATCCTCCTGTTTGCATATGCTTATCTCCTGAATGTCTATACATGCCTCTGCTCGAATTTATACTGTTTGCCTCAATGTTTGCCTTGGACAGGGAAGGAGATGGTAAGTTGGTAAGTCTCGCCGTGTTTCCTCTAACATCGCACGGCGCACTGCCTGACACGTTAGGCTATTCAATGTTTGCATGAAACTGATCCTAAGGCAACTAGAAAGACAACTTAATAGTTGCGCACGGAACCTGTATTACGTGTTTGGATTTATCGAGCGGGCGAGTAGCTTCCCCACCAGTGCATTCAATGTACTGATAATCCACCAGTTTGTATGCAGGGTGCGGGAGAACCTCGTTCGGTGCGGATGCCTCCTTCGTGCGTGCTAAGGCCAGGAGTTCCCTCTGAAGCCTTGCAACGGTGTGTCCGGGACTGAAGCGCATATACAAGACATAATGTTGGAGCGTCGCCTGACCATCGCCTGTACATTCATTCCACAGTTGTAGCCATTTGGCACGCTTTTACTGTTTCAAAGAGAGAGGCTTGAGCGACTTGTAATCTCGGCTATACGCCGCCTGTAACACTTGTTCATATCAATAAAGAGATTACTTTACTTTGTTTCAATGCTTCCGCTATATTGTCGACTCAGTGAACCTGTTACCGATCGCCTATGCGTTCATGACTCCGCTGCACTCGGACAATCTGTGCGACTCTGTGGCTTAGAACTCTTGCCTCCAGCCAATGAACCATGGCCTTGCACGGGTGTGGCTCACGCTCGTGCGGTATCACGCCCGGAATGGTTAAGCGATCGTTCCGCGGGAGCGCTGGCGAGGGTGATTCCCGCCTAGCGGGAACGGCCGATTGCCTGCGGGAGATCGGGGCGTGACAGAGGAGAGGGGCCGTCGGCGGGGGCTACAGCGGCGGCGCTGGGGCGAGGCGGGGCGGCGCGGCGTCGGGCTGAGCGGCGAGGTGGCGGTGGCGGCGAGTGGTGGAGTGAGGCCGAGAGGGGGAACGGGGGGGTTTATATAGGGTGGCCGGAGGCTGGGGGGGCCGAGATGGGCGGGGAGAGGACGGAGACGTGGCCGCGGGGGAGGCAGGGCTCGCGGGGACATGGCGGCCGGAAATCGCGGCGGGCAGCGGAGAATGCGGGCGAGTGGGGGGGCTGGGTGAACGGGTCTGCCGGGTCGGGTTTGGGTCGGGTTCGGTCGGGCGGACCCGACCCGACCCGATAGGGGAGCGGGCTGGGCCGGCCCAACGGGCTGGGCTGGGCTCAGGGTTTGGGTTATAAAAATAATAATAATAATAATAATAAATAATAATTACATAATTAATTAATTAAATAATAAAATACTTTTTAGGTATTTAAAAATAGGTCCGGGGCCCGATAAATTCAAAAAAAATTGCCCTAAGTCCAGTTTTTCATTTTACACCCAAAAATATTATTTTCATAATATTTTAATATCATTTATTGTCAATTAAAAATTATTGAATAATTAAAATCCTGTTGTTAAATTACAGAAAATTCTCAGAAAATTTCAAAAAATTGTGAAAAATTCAGTTTTTAAAATTTTGAAAAATCAGGGGGTTTACAATCATGTAGTTAGGGTGCATGCTAGATTTACCTTCTTGCATACCTAACTGTTTAATGCAAAGACGGACAGAAAAAGAGAGCCTTATTCATATATATGCATATGTTGCTAACTTGTATGTCTGCTGCAGGGATAACCGTTCAGCCATGGGTAAGGATCACTGAATAAGTAATCACTTATATTTTCTTATGTCCCTTATCATTTATGCTAAATATGATACATCTGTTTTACTTGAATATGTTGCTGCCCCTATTGCATCAAATTGAATAGTCCACTTGAAATGCTTGTCTTGATAAAAGATGAATAGTCCACTAGAGATAACCTTTGTTTCTAAGAGACTGAATATGGCCCACAATACATGATGCGCACTGCACGATAGAACACGGCCTTTATAGCCTGCTTGTATGTATTGAATATGCAAACTAGTTTCAAAGCTATGTTTTCAAAAAGATGTAAACTGACTATAATCCTGAGCTGCATGAAATAAACTTAGGTAAAAGTATCAAGATCACTAATGTAATATTTTGCCACATGATTACTTAGTATGGGTTTCAGGGAGTGTTACTTCTGTTCGTTGATTTTATACTCACTAGTACTTTCTCCAAAGTGCTGACCTACCAACAGTTTGCTTTTCGTAGGTGTTGGATCGTCCGAGGAAGCGATAGCCGTGCCTCATCCCCAGAACCCAAAAATCTGGAGTGGATACCTTGAGCCATATCGAGATTGCTTTGAGCTGCTTTTGTATAGATGGACATAATTTATGGAACAGTGTCATTTTAATTGAGAGAAAGAGAGCTTGAGCGAACTGTAACCTCGGCCAAGCGCCGCTTGTAACACTTTTGTTTATTAATAAAGATGCTTATTTCTTTATGCCATTGTATTCTTTATTTTTCTGCAATATTTGTCGCTGCTTCCGTTTTGAATAGCTTACTTGTCCTTGTTAAAGCTTTGGCCTTTTGCAAGCTCAAATTAGGCTTATACGGCATCGCGTCTAAGCGAGGACGATCGATTCCGTAGGGACCAAGCAAGGACGAATGGCCCCCCTGCGGGACCGGGGAATGACATAATGGTATCAGAGCTGCTCGATTATTTGCCCATTACGTTGCCTTCGACTCAGAGATGTGTCCGATATTATGCTATAATGAGCGTTCCATACAATAAGTCCGTAAATATTCTCAAAGTTGCCGGCAAAAGTTTTCTGGATTTATTTTATTGCTTGAGATGTGATTTGTGAATTCTGATTCCTAGAGTTTTCGATTGAGGATTGAGAGGAATGAGGACTATCGCTGCTCTAGATATCGAAAGTTTGTCCTTGAAGTTTCGAGGACAAAACTTTTTATTGGTGGGGAAGTATGTAGTACCTCGCTTCGTGTAGGCACTATGTACAAGTGATTTCGCTTTGCATGCTCGAGTAGAAGTCTTCTCGGAGAGTTTCCGATCGAACCACAAGACGATTGATCTATGTGAGTGGGCAGAACGACATTCTCTGATTCTTACATGCCTTAATAATAAATCTAAGTTTTCTACTGCTTGTTCTAAGAAGACAGTTTTATAAGAAGAATAATAGAACCTGACTCTGCTTGCTAGATAAGAGAACTCGTATTGCTTGACATTGAAACGAATCAGCTTATCTAACTAGAGAACTTGAATGCTTGTCTAAGAAAGATAGAACCATTGCCATGCTAATAAAAGATAGAAATGTTGCATGTTTAATTTTACGAACACCACTATCGAACGAACCGCTGCCATGCTAATAAGAAAAGAGTAAAAGATTGCTTGCACTCATCCTTGTATCATATGATAAACTAGAGATAGAATTTGTATGCTAGATATATAGAACTGTTCTTGCCTGTTACTTATTAAAAGAACTTGATTGCTTGAGTATGTTTCATTGATCGCATTAAAAAGAGATAAAACTGTTTAAACCACTTATATAGTGTGTTATTGAGCCTCTCGATTGAAAGAAGAAAGAAAGAAGATTGAACTTATCAAAATGATTAAACCTCTCAAAATGATTGAACCTATCGAATGGATTGAACTAAAAGAACCTATCGACTCGATTGAAAGAAGAGAATGGAGGGCTTTCGCTCTATCGCTTGATATGATGTTTGCTTATTTATGGACATGTGCATTATATAGTCTTTTATCTGATAGAATCGCATGCATCGTATTGGTCTTTGGATAACTTGTGCATAAGGCAATGTCTCTCGAATGGATTCCTGGGGCACTAGAAATCGTTCTTCCCGGGGGAGATAATCGAAATACCCTGAGGCTTGTAGTCCTCACGATTAGGGGGGTATCTTGTCTAATAGTGAGCATGGGCTTGTAGTCCCAACTGCTGATATTCATGAGGAAGTAGACTCATGGACCAACATGTAGTTAGGCGCATGCTAGGTTTACTTTCTGGCATACTTAACTATTTGATGCAGAGATGGATAGGAAAAGAGAGCCTTATTCATATATATGCATATGTTGCTAACTTGTATGTCTGATGCAGGGATAACCGTTCGGCCATGGGTAAGGATCACTAAATAAGTGATCAATTATATTTTCTTATGTCCCTTATCATTTATGCTAAATATGATACATCTGTTTTACTTGAATATGTTGCTGCCCCTATTGCATCGAATTGAATAGTCTACTTGAAATGCTTGTCTTGATTCGAGATGAATAGTCCACTAGAGATAACTTTGTTCCTAAGAGATCAAATATGGCTCACAATACATGTTGTGCACTGCAAGATAGAACACGGCCTTTATAGCTTGCTTGTATGTATTGAATATGCAAACTGTTTTCAAAGCTATATTTTTAAAAAGATATAAACTGACTATAATCCTGAGCTGCATGAAATAAACTTAAATAAAAGTAGCAAGATCACTAGTAATATAATATTTTACCACATGCTTACTTATTGTGGGTTTCAGGGAGTGTTGTTTCTGTTCGTTGATTTTATACTCACCAGTACTTTCTCTAAAGTGCTGACCCATCAACAGTTTGCTTGTTCGCAGGTGTTGGATCATCTTAGGAAGCGATAACCGTGCCTCATCCCCAGGACCCAAAAATCTGGAGTCGATGTCTTGAGCTGTATCGAGATTGCTTTGAGCTGCTTTTGTATAGAGGGACATAATGTATGGAACAGTATCATTATAATCGAGAGAAAGAGAGCTTGAGCAAACTGTAACCTCGGCTAAGCATCGCTTGTAACACTTTTGTTTATCAATAAAGATGCTTGTTTCTTTATACCATTGTGTTCTTTACTTTTCTGCAATATGTGCCGCTACTTCCGTTTTGAATAGCTTACTTGTCCTTGTTCAAGCTTTGGCTTTGTGTAAGCGCAAATTAGGCTTGCACGACATCGCGCCCAAGCGAGGAAAATCGGTTCCATAGGGACCAAAAGAGGACAAACGGCCCCCCTGTGGGACCGGGGTATGACACTGGCTCGATGGCAGAAGATCATTGGATCGAGCTAGGGAGCATATTATTCCTTCCATTTATAAATGGTGGGAGTTGGGGACAGTGGGCTCAAAGGCATCCAACGTACACAAAGTCCTAAATGTTACGTCAAAACCCGAAGGTTAGGCCAGAAATTCAAAAAAAAAAGAGCAAAGTCCAAATTAATCAAAAGCGACGTCCAACGGAATTGATATATTGGTGTTGTTTCCTTTGGACTAGTAAAAATAGTCCCATATTGGCTACACCACCAAGTGGGTATCTCAGTATAATACTTTATATGAGTTGAGGTGTGCACATGGGGTATGGTGGGGTACATGTGTTCCATGTGGGGGTATTTTCTTAGGAGGAAAAAGGATTAACTCCTCAATAAAAGCATTTATGCTTTTTGTCATGCTCTTGGAAATATTTTCATAGAAGCTAAGACCCAAAGGGACTTAGCGACTCAGACTCAATGGCGCAAAGTGGCGCTTTATTGGCGGAGTTTGAACTTAGTATCGGCGCAGGCGCTTGTGCACATTTGATGCGCTCTTATGCGCGGCCGCATGGGCTACGACATGCGCTGTCGCATGTCCTGCTAGGGATATATTTGAACGGTTATGGAAAGATATTGTCTGTTATTCATATCCATTTTTTATGGAATTTGAAATTAATTCGTGCCTATCTTTTAGGGATTCATAATTAATTTGTTCCTATCTTTCCATAACTGAAGGATGGCTAGGATTTTTACCCTCTCTCTATAAATACTCTCTTCGTGCCTCTTTAAGAACTTACTTCAAAAATTAGGAGACGAAGAGAGTTGCTGCTGTCACCACCGTTGGAGTCTAGCGAGTTCAGACAGAGGTGACAGCGAGCATTCCAGAAGTTCTTCGTGAACTTGCTGGTTCCTAAAAGCAGATCGTGTGGAGGGTGAATCTTGCTTTGACCAACGGTGATCTTTATCACCCCAACAAGCAAAGTCTCTTCTTCTTATTCCTCCTCTCTTCTGTGAGTTGTAACTATGTTCTATCTGTTTACAAATGCGATTGCAAGGAAGAATAAGAGGTTCCTTTTCTAGTTATTGTTGTAACAGTAGGTTGTAACAGGATCCTTCTACATAGTTCTTCGTAGATATCGAGAATAGTCAGAGTGGGAACTTTTGTGTGAACCTCTGATCTCGACCACATAGTTTTCCATCATTGATTTAGCCTTGGGAATAACAATCTCAAAGCAAGATCCGAGAAAGATGGAGAACAACCGCGCAAAACTTTTCGATATAAGTTTTAACAAATTTGAGAAGTTTGATGAAAATTATTACAACGCTTGGAAGAGGAAGGTCTGTCTTAATCTTTAACTCACAGAGGTGGACTACATTCTGACAAAACCAGAGCCAATTATTCCATATGGTGATGATGCTACTATTCGGACCATTGCTACTGCAATTGCTAAGCAGAATAAGTGGAGAAGAGACAACAACATTTGCAAGCTGTTGATTCTGTAAGTTGTTGATTCTGAACTCCATGGAGGATACTCTGGCGGAGCCATAGACGGACCATGCTAAGGTCGTCTGGGAGTCTCTAGACAAGCATTACAAGGCGAATGAGAACCGCAATAAGATACATGTGAATAAAAAATTTTGGAACATGTGATTTGAAGACGACAAGACTATATTGCCTCAAGTCAAGGAGCTTCTCAAGTTACGTCAAAAATTTAAGCATGATGGCATGCCCCTAAATGACGCCTTTATCGTAGGGGGTATTGCGGCCAAGCTACCGCATGGATGGAGAAATTTTATCTCGGACATGCACATGAAGAAGATACAAATTAGCCTTGATTAGTTACTGCACAACATCCATGTTAAAGATAAGTTGATGGCTCAAAACAAAGTAGACACGTTGTCCAAGCAGTTGGCAAAAGCCAACTTGGTGCATGCGGATGACTCCAAAGGGAAGCATAAGGCTTCTCAATACAAGAAAAAGGACTTCAACTATCTCAAGGTGAAGTCGGCTTCGTTAAAGTCGAAGCCAAAGCCCAAGTCAAAAGTGACTTGCTTTAATTGTGGCAAGAAGGGCCACTACCGGAGAGACTGCAGATCTAAACCCGAACAAACAAAGCAAGGTGAGCCTAACAAGGTTGTTATGATTGCGCAGGTTGTGACAGCTGGTGATGATGCTACTGTTTGGACCATTGCTACTGCAATTGCTAAGCAGAACAAGTGGAGAAGAGACAACAATATTTGTAAGCTGTTGATTCTGCAAGCTGTTGATTCTGAACTCCATGGAGGATACTCTGGCGGAGCCATAGACGGACCATGCTAAGGTCGTTTGGGAGTATCTAGACAAGCATTACAAGGCGGATGAGAACCGCAATAAGATACATGTGACTAAAAATTTTTGGAACATGCGATTTGAAGACGACAAGACTATATTGCCTCAAGTCAAGGAGCTTCTCAAGTTACATCAAAAATTTGAGGATGATGGCATGCCCCTAAATGACGCCTTTATCGTAGGGGGTATTGCGGCTAAGCTACCGCATGGATGGAGCAATTTTATCTCGGACATGCACATAAAGAAGATACAAATTAGCCTTGATCAGTTACTGCACAACATCCATGTTAAAGATAAGTTGATGGCTCAAAACAAAGTAGACACGTTGTCCAAGCAGTTGGCAAAAGCCAACTTGGTGCATGTAGCTGACTCCAAAGGGAAGCATAAGGCTTCTCAATACAAGAAGAAGGACTTCAACCATCTCAAGGTGAAGTCAGCTTCGTTAAAGTCGAAGCCAAAGCCCAAGTCAAAAGTGACTTGCTTTAATTGTGGCAAGAAAGGCCACTACCGGAGAGACTGTAGATCTAAACCCGAACAAACAAAGCAAGGTGAGCCTAACAAGGTTGTTATGATTGCACAAGTTGTGACGGCTGGTGTTGACACTGACTGGTGGGTGGACACAGGCGCATTATGCCATGTTTGCTCGAAGAAGGAGTTATTTACCACCTACAAGCCTACAAATGAGAAGGTCATGGTGGAAAACCAGGCACAAGCTGAAGTACTTGGGACTAGAATGGTGGTACTGAATCTGACTTGGGGAAGTCACTGACACTTCAGGATGTGAAGCACGTACTGGTAATAGCCAAGAATCTGGTCTCAGAAAGTCTGTTTTGCAACGCTGGCATGAGGATGGACATCAATGCTGGACAGATGGTGATGTCGCATAAAGGAACATACTTCGGAATGGTGATGTCGAATAAAGGAACATACTTCGAAAAAGTATTTTGTACCGAAGGGATGTTCAAACTTCAGCTTGTAACTCTTGCAAACAACATTAATGCAGTCTCTTCTTCTAGTTATTCTCTTGAGTTATGGCATAATAGACTAGGACATATTCATTGTAAAAAGATAAACAAGATGTCTCGTCTAGGGATTATCTTCAAATATGGGGGTAAGAATATGGAGAAGTGTGACGTCTGTGCATAGACAAAGATCACAAAAAAATTATTCAAATGGGTTAACTGAAGTACAGATCTTCTTGAGTTGGTGCACTCAGATATCTGTGACTTCAAAATATTTTTCCATAAAGGCCAGGATGAAGTATTTTATTACATTCATCGATGACTACTCGAAGTATGTGTTTGTCTATCTGCTCAAGTCAAAAGATGAAGCATTCAAGAAGTTCAAGGAGTTTAGGGCTGAGGCTGAACGTCAAACAGGGCAACAACTCAAGTGACTAAGAAGTTATTGAGGCAGAGAGTATAGGTCTATTGAATTCCATCGTTCTGCAAAGAACATGGAATTATCAATGAGACAACTGCTCCGTATTCTCCTCAATCAAATGAAGTAGCTGAAAGGAAGAACAGGACATTGACAGAGATGATGAACTTAATGTTGTTAACTGCAGGTCTTCCAAACTTCTTCTGGGGAGAAGTTGCGCTTACAGCTACGTTTATTCTGAATAGAGTATCATACGCAACTTTTAATGTCACTCCTCATGAACTCTGGTTCAAAGTCAAACCCAACTTAAATTTTATTCCAGTGTGGGGGTGCATGGCGTATGTAAAGCTTCCGGACTTGAAGATTCAGAAGTTGGGTACGTAGACTACAAAGATCATCTTCTTGGGATATGCTGAAAAGAGTGATGCTCGAAGGTTTCTTGATATTGAGTCAAATCATATTTATCGAATCTCGTAACGCAGAATTCTTTGAAGATAAGTTTGCAAACCATAAGAACATTACTATCGCGAATATTTTGGAGAATAGTGTGAGTGCACAGGAGAGCAACACTTATAATAAAGATGTAGTCCAAGATGAAGTTGTCATTAGAGAGACAAAGTTTGAACCAGAACTCAAAGAGTTGAGGTCTAAGCGAGTAAGGAGACACAAGGACTTCGGAGATAATTTGTTTACCTATCATGTGGAAGCAGATCCGCTTACCTATGATGAGGCGATGAAGACCAGAGATGCTTTCTTCTGGAAGGAGGCTATCAATGATGAGTATGATTCAATAACCTCCAACAACACTTGGGTGTTGGTCGATCTACCTGAAGGAGCAAAACCGATCGGATGCAAGTAGATCTTCAAGAAGAAGATGAATTGTTGACAAGTTCAAGGCAAGACTGGGTGCTAAGGAGTTTTCTTAGAAGCAGGAGATCGACTACTTCAACACATATGCTTCAGTAGCACGGATAACGACCATCAGGATGTTGATTGCTCTAAATGCAATTCACAAGCTATTCATTCATCAAAATGATGTTAAGACAACATTCCTGAATAATGAATTGACCGAAGAGATTTACATGCAACAGCCAAAAAGATTGGTCATCAAAGGACTTGAAGACAAAGTCTGCAAGTTGGTAAAATTATTATACGGTCTGAAGCAAGCTCCCAAGATATGGCAAGAGAAGTTTGATAAAGCCATAAGATCAAACGGCTACAGGGTCAGTGAAACTGACAAGTGCGTTTACACTAAGTTCGCTGACGGGAGAGGAGTCATTATTTGTCTATACGTGGATGACATATTAATCCTGGATACGGATCTAGCATGTGTCACTGAGACAAAGAAGTTTCTCTCATCTAAGTTCAGTATGAAGGACTTAGGGAAAGTTGATGCTATCCTGGGGATAAAGATCATCCGGACAGACACTGGAGTGGCGCTGTCACAGTCTTATTATATCAAGAAGATGCTCATACGCTATGGATATCATGATCTTCCAAGGATCGATAATCCGTACAGATGTGACAAGAAGCTGAAACCAAATCCAAGGGAAAGTGTCAGGCAGACGGAGTACTCAAGCGTCATAGGGAGTCTGATGTATGCAATAACTGCCACTAGGCCTGACATAGCTATCGTCGTGGGGATGCTGAGTCGGTTCACAAGTAATCCAGGAATGGACCACTGGAAAGCTATGAAGAGAGTGATAAGATATCTTAAGTGGAATCAGAAGTATGCACTGTACTATAGTAGTTATCCGACAGTGGTGGAAGGCTTCAGTGATGCAAGCTGGTGTTCAGAAGTAAAGAGCGAAATATCCACATGAGGATACGTCTTCTCCATGGGTGGAGCTGTTATATCGTGAAAGTCGAAGAAACAGACAATGCTCTCTCATTCCTCGATGGAATCTTAGTTCTATGCACTAGAAGTTGCAGCAGATAAAGCAGAGTGGCTTCAGGAGCTCATGTATGATCTATAAGTGGTGGGTGCACAGATTTTAGTGGTGCTGATTTATTGTGGCAACCAAGCGACTGTAGCGGTAGCATCAAATGATCTCTTCAATGGAAAGAAGAGGACTGTGCGACTAAGACACAGGGCAGTGAATGATATAGTGCCTCAAATCTCGATCCGACCGGGATGTACACTATGTAATTGGGCTTGTGGCTAGTCACTCTGAGTCATAGTTTAGATCTTCGGCATCTTCTTGCCATGGACAAAATGCGATGATCCTTTCCAACTCATAGAAAGGCCTCTATTGAAACAAGTCCAATAGTTTTCGTGCATTGTGCTTGGTTTTCTTGATTGCCGCTTTAGGATTTTGATTTGGTGTTGCTTTCGATTTGCTTGGTTTTCGCTGTTGGCTTTCTCGTTTGGAGCTTTGATTCTTGGGGAGTTCGGCAGGAAGGATAGGCAAGAATTCTAACTCGGTGCACATGCTGTTGTAGGTCCGTGTAACTGACGTTTGATCGTCGCTAGGCGGGACTCCTTCTTTCAGCATTTTTCCCCTTAACCAGTGAGTGGTTCAGACCCTTCTTTCCTACTTCTTTACGTCTACATCTCTAATGTTTCAAACGTTCACTCGATGATGCCCAGTTGGACGCCTAGGAAATCCTTAGCCATAATGCATGCCAGCCACTAAGAAAGGAACATGGGATTTGTAGACTAACTTAATTATATGCTTGCACACCTTATAAACTTGAGTTTCTTTATAAAAGAATTTGGCTATTGGTTGGTTGCGGCCTGGTGCCTCGGATAGAGTTTGGACCTACGGGATACCAAAATTGGAACACGGCTTGAGAAAATATGAACTGTTGCATAAGTATATATTGCTGCTTTACTTCTTTTGTTTCATTTCATGTATTATATAATATATGAATTGTTCATGCATTTGCATGGTCTGGGACAACTTGTGCACAAGGTTTGGCTTTCCTCGAAACGGTATTCCGGGGTACTGGAACCGTATCGACCCGGGGGGGAATATTTGATCATGCTAGTCGTGATGCATTACGGGACCTTCAACAGGACTTGCTACCCGTGCTGGCAGGGCACGCCGCAATGCTTAGAATAAGTCCCTAAGGTGTCGATCACACCAATGACCGCATAGAATAGAACACATGTTAATTTATTGTCTTGTGCAGATGGTAATTATACTTATGTTTTATTGTAGGGAAGGCGTGCATCGGTTGAGTAAGCAACCGGTGTACTTGTTGGATACAATGTTATTTGTATTTCTATCAAAACATGTAACTGATATGAAATGAATTCACTTACTTCTTTATAGAAAGATCATCTTAATGCATGCTCACCCCTAATAAGCTAGTGTCGATTTAGTCGAGTGGGTTCGTCCCACTCACCAGTACAAGTTGACTACTGACCCATGGTGTGGACAACTATTTCAGGCACTCAGGCGGTGCAACGCTAGTGGATAGACGATGAGGCATTAGGAGCACCTATATTTTAAAGTATAGTTGGAGTCAGTTCATTTTGGAGGCGTGGACATTCAACCTATACAAGGGCATAATGTATGAACGACGTGGACTATCTGATGGAGCGCGCCCTACCATTTGAGTTTTCTTTTTGTAATATAAATCAAGCTGCCGAGAGGCGCATCAAATATAAACTCTATGTAAATTACTCTGAATTATCAATGAAAAGCATGTTTTTTCGATACTTGTGTTCAAATGTCTGTGAATGTGTTTTCTAAATTATGTTTCAAAATGGGTTCCTATCACTGCACGTTCTTGCCTTGTGCGAGCGCAACTCCAGGCTCGTACGGCATTACACCCCGGCGAGGACGATCGGTTCCGTAAAGGATCCAGCGAGGACGATTGAACCTTTCAGGATCGGGGCGTGACAAATGATCTTATTAAGACTGGAGTCATTATCGTGATTGATGTTCGGAGCCAGAAAAATATGGTCAATCCGTTCACCAAAGGCCTTAAGCGTCAGCTGGTCGAGGATACAACAAACAAGATGGGCTTGAAGACATTCTGATATTGTGTCTTTGTAATCCTACCATTTAGTTTTATGCTATTAATTTAAAGAGAAATCTACTAGGCATCTAGATACTGGTTCAAGGTAGGATCATTGACTGGAAGAATATCAGGAACAGTGGATAGTCCTTCGAGACATTGAGGAGTTACGGACCTAGAACCACTGTTGTCTACTAATTGATCTTTTGTGTAGAACAAGTCATGTGGGAGGATGGCTTAGACGCCTTAATGAGTTCTCAGGTATTTTGAATGTCTGGTGTGCTTAACAGGAAGCACGGTAGTGCAGCACTACAAAGAAACGTAAGGTCTCCATGATACAGTGGGTGACACTACCAAGAGGTTCCTCGGTAAGGGTAATGCCTCAGCTTCGCGAGCCATGTCACAGCGACGTAGTACCGCACAAAGGCATGTAGCCTAATACTGTAGAATGAAGAGTGTAAGCAGCACTACAAATAGGCCGTTGTCCTCATGTTATAGTAGTGTGACACCACAGAGGTAAAAGATGTAAATCCTCGGCTACGTGAGCCATGTCATAGCAGCGTAACACCGCAAAGAAGCGCAAGGCTTCATGATAGGTAGTTTGGTACTACAAAGAGGCTGAAAACTCATGCTACAGTGGCAAGACACCAGGATGAGGTATAGCCTCGGCCCTGGGCCATATCATAGCGGAGTAGCACCGCAAAGAAGCTCAAGGCTTTATGCCAAGGACTCTTTATAAGAACTCACCTAGAGTGTATGGAAAGAAATATAGGTCGTCTCTTGAGGGAATACTTATAGATGCCCAAAATACATATACCAAAACTAGGCGTACACATAGCCTTTAATGTGCAACCGGAAGCACAGCTAATGTCATTATGTGAGTGAGAAGAATTGCAGCTATGGTGAAGAATTTAAGGCTTAGTCCATTCTTGTATCATAATGTTGTTCGACCCATGCAGAAAGATTCAAGTGGAATCAACATCTATCCTAATGCATGATGGGCAGTCACTGTGGGGAACGCTCAACCTATATAAATTGAGATATATGGGGGATTGTTGGTCTTGTTTCCTTTGGACTAGTAAAAATAGTCCAACATTGGCTACACCACCAAGTAGGTATCTCAATATAATATTTTGTATGAGTTGAGGTGTGCACATAGGGTATGGTGGGGCCCATGGGTGCCATGTAGGGGTATTTTCCTAAGAGAAAAAAGGATTAACTCCTCAATGAAAGCATTTATGCTTTTTTCATGCTATTGAAATTATTTCTACCAAAGGGGCTTAGCGACTCGGACTCGGACTCGAATTTTGGACATAAAGTGGCACTTTGTTGGCACACTTTGCACTTAGCACGACAGGATCGGTGCAGGCGCTTGTGCGCATTTGATGCGCTCTCATGCGCTCAGGTATGCGCGATCTGCATGCGGATCTCATAGGCGGATCGCATGCGTGGTCGCATGGGCGGTCGCATGCGCTGCCACATGGGCTGTCGCATGCGCTGCTGTGAATATATTTGAACGGTTATTGAAAAATATGGTCTGTTATTCAGATCCATTTTTTATGAGATTTAAAATTAATTCGTGCCTAACTTTTAGGGATTCAAATTAATTTATTCCTATCTTTCCGTAACTGAAAGGCGGCTAGAGTTTTTACCCTCTCTCTCTCTCTAAATACTCTCTTCGTGACTCTTTGAGAACTTACTTCAAAAATTAAGAGACGAAGAGAGTTGCTGCTGCCACCACCATTGGAGTCCAGCGAGTTCAGACAGAGGTGACAGCGAGCGTTCCAGAAGTTCTTCGTGAACTTGCTGGTTTCTTGAAGCAGATCGTGTGGGGGCGAATCTTGCTTTGAGCAACGGTGATCTTTATCACCCCAACAAGCAAAGTCTCTTCTTCTTTCTCCTCTTTTCTATGAGTTGTAACTCTGTTATGTCCGACTGCAACTACGATTACAAGGAAGAACGAGAGGTTCCTTTTCTGGTTATTGTTGTAACAACAGGTTATAACAGGATCCTTCTACATAGTTCTTAGTGGAGATTGAGAATAGTCAGAGTGAAAACTTTTGCGTGAACCTCTGATCCCGACCATACGGTTTTTCATCGTTGATTTAGCCTCGGGAATAATAGCATATAGGCCAGGAAGATCATCCTAGGCAGACTTGTCGGTCAATACAAGCTATTCAGTCCTCTTTCCCACTAAACTCCGTATCATCCCATATATTATGACAATATAAGCGTACTGAAACCACAGTATCGGCCTATACCGATTTGATACAGTCGATACCGATACATTTTGTATGTTCCAATCCGATACTGACCGATACTGACATTTGGGTTCTCCTTTTCGATCAATTTGCCACCCAAAAAATGAACGAAATAGATCAATCAACAAGAGTGTAATAGCATAGTAATATTGTAAAAGCACGTAAAAAAATAAATTTTATGTATCACATGTAAACCAATCGGTAAGGGTGACTACTACTCATTCAATTTCAAAACTACTAAGAAATAACACTGAAAATACTTAAAATGATGCACAAATATAAAAATATATTTTCTAAAATGTCAATAATTTATTAATAATTATTTGATTTTCGATACCAAAAAAATTTGATACTCTGATCTGATACCATCGATTCCGATACTCATAGGATTGGTATGATAACGATTCTGATACCTAGTAGCGTAGATGCATGGTCCCGAGGGGGTGCGGCTTGGCCCCTCTAATTTTATTTTTTTTAGTCTTATTTATATAGATGGTTGGATTTTAAATTTATCTATTTATAAATAGACTGCATACCTATCTAAACACAGAAATAGTATCTGATTTGATAATAGAGAATGACAATTTGGTAACTTGCAGGACTTCCCTAATTTTAAAGTATTCGACAATGCTCAACATACATGTTTATTATTTAAAAATTGAAAAGCACTAATACAATAGTTCCTACCAAGGTTGCGAAAAGTGTTAGATGCAAATCTAGTGGACACCAGTTGATTAGCGCCTAGCCCGTCGCATAGATCTATGCAGTTCAAAAAAATTCCTAAAAAATTACTAAAATTTGTAGAAAATGACCCTAAAATCCAAAAACATGCATAGTCGGGCATCAGGAGGGGGGGCTAGGTGGGCGCCTAGGCGGACCTCGTACAGACACCATGGCGTTATATAGGCGGCCACCTAGGCTGCCTTTTAGAACGGTGGTCCCTAAAAAATTAGACATGGTGGCTGGGAAAAACCAACATAACAGTTGTATTTCTTAGAAATATATACAAGTTTTTTGCTTTGGGTTTCTAGTGTTCTCCATCTTCAAACTTTTGTACCTAAGTATACCACGTTGGTGAAGATTGTCATGTTATCTTATATCAAGTAATTGCAGCTTTTCATTTAAACAGCACAGTTAGGTCTATCGTTCTCCTATGTGACTAATTTTCTTAACATGTCCATCATTTAAACCTAAAACGAAAAATGATTTGTTCTCATCATATATATATATATATATATATATATATATATATATATATATATATATATATATATATACATGAGAATGTCTGCGAAAGAAAGAAATTGAAATAGATATCATTGTTTATATCTAATTTGAGCCAATTCAATTTTGATTCAACTAGTATTTGAGATATGTATGTAACACAAACCTACTCATGTGGTCTGTCTTGAATCTTGAAATATTAAACTGGTACATGTGACTTTAAGATGTGTAATAAAGTCATATTCAAATACAAATATGCCTATTGGAACTCTTATTATAATTGATTATAGTGACAACATATTCCTTACTCAGAGCCAATCCAACAAATGAATCAACCTAAACTGATAGATGAATCATAATGTTCCTATTCTTATTAATTCATCACTTGTGTTGGTATTTTATAATATTTTATTCATATTAATATAATAATATTATATGACATTTGGTATTAATATATGAAGATTATAAATATATTTATTGTAAAAAAAATTAACAATAAATATTGCACCCTCTAGATAATAATTCTAGCTACGCTACTACCGATATTGCGATGAATTAATAATTCTTATTAATTCATCACTTGTGTTGGTATTTTATAATATTGCGATGAAATAACTCCAATCACCCAAAACTGCTGATTTCTCCACCACTCGACCTCATCTCAAATATTCCAGTGGCAACTATAGAAAGCAAGAGAACCAGGAGCCAGCAGATTCCGGCAAGACAGATCTGCAATGAGGAAGCAGTTTGAGATCTATATAGAACCAAAGGTTTTGAATTAGGAATCTCCGATTCAAAAGTGCTGTCTTCTTTGGCTAATGAAGCTTACCTGAGGAATGACAAATTTTCCAGTAATAAGGCAGACGGTTGGTAAAATACAATATACAACAGAGGGAAGGAAGTATGTGCTAATATAAGCAACTATTTATCGAACTCGAGTGACCATGTGGTTACCGGAAGAGATATAAGATTCTGACTGGGTGGTGGAAGATCGGTGGATCGAACCACGGAAACGTATTATTCCTTTCGTTTATTTAGTGGGAGTTGGGAGCAGTGGACCCAAAAGACATGCAATGCAGCGTACACAAAATTTTGAACATTACGTCGGACATCTCAAAAAATATACCAGATCGGGCAATACCCACAAACAAGAATCTCGACCGATTTGGAGCAACTGATTTAAAAGGTCAGAAAGGTTGGCTGGAGATATCTGGTGCCAGAGATCCATATGCCCAACCAGTCTGTGTACAAAAATGACCAGTAACTAGGCACTAACAAAGGAACTAAAATGTTTTATGTGGAATGTTCCGATAGAAACATCCATTTCTTTTACTCATTATCAGTAATTACTGATTAGTGATTGATACGTAGATAAAATAGAAATGCAACCAGAAAGTGAGAAATTCATCCAGGATTTAACAATTTTAAGAAAATATTACTTATACCAACCAAAATGATCCATAACACTAAATAAAGAAAAGAAGCACCAATTGAGACAAATGAAAGAAAATGATCACTAAATCCAAATCTTCTTCACAATAGAAGCAATGTTCTGCTAATGTTCTTCTGTCAACTTACTTGATGCAGAATGTTCTGCACATAATATTAACTTGGATATGGCTAGGTTTTGCCTTAAGACGTAGGTTTTACGAAATGTATTTGTCTTGAGACTAAGAGAGTATTCACCAACACCTAGGTTGAAGAGATACTCCTCCACAGGAGCATTTCCATAATTCCGCATATGATACGTGTCTAACGTGACACACGATACTTCACGGATACTCATATAGGATATGGGCAGCCCATGTCTATGCCCCAAAGGAATCCGAAACATAGTTGAAAGTGATTCAGGGTTATCGTGATCATGCCAAGCATATTTGATATATATGAGAAAGTTCTTTCTTTGCTAGAGAATTTGGAACCTAGCTACTATCTAAAAATATACATGACTACAAACTAGTAGGATCTTTTCTTCTTTTCGAGAAGGTAACTAGGTTTTATTACAGTTCTGTTAAATAATACAAAGAATTACAGGAACTCATTATCCCCTCTTAGAATGGCACTCCATTTTGAGGAATAACTCCCAAAATTAACATGAATCTTTACCTGTTCCCCCCACTCTTCTTCTTGCAGTTGTCTGTTAACATCTGAACATAATCCTCTGGAGCATCTCCCCTAACAGCCTCATTATTGGAAACTTCTATTTCTCTCGCCACAAGTGCCAAATATTTGTGTTAAGAGCATGCCTAACTAAAATAGACTCCAAAGTCAGCTGCTCATCTGTGGTAACAGCAGTGCTGGACACCTTCTCTGTGATTAGAGTAGTGAGTCCATTTTGTCCACCCACCAAAACTAGAGTGTTTGTTCACCCTCCACTAAAAAATGGACACGTGTCATTTTTATCCAACTCAGAAGTGGTTTTGTGAACATACAAAGTGGTCTTGATATTTAATTTGACACACGTTCATCTTTTAGTGGAGGGTGAACAAACACCCTAGTTTTGGTGGTGTGAACAAAAATGGACTCGTAAGTACTAAAAACTTGTCAACCAAACCTTTCTATAAGCCTTCCTTGCTCCAGCCAGGGGTTAAACCTTAGGTAAGTTGTTCTACCATAACCCTTCTAATTGCAGGCACTCAATAGCAAATCTCTCTCCTAGAATACCTTCATATAACAGAAGAGTTATTGTCCTCCTGAAGCACCCAGAAGTTCCTTCCTCTTACATACAATCCTTAGTAAAAAAAGGTCCCATACTCTTTTAATCTGCAGTCAAAGCATCAAATGATTCAGATTTCTGACTACCCAGACATCCTTCCTTTCTTGGCTTGGCTAACTCCACCCAGCTATTGGCATGTTTGGTTGAATTCCATAAGAACTTAGCACACAGTGCATGAATTCTGCTAATGAGCTTCTTAGTCAAGTTTAAACTATGTTACTGATAACTGATTTAATCAGCTCCAATCTGCCAGAATATGAAAAGAGCTTGGAGTTCCACCCCTTCATCTTCTTCCTGCATAACTCAAATCAACTTGGGCCCCTCCCTGATGATCAATAGCCTTATTAGATAGGGGTACCTAAATAGGTGACTGGCAGTGTACCCTCTTCAGTGCCTCATTAATTGAGTAATCAGGCCTTTATTCCTACAATGTTCAGTAGAATATCTTACTTGAGTGAGGAGGAGAGGCTGCCGGAGAGCGGTCGGGGGTCGGTGGAGGAGGAGGTCGCCGGGAGAGGGGGAGGGGGTCGATGGAGGAGGAGGAGGAGGAGGAGAGGGCGAGTGAGGGGGAGGGACTGCCGGAGAGGGATCGGGGGTCGGTGGAGAAGGAGGTCGCCGGAAAGAGGAAGGAGGTCGGTGGAGGAGGAGGTCGCCGTAGAGAGGTAGGGGGTCGGGAGGGAGAGAGAGAGAGAGAGAGAGAGAATGGGAGAAATAAAACGGGTTCAAAAAATTTAAGTTTTAGCAGCGACGGATAATTCTATCGTTAATCCGTCGATGAAGTAACGACGACGGATTAGCGACGGAATATTGACGAAATATAATATATTTGGTTTACAGAAATAATTTAGTCGTTATTCTGTCGTATTTTCGTGCTCACTCAGCGACGAATTAGTTTTCGTCGCTGCAATTCGTTGCTATTTAACAGCATTTTTATACTCTATATATATATATATATATATATATATATATATATATATATATATATATATATAGTCAAAGACAAGGATGGAGGTTCGATTTCTCCCGGAAGCAAAATTAATAGGAAAATTAAACCGTGGTTATCCTACTAAAGCTGGGACTATGGAGAGCCAAGACCTGGCGAATGCAGTGCGGGGTGGGGCGTACGATGCAGTGGGATGTGGTGATACGAGGCATGCACGTTGCGATGTTACGAGGTTGAGTGTGAGTTGTATTGTATATATATATATAAAAAAAATGACTATGAACTATGAACCCAAAGTGGCAACATTGTCAAACAAAATTCTAGTCTAGCATTATGATTTATCAAACTATAATATAGCATGAAAAAGCGAAGAAAAAGGAGAAATAATTAGATAATCTGCCAATAGGATCAGGGATAATGTAGACCAATAGAAAGCAAATTAGGCATCCAAGTACATAAAAGAAGAAAACTTGTTAGCAACGAAAGATTCACAGGATCAAATAGAACTTCCTCTAGAATCTACAAGCCCTCTGGAAAGCCCTTTCTCTCAAACTCAAGTTCAACAACTAACAAAGGAACTCTTAACAACAATAAATTTCAAATTAAACCAATTCTAAGTCTAACATCTTATCTAGAACTTTATTCTTAACCTACTCATAAAGTTGCCAATAAAGCCCAAGCAAACTCATCAAGCCCACACCATTCGACTTTGGCAGAGACTGATACAAGACCTGGCAAAATTACTAAGGAGAAAAATTCCTCAAATTTAGATGGTTGAAATCACATGGTAGAGGATTCATAGCACATTCTGAAGTCTACCAAATCAGTCATCAACTTGCAACAAGAGTAATTCTATCAAAAACACTTAACAGTATAGATAAGATCACATTTTTAATGAATCTCTCTTGGTGCTCCTTTTAGCCTGATTTCTTGATGCTTCTACAACCTAAGCATATAAAAATTGCACAACTACCCAATTATCTTACACAGAAAACTACATCAGAATACATATTCTAATGTGTTCTACTCTCTCTCTCTCTCTCTCTCTCTCTTCATCCCCAACTTGGATTGTACTAGCATTTTCGGAAGGTTAATTCTATAGTCACTTCATATTTTACTTAAGTTAGTCAAAAAAAAAAAATTTAGTTATTTACAAGTTTGTCATAGAAAAAATTTGACAGTCCTCCCAATTGCAAAGACTGTCAAAGATTTTGACAGTCCAGTATATTTTAAGACTGTCAAAAATTTTGACGGTCTTTCCAATAGGAAGGACTTCCAATATGAAGGATTGTCAAAATTTTGACAGTTCTTGACGACGAACAGCGGCCGCCCGCGCCCCTGCACACCTCCTCCTCCCGCCTCCTCCGGCCGCGAGACCCCCCTCCACCTTTTTGTCTTCCTCCTCCTCCTCCTCCTCCTTGAGGAGCGACGGCAAAAGCAGCGGTGGCGTCCGCGCGGTGCTTGTTTGCGTCCCCGGCTGCGAGATCCCCCTCCACCTCGCCGTCTTCCTCCTCCTCCTCCTCCTCCTCCTCCTACTACTACTACTACTACTACTACCTCCTCCTCCTCCTCCTCCTCCTCAGCCGGTTGGAGTTGTGATTAGGATTAGGGTTTGGCGTTTGAGAGAGGGTAGGTGGGCAGTCCAAAGTAAATTTGGGGCTATTTCGCGTAAAAATTGCAAAAACCTGGATTGTACTGAAGTAATAGGCTGTCATAAGCAATTTTTGTAGTGCCTATAGAAATAGCCTTTTGGAAACGTTCATTCTTAGGCCCCCTATATGTTTAGTCATACGTCCACCTACCTGCTTGGCTTCCTCGTTGTATTTGACATCAGATGGAACCCTCGATAACACGTAACTGCAATACAAGCAAGGGCTTAGTTTATAGTATGGTTTCTCCTTTTGAAGTGGAGTATTTGTCGTTCTGGCCTATAGAACATACTGGTCGGAAGAAGAAAGAAGAAGAAGAAGAAGAAGATTATAAACAGGCAAACAAGTCGAACTCAGTGACCTTTGTGGTTACCGGAGAGAGGCATAAGAGCTCTGGCAGGATGACGGAAGACCGATGGAGTCCGCCACCTTTTTATCTTATCCATTCAATCATAATCCAATCCATATAACGTAGGGTGGTTCCATAATACGAAACCATCCGGATGGTTCTAGAATCCTTTAACAAAGTTTCGGTTGGATATTTGGAGGGGATCAAAAGAAGTTGCCTGAATCATTGGGCTTTCCTCGTATGCAGCCTTGAATTCAAATTCAAAGCCCGAGACAGCAATAATTCATAACTAAAAAAACGGTTAAATACCTTCTTCCTTCTTCCTTTTTTTGCCAATACCACGTTTTGTTTCCTTGCAACAACTCACATTTTACCATGCTTCAGCAGCGCACTCCAGTTCGTATACGTATAGATGGCCATCGTTGTATGAAAGACCCTATTAGTTATGGGACCTATGGTCTATGCGCAGAAACTTACCACATTAAAATCGGTTCTGAAGTCGAGTCCATCCATAAACCAAATTGATAAGAACATTGAATGGAGACAGGACCCAACTTATGTATGGGGCCTTGCATTTTGTTTGGAAGCATCAATCAATTGAGACACAAACACTGCCGAGGACTCCAGCCACATATTCAGCTAATCCTTCCATGTCCACATACCAATTTTAATAATTTATTTTATATAGAAGATTGTCGAAATATGATTGTCAAAATTTTGACAGTCATTTTTGTGCAAAAGACAATCAATTTTAACAATTTTTTGCATAAAGAGAACTGAAACAAAATTTACCATGTTCCCAAAAATTATGGTACCAATAACACCGACCTTAAATAAAATTATACTTCTTATTTGTTGGATTTGGAATAATTTTATGTCTGCTGTTGCCTTTTAGAAATTAAATTTCTTTTTAATATTTTGTTCGGAGAAAATAGACCTCTTTTCTAATAGTTGAACATAAACTAATATTATTCTACAACAAATATAAACAGTCCAAATGTAATTTGGACTAAACCCAATCTCAAGCAAACAACATAGGAATAGAAAAATAACATCTTAAAATACACAAATATTTCAAAATTTGACATCTTGCCTACATGAAATCATGACAATATGGTATATTATATAGAGGATTTAGTATATAATTAATATCCAACACGGACCCCACGTTGACCAATTTAAAGGAACACCGACCGCTAATTGTCAATAACCGCTCAACTGGGCCCACCATCGCTTCCACGTGGTTGGCAAGCCACAAGATGGGTCCCACCTCTTGGGTTGCCGACAGTCTTAAGAAGAATGTATGTAAGTATGTCTTTAATTTAATTAAAGGCTAATTAGCATTTAGATTCTAGATTTTATATCAGTTTAGACTTTAAGTCTGACCTATTTAATTGAAATAAATTTTTATTTTTTGTATTTTTTTATTATATCTTGAACATGAGTACAAAAACTAAAACATATTGAAAATGAGAATATAATGAAAGAAAGAAAAAAAAATCACTACCAAACTTTTTAGTTGTACATATTAGAGCTTAAATTCTAAATTGATATAAAATTCAGAACCTAAATGCTAATTAGTCTTTAATTAAATTATCCATACTTAAAAAATTATGACAAATCATAATCTATTTGCTAAGCAGTGGTTTTGCTCATCTAATCAACTTTGGGTACCTTTGTTGATGGTCCAATCCATGACAATGAGCCTTATGTTTACATCTGTCCCTTGGGTTAAGACTTGGGATTGATTTCTTATGATTTTACTAATTAATCAAGATTATCTAACCCAATAGGCATCCCTATCAATGGGGAAGAAGCTGGTTTAATATTGTACTATATTAGCAAACGCGTTAGCCCAACTATCTATTATGATGTCATAGCTAAATTAGAAGTTAAAGTGCTGCCAAGGTCTAGTCAGTTTGCAATTTATAATGTGATCTCCTAATCTACTTTTAGAATTTACATGGTGACAATTACTTTGGGAAGACAACATTTTGCACCTTCCTAGAAGTCTATAATATTATTCTTTTATGGTGAATCCAATTTTGTCCTAATTAAAAGTAGATATGCTCTTAATTAAAAGTAGGTATGGTCTTTAACTTAGACAGAATTAGTGTCCATGTGAGTCGTGTAGATCTGAACCTTAGGGCTGTGTTGGAAGAAGATTTGGTATTCCAAAAAACAAAAACTACTTTTCATTATTATTCTATGGAAAATAAATTTAATATTTTCAAATCCATATTTTGTTAGGTTGAAAATATGAGGCCAAAAAAATCAATTATTTTTCATGTTTGGTTCAGACATAAATAGAAATCTCAATTTGTTTAATTGTTCACAATTATTCTTTCGTTAATTTTATAATGATATTGTTACTTAAATTCACCTGGTGTTGAGTGCATTATCGTCCCGAAAAAAAACAAAATTTAATGCACCCAACCAACAATTCCAGGAAAACAAAAATATTTCTAAGGAGGGGTTTTGGTTTTACTTTCTTACAAGAGGGAAAACTTAAGCTCACATATTCCCACCAATCCAAATTTTCAATTCCGGACTTACCAAAGATGTTTAAAGAATCCAAAATCCATTCTCAAGCCTTCAACACTTGAACCGAAGTACCAAACAACACTATATAAAAAAAGTTTAAAATAAAAAATTGTAACGAAGAAAAAAAAAATAAAGTTATTAATTTATTAAGTGGGTATTTCTGTTTATGAATTTATCTAGTTTGCTTCTTATTTAGCTTTGAATATAATTTGAATTGACAACAAATCTCATAAATTAGGTAAATAGCTAGATTTATAATATTTGATAAATTAACTCAATCTCATCTTGTAAGTGTATATATAGTTCATCTTTATTTAATAAAATCAAGTCATTATTTTCAATCTCAATACGGTTTAGACAGGACCTGATATGGCATAATGCGTTTATGGGGGTGCATAAGTATAAGTCATGTGTCCAGGATCGATGTATGTACATCAACCATTGCCTATATAAGGAGGGTCCGAGAAATCATAATCCTAAATTTTCTACATAAATTTATACGTAACTTTCTCCCCCATCTTTCTCTTCCCTCTTTCAATTCTAGAAGAAGATTTGTTGCAGGATGGAAATCTAAAAAAATCTCGACTAGTTTTCAACATGACAATGATATATATAAGGAACATGGAAGAATATGAGGTTCTCATCTATCGAAGTATATTACCTTTAAATATGATTGTTTGGTGATTTTTTTTCCAAAATACACCCAACATTTTAATAACGATTAATTGGGGGTGTAAAGATCGGGCCCACCTATCAGGCCAGATCAATTACGTTTGAGGGTGAAATTTAGGTTTGACCCATTAGACAGTGTAAGTCAAAACTGTCACGCCCCGATCTCCCGCGAGCTAATCGGCCGTCTCCGCTAGGCGAGAATCACCGCGCCAGCGCTCCCAGGGGACAATCGCTTCGGCCCATCTGGGCGTGATGCCGCACGAGCGTGAACCGCGTCCGTGCAATGTCGTAGTTCATTGGCTGGCGGTAAGAGGTTTAAGCCACAGAGTCGCACAGATTGTCCGAGTGCAGCAGAATTGTAAACGCATAGGCAATTTGGTAACAAGTTCACTGAGTCGTCAATAGCGAAAGCATTGAATAACAGAATATAAGTTAAAAAAACTTTTTTTTGATTCAAACAAGTGTTACAAGCGGCGCATAACCGAGATTATAAGTCGCTCAAGTCTCTCTCTCATAAACATTAAAAGTGTGCCAAGTGGCTATATTTGTTGAATGATATACAGCCGATGTTCCAACATTATGTCTTGTATATGTACTTCAGTTCCGGATCGCAACGCTCCAAGGCTTCGGATTGACTCCACGCCTTAGCACGCACGAAGGAGGCATCTGCATCGAACGAGGTTCTCCTGCACCCTGCAAACGATCTGGTGGATTATCAGTACATGAATGCACTGGTGGGAAGGCTACTCGCCCGCTCGACAAATCTAAACACGTAACATAGGTTCCATGCACCAACTAATATGTTGTCTTTCTAATTGCCTTAGGATCAGTTTCATGGCAATGTTGAATAGCCTAACTCGTGTGGTAGTACGCCGTGTGACATAAGAGAAAACACGACGAGACTTACCAACTTACCATTTGTCCTTCCCTGTCCACGGCAACCAAGTTAATTCAAGCACGAGCAGGTATAAACGTTCAGGGACAATAACATATGAGAACACTGTGTTAAGAACGAGATTATGTTTCTGATGCACGAGTTACTCGGATGATCAGTTTGTGTTGCATAAGATGTTCGAGTTCTCCATATGTACAAGTATGTTAAGATCGTTCAGGTGTTCAGTTATTCTCTATGCGATGCAATGACTCGCACGCGGATAGCCGCTAAGCGAGGATGACTTATCTATATGAACGATTGTCGCTGGCATAGCCATAAAGGACCGATTAATAGTCTCGGAGCGCATATGACGAAGGTGCATGTGTCACTTCCATCATCCCGTTCAGTCAGAGATTATTCGATAGTTTCATCGGTATCGGATCGGCCCCGGTGCCCCGGAGACCGTGGAACGAGATCTGAAGATCCCCCTTGATTCCAAGTTGTCCGCGACACGCAGTCTTGGTCTTCCAAATCCATAACTTGACATGATAATCCATAGTTCTTATTCTGAACAAGAATAAGACAATCACGTGGCATGATCTGTCTTTGCATAGTCTCCCTGATCAACGAGCACGAGACAATCACATAGCATGATCTGTCTTTGCATAGTCTCCTTGATCAACGAGCATTGTTCTATGAACCGTGATTCTTGTTTGGCTTGACATGATTCTCGTCATATGTAAACTTGGTGTGATTATCATTCAGAGGTAAACTTGACATGATTTCCAGTTCAGTGTTCAACTTGCCTTGATGCATACCCCTGGTGCGGGGACTGCCTTGGTGACGTAACAGTCCCGGATACTTACAGGTTCATTTGCATAGAAGAGCTATTTGATAGACTTCTGGTTAACTCGGATGCATGCATAATACACGATAGTATTCTTGATTGTGACATGATTTTCGTATGACAAGCACTGAGGCAAGACAATATTACAAGTTAACTTATAAGCAGGCAAACATTGCATTCATAAGGATTCACGTTAGCTCGGGCCCGAAGGTAAGCCAAAAAGTGAAACCGTAAAGAAACATCTCAAGCGACATGATCTAGGGTCATGCAGTGTAGCAGTAAAGGAGTGCACAACGAAGAGTGTAATATACATATCGTTCTTATTAGCATACAGGGGGTGATTCACCTAGCGACTATCATGTATCGTTCCATGTTTTAAGTGTGCTGGCTAAGCAAAGACAAGTTCACCGTAGCCACCCACCTTAGCGATGATTCGCCTCGGTTGAGCGATACTCCGAGCGAGCCCCTGAAAGCCTAAGCCAAACTCCTGAAGGGACAAGTCTGGATATACCTTTGCCTCAAATGAGTATTCTCGCCTGAGCAAAGCGGGTCGGGATATTGCACTTTTTCTATTTGAATCGACAGTCCGCTTGAACGGAACGGGGTGTTACATCATACACCACTCAGAAAAGTTTCGTCCTCGAGACTTACTGAGCGCAGGCCGTTCTATCGTACTATCGAATCTAACTCAAGCGTAGCAATCGGTACCACTAGATTCGTTTGAACACAAATTCTCCTACTCGATTCTTACACCGTGTCGTGTGTATTGCCGAGTCAGTCTCATTTGCGCCTTAGCGCAGGACATGTTTCTTAACATGAGGTATATTTTAATCGATCTTGATTAACGATCTAAGGCTGAGGCAAACTTATATAAGTCGTTATACTTGTTCAGGCGGATATTCACTTGCACTAACATTGAGATCGGTATATCGTGAGTCTGGATCGTGCACATATTCAAAGCGTCCCTCAAACATATACATGTCAACCAACTTAGCGATAGCGAAGTATTAGCACTCGAGTTTCACATCTCATTAAGTCTTGGATCGTGCACACGTTCAAGGCGTCCCTCAAACATATGCATTCAACCAAACTTAGAGATAGTGAAAATCAGATAAGCTACTTACAAAAATCTTAAGGGTTCTCGTCTTATGAATCACAAGAATACTTCCGATAGGGTCAATCCAATTTCAAGTTATTTCCATTCCAACCCAAAATTTAAGCATTTTGTACTACCGTTAAGCACGATCTATTCGGTTTACCGACTAGCGTCCATCCGTTCGGTTCAAACATAGCACACGTTATCGTTCCCAAGTCTAACCCTAAATCTTGCTGCCCCAGTTCTATAGCTTATTCAAGCAATATGGTAAAGTCGGTAACACATGTTCATTCACTCGGCACAGGGTCGTCTGCCTAATTGCTAGGTCAGCTCACAAGGTCATAGGTATAAGTTCAAGCATACGATACATCGTGCAAATTCGTCGCACGATGCTCGCCCCAATTTCCTAGGGTCAAACCATTGTTCATTTGCACGGGTGTTCTACCCAAGATTATTTTCACTCAGATTTCTAAACATCAAGCACAGATTTTTCTACTCTCAATAACGTGTTTGTTTGCACGGGGACGAGTCCGTTCAGTAAAATCCATAATATTTATGATGCAGGACAAACCTAGCGATTTGCATAGTCTATCTCTCCAAGTATGTTTTGATAGAATCCTTATACATTTCAAGTCTAGACCACCAAGCCAAGATTTAATTCTAAATCTTTAGTTTAACTCCAATTCGTTCAACCTGATTTATGTATCCGTTCACGAAACCATCAAGTGTGATTTATTTCAGGTTCTAGGCTAACTTGTTAATTTCGAAATATTTCCCATTTTACTTGTATTTTAAATTCGTCTTATCGTGTCGAACCAAAAGTCAAGACGATCCATAAGTTGTCACGCTCCGGTTTCCCACAAGTTCGATCACCCTCGTTAAACGTGAGATCACCACGTCAACGCTCCCGCTGGATAATCGTCCTAAACCGGGCGTAATGCATATACGGGCATAGAGTTACGATCGCACAAGACAAGAACGTTTTGAATGTTATGATTTTCTTCGGCACGATCGAGACACCTTATAAATTTACTTTGTTCCATCAAGTTATGTCCGTTCATACAGTGATTACTATTCATCTAGTAAAATCATCCAACTTCAGTGTTACCGTTCGGTAATTCCATAGTCTACTTCTAGCATTCCTCAAACAACTATGTTTCAAATATTCAAACTCAACTCTATTTTATATTTTTAATACGTTCCATTCATCGAGTTAGTTTGGAATAATCGTCGAACATGTTCCCATGAGTTTGATCATCTCCGCCGTACGTGAGATCACCACGCCGACGCTCCCGCAGGATAACCGTTCCCATTGGGACTGATTTTGAGAGTTATCATTTCGAACTTGATTTCAAAATCGTTCTTCCAAACTCCAAGTCAAATCCATTACCGTTCATCTCTTTCTTAGAATCAAGATATTATTTCCGGGCTAACTTTTATTCGAGCGATATTGTATTCCAGTTCAATCCGTTCGTTTTAATCCGAAATCGCTCGTACGATACCATAAGTTTCCAACAAGTTTCCTTAACCAGATATCGATTTCCGTTTCCAAGAATTTCCAATTCGATATAAGCCTTATAATATAATGAAGATATTCTTATACCATTTGATCAGACCTATGAATCCATTAGGATATTTCTAAATGATCCATACATCACTTGGAATCGAGTCATCCCATTAAATCCATATTCGATTTGTATCTTCCAACATAAAATCCCGTTCGAGCTATTTCTCAAAATCCAAACACGATTCTTTATATTCGCCTAAGCGATAAATTCGAGAATGTTTCTATCGGTTGGCATTCTAAGTCTGACTTGTCTTATTCCTGAATGATATCTCATTTTGTTACAATTTAGCTTGCACCAAAGGGTCTTGGTACGCAATAATGTACACAACTTAGCCGAAAGGCTGTGTGCAAAGCTAACCGTTCGGGACAATATTCGATTCCGTACTAACCAGTTGGGCAAACCCGTATAGGTAATTGGGTTTGTACATAAGTCGTGTTTCTAGCACGAGTCTATTCCCGAAGGAACTGGCACAGGTTGGCACAAAGGCCAATCGCATTACAAATTGTACAAGCAATCACATCATTCTCATACACTTTTCAAAAGTATTTAGACTCATTTTTGGAATATTCCGTTTGGGACATTGAGAGAGAGTGTGCACATAACCCACGAACGAGCTTTCGAAACTGAGAAAATTGAAACGAAGTCCAAAGGCGTATAGCCAAGCTCTGATACCAATCTATCACGCCCCGATCTCCCGCAGGCTAATCGGTCGTCCCCCCTAGGCGAGAATCACCACGCCAGCGCTCCCTCTGGATGATCGCTTTGGCCCATCTGGGTGTGAAATCGCACGAGCATGAACCACGCCCGTGCAAGGTCGTGGTTCACTGGCTGGCGGTAAAAGGTCTAAGCCACGGAGTCGTACAAATTGTCCGAGTGCAGCAAAATTATAAACGCATAGGCAATTTGGTAACAAGTTCACTGAGTCATCAATAGCGGAAGCATTAAATAACGCAATATAAGTAAAACAAACTCTTTATTGATTCAAACAAGTGTTACAAGCGACGCATAGCCGAGATTACAAGTCGCTCAAGTCTCTCTCTTAGAAACATTAAAAGCGTGCCAAGTGGCTACATTTGTGGAATGATATACAGACGATGTTCCAATATTATGTCTTATATATGTGCTTCAGTTCCGGATCGCAATGCTCCAAGGCTTCGAATTGACTCCACTCCTTAGCACGCACGAAGGAGACATCAGCACCGAACGAGGTTCTCCCGCACCCTGCAAATGATCTGGTGGATTATCAGTACAAGAATGCACTAGTGGGGAGGCTACTCGCCCGCTCGACAAATCCAAACACGTAACATAGGTTCCGTGCACCAACTATTATGTTGTCTTTCTAGTTGTCATAGGATCAGTTTTATGGCAATGTTGAATAGCCTAACTCATGTAGTAGTGCGTCGTACGACATAAGAGGAAACACGGCAAGACTTACCAACTTACCATTTGTCCTTCCCTGTCCAAGGCAAACCAAGTTAATTCAAGCACGAGCAGGTATAAACATTCAGGGGCAATAACATATGCAAACACTGTGTTAAGAACGAGATTATGTTTCTGATGCACGAGTTACTCGGATGATCAGTTTGTGTTGCATAAGATGTTCGAGTGCTCCATATGTACAAGTGTGTTACGATCGTTCAGGTGTTCAGTTATTCTCGATGCGATACAATAACTCACACGCAGATAGCCGCTAAGCGAGGATGACTTATCTATATGAACGATTGTCGCTGGCATAGCCATAAAGGACCGATTAATAGTCTCAGAGCGCAGATGACTTATGCTAATAGACAATTTAAAACTAAGTTCTAGAAATGAGGTAATAAGAATACCAACACCCGATGTATTCTGGTATAATCCGTGAGTTACTCCAGTCCTGAAACTCTCTCAGGCTTTAATCCACTATTATCGAAATAGTTACACCACGAGCTTTGATTCGAAGGCTCGCCGACTTCTTACACACGAGCTTTGATCCGAAGACTCGCACACTTTAACACAGACTTTGATCTGAATGCTTGAACACTTCAACCTCTTACAAAATAGGTTTTGATATTCTCACAATAAATATGAAGATCTCACTTTTACAACTCAATAATACTCTAACACAATTTATGGATTGGCAAGTAAAAGTTTTGGTAGATTTATTTGTGGATATGCCTTTGGTAGATAGAAAATTTTAGATTCAGAATATCAACCTTGAATGAAGGGGTTCAAGACTATTTATAACCAAGGCAAGAGAGATAAATTTTTGCAACTTTCGGTCCAAAATCGAAAACCGACGATGCAAGAGAAAGATGAATTATTCGATTTTGGACTAAAAATCGAACCGAATAAGAGAATATATTCGATTTCAGTTTTGAAAATATTAAAAAAAATTATTCGATTTCGGTCCAAAACCGTAAAACGAATAAGATTTATACAATTATATAAATATTCTAATTTGTTTCCATATTTTATGATTAAATATATATTTTTTGAAAATAATAATGTTGGTATTTTTTACTTTACTTTGGGAGTTTTAGTCCTAAATTGGAAAACCACCTATGTGTATATCTCAATATATAGCTTTTCTTAGTATTGGTATATGCACATGGGGTGGTGGTCCATGTGGATTGACTTTCCTAGAGGGATTAAGTGTGAACCCCATTATGACAATCTTTATTTTGTCACCACCTTTGGAAAGTTTTTCTTAGGAGCTAAGCCCTATACGGGACTTAGCAACTCGGACTCAGACTCGGACTCGGGCTCAAGGGTGCAAAGTGGCACTTTATTGGAGCATTTTGCACTTAGCATCGTCGTATGGCGCTCGTACGCTCCTTTTATCCACAGGTTCCATGCACAATTGCTTGCTCGGACGCATGCTTCATGGGCTCGTGGGCTCCTTTTATGCGCGAGTTCCATGCACGATTGCTTGCTCGGGCGCATGCTTCGTGGAGCTATACGGCCTGGAGCGCATGCGTCCAGGTGTGCATGCGGCTTGGTGTCACACCCCAGTCCCAAAATACCGAGGGACTAGCCACGTGGCAATGGCCAGCAGCACACACCAATGGACAAACCTAATTTAATTGACCCATTAGAGTGTACTTAAGCTATAACACAATAATAAAGGTCTACGATACAAGTCACAATCTAGGTTTAATCTCATCCACAAAAGGTAATCACAGTTCAAATATCAGAATAATCAAGATAAAATATAAATCAACAAGTCTCAATAAAATATCTCGAAGAATAACCCGATAATGAGTTTGGTACAATAATCCAAGAGACGGAAAATAGAGAAACTAGAAACAGAAATAACTGAGTATATAAAGCAAATACTCAGGTGAAATCCTCTGGCACCACCTCGTCCACTGGTGCTGGTACTGCTCCAGCGTCAGCTCTTGTCCCGAATACCTCGGGATATATCTCCTCTGCTAAACCTGGGGACATAATCCGGATTCTAGGTCCTCAGGGAACATAGCAAGGTACAAGAATAACTCAAGCCAAATAAATACAGTATATAAAAATGAATCAATAGGGTAAACTATATAACCAGCTTATGTGATATGCAAGTGAGAGCATTACTAGTACTCAGGCTGAGACTACTACAAGCTATGTGTCGGGGAGCCGGTAGCAGTAATATCACTAGTAGAGTGCCTAGCTCTGATGTAGAGTCTACGGCCTCACAATAATAAATATATATATAAAATTATCCTGTAGCCAGTGTGTCTCTCCCCACCCAATGTAATCACACGTCTCATGTCCACGACGTCTCATGTCCATAACACGCAAGATCATATCTAATGTAGCAAGTCATAATGATAGCTATACATATATATAAAGTCTATGTCACGAATCATGTAGCCTATATAGAATCATCATGAATGACTCAGAAAGATTCTGTCTCATGAACAGTGTCAAGTGTCCTATGGTATGACGTACTTGATAATGCAAGCACGAAGATATATAGGGTCGCGATATCAATCTCTAGTGACGTTACGCGACTCCGCGTACGACGTCGACATCCGAATATTATTCGAACGTTAAGCAATGTCACACGGTCCTAGGTTGAACAGATACATCATATAAATAGATCAAGGAAATAATATAAAGCAAGTACTGCAAGTATGGCAAGGTACACTTGCTTGGGGTTTGGATTCCAACAGTTGCTCTGGTATAGGTGGAATCTCCAGGAACGCCTCCGGATGCTGAAACAAACATTACCATCACACTTAGAAGACATGAAATAGCTAGGATTGACTACCCATAAGTCCAATTTGGACACAGGGGCATAAATAATAGTTTCTGGTCAAAGTGGGATCCACATGTGGCCCACTTCGCACCGAAAAATGTGCCAAAGATAAAGTTCTCCAAATTTGTCAAACTTAGTGTCAACAAGTCCAGAACGATGATGCGAATCCAACGGAATGTCCAAAACTGGATCCGATGAGTCGGTCACAAAATTGTCCGTCAAGTGGAGCCGTGGGGCCCACGATACGGGGTTTCGTCAACGTTCTCAGAATCGAACCAAACTTGGGTCACAGGACCAGCGTAATGCTACGAATCCAATGGTTTAAGTTTTTTTGCAAAATGACAGGCACACACGAAGTTATAACGAGTTTCAGAACAGGCCCGACACGGGATATTTTTGACGGATATGTGTTGATTTCGGTGTGCATGCACATCCAAATTAACTTTCGTAAAATCTCACACGTCCATATTGACGATACGCACCTTTCGGTACAATTTGCACACAACGAAGTCACCTCGTTTAGCGGGATGCACCCAGTTTCAAAAAAAAATCGGGATTAAAAAACTAAGTTTTTGGTCAATTTCATCCGCAAATAAAATACAAACTACAGCACATCAAAATAATCTAATTATAGGATTTTAATCTTGGTTATATTATCTAATTAACTGTTCAAACAGAATTTATAATTATTAAACAGGTTGGGAGAAAAATGGCCGTGAATATGTGAGTTCGGGACGTTTTCTGAATTTTAGAAATTGGTGTTGATTTTCCTGTTTTTTCGTCGCGGTTTACGACCGAAACATGATGCAATACCCCGAACGAATTATACGGGGTTCAAGAGAGTCACGAGGTCTGTGCATAGGATTCGACAGAACAGAATTTGGGTCAATGTACAGGAAGTTATGCAAGCTATAAGAGGGATACCTCGCTGACTTTTTAGTGACAAGGGCGGCGCGGCGGGGCACGACGACGGCGGAGGCGTTTGCTGAGGCTGTTGCGGCTGCTGCGCTGCTTGGGGAGGGTGTCCGCGGCGGGGCTCGGCGGCGGGGGCTCGGGGTCAGCCGGAGGAGTCGCTAGAGGGGGAGTGATCGTGATGGCTGTGGCAGCGGGGAGATGGCGTTGCTGTGGGGTTGACGGCGGCTTTAAATAAGCGAGGGGAGAGGAGGCCGGAGCGGGGTTGAGGGCCGAGCGGGAGGGGAGATCATGGGGGTCGTGGAGCAGCGGATTCGGGGGCGTCGCCGGAAGTCGCGGCCGGCGGAGCGGAGGAAAACGAGGTCGTGGGTTGGGGGTTTCTCATTTACTGGTATTAGTGGTCGGGTCGGGTCGGGTCGGGTAGGACCCGACCTATTAGGTTAGGGTATGGGTCGGTTGGGTTCAGTTTGGTCCGGTTCGGTTTGGTTCAAGTTGGTTTAAACCGGTTTGAGTTTTGTTTAATTAGGATAATAGTTTTTAGCTATTTAAAAATAGTTTTTGGGCCCAATAAATTCTAAGAAAAGTACACAACATCCAATAATTAATTATACACACAAAAAATATAATTTTTGTAATATTTTAATACTTAATTTAATACATAAAAATATTAATTCCTGAAGGACATTTATAATAATTAACTAAAAATCACAGAAAAATCCAGAAATTTATTTTTAAAATTAAAATAAAATAGGGTGTTACAATCTACCCACCTTAAAAAGAATTACGTCCTCGCAATTAAGAAAATGAAACTAAACTGGTCAGAAGAGATGACGCGGTTGCAAGACATGTTTGTTGAAGCACGACACAGAGAATAAGAAATCATGCACAAGGAAAAATTGAGAGAAAGGGTTAAGCAGAACGCATAGGGAATGAATAAAAATATTTTTCTAAGCAATGAGAGATATATAACTCAAGAGTAAAGGAGTCTAATTAGAGCAAGGATCAACTACAGCTTATGAAAACTTGGGTATCAAGTACTAACAAATTCAAGATACTAGGTTTGAGGCTAAAGAAATGAATTAACAGGCACGCGCTAAGGCATTACTAGGGATAGATAGCTATGATAAAACTTAAATCTTACGCGTATTCACTACTCCACGAGTCTGTGAGTCCTCCATTGTCATCGCAAAAGCTTGTCCGCGTCCTTGTGGTGGTATCCTTTGTTGTTGCTGGACCTGCTGAAAGAGTGCTGCATGGGGTGCCAACGGTGGCCTCGGCTGATACCCTCCTGGAGCTGGTAAAGCTGGTCGATCTACCATTGGTGCTCCTTCTCGACGCTCAGAGCAGTCCTTGGTTGAGTGTTGGTTAGATCCGAAAATCAGGCATAGTTCCAACTTGCGTCTGCACTCCCTCTCAATATGACCTACCTTGCCACTGGCATGACAAGTAGGAAGGGACGGGGCTCTTGGTGCTGCTCTCTGCGGTGGATTTATCTGGGGTCACTTTGTAGACTCCCCGTGTAATATTCTGGTTGGTGCTGGTGTGAAAGGCCGCTTCAGGCTAGACTCTCTCCTAGTGACGCGCTCCATACGTCGGGCTGCAGCAAGGACGTCCGTGTGTGACGTAGGTGCAATAGAGCCAATCTGTCTCTATAGCTCAAGGTTTAGTCTGTAATACCCCGTTCCGCTCAAGCGGACTGTCGTCTCAAACGGTAATCGTGCAGCTGTCCCAACCCGCTTTGCCTCAAACAAGAAGCAAAGGATATCCAGACTTGCCCCTACAGGAAATCAACTTCGGCTTTCAGAGGCTCGCTTGGCGTATCGCTCTACCGAGGTGAACCATCGCTAAGGTGGGTGGCTACGGTAAACTTGTCTTTGCTTAGCCAGCACACATAAAAATCTGGAATATTCATGCTAGTCGCTAGGTGAATAACCTCCTGCATACTAATAAATCCAACGCACCTAGCTAAGGGAATAATCCCAACTTGTATTGCTTGCTAGAATATGGAAATTGAAATACTGCTTATATTTAGACCCTCGCATGCTAAGTCCCTTAACGGCTTCATCTCTCGGCTTACCTTCGGGTCCGAGCAAAACGTGCTGATTATGTTCCTTAGAAACGCATGCTTGTCTGCTTGAACGTTGCCATGTTTTCATCCAAACCCCCGGGAGACTACCAAGTAGTCGTTCCGCGCATGGAAGAACCTGAAAGTGTCCGGGACCGTTAGGTCACCAAGGCAATTCCCGAACCAGGGAATTTGCACTCTGAATGAATAAATCACTGAATCACAGCTCGTGGAGCAAACTACTGAATCAACGATCCTGCCTCAACAAGTTCCATATATATATATCCTGACTCGAACTCGTTCCATAATAACTTGTTCATATATATATATATATATATATATATATCATGCCTTGAACTTATTCCTGGACCTGACCCTGACCTGCATGTCGCGGACAACTTGTTTCAAGTGAGATTCTCCTGATCTCTGTTCCTGCGGACGGTCTCCGGGGCACCGGGCCGATCCGATCCGGACAGGAACCCCTGTTAGTCTGCCTGCTTCGGGCAGAATGGCGTGTAGCGCCTGTGAACTTATCCTTCACGCCATTCTTGCTCACAGACTAAGTAGCCGCCTGACTCGGAAGGAATGACTTGTAGCGCTCTTGATCCGTGCGTTGCATTTCATTTCCTTTCATGTGCTACACCTGTCCTTTATGGCTATGCCAGCGACTCCTGTTCATATAGATAAGTCATCCTCGCTTAGCGGTAATCCGCGTGCGAGTCATTGCATCGCATCGATGAACAACTGAACACCTGAACGATCATGTTAAAACGACCCTCGTGTTTGCATATGCTTGCCTCCTGAATGCTTATACTTGCCGTGCTTGAATTAACAATGTTGCCTCAATGTGTACTTATACAGGGAAGGAGATGGTAAGTTGGTAAGTCTCGCCGTGTTTCCTCTCATGTTGCACGGCGCACTGCCCGACACGTTAGGCGATTCAATATTCGCATGAAACTGATCCTAAGGCAACTAGAAAGACAACTCAATAGTTGTGCATGGAACCTGTATTACGTGTTTGGATTTGTCGAGCGAGCGAGTAGCTTCCCCACCAGTGCATTCAATGTACTGATAATCCACCAGTTTGTACGCAGGGTGCGGGAGAACCTCGTTCGGTGCGGATGCCTCCAACGTGCGTGCTAAGGCCAGGAGTTCCCTCTGAAGCCTTGCAACGGTGCATCCGGAACAGAAGCACATATACAAGACATAATATTGGAGCGTCGCCTGACCATCGCCTGTACATTCATTCCACAGTTGTAGCCACTTGGCACGCTTTTACTGTTTCAGAGAGAGAGGCTTGAGCGACTTGTAATCTCGGCTATACGCCGCCTGTAATACTTGTTCATATCAATAAAGAGATTACTTTACTTCAACTTGTGTTTCAATGCTTTCGCTATATTTGTCAACTCAGAGAACCTGTTACCGAATCGCTATGCGTTCATGACTCCGCTGCACTCGAACAATCTGTGTGACTCTGTGGCTTAGAACTCTTGCCGCCAGCCAATAAACCATGGCCTTGCACGGGCGTGGATCTCCGCTCGTGCGGCATCACGTCCGGATGGGTCAAAGCGATCGTTCCGCGGGAGCGCTGGCGAGGGTGATTCCCGCCTAGCGGGAACGCCCGAAATAGCCTGCGGGAGATCGGGGCATGACATAGTCCATCGAAGAACTTCTCAGCTTTCTCCTCTTCTGTCGGGATAAGGGTAGGGACGAAGTGACTCAGGCGAATGAACTTCACATTGTACTCTTCTACTGTCTTATTGTCTTGAGTGAGATGATTGAACTTGTCCCGAAGTTTCGATCGAGCAATAGATAGAATATACATCTCCTGAAAGAGTCTAGAGAACTCCTCCCAAGTGACTCGGTCTGGTCCGAGCCGTGTCTCCTCAGTTAGCCACCAGTGATGTGCATTGCCCGTCAACTGCATCCGGACGATAGTCATCCAACGTTCCATTGGAAGCTCAGCTGCTTCTAATTGGTGTTGAGTGTTTGTGAGCGACTCATGAACTTCAGTGGGCTCCTCCTTGCCAGAAAAGGTACGGGACTTCAACTGGCAAAAATCGGTGATAGAGCCCGTCGATGGCTGTCGTGCTGGTAGGTTCGCCTACTCCAGTGCGGTCACTATACTATTTCTCAGATTCTCTGCCTCGTGACGCTGAGCCTCTTGATGAATCTGCTGTTGGGCTTGCATCATTGCGTAGATCATTTGAAATATCTGATGTCTGTCCATAGGCTGTCCTGGTGGAAAAATAGGCATCGGTGGAGTAAATTGTGACGGTGGTGGAATATCGTCTCGCTGGAACCTCGAGACGAGTTGATCTGCATGATTGCTTTGTTGAGTTGATTGACCTCCACCCACTGGTGTCACTCCATCGTCGTAGGTGACAACTACAACTTATGGTGTTCCTACAGGAGTCTCATCGCTTGCTTGTGAATCCATTACTCTGCATCCAAAATAAACTATAAGAGGTGCACAGGAGAATCAAGGCAGGATGCAAGTCAATAATTTATTTTGAAGTCGATATAGAGGTCAAGAATGAATCAATCAAGTGGATGAGATCCTATAACTTATCCTATCCTTATCGCAGGCTTGCTCAGTTCTTAGTTAAAATCGAAAAAATTTAGTCGCTGACCTGCATGGGCCACCCAAAAAAATCCTGTCACGCCCCAGTCCCAAAATATCGAGGGACTAGCCACGTGGCAATGGCTAGCAGCACACACCAATGGGCAAACCCACACTACTAGAATAAGTGGGTTTAGCGACGTTTTTTAGCAACGACAAAGAAAATATCGCTAATTAACGACTCCATTTAAAACCGTCGCTAGACGTCGCTAATTGACGACATTTAGCGACGTTTAGCGACTTTTATTCAGTTTTTAAAAGATTAGTCGCTATAAGTTCAATTTAGGTCACTAAACGTCGCTAAAATATTTTATTTAGCGACATTTAGCGACGTATTTAGTGACGTGTGTCTTTTGGCCAGTTAGCGACGTTATTAGCGACGTGTCAGACGTCGCTAACTTAGCGACGTCATTAGTGACGTCGCTAAAATGTCGCTAAATTTGTTTTATTTAGGATCCTTCCCCCCATTTCTTTTGATCTCTCCCTCTCCCTCTCCCTCTCCCTCTCCCAAATTAGAAATGTCGCTAAAACGTCGCTAAATTTGTTTTATTTAGGAGCTGTTCGTCAAGTACGAGCCTACATCTGAGAAAGTCTCGATGGCGGATAAGTCTCAAGTTACAGTACTAAGGATCGGGATGGTAGTGCTGAAGCAGACTTTTAAAAAGTCACTTACACTAGAGAAAGTGAAGCACTTACCAATGATGACCAAGAATCTGGTTTCTGGGAGTCTGTTGTGCAAGGCAGGCCTAAGGATGGATATCAATGTCGATCAGATGGTGATGTCCTATAAAAGAACATACTTCAAAAAATCTTTCTGTACCGAAGGGATATTTAAACTGCAGCTTGTAACTCCTTCCGTTTGTATCAATACAGTCTCTACTTCTGGTTATTCTCTTGAGTTGTGGCAGAATAGACTAGAACATATGCATTATAAATGCATTAACAAGATGTCTAGTCTAGGCCTTATCTCCAAATGTAGGGATAAGAAGATTGAGAAATATGAAGTCTGTGCACAGACGAAGATCGTCAGGAAGCCGTTCAGAAGAGTGAACTGAAGCACAGATCTTCTGGAGTTGGTATATTCAGATATCTATGACTTCAAGTAATTCTCCACAAAAGCCGGAATGAAGTATTTCATCACTTTCATTAACGATTTCTCAAAGTACACGTTCGTATATCTTCTTAAGTCGAAAGACGAAGCGTTCGAGAAGTTCTAAGACTTCAAGGCTGAAGCATAACGTCAAACCGGTCAATAACTCAAAAGAATCAGAAGCGATCGAGGCAGAAAATATTGTTCCTTAGAATTCACATCATTCTACAAAGAGCATAGAATTGTCAACGAAATGACTTCTCCGTATTCTTCCCAATCTAATGGTATAGCAGAAAGGAAGAACAGGACGCTGATAGAGATAATAAACTCAATGTTGCTGACAGCAGGACTTTCAAAGTGCTTCTGGGGAGAAGCGGCGCTTACGGCTATGTTTATTCTGAATAGGGTACCGTTTGCGACATCTGACATTACTCCTCATAAACTATGGTTCAAGGTCAGACCCAACTTGAATGTCATTCGAGTGTGGGGGTATCTGGCGTATGTGAAGCTTCTAGATCTCATAATTTTGAAGCTGGGATCGAGAACTACGAAGACCATATTTCTGGACTATACTGATAGAGTGATGCTCGAAGGTTCCTTAATATTGAATCTAATCATATCATAGAATCTCGTGACGTAGAATTCTTTGAAGACAAGTTTGCTAGGAATAAGAATATTATTCTCGCGGATATCCCGGAGAATGCTGCTAGCACAAATGAGGCAAGTACCTCTCAGAGAGAAGTAGTCCAAGAAGAAGTTGTCATTGATGAGACAACATTTGAACCAGAACCCGCTGAGCCGAGAGCAAAGCGAGTGAGGATACCAAAGGACTTCGGAGGAGACTTTGTTACCTACCATGTGGAAGCTGATCCGCTTACCTATGATGAGGCAATAAAGACCAGAGATGATATTTTCTGGAAAGAGGCTATCCATGACGAGTTTGACTCGATAACTTCTAATAATACTTGGAAGTTAGTCGATCTGCCTGAAGGAGCTAAACTCATCGGATGCAAGTGGATCTTTAAGAAGAATATAAAAGCAGACGAAACTATTGACAAGTTCAAGTCCAGGCTAGTTGTCAAGGGGTTTTCTCAGATACAGGGAGGGTGACTACTTCGATACCTATGCTCCCGTTGCACGAATGACTACTATCAAGATGCTGATTGCTCTAGGTGCTATTCACAGAATGGTGATTCATCAGATAGACGTCAAGACAATATTTCTGAATAGTGAACTGACTGAGAAGATTTACATGCAACAGCCAGAAGAGTTTATCGTCAAAGGTCTTGAAGATAAAGTATGCAAACTGATAAAATCTTGGTATGGTCTGAAGCAAGATCCCAAATTGTGGCACGAGAAGTTTGACAAAGTTATCAGATTAAATGGCTACAAGGTCAGTGAAACTGATAAGTGTGTGTACACGAAGTTAGTCGGTGATAGAGGTATTATCGTTTGTCTCTATGTGGACGACATGCTAATCCTAGGCACGGATGAAGAATGTTTCACTAGAACAAAGATGTTCCTCTCGTCTAAATTCAGTATGAAGGACATGAGAGATGCAGATGTCATCCTTGGGATTAAGATAATCAAGACGAAAGCAGGGCTTGCTCTATCACAAGCTCACTATGTGGAGAAGATGCTCATACGCTATGGATATCAGGATCTTCCAGGGATCGATACTCCATATAGGTGTGAAAAAAAACTGAAGTCTGACCCAGGAAAAAGCGTCAGAAAGTTGGAGTATTCTAGCATCATCGGGAGCTTGATGTATGCTACAAATGCCACTAGGCCTGACATTACTTTTGTTGTAGGGATGCTGAGTAGATTCACGAGTAACCCAGGTATTGAACACTAGAAAGCTGTGAAGAGGGTGATAAGATACCTCAAGAAGACTCAGAAGTTTGCACTTTACTACAGCGGAGATCCAACAATGGTAGAAGGCTTAAGTGATGCTAGTTGGTGCTCATAAGAAGAGAGCGAGAGATCCACATGAGGATATATTTTCTCAATAGGAGGAGCTGTCATATCGTGGAAGTCGAAGAAGCTGACTATGCTCTTACGCTCATCGATGGAGTCTGAGTTCTATGCACTTGCAGTTGTAACAGATGAAGCAGAATAGCTTTGGGAGCTCATGTACGATCTTTCAATGGTTGGTGTGCATATTTTGGCTGTACAGATATACTGCGACAACCAAACAGCTGCAGCAGTAGCATCTAATAATCTCTTCAATGGAAAGAAGAGAACTGTGCGGCTTCGGCACAGAGCACTGAACAATCTCATCAAGACTGGTGTCATTGCAGTGGTGGATATTTGGAGTCAAGAGAAATTGGCAGATCCGTTCACTAAAGGTCTTAGGCGCCAGCTAGTCGAAGACACATCAGGTAAAATGGGCTTGAAGGACCTCTGATATTGTGTCTTTATAATTCAACCATTAAGTTTTATGTTATTAGTTCAAAGAGAAATCTACTAGACATCTATCTTTTGGTTCAAGGGAGGACCACTGACTGAAAAAATATCAGGTACAGTAGGAAGTCCTTATGGACAATGTGGGATACGTATCCGGAACCACTGTAGTCTACTATTTTGTTGTATAGAACAATTCATGTGTAAGGTTGGCTTCGATGCCTTAATGAGTTCTCGGGTAGAGTGAATGTCTGGCGTGCGCTGCAGGAAGCACGTATAGTTCAGCACTACAAGGGAATTGTATCCTATGCTACAGTGGTGTGATACCACGATGAGGTAAAAGATGTAAAGCCCCGATTGCGAGCCATGTCACTGCGATAGTAGCACCGTAAATAGGCAGGTAGCCTAATGCTGAAAAGGTAGAGAGTTGTAGCACAGCACTACTAAGAGGTCGGTGACCTCATGCTACAGTGGGTGACACCATATGAGGTAGTCAACCTCAGCTGCGAGCCATGTCATAGTGGCGTAGCACCGCACGGGAGCGCAAGGCTTCATATTGGGATGTAGTACAACACTACTAAGAGGCTAGTGACCTCATGCTACAGTGGGTGACACCACAAGAGGTAGTTAACCTCGATTGCGACCCATGTCACAGCGGGGTAGCACCGTACAGAAGCGCAAGGCTTTATGCTGAGAAAAGTTAAACTCTCTTAAAAAAACCTACCTAAGTGTATGGACAGAGATATAGGCCGTCTCTTGAGAATAAACTTGTAGACACCCAAGAAACATACACCGATACCAGGTCAGCACAAGGCCCTTAATTTGCGACCGGAGGCACAACTGATGTCATTATGTGAGTGGGAAGAACAACAACTATGGTTCAGAATTCAAGGCTTAGTCCATCCTTGTATCGTACTGTTGTTTGACCCATACGGGAAGATTCAAGTCATAGGTGACATCTATCCTAATGCATAATGGACTGTCACTGTGAGGAACGCTCGACCATATATTATGATATATGTAGGGGATTGTTGATATTTTTTACTTTGCTTTGGGAGTTTTAGTCCCACATTGGAAAACCACCAATATGTATATCTCAATATATAGCTTTGCTTAGTATTGGTATATGCACATAGGGTGGTGACCCATGTGGGTTGACTTTTCTAGAGGGATTAAGTGTGAACCCGATTATGACAATATTTATTTTGTCACCATCTTTGGAAAGTTTCTCTTAGGAGCTATGCGACTCAGACTCGGACTCAAGGGCACAAAGTGGCGCTTTGTTGGCGCACTTTACACTTAGCATGTCACCATTGTCGCATGACGCGCGTGCGCTCCTTTTATGCGCGAGTTTCATGCACGGTTGCTTGCTCGAGCACATGCTTCGTTGAGCTATGCGGCCTGGAGCGCATGCAGCCAGGTGCGCATGCGGCCCAGAGCGCTTGCGGCCAGGTGCGCATGAGGCTTGGAGCCCATGCGGCCCAGAGTCCTTGCAGACAGGTGCCCATGTTGTTCGGTGCACATGAGGTCCGGTGCCCATAAGGCTCGGTGCGCATGCGGCCCGGTGCGGATGTGGCTAGGAACCCTTGCGGCCAGGTGCACATGCGACCCGGTGAGCATGCGGCTTGGTGCACAAGCTGCCTGGGGCCCATGTGGCCCGGTGACCATGCTGCCAGGGGCCCTGCGGCCTGGAGCTATGCAGCCAGCAAATTATCTTGAGCGAGTCGAGTGTGGAGGGGACAGAGACTGTTGTTGGTGGCTTGGTGCGGCGCAGGCGGCACATGGTTCTCTGTGCCATGCGGCTGCAGCTTTCGGCGCTTGGTGGTGCTGTCTGCTTTGTGCAGTACAGTGCGTAGGTGGCTCATGGCTCTCTGTGCCACGTGGCTGCAGCTTTCGGTGCCTGACGGCGTTGTCTGCTCTGTGCAGTACATCGACGCATACGGCCTAGTTTTTTTCTCATGACACATGGGAGCTGAAATCCTTTTTAAATAGAGGTTCTCCTCTTTCATTTGGTGTGTTGAAAAAATTGAGAGAGAGAGGAAAACCGAGAGCACGAGTAGGACCTGCGGCAGCAGTTAGCATCATTCCAAAGGAAACTTTCGAGTGATCCGAAGGTGACCAAGTGCGTTCCAGAAGTTCTCGTGTAAACTTGCTGGATCCTGGGGGCAAATCGTTGTATAGCGCGAATCTTGCCTTGAGCTCTGGTGGTTTTAATCACCCCACTAGTAGTTTCCTTCTTTGTATTTCTGTTCTTGTTTCCGTTCTTCTCGGTGTAGCGTCTGCGAACGTAAAGAGAATAACGATTTTCTGATTCTTGTTGTATTTACATTTTTTTTGGGTTGTCAGTTTGTAACATGTTCCTAGTTTAGTGCTTCTGTGGGATTGTGTGTCACTGTAGAGGAACTCTTGTGTAAATCTCAGTGCACCAACTTCTCTCCTGGAGTTTGTAGAGACGAACTCTTATGTGAGTCTCTACTTTGTGGCTACCTCTTCTTCTTTGATCTGACTTCGGGACTAACAAATAATTCTATGTATATATTTTGAAGTCCAATATTGGACACAACTTTGAAATACAACAAATTTGTGTATAAAATTGTAACTTTTAATATAATTTAATTACGATTTCAATTTTGGGTTCGATCCATTAAAAAATAGCAATAGTCCAACCGAACAAACTAAATAAACCGAAAAATCTCGGTTCGATTTGATTTCTATTTTGAATAATTTCGATTCGATTTTGATTTAAATTTTTTAGAATTTTTATTTATTCAATTTTAACTATTTCGTATTTATTTGAAAGCGAATAAATCGAATACACATCCGGAGTAAGAAACGCGTGACAATCGAGTCATCGACGACCGCACGTGGTGGAGAACGAACGGTAGCGTGGGAGAGCGACCCTGGTTTATCCGAACAGCTAAAGGCACCCAAAAAGAGAGGGACCCGCCACCCGGCCACGACGATAAACACGGCCTTTTCGTGGTCCCCACCAGCTGAACGAGATGTGTCTCAACTGGGACCCGCCGTGTCGAGTCCGGTAGTGTCTTTTAGCGTTCCCACCTCGTGCCGTGACGTCACGCAAACTGGCCGGAGACGTCAAAGTAGCCCTTTTGTGAGGACACGTGGGGCCAAGGTTCCACGTGTCAAAGAAAGACGGACGTGATTGATCCACAAGGACAACAACCACACTCACGGAATACGTAACTGCCAATGGTATAAAATAGTGGAAAATACAATGAATGTGGATTGTGGAGAGTAATTAATGTGAGAAGAAAATAAATAAATAAAAAGAAAGAAAAATATAGAAGCAGCCAAGATAAGTTTACTGAGAGTATTTCTTTTTCATTAATAGTGCCGCTAAATAATTTTGTCTTATGCTATATGTTGTAACGTTCGAAATGAGTGGTGCTTAATTATAGGAATTATATTTCTTAATATTTTAATTGATATATTTTTTAACAGTCTATTGGTTGTGTATATATTGCAACACAACTTTTTTTTGAGTGTTGGGGACACAACACGATAGGAGATTACTCTATTTATCTCTGATTTTTTTTTTCTCTTTAAAATTCTCAAAAAATTCTCTACGAACATAAATCTCATGATCGGATCTTCCGCAATAAATGAACAAATATGATCTGCATATTCTTATTATGATCTATCTAGTAACGTGCATGTACATTACACGTAAAAAAATTATTAAAAAAATTAAATATAAAATTATTATAATATTGTCATTCCTTGAGATCGAATTAAAACAACTAAGAAAAATATCTCTCACCTTAACCACTTGAGTTAGAATTGCTTAGTTGTAGATAAATAATATTAGTTGGTTAAACAATGAGTTACTTTTTAAAAAATAGTTAATGAAATATTTACAAAAGATTTAGACGGCTCAAATTTGAGTCGTTTTCAACCTTATTATAAGAGTAGAGATATATCAAGTTTTCTCTTTCTTAACAACGAAGAGAGAATTGCTCCTTTGAAGAACATTTCCTCGTCTCCTTGGCTAGCAGTCCTTTAGTCAGAAATGTCACGTCCCGATTTCGCAGAACCGAAAAGTGGCCACTAGAAGTGATGTCGTACAAGTCTATATTATACATGTACAAGACATGAAGATTTGCAATGAATGATATATCTTTTTTTAGATGCTTGGCAATACGCACGGGACTTTAGCACGCTGCGTTGCATGCCATTTGGGCCACTGTCCCCACACCTCCCCCACGGTTTGATCCCGAGACCTCCGTCCAGCCATGAAGTTTATACCTCTTCTCACTGACCACAAGAGCTAGTTGAGTTTGGTAATTAATGAATATCTCAAAACAACCATATTGCAACAGAATAAACAAAGTAATTGAAGTCATAAGAACATATAAAAAGAAATCTCTCTTTATTGATAATTGTAGCAGAATATAAAGACTCTCAATAGCCAACTGAATATGCCAACTTGTCTTACAACACACATGTTTCACTCCTGCCCACAAAGGATTAAATCGTTCCATACTATGTCCTCTATATACAAAAGAATCATCTTCAGCCAAACATTTTTAATGTTGCAAATTCGAGATCCAATGCCTTAGCATGTCCAAGCAAATCTTTGTACTCGAGGATTGGGTATTAGTACATTGTCGTGTACTAGTGAGTGGGATAACCCACTCGCCTAAACCAATAATGTTATTCATGTAAAGCATGCATATTTATAAAGTGATCTTGTTATTTAGACTATGCTTGATTGATAGTTCATATCAATAGTATACAAGGAACGTGGAGCATGTCGACATATCATATTGATAGAATAAGGGAAACATAATTAAAACATATAACTCATCTCACTTATTAGTGACTTCTTACCACAGACGATGTGTTTGTCCCTTCATAAGTCAGAGATGAACACTTACCACCCATGTATAAGACATACATTAGTATGCCGCCTATCTATATGAGGTCATTGGTGATCAATCGACACCATAAAGGACATTACGTTGTATTGTGACGCGTCTTTTCAGAGCAGGTAGCTAACCTCAATAAAGATCCTATTATACCACGTGCTCTGCAGCACATTCCACATAATTTCTCCTAGGCCGGCACGATCCCGGTGCCCCGATGATTGTTCGAGGAAATCCAAATCTTGTTTTGGTTTATTTAGTTTGGTTGGTCGGGATTAGCTAGGTTTGGCAATAGGATTAGTTGGTTTGGAAGTAGGGTTTGGTTCGGTTGGGTTTGTAGTGGATTGTTTGGCATTAAGTTTTGTTATGTAGTAATGACTACTTTCAACAACTAGTATCAATGGCTAGTTCTCAACCGCTACTTCATACTCTATAAATTCTAGTGTGTTTACAACAGAAAACTTCATAATATTCTCGCTTGGAAGTGTGCTAAATGGATTAGCTTACGAAAAGGTTTAACCCAAGTTCTTTTAATTGATCGAAATATTTTATTTGATAGTTTATGTTACATAATTATTGAATAATTTTTTATCGATTATGGATTATATTAGTACACATTTTTGTCTCTACTTGTATAAAATTAGATGGTGAACAAATATGAATTTTAGTTTTCAAGTTAATTTACAATCACTATATATAAATATTTATTTTACTCCACCACCACCAAGAATTAATAATATAAATAGATGAAGGTGATAACGACGATAAAAATAGTGAAGAAGAACATATATTAGATAAAAAAACATATATTAGATAAAGTTAAAAACTGTTAATATTGGTCATATTTCTTCTTACCAAGTTATTACATTTACTGAAGAAGGACATATATAAGATACAGGTGATAATGATGATGAAAATAATGATGATTTAATGAAAAATTTAGATGATAAATTGATTATAATTTTAACACTCCTGAATTATTCGTCAAATTTTTTTTAAAATTATTTTAAATTTAGAAATTTATTAGTGATATAACAATTGGATATACTTTTTCTTATTCGACTACTTTAAACAATGCCCACCAGACGCGTAGGTTCTATCAATCTACCAAAAAGGTAGAAAATGCAAATTTATATTTATCTGATGAGACAAAAAAAAGAACTGTATTAATTAGGACTAGTAAGTAGGCTCTGATACAAGCAATGACTTGAACATATTATTAAAAAATAATATAAGTTAAACTAAAATTATATTACATAAATATTTACATTAAATATTATACATACCCGATTTTCATCCACAAAGATATCTTCGTCATCAATATGATCTAGGTGCATAAAATTGTGATGGAGCCAACTAAACTTGATTAAGCTTTTACCAATTAATTGCGACGGAGCCAACTCCATACCTAGATACTCTATAATCACGATATTAGTAGAAAATGACTCATTAAATATTAGAAGTTCATCCGTAATAGGTATTCCTAAAATATTTGCACTTCCGCTAGGGTAATAATCGTTTCTCCGACTGGGAGCTAAAATATATTTTGTCCGGGCCACCAACGCTCAACTTCTAGACTTGATCAAGTCTCTATCGTGACGTAGAAAACATATCTGATCAATGTACTGAAATCCAAATAAGTGCACCAAGGCCTCTTGGTCGTTAGTCAACTTCCAACACTCAAAGTTGCTCTCATACTGCCATGTGTCATGCTCTCGCGATCGTACATCGTCACTATAATCGTATAACTATATAAAATATATATAGACTTTGTTATTACTAGACATATAAAAAATATATATTATAATGACGAATAAATTTTTTTTTTTTTATACCTGTCCAGAAAATATTGAACTAGATATGTGCGACTTACTTTGTTAGATAATCAAATCCGTGGTGTGTCCCCTGGAATACGTGGCCATCGTTTTCGTCAGCCATCAGTAAAATAATGGTTGTCAAAACGTGTATTGCTACATATTGTAGGGTTAGCGATTTAAGGGTTAAGATTCTTAGGGTATTAAATGTTAGGTTTAGTGTTGGAATAAGGTTAGTGATAATAATTAGGGTTAGGGTTATAGTTATCGTTATGGTTAGGGTTAGAGTTATGATTATAGTTAGCTATGGTTAGGATTAGGGTTAGAATTAAGATTAGAGTTGAAATACGGTGAGGATTAGAGTTATGATTATGGTTAGGATTAGGATTAGAATTAGGTTTACTGTTAGTAATAAAAATTATGCAATAATGAAGTAACAATGTCACGACCCACACCCAGATGAATCGGGCACCGGTTCGTGAGTACGTCCAGCCTACGCCGCAGTGTCGGCGGTAGTACACTGTCTAGGTCATATTCACAGATAAATTAAAATCTAGCTTATTCACAATAAATAAATAGGCAAGGATAATAACAGAAAATAGGAATGCTAAGATTTCATAAGACAAATTGTGACAAACAAATCCACAGTTTATTACAGAACCAGAAGATAAATCGGGGACAAACCCGATTACTATGCTGAAAGAAAAACTAGCTAACTACTCCTCAAAAGTAGTCTCCTGAGTAGGAACTGGCTCCTCAAATGTATCATCTGCTACGCCATATGGGCCATAAAAGGTGGGGGCATAGTCCTCATCATCGCCTAATATCAACGGATCCAGTCAGGAAAGGAGCAAAGTACCAATACACAACAAAGCTTAAACTAAATAATTATGACAAGTAGTAAAAACTGACTAAGTATCATGATAAGAATATGCATAATAAGTAGTAAAATTAACTAAGAGTTAAATGCTATAAGCCAGAGACATGAATAAAATATGATTATAATGAGACAAGAAAATGGAACTACAACATGATAAAGAAACTATGTGTGTGTGATTGTGTATTTAGAATACATAGTTGGCATGTAGGGGTTTATAAGGCTAATAAGGCCGTCATAGACGGCTAGCAGTCAGGAATAATCGAGTATAAGGCTGATGGTACAGTCGCGTACCAACAGCTAGCAGTCAGGATAGGGGGAAGGGTAAACTACATGCCTTCTAGTATTCTCTCTCCCGACACGAAAAGCAAGACATGAACTCCAAATCCTAACACTAAGTGTAATCATCCAATGGTGCTAGTAAAGCAAGGAACTAATTATCATAATATAAAGAATAAACTTGAAGTGCAGGTACTTGCCTGATGTTTGGATTCCAACTACGGTTCTGTTCTCGGGAAAATTTACAGAAATGCGTCCGGATGCTGAAATAAAATTACCATCATGCTCAAAAAATATAAAATAGCTAGAAACGCCTGTCCTTGAGTCCAATTTGGAGATAAGGGCAAAAACAGCAATTTCGGGTCAAAACGGGATCCGCATGTGGGCTCGCTTTGCACCGAAAAACGTGTCAGGGTCAAAGGTCTCCAAATTTATCAAACTTAGTGTCAACAGGTCAGGAACGATGATACGAACCCAACGGAACTTTCAGAATTGGATTCCGATGAGCCGATCAAAAAATTGCCCGTCGAGTGGGGCCTGTGGGGCCTACGACACGCGATTTCGTCAACGTTCTCAGAATCGAACCAAACTTGGGTCACAGGACCAGCGTATTGCTACGAGTCCGATGGCGCAAGTTTTGTTTCGATCCGACATGTGTACACAAAGTTAGGGCTTGATTTAGAAAAGACGAATACGGGGCGGTGTCCGCGGATACGCGTTGATCCCGGTGAGCACGCACACCCGAATCGACTTCTGCGAAATCCCATACGTCCATATCAACGGCGCGCACGTATTTGTGAAGACCGTGCGCGACCAAGTCTTCTCGTTTGGCGGGGCGTACCCAGTTCCGGGGTGAATCGGGGCGTTGTTTTTCCTGTTTTTGGACCGCGGTTCGCGATCACCACAGGACGCGATGCACCGAGCGGTTTGCCCGGGCACCGAGGGGGTCATGCAGGCTACACGTTGCAATTTACGGAATTGAAAACGGGGCAGCGAGGAGAAAGTTACGAGTACCTGAACATGGCTCAGAAACCGGGGCTTTACTGTGTCCGACACGACACGAGGACACGGTGTCCTGTGTCCGAACTTAGGGTTAAGGTTCAGGGCTTCAGGGCGGAGCTGCGGCGGGGAGACCGGCCGGAGGGAGCCGGGGGCAGCGGGGCGGCGATGGCCGGAGGCTGGGGCGACGCGCGGGAGGCTGCGCGGCGGCCGGCGGAGCTGAGGCGGGCTGCTGCTGTGCTGCTGCGGGGGAGGAGGAAGGAGAAGAGGGAGGCCGGGCGGAGCTGGGCAGGGCGGTGCGGCGAGGGGAGCGGCGGCGTCTCGGCGAGGCGGAGCGGGTGCTAGGTGGTGGTGGGATGGCCGGAGGGTTTCGGTGTGGGGGAGGAGGAGGTGAAGAGGAGGGGTTTTTAAAGGGGAGCCGAGGAGGGGGCTGGACGGAAATGGCAGATCGAGGGGGGGTCGTGCCGCGTGGGGCGCGGGGGGGGGGGGGGAGGGGGGCTGACGCGGGCTCCGGCGACGTGGCCGGAGCCGTCGTCGGGAAGAGCGGGGGACGGGGTCGTGAGGGAGAAGGAGGCTGGCGGGTCCGGGCGGGTCGCTAGCGGGTCGGGCGGCGGGTGGACCCGACCCGACCCGTTAGATCGATGGGCTTGGGTCTGGGCCGGACTGGGCTGGGCTGGGCCGGGTTTAGGAAAATAAATGATTAAATAAATAAATAAATGAAAAAATAATTAATTAATTAAATATAATAGTTTTTAGGTGTTTAAAAATAGTTCCGGGGCCCAATAATTTCCAGAAAAATTACCCTAAGTCCAGTTTTTAATTCTACACCATAAATTATTATTTCCATAATATTTTAATATTAGTTATTATCAATTAAAAATTATTTAATAATTAAAACCCTGATTTTAATTACAGAAAATTCTCAGAAAAATTCAGAAAATTGTGAAAAATTCAAGTTTTAAAATTTTTAAAAAATCAGGGGTTTACAATCTACCCAACTTATAAAAATTTTGTCCTCAAAATTTAAAAATAACAATGGCACGAAAGGAAAGGTCGAGAGTTAAAATATACCTCAAGGTTCAAAAAGATAGGGGTAGCGCTCCCTAATCTCGTCTTCTCGCTCCCAGAGTGGATTCGCCGGGAGAATGATGCTTCCAAGCTATATGAACAAGGGGAATAACTTGATTCCTTAGAACTTTCTCCGTTCGGTCCAGTATCCCCATAGGTTGCTCTTGGTAAGTCAAGCTTGGGCCCACTTCGAGCTCTGAATGATCCAAAATATGACTTGGATCTGACACGTATTTTCTCAGTTGCGACACGTGGAATACGTTATGGACCCCATCTAGAGAGGGTGGCAATGCCAGACGGTATGCCACTTCTCCGATTCTCTCCTGTATGCCAAATGGTCCAATAAATCTCGGGCTGAGTTTTTTGCTCCTTCCGAACCTAATGGTGCCACGTGTCGGAGAAATCTTTAAGAATACTAATTCTCCAACCTCAAATTCCAATGGTCTTCGATGGCTATTTGCCCAATGTCGTTGCCTGTCTTGAGCCACCCGAAGTCTTTTCCTTATTTGTTTCACCTTCTCGGTTGAATCGACTACCATCTCTGGTCCCAGTAAGACTCTCTCTCCTACATCGTCCCATGATAGTGGGGTACGACATCTTCGTCCATATAAGGCCTCAAATGGAGTCATTTCAATACTTGCTTGGTAACTGTTATTATAAGAGAACTCCACAAGATGTAGATAATCTTTCCACGATCCTCCAAAATCTAGAACACATGTACGGAGCATATCTTCAAGTGTCTGAATTGTACGTTCAGATTGTCCATCGGTTTGGGGATGATAAGCTGTGCTGAATTTGAGTTGAGTCCCCAAGCTAGCTTGTAAACTCCTCCAGAAGTGAGAGGTAAATCTTGAATCTCGGTCGGAGACAATACTTACTGGAACTCCATGCAATTTAACAATCTGTCGAATATATAAATCTGCCAACTTTTCCGTAGATAGCCCTACTTTGAAGGGTAGAAAATGTGCAGACTTGGTCAGCCTATCCACTATCACCCATATTTCATCCTTCCCACTAGGTGTCCTTGGAAGTCCAGAAACAAAATCCATAGTAATATGTTCCCACTTCCACTCCGGAATGGGTAGTGGTTGAAGCAATCCCCCAGGTCTTTGTCTTTCAGCCTTGACTTGTTGGCACACTAAGCAACGAGATACGAACTTGGCTACTTCTCTTTTCATGCCATACCACCAAACATGCATCCTTAGGTCTTTGTACATATTGTTGGCTCCTGGATGTATAGAGTATTGTGATCTGTGTACTTCTTGCATAATTTCTTCTCTTATCTCTCCTTGAGGTACACATAATCTATCTCCATGTCTTAGTGATCCATCTTCATGAATTTTGAATTCCTCCAATAATCCAGCTTGTACTTGGCCTCGAATGCTTCGTAGACCTTCGTCTTGAAACTGAGTCTCCTTAATCTTATCCATTAAGGTGGATTGGATCTTCAAATTCATCATTTGACCTTCTATTCCTGGAATAATTACCTCAATACCCAAATTTCTAAGTCCTCGAGCAAGTGTCGGTCCATCGTCAAGTACATTGCCATAGGATATCTGCTTAGAGCATCAGCAACTACGTTGGCCTTCCCCGGATGATATTGAAGGGTGATGTCAAAATCTTTCATTAACTCCAGCCACCTTCTTTGCCTCATGTTCAGCTCTTTTTGAGTAAAGATATATTTTAAACTTTTGTGATCTGTAAAGATTTCCACCCTTTCTCCATAAAGATAATGCTTCCATAGCTTAAGAGCAAAGATAACAGCTGCTAATTCTAAGTCATGAGTTGGATAGTTCTTTTCATGAGGTCGAAGCTGTCTAGAAGCATATGCTATTACCTTTTTGTTCTGCTCCAATACACAACCTAGACCTTTTCCAGAAGCATCACTGTATATAGCGAATCCTCCGGTTCCAGATGGTATGGTCAGAATAGGGGCAGTAGTCAGCCTTTTCTTTAATTCTTCAAAAGCATGTTGACATTCATCAGTCCATATAAATTCTTCATCCTTTCTTGTTAATTTCGTCATTGGTTCAGCAATTCTAGCAAAGTCTTTCACAAACTTTTGATAATAGCCAGCTAGTCCCAGAAAACTTCTAATTTCTGCTACAGAGTCTGGAGTGGGCCATGATTCTACTACTGCTATCTTCTTAGGATCTACTGCTATGCCATCTCCAGTTACAACATGTCCCAAAAATTCTACTTTGTCTAGGAAGAATGCACATTTAGATAGTTTTCCATAAAGTTTTTCCTTCCTTAATGTCTCCAATGCTAGCCTCAAATGTTCTTCATGTTCTTCTGGAGTCTTGGAATAAATCAAAATATCATCAATAAAAACCACTACAAATTTGTCCAAATATTGTTGGAAGACTCTGTTCATTAAATTCATAAATACTGTTGGAGCATTAGTCAACCCGAACGGCATCACTAAGAATTTGTAGTGTCCATTCCGGGTATTGAAAGCAGTTTTAGGGATGTCTTCCTTCCTCACCCTTAATTGATGGTAACCAGACCTCAAGTCAATCTTCGAAAATATCCGAGCTCCACTTAATTGATCAAATAAATCATCTATCCTTGGTAGGGGATACTTATTCTTGATTGTTAAAGCATTCAAAGCCCTATAATCAATACACATTCGAGATGTTCCATCCTTCTTTGGCACAAATAATACTGGAGCTCCCCAGGGTGAAACACTAGACCTAATGAAGCATTTGTCTTCTAACTCTTTTATCTGCTCATTTAATTCTACTATCTCTTTCTTGTTGATTCTGTATGGATTTTGAGATACTGGCGCTGCTCCTGGCACTAAGTCAATAGAGAATTCAACTTCTCGGTCTGGGGGTAATCCTGGGAGATCCTCAGGGAAGACATCAAGATATTCAGAAATGATAGGTAGTGGCAATTCTTCTGGTACTAGGGCTCCACAAATTTGGTTACTACCCAATTCTCTAGAACCTCTAGCGAATTCAAATTCTGGCTTGTCAGGGGGCCTAAAGATTACAGTACCCCTGTGACAATCTATAGTGGCATGATGCTGACTCAACCAATCCATACCCAGAATAATGTCGAAACTGGGAATTGGCATTACGAGTAGCCTCGCATATAATTCTCTCCCACATAGTGTAATAGGACAATTGTTACATGCATCACTAACCGGGATAATTCTTCCACCGGTAATGATCTTATAACAATTCCTAAGAGGTTCTGTGACTAAGCTATGCTTCATAAGAAAATCTACGGACATGAATGAATGTGAAGCTCCAGAATCAAATAAAGTAATGGCTGGTACTGAATTTATAAGTACAGAACCTGTTATCACATCTGCTGTGGCTTCAGCTTTCTCTAGAGTCATTGTGAAAGCACGGCCTTGTTGAGGTGCACCCCTCTGTTGCTGATGCTGGTGCTGAGCAAAGTGTTATTGTTGAGTTGGGAGTGGAGGTCCTCTCTGCTGCGCTGCTGGGGGCCTGGCCTGAACGGGAACTTTTTGTGCAGCTGTGCGTCCTTGAGCAGCAGGACAGTCCCTCATTTGATGTGCTGCTGAGCCACAATATAGACAAACACCTAGCCTCTTTCTACAAACTTGCCAAGAGTGACCTTGTTTTTGACAAAAGCCACAAGTGGGAGCTTGTTGGTTCTGTCATTGAGTTTGGTGTTGGGGTACTGTGGCTCGAGGGAGAGGACGCTGGGTTTGTTGCGGGGCCCTCTGCTGTAGTTGTGGCTGGAATGGGCGTTTGTGGGGTCCCATACTTCCAGCATCTCTTTCCCGTTTTAGTCTAGGTCCCATGTCTCTTTCAACACCTTGTGCCACGCTCAAGATTTTTTCGTATGTACGAGCTCGGCTAGTGGTGACAGCAAGGCGGATATCAGGAGACAACCCCTTCTTAAATCTACGGGCTCTATCTTCAGGGGTACGAACCATATATTCTGCAAAGTGGCTCAGTCTGCTAAATTCAGCAGTGTACTCATCAACAGAAAGATTACCTTGTTCCAGCCTCTCGAATTGACTTTCGAGAGCTTCCCGAGCCACTTCGGGATAGAACTTCTTCTTGAACAGCCTTTTGAAATCCTCCCAAGTGAGCTCAGGAGCAGATAACTGAGGTTCATCTCTAAACCAAGTTCGAGCTATGTCGAATAGTTGCAGGCTTGCAGATTCTACCTTAAGATCATCAGGGACCCGAGCAGTTTTCAGGAGTCGCTCCACATTCTCTATCCATTCATCGGCATAGAGAATACCTTCAGTCCCATAGAATTCCAAGGGTCCAAGGTTCTTGAAGTCCTTGGCACTTCCTGGCCTCTTTTGTGGTGCCTCCTGGGATCGAAGAGCATATGAAAGGCTAGTTCGTAGCAGGGCAGTCTGTTCCTTCTGGGATTCTATAAGTCCCTGGAATACTTCGAGTAGCTGCGCTCCATCCATAGTAACTGTCGGAGTAGTTGGAGGCGGAGGGAGTGCAAGGGTTTCAGGCACAGTCTGTTCGACGGGTTCGGATGTGCCTCCTACGGTATTCCTTGTCTGAATCATTCTGAAAGGTTAAGGGATAGTAGGATTAGAATAGATTACTTGGAAATCAAGGGCGATATAAAAATTTACTAGGAATGATATCAAGATTTAAAATAAAAGATCCTATTCTGTGAATGAGCTTTTCCTAAAATCCTCAATCTTATTTCATACTCTGTCCTAGGATATTACACTATTTAAGGATTCTAGACCTGCATGAGCCACCATAAAAACGTGTCACGACCCGCACCCAGATGAATCGGGCACCGGTTCGTGAGTACGTCCAGCCTACGCCGCAGTGTCGGCGGTAGTACGCTGTCTAGGTCATATTCACAGATAAATTAAAATCTAGCTCATTCACAATAAATAAATAGGCAAGGATAATAACAGGAAATAGGAATGCTAAGATTTCATAAGATAAATTATGACAAACAAATCCACAGTTTATTATAGAACCAGAAGATAAATCGGGGACAAACCCGATTACTATGCTGAAAGAAAAACTAGCTAACTGGCTAACTACTCCTCAAAAGTAGTCTCCTGAGTAGGAACTGGCTCCTCAAATGTATCATCTTCTATGCCATATGGGCCATAAAAGGTGGGGGCATAGTCCTCATCATCGCCTAATATCAACGGATCCAGTCAGAAAAGGAGCAAAGTACCAATACACAACAAAGCTTAAACTAAATAATTATGACAAGTAGTAAAAATTGACTAAGTATCATGATAAGAATATGCATAATAAGTAGTAAAATTAACTAAGAGTTAAATGCTATAAGCCAGAGACATGAATAAAACAGGATTATAATGAGACAAGAAAATGGAACTGCAACAAGATAAAGAAACTATGTGTGTGTGATTGTGTATTTAGAATACATAGTTGGCATGTAGGGGTTTATAAGGCTAATAAGGCTGTCATAGACGGCTAGCAGTCAGGAATAATCGAGTATAAGGCTGATGGTACAGTCGCGTACTAACAGCTAGCAGTCAGGACAGGGGGAAGGATAAACTACATGCCTTCTAGTATTCTCCCTCCCGACACGAAAAGCAAGACATGAACTCCAAATCCTAACACTAAGTGTAATCATCCAATGGTGCTAGTAGAGCAAGAAACTAATTATCATAATATAAAGAATAAACTTGAAGTGCAGGTACTTGCCTGATGTTTGGATTCCAACTACGGTTCTGTTCTCAGGAAAATTTCCAGAAATGCGTCCGGATGCTGAAATAAATATTACCATCATGCTCAGAAAATATCAAATAGCTAGAAACGCCTGTCCTTGAGTCCAATTTGGAGATAAGGACAAAAATGACAATTTCGGATCAAAACGGGGTCCGCATGTGGGCCCTCTTTGCACCGAAAAATGCGTCAGGGTCAAAGGTCTCCAAATTTACCAAATTTAGTGTCAACAGGTCAGGAACGATGATACGAACCCAACGGAACTTCCAGAATTGGATTCCGATGAGCCGATCACAAAATTGCCCGTCGAGTGGGGCCTATGGGGCCCACGACACGCGATTTCGTCAACGTTCTCAGAATCGAACCAAACTTGGGTCATAGGACCAGCGTATTGCTACGAGTCCGATGACGCAAGTTTCGTTTCGATCCGACGTGTGTACACAAAGTTAGGGCTTAATTTAGAAAAGGCGGATACGGGGCGGTGTCCGCGGATACGCGTTGATCCCGGTGTGCAAGCACACCCGAATCGACTTCTGCGAAATCCCACACGTCCGTATCAACGGCACGCACGTATCTGTGAAGACCGCGCGCGACCAAGTCGTCCCGTTTGGCGGGGCGTACCCAGTTCCGGGGTAAATCGGGGCGTTATTTTTCCTGTTTTTGGACCGCGGTTCGCGATCACCACAGGACGCGATGCACCGAGCGTTTTGCCCGGGCACCGAGGGGGTCATGCAGGCTACGTGTTATAATTTACGGAATTGAAAACGGGACAGCGAGGAGAAAGTTACGAGTATCTGAACAGGGCTCAGAAACCGGGGCTTTACTGTGTCCGACACGACACGAGGACACGGTGTCCTGTGTCCGACCTTAGGGTTAAGGTTCAGGGCTTCAGGGCGGAGCTGCGGCGGGGAGACCGGCCGGAGGGAGCCGGGGGCAGCGGGGCGGCGATGGCCGGAGGCTGGGGCGACGCGCGGGAGGCTGCGCGGCGGCCGGGAGGCTGCGAGGCGGGCTGCTGCTGTGCTGCTGCGGGGAAGGAGGAAGGAGAAGAGGGAGGCCGGGCGGAGCTGGGCAGGGCGGTGCGGCGAGGGGAGCGGCGGCGTCTCGGCGAGGCGGAGCGAGTGCTAGGTGGTGGTGGGATGGCCGGAGGGTTTCGGTGTGGGGGAGGAGGAGGTGAAGAGGAGGGGTTTTTAAAGGGGAGCCGAGGAGGGGGCTGGCCGGAAATGGCGGATCGAGGGGGGGTCGTGCCGCGCGGGGCGCGGGGGGGCTGACGCGGGCTCCGGCGACGTGGCCGGAGCCGTCGCCGGGAAGAGCGGGGGACGGGGTCGTGAGGAAGAAGGAGGCTGGCTGGTCCGGGCGGGTCGCTAGCGGGTCGGGCGGCGGGTGGACCCGACCCGACCCGACCCGTTAGGTCGATGGACTTGGGTCTGGGCCGGACTGGGCTGGGCTGGGCCGGGTTTGGGAAAATAAATAATTAAATAAATAAATAAATGAATAAATAATTAATTAATTAATTAATTAAATTTAATAGTTTTTAGGTATTTAAAAATAGGTCCAAAAAATTATCCTAAGTCCAGTTTTTAATTCTACACCATAAAATATTATTTCCATAATATTTTAATATTAGTTATTATCAAATAAAAATTATTTAATAATTAAAATCCTGATTTTAATTACAGAAAATTCCCAAAAAATCCAGAAAATTGTGAAAAATCCAAGTTTTAAATTTTTTAAAAAATCAGGGGTTTACAAACAATAAAAACATTCCTTCTCTTCAGACTTTCTTTCTTCTTCTCCTTTGTTGCTATGCTCTTCTTCTCCTTGATTCTTCTTCTGTTTGGTTGTTTTCTATTTCCCTTCTTCTTTCAGTTCCCCCAAATATATACATCCACAACACATAATAAATCAATTCCAAACCACCAACACCCAACCTCCCCAACAACAAAATTAATCCCTCCCCAACTACAAGACGTAAAGCCATCATTTAAATCGAAACCACCTATTTCTGCCAAAACGTCTGACGGAAATTGAACATTGTCCAAGGACAAACTGACGGACGAAATGTGTGCATACACAGATTTCGCAGGTCCCTCTAGTGGAATGTTTCTGTAATTTGTATTTTTCAAAATATTTTCGATACAACCAATTTAATTAAAATTAATATTGTACATTAAAATTTTCTGTAACTTTTATGTTTAGTGGTAGCTTACTTATTTTAAATTGGGTAACCGTATCTCTTTTCAATATTCACTTTATTGTATCATCCAAACAAAAGAACTACTCTACTTTGCACTACCAAAATGTTTACGCAACATCCAAACAATCCAACTAGGAATATTGACTTCCAGGGGACACAATTCTATACATCCAAACAGGTTTTGAAAACTCCCTTTTGTCACATATGCACTATTCGAGCACTCTCACTTTCACACTACAGCTGACTTTGAAACTTTGAAAGCATCCAAACAACCCAAGTCGTCGAAGTCCATATTTTTCTAAGTGTTAACATTACCTATAAAAAGAATTAGCTTAACCGAGGGCTATAGCATCATACAAAGGACAAGACTGAAAGAACCCTAATATATCAACTCGCAAATAATTACTAGAAAATCATGGGCGTGGATGCTTAATTTTGTCAAAGTGATTATTATGACAACTCCGCAAATAGTTAAACAAATTCCAGAATTGAGAAATAAATGCGTTGAGGAACGAAATTACTGAACTATAAATCTACTGACAGTAGAGATAGAGGGAGAGAAGAACCCAATAAACAGGCCACAAATCTTCACTATGTCAAAATAATCACTAAATTCTATTCTCCACCACTAGAATGCATCATGTTTAGCCCTTTATATATGATTACTAATCTTCAATGGTGAAAAATAAATTTGTAAAATTTACAATAAATTATTTCAATCCTATCTAATTAAATTCAAGCAAACAACACCAATTCTATCATATCTAATAAAGTTCAAAACAATTAGATCAATCCAAAATGGATGTCCCAACACCATGTAGGGGGGTTAGTCAAATTTGATTACACAAACACCTACATGACTGTAATTCTATAATCACAATTACAGCGATTTCAAAAATCATTGTGATTGAGCTTGTGGTTGTAGTTTCAAAACACATCAAATATTATTTTGACGACAATTAGTTTATGTAAATTAATATTTGTTGTGTTTATGTTCCATATAAACAAAAAATAAATATAAAATAAATTAATATAATTGAATTTTGATAAATATTATTTGTTGTGTTATTATTATTAATTTAAAAATGTAGAAATATTAACTACAATAAACTTTCTACTTAGTGTTAACTAATGTCTTCTAAAAAGTTTAACTCCAACTTTATATATATATATATATATATATATATATATATATATATATATATTATACACCTCCCAACTAACATAATTAGTAAATATTGATTATGACAAATAATTAAATAAACTAACTAGAGATAGTATTTAATTATTAGTCGTAATCAGTAATTACTATTTATGTTGGGAGGTGGGTAATTTATATGTTTAGCTATATATATATATATATATATATATATATATATATATATATATATAGCTAAACATATAAATTACCCACCTCCCAACATAAATAGTAATTACTGATTACAACTAATAATTAAATACTATCAACTACAGAAAATTTTCACCCTCTCAAAAATAAATTTACTTCAAAATATTTTATATTATTTCAAGTAGGTTTGTCATACAAGTATACATTTAAAAAATGAGAAAAAAAAAACACAGACAAAAAAGACGTGTGGCGCACGCACACTACTTCTAGTATGTATAATCGGAAACCAAACATGATTGCTACAAAAATATAAGATTAACATCTATTAAATTTTAATGCCATGTAGAAAAAAGAGAGAACAAATGACAAACATTTGGAAGATACAATTTTATATTTTCTTTCTTTCTATATTCATGTTTATTTTTAACCATTTATTGCATCTCCATGTTTATTTTTAACCATATTCTACCACTAGACCTATAGGTAAAAAAAAAAAAAAAATCACTCTAGTAGCTCATACATGATAGTTGAGTCATGAGAGGTCCATATTAGTCCATGTTAAACCGAACATAAATAAAACGTACAGAAGGGACAAAAGTCCTCTAGGGGCTCATAGAAGATAGATGAGAGGATCCAAATTCTGATGACAAACCCAATTAGGAGTTGAACCACGGGGACTTGAATACTACAATTAAATGAATTAAAGAAAACATCAAAAATATAAGTGATATTATATTGATTATATTTTATCTCATATGAAAATAGTCCGCCAGTACTTGTGTCCATAAGAAAGTTTTAAAAGTAACGTTTTAGCTTTTAACATTATATAGATAATTTATTAAAATTGTCTCTTTTTATAAATTGTTTTTTTGCCACTATATTTTTTAACGAGCTAATTAGCGTTTGGATCCTAGATTTTATATCATCTTAGAGTTTAGTCCTGATATGTCTAATTGAAAAGTTTGGATTCTATATTTTGTTTTTTGTTTTTTCATTATACTCTCATTTTCAACATGTTTTGGTTGTTGTCCTTGTACTTATGTTCAGGATATAACAGAAAAATAAAAATAAAAATAAAAGGTCTAAATTTTCTCATTGGACATGTCAGGACTTAAACTCTAAATTGATATAAAATTCAGGGTCTAAACGTTAATTAGTCCCCTTTTTAATAATATATAACAATTTCTTTTCTACTTTGATGGATTGACTAGCCCATAATTAGGGATGAGTATTCGGTTTCAACCGAATCGAAATAGTCAAAACAGAATAAACCGAAATTATAAAAACCCAAAACCGAAACCAAACCGAATCGAGTAAGATATTCAGTTTATTCAATTAGACTATTGTTATTGTTTAATAGATCGGGTCCAAAGTTTTGATTGTGATTAATTATATTAAAAATTATAATTTTATATACACATTTATTATATTTCAAATCGTGTCTAAAGTTGGACTTCAAAACATATACATAAAATTGTTATTTTTAAAATATATACATTTTTAATCACAATATATATATATATATATATATATATATATATATATATATATATATATATATATATATATAATTAGATTATTTAAATAATTATATAAATTTTATTCGGTTTTCGGTTTTGGACCGAAACTGAAAAAAAAAAACCGAAACCGAAAAAAAATAGTTTTTTTAGTATTTTTAAAACCAAATCGAACAAATTTGTTTTTCAAACCGATTTGGTTCAGTTCAATTTTCGGTATAAAATAGAATAACACTCTCCCCTATCAATAATCCCTCCGCTCCTGGCTCAAGTTGTGTATTGGGCCGGCCCGGCCCGGCCCGTGGCTCGGTTGACTGGGTTTGGATCGGTCTGGGCGCAACCCGGTGGAGAGAGCGGGCCGGGCCGGACCGACCCGATCGTATTGGCACCCGATCCAGCCCGGACCCATGACCCGGTTCGCGGTGGACCAGGTCTAACCGGTCTGGGTCCGGGCCGGTTCACAGTCGGGCCGGACCGGCCCGATTTAATTTATTTTAATGTTTATATATATATATATATATATATATATATATATATATTTATTTATTTATTTATACGTAATCTATATGATATAATTTATATGTTAATAAATTGAAGTTAAAATTTATAGGTTTTTTGTTACTAAGTTAATTTTATATAATTTGAAATTTATAAGTTATTTGGTAAAAATTTTTTTTTGTATAATTTATCTAAAAAATTATATAAACATTAAGTAAGAAAATTTTATTTGATTTCTTTATATCAATATTTATATAACTTTAACTATAACTATAAGTTAAAATATAAATATATAGAAGTTGAAAATTTTTTTTCGGATTTTTTTTGAATAACTTATAAAAAAAATGTATAAATATTTTTTTTTGAATTTAAATATAAATTTATAACTTAAAATTTTAAAAAGTTATTTATATAGAAATAAATAAGTTAAATGTAAACAACTAAGAACATTAAGTAAGAAAAAGCTAATTTTTTTTTATTAATGACAATAAAATTATAAATGTACTAAAACATTCAGTAAAAAAAAAAAAAAGAGTTTATAACATTCAGTAACACAATAAAAAAAGTTTTTTTTTTTTCTTCTAAACTTTGTAATTAACTTTCTTCTAAACTTTGTAAGAGAGGAAAAAAAATTGTAAGAGAAAAAAAATTGTGTTGTGTTTATTTTTCATGAATTATGGACTATTTATAGGAATTTTTTGGGACCAAATGACCCCAAATATCCTAAATAAAGAGTTGTTATAATGAGTATTTTGGTTATTTTTAACAAAATGATCAAAATGCTCCTAAAACGTTCAAAAAAATACCACTAAAATGGAATATTTTTATTATATTTTAGTAAAAATATTCTCCTTCGCAAAAAAAATAAAAATTAAAATTAAAACTTAGCCAAACCGGACTGAATCGGAGCAAAACCGGACCGGGTCGACCGAATTGGATCCGACCCGATCAAAGACGAGACCGGACCGGGCCGGACCAGACTTGCGGGTCGGATCTTTCGACCCAGTCCGGACCCGTTGAGGGTAGTGGGCCGGAACGGACCGGTCCGTTGACCGGATGACTGACTCGGACCACATTTGACCGGGCCTTTTACACACCTTAACCCCTGGCTATGTACTAACGACATGCTTATCTACTAATCGAAACATCACATACTTGGTGATAAATACAGTGCCTCGTAGTTAAAAATAAGAATAAAAGCCAAACTTCTTAGTGTTCGCCATGTCCAGTCTACTGTGTTGAGAAATATATATATATATATATATATATAAAGTTCCACAAAATCCTCGTGCTTAGAAAACAAACATTCCGTAACAGAGCATCATTCTATTAATCTAATCCAAACGAGAGACTAAACTATTTTCCAAAAAAATTAAACACAAAAATCTTCAATACATCGACATCTATCTATCTTCAAGGCTAATTTGGTCATCCTTGCACCTCACTCACGTTAGCAACTATAAAGTTGTGCACGTCTATAGTGTTCCTCATCACTAGCCTAAGAAGAAGAAGAGAAGAAGAAGAAGATGGGTTATGAGGAGATTATCAAGAGAATTCACCTCACCTGTCATCCCGAAGACGACGACGACGTCGAACTCGAGTCGGGGAGGCGCATGTCGCGGCTATCGGTAGAGAGCTACGACGGAGGAGACGACGCCGCCGATGCGGAGGAGGAAGAGACGCCGACCACCAAGGTTTCCACAGTCCGCTACGCCGCGACGACGTCGCTGCCGGCCACGCCCGACCGCCTTCTGCTGCGGCATCTGGCGGGGTGGGACAAGGAGTACGCGAGCGAGGGCGAATTTGGCCGCCGCCGCGGCGGAGGGGAGCGGAGGAGGAAGAAAGGCTCCAAGCCGGCGAGGGAGGGGTGGGAGAAGAGGTGGCGCGACAAGGGAGAGAGCGCCGACGAGTGCAGGCTCCTGGTCAGGCCCATGGGCCCGGCCTCCGGCAGCATTTGCATGGACATGATGGAGGTCAAGGCCTGCCGGGACCTCGGCCTCGAGCTCCCCTGCGACTGGACCGTCGAGGTCCCCGTAGGCGTTCCGGGGGTCGAAACCAGCAGCGCCAGCGACTCGCCGATTGCCAACTGGAGGATCTCTAGTCCTGGTCACTTTCAAGACTAATTATTTTTCTTTCCTACTCTGCTTTCTTACACCTACATCTTAATTTACGTTTATGATTATTACAGGCGACGATCCGCAGGAGGTGAAGGCGAGGCTCAAGGTTTGGGCTCAGGCCGTGGTGCTCGCCTCCGCAGCTGACAGTAACTGACTTCCGAGACAGGCTTCTTCGTACATATTGTCTAATCTCAAGTTTGAGTGCTTTTTTCTTTTCTTCGACCAGGTTTAAGTAAGTTGGGGGTCTCTGAGTGATTGATTGATAGTTGGTGTGTGTCTTTTCTAATTCCCACCCCCCCACCTTTTTTTGATCATGAGATTAAGGCCATACATACATACACTGTGTTTTGATTGCAATAGTTAACGAAGTTCTTGTAAAGTAAGTTGTTGGAAGAACATAGAAGATTCATGGCATATATCCAGGTCGATGCAGTTCAGCAATGGCAAGTTGTGAAGATTCCAATCATGACTGTGAGATAGGTACAACCACAATTTGTAGCTACACCTTTCCCTCCATCTTTAATGCTGGAGAGGGACCTGAAGAGAATAGTAGGGGATGTTATGCATAGACTACATAGGCATCGTGGGTCACGAAGGTTCACAGTATCGAAATCAGTATCAGATATAACCTATGAGTATTGGGATCAACAGTTAGAAATCCAAGTACCCGTATAGTGAATCAAATAATTATTAATAAGTTGTTAAAATTTTAGAAAAATATTTTATACATTCTGTGTTGTTTTTTTGGTGGTTTTGAAATTGAATGAAACGATAATATAGATTTTATTATTTTACTTACCTTTACGGTCACCCTTGTTAATCGGTCTTTTTAGTTCTATTTCCTTTGCCGAATTGAGGGGAAAAGAGATCCCCAATGTCGATATCAGTCGGCATCGAATCGGAACATGCCAAATTGCATCGATATCGATAGAGTATCAGGTCGATATCGACTGATACTGTAAAACTCATGAGTACAAAATGTTAGATTACTCTCCGTGGTCTGCAGAATCATTGATGGGACTGATTATTGTGTAAGTGACACACTTTAGATCCATACAATTACACGAGCTGCAACACTGGCGTCCAAAGTTTTATTTGGTTTGTATTTGCACAGTTACAGCTTGTTGCTCTGTTTGATTAGAGCTGTCAAGTGGCAAACTTTAGATTCGTACAATTACACGAGCTGCAACCCACGGTACAAGTATACATAATAGCTTGAAGAATACAAAGAAAAACAAATTCAAAACAGTATATACCTATGATAGGCAAACTTCGTTCCTATTAGACTCAATTGTTTATACAACAAAAACAATGATAATTTAGCCCTACAGGTGGGTTCACAGTTGCCATTAGCATCTGAACATGTACAAAGGAAAGTAAGAATTATGGAGAGCTCTTTCGTGCATTGTTTCAAGATGCCATGTCTCTAATCTCTTTGGCTATCTGTGCAGACTTCTAAAGCGTGGAAGCCATTGTTCAATAAAGGGAAAACAATGATAGTTTAGTTTAGATTTATTTTTTATTTTTTTGATATCAAACCACATTTCATTAAGAAATAAAGGGGAAACAGTTGGACATATCTCTATGGATATGTTCTAAAATACATAGAGGAGTATCATCATACATCATTAAGGCATGTTGGATGATAAAAAAGAACAGCTTGACTAGCTAGGGAATGTGCAACTATACTAGCAGATCTAGGAACAAAGGAGAATGTGATGCCTAAGCCATTGTTCAATAAATTGCGACATTGTTCTATGGCATGTCGAGCTCGCCATAATACATCCAATTCCGGGTGGAGGATAGTATCTATGACGATCATGCAGTCTCCTTCGATGACCACATTTGATAACTTTTTGCTATTGCAGAGGTCCATAGCGAGGCGAATCCCTATAGCTTCTGCTTCTAATGGTGACCCTCCATTCTGGTAAAAAGAATAGGCACCCTGAAAATTACCTTCACTATCTCTGATAACTGCACCATCAAAGTTGATTTTCCAATTCTGTGGTTGAGGAGGAATCTAATCTTGAAGTCTCTTTGAAGAAAAATATATTTGTCATATCTTTGAAGGAGACTGACTAGTATATTTGACAATATATTTGAAAAAGATTGGCTTTGACCATTTGACCATATCTTTGAAGAATATTGACTTTGACCTTTGACCATATCTTTAAATAATAAGATTTGATTCTTATTCCTACATAATGTTGGATTTGACCATATCTTTGAAGAATAAGATTGGATTTCTATTTCTACATTATGTTGGATTTTCATGTATAGACATATGATATGCTATATAAAGGGGCCAAAGATTTTTTCTTGAGACATCTCAAATTGTGCTCAATGATTGTTGAATAAGTTCGACATAAGAGAACAAAAAGTGCTTGAATAAGTTCAACATAAAAATTTTTGAGAGATTTTTTTTTTGTAGAGAGTTCTTGAGAGCAAGGAGAGAAGTGTTGAGAGCAATCGACATAAGAGAACAAAAAGACTTCTCATTCCTAGGCTGTTCGGGCCGCATGAGGCTCGATGTGGCTCCTCTGCGGTTTGCTATCATTTTGAAGGGGCATGAGCTCTATGCGGCCTGCATAATTTTTATGCTTCTACAAGACCCCCTTCAAAGTTTTTCAAAATGACAAGTTTGGAATACTTTGAACTAGAAGCATGGTCGAGCACTTTTGGTCGCATATGAGTGATATGCCGCATAAGCATATTGCCACATAGTCGGTTCTGTCCGGCTGTCAGATCATCTTTAAATGTCGGGATTCTATCTTTACCGGATCTCTTGGGATTTTAAGCCATCTTTTGACGCGGGCTTGTGGCGTCGGTTTCCAAGGAGATTAAAGTGGATCGCGCAAATCGAGACGTCAGGTTCATCCTCATTAGCCACTTGGTTCATTACCTTGATCTCTTCACACGGTCTAGGGGCCTATAAATAAGCGGTCCCTGGAGGAGAGAGAACTTTGTCTCCCAACTCCCTCTCTCTTCGTACAAATGTCGACGACCGCTGCTCCATTTGTAAACTCCCTCACCAAAAATAGGTATTTTGTGTATATTTTATATTATTATATTTATTATAGATGTTGAATTTATTTAGAGTATTCTCTTAGTTAATTAGAAAATAATTTTTTTTAGTATATTTACTTATATAAATATTTATTTAGAATTATTTTTAGGCTATTTTAGATTATTGGGATTTTTCCATAATTTTTAGTTTATTAAAAACTAGTAACACTAATTTTCTAGGACTTTGAAGAATTTATTTTAGAGTTAAACATAATTAAAAATATTCCAAACTTTTATTTTAGATTCTAAATAATCAAATATATTTTCTAGAATTTTTTGGAAATTTCTGAGTATTTTTAGTATTTATTGGGAGTAATTAGGCTAATAACTAATTTTTTAGGACTTGTAGAATTTATTGTGCAATCCCAGGAATATAGAATGGACCCACGTTATTTTCTAGGATTTATAATATTATTATATATTTCTGGAATTATTTCAAAATTTTTGGAATAATTTTAGTATTTATTTTTAGTTATATGGGTAAAACTAATGTTTAGAGCTTCTCCTAATTATAGTAGAAAACCTATGAATATAAAATTGTCCCAAGTATTTTTTTAGGGTTTCTGGATTCAAAATATATTTTCTGTAATTTTTTCAGATTTTTATGATTAATTTTAATATTTATTTGGAGTTATTTAGATTTAAAATGACTTAAATAATGTTTTGATAAATGCAAATCAAAAACAAATAATATAACAAAAACCATCCAATCAAATCATGACACGTGTCACCCTATCAACTTTCATTCAGCCGCTCAACATCCCTATATATATATATATTTTATTATAACCCTAATTATCCCATTATTTTAGAGAGAGATTTTGGAGAATTGCCATCTAGGGTTCCTTCATCGTCTAGAAGCCATTGCGCATAGCTCCGGACTCCAAACGAGGCCTAGTTTTTTTTTTAGAACGATATTGAGGTTAGATTTCTGATTATATAAATTGTTTTACGAAATTATGAGTATTAAATTCTGGAAAATTCGTAGAGCACAGCATGTCCGAAAATAGACGTGTTTCAATATTTTCGCGATTCCGGGAGAACCAGGAATCAGAATCATGAACCGTTTAAAGTTTCGGAAAGCTAATGTCGAGATCATTGAGATATGTTTTTTTCAGAATTTAATTCGAATTATTTATATACTGTTAATTCTGTAGAACTTCTAGGTTAGAATTTAACCATCGGTGCACAATACAAAATTTGTATGTGCCATAATTTCCAAACGAATTTGAATTCGGACGAGCCGTAAATTCCAGCATATTTTTGACGCTGAAATCTACAGGAAATCATACATGAAAGTTGAGTTTGTGTCGGTTGACTTTTTGGTCAACAGATCGCCTCGATTTGCGTGCCATGAGTCTCGAGTTGATAAAATTCAGTTTCTTTGGACAAAATTTAGGAATTAACATAAAAATCAGAATAATAAGATTAAAATAGGATTTTAGAGTAATTATTCCAGAATTAAATAAATTAAAATAAATTATCTTTTGACGTGATAAATTTGTAATACATAGGCTATTTTGACTGTAACTTGGACTCTGATTCATACCGACCCTAGGACACCGTGGACTATCCCATACTTAGCTTGACCATGTTGACCCTAAGAACTTGTGAATTTGTCCGCCTTGCGTACATTAACGTACTGGCATAGACACCTGTCAGTTGACTGACTGATTTCGTATAGTACTTGAAGACGCGACACCCGCGTAATTCAACGCGTAATTGACCGTGTTAGATGACTAGTGTTACCCCTAGTATATCCCCTGAGTCCAGTGTAAATGTGGTTGTGTATGTGCTAGTGTAAAGACTAATGATTCTATTGTATTATATTTATATCTACATAGGATATTGGATTTGTTCTGCGCGATTTCTGGAGCAGATTATTGGTACATTACAGCTTCATTGCCAGGCAAGTATACCTTGCCATTGTACTATTATTTATATTCCATATGTTGCATGCATCTTTATTTTCTGTCTTAGTTCATATATTTTAACTGTTATATAAAATGCGCGCGACGATGTCGTCGCGATATATTTTTATTTATGTATTTGCATTGACCCTGTTTATGAGACTACCCCCATTATCATGTAGCATCATTAGGTTCATTGGCCATGACACAGTTGTTACACGAGTTGTGAGTCTCATGTAGATCACGGACTTGCGTGCAGGTTTGGCCTCCTGTACGTGTGGGCCGTGCGTTAGGAATAACTGCTGTTAGAAACTTTGCATGCTAGTAGACTTAGCAGTTATTAGAGGTCTAGGGACTTAGCCTATTGTAGTACGGTGGTCCCATCCTTGTCCTTGTTTGGTTGCAGGATTGGGCTAGGGTACTAAGAATAGGCTATGGACCAAATCGTGTCATGGATATGACATGCTTAGAGCATGGGGTGGGAAGAACAACAAGTACCGCATTTGAGCTCCTTTACACTTTTCCTTCTGTAACCCGGAAGCTCCGCTGGAGATACGGGTGGTGATGACCCCTATACTACTTGGCGGGCCTCTGCCGTTCAAAAGACGACATGCCTTTGAGGCCCCTGGTTCTCCGAGAGAGTCATGCCAATCCCAGTTCTCAGCCAGATAGCTCACTTGTTAGAAAGTTGTTCTCAAACTGTATTCACATAGATGGTTAGGCGACCCATTGGATATTTATTTCAGTACTTTATTGGCATGTGTTTAAGTATCTTGTTATGTCCCTCTGAGGACCTGGTCCGCTGCCAGGTGTATCTGTTCTTGAGTATTTGCAGGAGAGCAGATTTGGATGGTTGTATATGCTTCGTGGATGTCTTCTCTTCGAGCCGTGATTGATAGCTGGTATACTTATATTGGGTTTGATTGTGTTGTACTTATTTTGTATTTGCTCTTATATTCGAGTTGGTAGTGGATTTGTTTCCATCCAACTATCATCCTTAGATACTTCTTATTGAGATCTAGTTTCATAGATACTGGTTATTTATTTCTATGTGATTTTGGTGGATGAGATTTAGATTTTACCCTGTGACTTGTATTACATTTTATACCACTTGTGGATTTGATATTCATATTACAGCGTACGTATGGATTTGGTTTCCATATATTGGAGTTGCCATATCCATGCGGCTGGCATGCTTACGTGTCCTAGTCCTACGTATTTTTGGGACTGGGGCGTGACACCATTCGCCAAGGGTTTTGTCAGGGACGAGATTGATCCGTGGCCCCCTGACTCTGATGATCTACTCGGAGGTGGGAAACGCTGCAATTCCAGTCAGGTCAGTGGATATGTGGATTCGGACCATGCTGTCGATCTGGATAGGTGTAGGTCAACTACTGGATACGTGTTTGTTCTACATGATGCGCTAGTCAGTTGGAGTTCTATGTTGCAGGATACGGTTGCCTTGTCGACTACAGAAGCAGAGTATACGGCATTAACAGAGGCAGTAAAAGAGGGCCTATGGCTTCACGACTTGATTAATGACTGGGTGAAGCATGATGTAGTTGATGTGCATTGTGACAGTATGAGTGTTATCCACTTGGCAAAGAATCAAGTCCATCATGCAAGGACCAAGCATATTGATGGTCGCTACCACTTCACACGGGATTGACGAGTGATTGATTTGGTGAAGCTGTGCGGTAGAGAAGTATGACGGCTTGATTTTGTGGCAAAATCTTGCCGATGTGGAGATATGAAGAAAAATATATTTGTCATATCTTTGAAGGAGATTGACTAATATATTTGACCATATCTTTGAAGAAGATTGGCTTTGACCATTTGACCATATCTTTGAAGAAGATTGACTTTGACCTTTGACCTTATCTTTAAAGAATAAGATTGGATTCTTATTCCTACATAATGTTGGATTTGACCATATCTTTGAAGAATAAGATTGGATTTCTATTCTTACGTTATGTTGGATTTTCATGTATTGACATATGATATGCTATATAAAGGGGCCAAAAGTTTTTCCTTAAGACATCTCAAATTTTGGTAAAAGATTGTTGAATAAGTTCGACATAAGAGAGCAAAAAGTGGTTGAATAAGTTCAGCACAAAAGTTTTTGTGAGAGTTTTTTGTAGAGAGTTCTTGAGAGTAAGAAGAGAAGTGTTGAGAGCAATTGTAATTCTTTTTCTTCTTCATAGTGGAAATGAATCACCCTCGTCCGTGGAAGTAGGCATCTTGGCCGAACCACGTAAATCCTTGTCTTTGTGATCGTGAACTTTCTCTGAGGTGTTCTCTGATTTTCCTGGGTCTATTTTCGCTGTGCGCCCAACACTCTTTCTGGCTTGTCAGAGGTGCATGAGTTTGATTGGCGCTGAAGTTGTACGTCTCGTATTTATCCTGGAGTCCGCGTGCGTCTTCAGTTATTTTCCTTGTGCAGATTGGTTTCTGTTTAAAGGTGGCTTCATTTCTTGCTTTCCATATCATCCACATCATGTATAAGCTAGAAGATATTGTGTTACAGTTCGCCCTATTGAGGATGTTATTGATAAAGGTAGCTATTGTAGTGTGTGGATGGAGGTGCTTGTTGATATCTTGAATACCTTCCCAAGCTGGACCTGAAATTGGACAATGGAAAAGAAGATGGTCAAGAGATTCAAGGTTTACCTGACAGAGTGAGCAAGCCGGATCTGCAGAACGAATACGTCGATGAATATTAGTGCCTGTTGGAAGAGAATTGGTGAGGGATCTCCATGTGAAGGTGAGCACTCGAGGGAAGATATATATGGTTGAGTTTCCAGAGTTTCTTCCATTCATTGAATCCTGAATGTGTGGCTGCATTTAGATTGTTGCTAGTCCTCTCATGAATGAGCCTGTATGCTGATTTGGTATTGAGGATGCCATTCTTTGTGTGTACCCAGATCAGATTGTCAGATGTACTAGTAGGGGTTAAAGGGATCCGAGTTATGGCAGAGGCCCGGGCTTAAAAACAAAAAAAAAATTATTTTTACTACTAATAACATGATAGTGGTTGTAGCCTAGTGGTTAGGATATTATGTCTCGACCGTAGAGACCTGGGTTTGAATCCCAGCAGCCATATATGACAATTATAACTCAAAATAAATTTAAAAAAAAATTATTCTGACATTTTCCTGCTTCAGCCCCCTGTAAAAAAAAAATCTGGCTCCGCCATTGGAGGGAATAGAAGGGAGATCAAGTTGTATTTCCAACTGCAAGTATTTGGGTTTATGAGTTCACTGACTTTGTGAGCAATCTGATGCACGTTGTGGAACCCCATCTCTCTGTAATGTAGCAATCCTGGTACCCATGGGTCCTCCCAAATATTGATGCGAGTACCATGACCAACAGACCGAAAAACATTGTCGAGTAGGAACTCTCTGCTATGAAGGATACTTGTCCAGATATTGGAAGAAGTAGGGGAGGGTTTTGTGGACCAGAAGTTAGCAGTAGGTATGTATTTACTCTTGAGGAGTTTTACGCCAAGGAAGTCCATATATAATTGGCGCATATATGGGTCCAACCTGTTAGAGAAGAAGATCGATGATTCGTCTAGATTGATCACCTGGCCTGACCATTGTTCATAGGTATGAAGAATGTGTTTGATCCGGCTAAAATTGTCAATAGAGCAATATCCAAATAGAAATAGGTCATCCGCAAAAGCTAAATGAGAATAGGTATCAGAGTTAGGACTGATTTGATACGGTCGTATAAGAGGCTTCTTTCCATGGTGAGGATGAGCTTTGAAAGCACATCTCCACACAAAAATGGAAACTTTACGTAGCATGTAAGTTGAGCTTTGATACTCTTCAAGTATCATTACTGGAAAAAGAACGAGAAGAGATACACATCTTTAAAGTCTCTCACAAAACCAAACTGCACAACTATTCTCAACTTTCCTTAATGTATTTCCATTCTCTCCTCGTTTCATAAAATTATGCTATTTGTCGGGAAGGGAGCTCGAAACTTAGCAGAATAACAGGGTATGGAAATGGAGGTAGCACATTACACTCCTTCAACAATAGCACCCTGTCGTCGAGGAGTAAAGGGAGGGTACATGTGTATGGAAATGGAACACTGTTGTTCCTATTAACTTTAATCAATAATTTAATTAGTAAACATATGAAAAGATATATTTGGAAAGAAAAATTCTACTGAAGCTAAATTTTCTTAGTATAGATTTATGTGGCCTTTGGAGGGAGAATAGTCAAACACAAGGGTGCGTGCACCATTTATTGGGGTGCCCGGTTGGAAAGGAACAACAAGATTTTCAATCAAAACTATGAACACAAGATCCACTACATAAACTCAAATAGGAACTCAAATTAGAAACTTACAATAGAATTATAACATGTGAAGGATTTTTTCTATTAAGGTCCTTGAAATTTTAGAAACTTACAATCAGTGGATTAGGTACATTTAATCCAACGATTGGTAATTGATGAGTTTGAAAAAATTGGAACTCACGAGTTCCTCTAGGAATTTTGCTTTCCAATTGGCTTCAAGTATCATGAGTAATATCAGATTTCGGACAGGAGATACTACGAAGAAGCAACGATGTCATAACTAAGTGGAGGCGGCACGAGGAGAGAGTAACATACGATTACATACTCTCCTCTTTTATAAAAATGTGTTATTAAATGCACCCATGTTTTCATTATGTTTACACTATTTTTTTTACTTTATTAAGTTTACCTTTTAAAAAAAAATTAGTTCACCTTATTTCTCTTTACCCCCTATATTCTATAATTTCTTAAATTAATTAAATATATTGATAGAACATTTTGGCATGTTATTTTTTTATTGAAAATTTTAATTAGAAACTCTGATGAAGAGGAGGTTTAGGAAAAGAAAGTTGTTTGTTTATGGAAGAAAAACTATAAATAATTATCTAGTTCTCTAAAAAAAGAAAAAGAAAAAAAATCAATTAAATAGACATGCTTATCTTTATTAAGAAGTAACTTGATTAATTTTTTTTAAATATTATGTAAAAATCTATATTATTAATTTTGAACATCTTTATGTAGAAGTAAACTAATTACATTAGCTTTATGTAGGAGTAAACATGTCTATCAACTTTACATAATCCCATTTACATAAATATGTTTAAAATGTGGACATGTCTATCAACTTTACATTTAAAATATTTTAAAACATGTCTATCAACATGTTTATCAACTTTATATTTAAAGTATTTTAAAATATGTTAATCAGCTTTATGTAAGTAAAGATTGATTAAATTCTTTTTAGTAATGGACTATCAGCTTTACATTTTAAATTGACTAAATGCTTTAAATTTTAGCATTTAATCAATCAGTTAGAAAGCGTTATTATCTAAAAAAATCATTTCTGGGGGTGAACTTATAGATTAATTTTTTGAAAAAATGTAAAGCTGATCAAAACTACTAAAGATAAGAATGGAGTAAAATGAATGAAAACATGGGTGTGTTTAATAACACCCTTCATAAAAATGAGGGCCGACATTTAAAATCAGAGACTTTACTCAGAAAGAGGAGTTCACTTGACATACATGTCTTTTAACTGTAAGTCAAAGATCACCTTATTTTCACCATAAACACAAATTATGAACACAATGCATCTTATGCTTGTGGAGCACACTGCTAGTCCCAAACTATTTTGATTTCCCCTGATGCTGGATCAAACCCTGTTATTTCTTCGACCATCAATGAGTGTGCTACCTCGAATGGTTTCAGTAGGGAAGAAGAGGCAGGAACTATATGGAGAAAGAATTGAATGAACAATTTATTTCTTGCCGCGGAACACGAGATTATGGCAGGTCCTGTCACAAGGATACGGACAATCTATTAGCTTTTCTTCGGATCGATCAAAGTACCAGTTCCCCACAGATTTTGCGATGCCCTGCATAGCAATGGAAGACGAAAATAAGATAGTTGGTCAATTTAAAAAACATAAAGTTGAAGCTTAAATCAAAATAGTACAAAGTATAGTTTTCTTAATTGACATAACTATGAGCTATATAAACTTGTAATAATCTACAAGGAAAAGGAATTTTCTTTTTAGTATGGAAAATTACACAAGGTTACACACTTGGTCTAGCTAGAAGGTGCATGTGATCTCATTGCTACTCAACCACTATTAATTACATGAAGAAGAACCCTTGTTTGATGCATTAAGAAGTCTCTATGAACTCTTCTCTGTACCCGATCTTAAAGGGATAAAGCTTAATGAAGGCAACTGAAGTAAATGTTACAGACAAAAATACATGATAAAGATTTGAAGAATGGAGAGCTTGTTTTTCATAGATGACAACTCAAACAAGCATGGAGAGCAGAAGTTTTATAACTCCTAAAATTGAAAATACAAACTAACATTCTCTTGAACATGATTCAGTGCTCATCAGTTAAATCATACCTTTCCACCAATAAGGGGAGAATAATTTGTATACCACGTATCCTGTCTCTCAGTTTGGCAATGGGAAAAGCATGAATTGATAAACAAACCATTTTGCTTGGACATGGAGAACCCTTTTACAGAATTAAGCATCTGGTTCCGAAATCCTTCACAATAATAATAAGAAAGGCAAACGCAGGTATAAGTTGAAGACTGAAATTGACAATCCATGAAATAAAAGTATAATGAAGAGCACCTTGCAAAATTTGAATTTGATCAGAAGTGCAGCTTCTGTAATCGAACCTACATTCTTTCCAATAACCATGAGGATCAGCAGAACCGGGAGCTAAACTTTGCTGGATCTGAAATATGGGGAAAGGAAGGGGGGTGGGGGGATTGTTAGAGAGGTAGCTTACATCTTGTCATGCTTCCACTACCATAAATCAGCTAGAGATTAATGATACTTTTCGGAAAAAAGAAAAATGATAAGGGACAACTTGAATTTCGTGGAAAAACATGAATATCAGGTGCAAAGTCATTATGTTTAGTCGTAATGCAGTACCAGTACCATCGTATTTAAGTTTTTAACCATAGGTTGTATACCTGCCACACATCATATGCTGCATTCAAAATAAAAGTTGGTGTCTGAATAGTTGGCACCACATTCTGCGGGAAGAAGCACTGCAAAAAGTAATAACAACAAAAACGTAAACAATCTACCAAGTTACTTCAATCTTTCTTAGTTGTCATAAAATTTCTGGTTACAACAATAGGCTTACTGAAGTTGAGTCCATGCGGGAAGTACATGACGTAGGCAAGTTCTTTGCTGATCCCTATGCATCAATGCAGTTATCACAATAAAGAACAGTGATATTGGAGTAAACAAACAGGGTATTAAAAATCACTCTCGAATGCAATTTTCATATTCGTCAGTGTTATACAAGAATGTCTCATTAAGTACCTGCAAGGTCACTACTCCTTCAAAGAAAGATCTCAGGGACCGCCCACCACCAACATCAACACTACATAAAGAAATAAAGAGAGACAATAAAGTACATATCTGAAGAAGTAATAGTGCCGAAAGAAGAGAACAGAGAAGAAAAGGTTCATTATCTATGGCAGTAAAATATCGATATACCTGATTCAGAAAGGTAAACTATGGTGCACAAATAGGTAAAGGAATAAGAAAACGATATGGATATGGGACACATACATTTTAAGATGAGTAAAACATAGTCACCAGTATTCAATAATATTGACACGCATATGGGCATTGACACGAATCACACGATACACCCTTTGTCCGTGCAATATAGAAGGTAACTCAATAAATTAATATTTACTTCTTTGGAAAAAAGACAAAAAGTTAAAACTTAGGATATGAAGATATGAATCATACGCATCAAGAAACATGCCAGCATCAGCAAGGCACTTGACTTTAGTACTTTGTGGAAATAATGTTCTGAATTCATCGCAGTGTTGTATGGCGGCTAGACCTCCAGCAGAGCACCCGGAAAGAAGTGCCTGGAGATAGTTTTCATGGTCACTATGAAAATGTAAACCATAATAAAAAGTAAGAAAATAGTATCAACTTACCTGGTCTGCGTATCGCATTCCCTTTGACAGTAGATCTTCCATAGCAACTGACCAGATGCGTTGTCCTCGGAAAAAAATACCAACATCCTAGAAACAATGAGATAATTTTTGCCACAAGGCAATTAAACCAGTCATATAGTCCATCAACGTTACAGAGGGAAAAGCTTTTAGAGAGCGCTACGTAGTACATAGGAACTACATTTGTTAAGACAAAATACAAGGGAAACCGAATATGGCTACAATTTGGATTTGCTACTGATTAAAGTGAGTAACAGAGCAACAATACTCATTGTATAATTAGGACAATGCAGATCTGTGAATTTAACTAAAGAATGGTAGGAATAGTAAATATTGAAATAAGACATGTGAATTTAACTTAAATATGATTACAACATTGGCCTAGGGTTAACCCAAACCTTGAAACTGTTGGTGATAATCTTGTTAGTTTGTTTAGATTGTTAGTTTGTTTAGATTATTTAGTTGGTTTAGATTATTAGTTGGTTTAGATTGATAAGTTGTTTGTTGAAACAACTTTGATATATCTTTTATTTTAGTCTATCTCTTTACATCAAATGTTCAACTATATATAGCCACCATTTCATTCAATAAAGATCACCAAGTTTATTCATCCTCCACAAAACTTGTGTCCTGTTTCCTCGTTACTGGGCTATTTTACTACATTTGGTATCAGAGCTCGGGTTAAGGAACAGAGAAGCTATGGCAACCAACGACGAGCAAGGCCCCACGACGTCGACGTCATTCACCTTCAAGTACCCCATGCTGACACGGACCAACTACGCGGATTGGGCTCTCTTAATGAGAGTCAACATGCAGGCGCAAGGCCTGTGGGAGGCGATCGAACCCGGGAAAGCCGACTACCGCGACGACAGGATGGCCCTGTCCGTCATACTCCGTGCCGTGCCGCCAGAGATGCTGCGGACACTGGCAGTGAAAGACACTGCCAAGGAAGCATGGGACGCTGTGAAGATGATGCGGATGGGGGTCGAGCGCGTGCGCGAGGCCAAGGCGCAGAAATTGCGCGCTGACTTCGAATCAATGAAGTTCAAGGACGACGAGTCCGTCGAGGACTTCGCGATGCGGCTCACGGGACTCGTCAGCGACCTGCAACTACTCGGCGACGAAATGGACGACGAGAAGGTAGTTAAAAAATTCCTTCGAGTCGTTCCATCCAGGTACATGCAAGTCGCCATCGCCATTGAGACTTTAGTGGATCTCAAAACGTTGTCAATTGAAGAGCTTACCGGTCGTCTTCTAGCCGTCGAGGAGCGGTACGATATTGGCAGCAACTCCGGCGACACAAGTAGCCGCCTTCTCCTCTCCGAAGAGGAGTGGCTCGCTCGCACGAAGCAGAGGAAGGAAGGCGACGCCTACTCCGACGGTGGCAAAATTTATGGTCGTGGGCGGGGCAAGCCAAGAGGTCCTGGCCGCGGCAACACGAACTACGGCAACGGCAACGCGTCCGGTGGCACGCGCGACAAGAAGGGTGAGTGCCACAACTGTGGCATCTACGGCCACTGGGCGAAGGACTGCCGCAAGCCGAAGCGCGATGAGCGTGTCAATCTGACGCAAATAGAAGACGATGAACCAACACTGCTCATGGCCATGCTTCATGAGGAAAAAGTTCAGATCCATGAAGAGAAGGTGCAACAAAGATTAAAAGGCGGCGAGATCGGTAAAGTTTCAGTTGGTCAAGTAGATCATTTGAAAGATGCTTTTGGCGATATGATTCACCATCAAGATCTTTCTTGTGAACATGAAGTCATATCGGAAAAGATCCCAGAAGAGATTTCTCCAGATTCCAACCCGTGTCAGAATATTCTGACAGAACCCAAAGAGAATGTTGAAGAGTTTCAGAATGGATGTCCTGAAGAACTGAGGAATGTGTCCTCGTGGGTGGATCTGCTTGTGCAAGAAATGATGAGTGCAGCAGGCTGGGATGACGTTCGTGGCCGCACTACCAAGTTCTTGGAAGCTTTTGAAAGAACTGTTCTTGCCAACACCAATACTTCAAAGGAGCAAAAGATTGCTTCGTTAAAAGAACAGCTGCAGTGCTTCTTGAAAGACAACCATATTCTGAAGAGGGGTTTTGCTATTCAGTACGAGCGCAATATGGAGCAGGAGGAAAAGCTAAAAGAAATATCTCATTTGAAGCAAATCATAAGCCAGTGCCAGGAGCAACTTCGGAAATTGGAGGTTGTGGAATCTGCTCTGGACTCTAATGATCAGAAGATTGATGATGTCGTTCAAGCTCTTTGTGCTCTTTGCCGTGGTGGTATGAATACTCAATTGTCCAAAGAGAATGGGGCTGTTGAGTTCCCGCTCGACCCGAGCGGTCCGAACACATTCCGAGTTGTCGACGTTAATGCTGAATTGAATGACGAGGAGGGGGACAGCGTGGTTACTGACGAGGAAGAAGGGGTCTATGAAGATAGGGAGTCCCAAAATGGGGAGGATTATCACCAGGTGGTCTTGGATGCTAATGATGTCGCACAATCTAAAGAGGAGCCCAGAAATGGGGATAATCATCAGCTGGTCTCCGATGGGCAGATCGAAATTGGGGAAACTGTTGAAGCTATTTCCGAAGTCACAGAACATGAACAAGAAGTTAAAGTGATCAATGAGGGGCAGCAGCAGCAACCTGTAGTCCGAAAGCGAGCTCCAAATTTTGATGATCGTCCAGCTCAAGATTCATTGAAGCTCAAACCACCCATGGGCAAACATATGCCTGCGAGCCCCGTGTCCAATGGCGACCAGATGAAGACTTCTTTTGCGAAAAATCTTCAATCAAAGACTAGACTGGACCCAGTCAAGGAAGCTGTTATGAGCAGATCCACGCCAGTTTCAGCTGAGAATAGAAAAGTTGTTGGTGGTAATGGCTCCAGCCGGCCTGTATGGCATAAACCTTTACCTTCAAAGGTTTCTTGTACTACTACAGGTGCAAATAGACCTGCAAAAGTCATGAATGATCCCACTTTAAAAAAGAAGGTTCTATCTGCAGTGCCTCATTCTTCGAGTCAGAAGAATGCTTACTCTGAACAGAAGAGGAGATCGAGTGAAGGGATGTATGAAGCACCAAGACAGCCACCGCCTTTGTCCAAACCTCCGCCTTCTCAGAAAATCCGTGTCCGGGATGGCCGTGAGGACCAGCTGAAGAAGAAGCCGTTAAAAAGGAGAACTGATGAGGATGACGAAGAGAATCCTTTCCTAATGATCAGAAGAAAGTGAAGCATTGATACAACAAGATTAAGGGAGTGATTGTTGGTGATAATCTTGTTAGTTTGTTTAGATTGTTAGTTTGTTTAGATTATTTAGTTGGTTTAGATTATTAGTTGGTTTAGATTGATAAGTTGTTTGTTGAAACAACTTTGATATATCTTTTATTTTAGTCTATCTCTTTACATCAAATGTTCAACTATATATAGCCACCATTTCATTCAATAAAGATCACCAAGTTTATTCATCCTCCACAAAACTTGTGTCCTGTTTCCTCGTTACTGGGCTATTTTACTACAGAAACAGCACAACAAACTCAATACCGATGACCACAATCTGATAAAGGGCAGCGGGACTAGTAAAGTGTAAAGACAAACAAGTACCACAAGACATGGCAATATAAATAGTTTAGCCATCTTGCCGCAACCAACATCCTTTTGGGACCATCATAATCCTTGCTAGCATTTGGAGGTCCGACTCCTGATCTATACTAATATTAGGTTTCCTGCAATTAGATCTGTTTATCACTTTGATATAGAAACCTAGTATAGAAATTGATTCAATAGGAGTCATATTTGAGGTGCAAAAACTAATTCTCTTTAATTGGATCAATTGCTTGTTTATGGGTTCTTCACCCATTTATGAGTGCAATCTGTTATTCCCGGGGCTTAATCAAAGATGGTAGAACTAGAAGTTGAAGTCGAGATCAGGAGTTCACACAAAAGTTTTCTCACTGATATACCTCGATCCAACGAATAACTATATCAAAATATTCTGATTATAACTTGCTGCTATAAAAATTATGTTCTTCCTTGCAATAGCAGTTGCATACAGACAAAACAGATTACAACTAGCCGAAGAGAAGAGGAAGAAGAAGAAGGAGATTGATCTCTGCTTGCTGGGGTGATGAAGATCACCGTTGCTCAAAGCAAGATTCGTCCCATACGATCTACTCCCAGGAACCAGCAAGTTCACGTAAAACTTCTGGAACGCTCGATGACACCTCTTTTCTGGACTCGCACGAACTCCTTGGACTCTAATGGTGGCAGCAGAAGAACCTCTCTTCGTCTCCCTATTTTTTGTAGTAAGTCCTCAAAGAGGCTACGAAGAGAATTTTTAAAGAGAGGATGGAAACCCTAGCTGTCCATCAGTTACGAAAAGATAAGAACGATTTATATTCAAATCCCGCAAAAAACGGATTTGAATAACTAATCATATCTTTCCATAACCGTCAAATTCTGCAATCAGTAGGATCGTACTCCTTCATATCTTTCCATAACTGATCCACTTGCATCTGATTGGTTTAGCTCCTTCAGGTAGATCGACCAATACCCAAGTGTTGTTGGAGGTTATTGAGTCATACTCATCATTGATAGCCTCCCTCCAGAAGACAGCGTCTCTGGTCTTCATCGCCTTATCATAGGTAAGCGGATCTGCTTTCACATGATAGGTGACGAATACATCTCTGAAGTCCTTCTGTCTCCCCACTCGCTTAGACACTAGTTCTGCGAGTTCTGGTTCCATCGTTGTTTCTGAAATATCAACATCTATTTGGACTACATCTTCATTCGAAGCGTTAGCTTCATATGCACTCACACTATTCTCCAGAATATTCACGATAATAATATTCTTGTGCCTTGCAAACTTATCTTCAAAGAATTATGCGTCGCGAGATTCGATGATATGATTTGATTCAATATCAAGAAACCTCTGAGCATCACTCTTCTCAACATAACCCAGGAAGATGGTTTTTGTAGTCCTTGTGCCCAGCTTCTAAATCTTCAAGTCCGAAAGCTTCACATATGCCAGGAATCCCCACACTCGAATGATATTCAAGTTGGGTCTGACTTTGAACCAGAGTTCATGAGTAGTGACATCGGAAGTTGCGTACGACACTCTGTCCAGAATGAACGTAACTGTTAGCGTAGCTTCTCCCCAGAAGCAGTTGGGAGGACCCGCAGTCAACAACATTGAGTTTATCATCTCTATCAATGTCATATTCTTCCTTTCATCTACTCTATTTGATTGAGAAGAATATAGAGCAGTTGTCTCATTGGCTATTCAATGTTCCTTGCAGAACGATATGAATTCAATAGGCCTATACCCTCCGCCTCGATCACTTCTGAGTCTCTTGAGTTGTTGTCCAGTTTGACGTTCAGCCTCAGCCCTGAACTCCTTGAACTTCTCGAACGCTTTGTCTTTTGACTTGAGCATATAGATGAACACATACTTCGAGTAGTCGTCGATGAATGTAATAAAATACTTTATCTTGTCCTTTGTGAAGAACTATTTGAAGTCACAAATATCTGAGTGTACCAACTCCAGAAGATCTGTGCTTCGGTTAACCGGTTTGAACAATTTTTTTGTGATCTTTGTTTGCATACGACCTCACACTTCTCCACATCTTTACCCTCATATTTGGAGATAAGCCCTAGACTAGACATCTTGTTTATCGTTTTACAATGAATATATTCTAGTCTATTATGCCATAACTTAATAGAGTAACCAGAAGCAGAGACTATATTAATATTATTTGCAGGAGTTACAAACTGACGTTTGAACATCCCTTCAGTACAAAAGATTTTTCTAAAATATGTTCCTTTGTATGACATTACCATCTGTCCAACATTGATATCCATTCTCAAGCTTGCGATGTAGAGCAGAATTTTCGAGACCAAGTTTTTGGCTATCACCGGTACATACTTCACATCCTGAATTGTCAGTGACTTTCCCAAAGTCAGATTCAGTACCACAATTTCGGCCCCAAGTACTTCAGCTTGTGCCTGGTTCGCCACCATAACTTTCTCAGATGTAGGCTTGTAGGTGGTAAACAACTCCTTCTTCGAGCAAACATGACAGGATGCACCAGTGTCCACCCACCAGTCAGTATCGATACCAGTCATCACAACCTACGCAATCATAGCAACCTTGTTAGGCTCATCTTTCTCTGTCTGTTTGGGCTTGGATCTGCAGTCTCTCCGGTAGTGGCCCTTCTTGCCACAGTTAAATCAAGTCAAATCTGACTTAGGCTTAGGCTTCGGCTTCGACTTCGGCTTGAACGAAGCGGACTTCACCTTCAGATGGTTGAAGTCCTTCTTGTTGTGAGAAGCCTTCTGCTTTCCCTTGGAATCGACTGAATGTACCAAGTTGGCCTTTGCCAACTGCTTGGACAGCGTATCCACTTTGTTTTGAGCCCTCAACTCATCTTCAACATGGATGTTGTGCAGTAGTTGATCAAGGCTAACCTGCATCTTATTCTGGTGCATGTCCGAAATAAAGTTGCTCTATCCAGACTGGAGCTTGACAACAATACCTCGTATGACGAGAGAGTCATCCATGGGCATGCCATCATCCTCAATTTTTTGACAAAACTTGAGAAATTCCTTGACTTTAGGCAACATCGTCTTGTCGTCCTCAAATCGCATGTTCCAGACATTTTCGGTCACATGGATCTTATTATAGTTCTCATCTGCCTTGTAATGATTTTCTAGAGACTCCCATATAACCTTAGCATGATCCGCCTTGCTGTATCACTCCGCCAGAGTATCCTCCATGGAGTTCAGAATCAGCAGCTTGCAGAGGCTGTTGTCTCTCCTCCACTTGTTCTGCTTAGCAGTTGCATTAGCAATCGTTCGAACAGTAACATCATCACCCTCTGGAACAACAGACTCTGGATCTGTCAGCACATAGTCTACCTCTGCAAATTGAAGATTAAGGGTGACTTTTCTCTTCCAGGTAATGTAATGATTCCGTCAAACTTTTCAAGTTTGTTAAAACTTGTGTCAAAAAGTTTTGCACGGTTATTCTCCATCTTACTCGGATATTGCTTTGAGATGTTATTCTCGAGGCTTAATTAAAGATGGTAGAATCAGAAATTAAAATCGAGATCAAGAGTTCACATAAAAGTTTTCTCACTGATATACCTCGATCCAACGAACAACTATATCAAATATTCTTATTATAACTTGCTTCTACAAAAACAATAATCAGAAAACAATTTATGTTCTTTCTTGCATTCGCAGTTGCATACAGACAGAACAGATTACAACTAGCAGAAGAGAAGAGGAAGAAGAAGAAGGAGATTAATCTCTGCTTGTTGGGGTGATGAAGATCACCGTTGCTTAAACAAGATTCGCTCCACACGATCTGCTCCTAGGAACCAGCAAGTTTATGTAGAACTTCTATAATGCTCGCTGTCACCTCTTTCCTGGACTCGCATGAACTCATTGGACTCCAATGGCGATAGCAAAAGAACCTCTCTTCTTCTTCCTATTTTTTGAAGTAAGTCCTCAAAAAGGCTACGAAGAGAGTATTTATAGAAAGAGGGTGAAAACCCTAGTCGTCCATCAGTTGCGAAAAGATAGGAATGATTTAAATTCAAATCCTACAAAAAACGGATCTGAATAACTGATCATATCTTTCCATAACCATCAAATCCCGCAATCAGTGGGATCGTGCGCCAACCGTACTATCTGTGCATATGTGCAATGACCCAACCTATTTTGCTCCTGCATGCATAAGCCAGCAACGCAGCAGTCCATGCGCCCACGCATCCATGGGCGCAGCAGCACAAATCCACGCAATGCCTGCATATACGCATACGCCCGCTCAGCACCCGCTCATGCGCCCGCTCATCATCCGCTCATGCAACTCACGCATAAAACGAGCGCATCAAATGCACACAAGCGCCGATGCTGACATGCTAAGTGCAAAATATGCCAATAAAGTGTTATTTTGCGCCCTTGAGCCTGAGTCCGAGTCCGAGTTGCTAAGTCTTTTCGGACTTAGCTCCTATGAAATTAAATCCAAGAGCATAACAAAAAGCATAAATATTTTCATGGAGGAGTTACTAATTTTTTTTCTCCTAATAAAATACCCCCACATGACACCCATGTGCCCAACCATAACCCATATACACACCTCAACACATACAAAGTATTATATTGAGATACTCACTTGGTGGTGTAGCCAATGCGGGACTATCTTTACCAGTCCAAAGGAAACAACACCAACAAAATCTTCAGTTTGTAGCTCCAGTAGCACTTTATCCAACAAACTTGTTACCTTTTATTGTTCAATTCTTGCATTATAACTTTATAGACCTCTATTGTTGTATATAGCTCGTGGCCGACTAAGGAGTGCGGTGGACGCCGTCCGAGGAATCAAAAAAACTTGGGAGGAGTCGATACATGATACATAGTTGTCTAGAGCCAAATCAATATCAGCAGTAAGCTCACCTCAAAATTTAAACCCCCCCGGCAGTATACTACACCATTATACCGGTCGAACTAGGACTGGGACTGGTCTTTTGTATGTGCAGTTCAGAGCTAAGGAGATGTGTATCAACAATCAAGATTGCTCATTGCTCCTGACTTTGTTGAAAGTTAGGGGGATCCTATTTGAGGACCCCCATCAGCTCTAGGGCTGGTTAGACAAGAAAAAAGAGGCTTCCAAAAGAGGGTTATTGGAGGCCATTAAGGGAGTCACCAAGAGGAATGATAGAACTCATCAGAGATCTCGTAGAGAGGGTTTTACATTGGTATTATGTGTATAATCCTTGTAAGGTTCTCTTATTAATTCAGTAAAGTTATTTCTCTCATTGCCCAATGAAGTAGGTCAAGCTTATCTGAATGTCACACCAGTTCCCAGATTTGGTATTATTGAATTTGTGATATTTTAAAAAATTTTTGTAGATGTATTCATGATGTATTTACATGTTGGTTCATGTTAAATATGTTGTATTTATTTAATTATATTTATGTTTATTGTGAGAGACTACCTGAAATCAGTAGTGAACACCTTGGCCATTGTCATGGACCCGTGCTAGGACCCGTATATAGGATGGATACCAGACCCGGTTCACTCTTGGAACCACTAAGTCTATTTTGGATGGTTGAGATTTGGTTTGAGAGTGTCATGACTTAATCTTAGGGCTAACCTCATTTCTCCACTTGGTATATATATATGATTTTCTCTCTCCTCTCTCATTCTTACTCATCCCCACTTTCCTTCTTCTTTCTTCTTCCGCCTTCCCTCAAGAGCTCCCCTTGACCGAAACCCTAAGGCCTATCCCTAGACTTGGTTCTAGGAAGATGTTTGTTAGTCCACCAAGGCAAGTACATCTTGCTCAAAGTGGTGAAGCCATAAATTTTTAGATTTTTATATATATGTTATTTTTAAAATATATTTGATGAAAAATGTTCTCCTTGAGTTGATGATCATATTTAGTTATTGGATTTTTGGATTTTGATGTATAGATTTGTGTAGATCTGAGTTTCAAGTTTAGGATTTTTATGTGTTTTATGAGTTTTTTTTTGTTTTGATCCACTAAAACTTAGTATTTTCAAAAACTAGTTGTTTCTTATGTTAGAGCATTTTATTCCGAGTATTATGACTTTTGTTTCACTTGATTCGGAGTTAAAATAAAAATTTTATGAAGAAAATATTTTTAAAGTTTTTTGAGCTTTTTCCGCAATGGCTGAACTTGCTATCTGGAAGAGACGAAGTTCGCATGCGGCCAGTGAGCTATGCGGCTGAGAGTCCCATACGGCCTGAGAGGGTTATGCGGCCTAAACTCTTGCCTTATACTGACAGCATGCGTCCATCTTGTTGGACGCATGACTGTTGATTTACACAAGTGTCCTTGAACACATTATGCTTTCACTCGCTGAATGAATTAGAATTTCACTAAGTCCAAGAGACCTCCATGCGGCATTGACTCTATATGCGGTACTGACACTTATGCGGCCTGGAGAGCATGCGGCCACTATTTTCCTTGGACGCATGGCTCTGAACCATTGACACTTATTTCTTTAATTTTTTCTTTTCTCTCTGACACACTTTATTGCAACAGTCACTTTATGTCACATCACTGACACTTTATTTATTGTCTGTCACTTTAACACTTGTCCCAAGGAGTAGACCTTAACCATGAGCATGCGGCCAAGTAGTTCATGCGGTCCGACTTAGTATGCGGCCATCTCGTCCATGCGGCCAGCTCGTCCATGCGACCATGCGGCCAACGCGTCCATGCGGCCAGTTGCTCATGCGCCTAATCAGTGCATGCTGCCTGACGCATGCGGCAATCCATGCGTGCACTTCTCATGCGAGTATGTGATACTATGCAACCCTAGTAATCTATGTACATGTTCCACTATTTCTTGGGTTTAATTATTTTATTTGGAATATTTCTTATCGTACCCTATGTGGTTGATCGTGGCTTCTTGCTTGTGTTATTCTAAGGAAGAGTGGGCTTAGTAACCAGACTATGCTAGACCTGGCTATGTGCTAGAACTGACTATGTGCATAGTATGATTATATGTTGTAGTAGACCATGTGACAATCCAGAGTAAACACAGATTAGTAGATTAACTTACCATTTTGTTCGTTGAATAGAGTGAGGGACGTAGTTTTGCTCGGGAGACGATCTGTAATTTCAGTCCTTGTTTGGTTTAAGGATTGTGGGTCTGCTCCAAAGTAGTTCACATTTTTTTTTTACTCACGTTCGGCGACATAATCATTAATTCGAGGTTTTCACATAATTTAGACTTCTAATTGATTGATAGTCTGTGTACCTGATTTGAGGAGATTATGTTTTGACCAAGTGTCCCCATGTGATAAGACTCATATGACCAGCTATAAGTTTGGTGATTGGACTCGAATACTGTATCCGTGCTGATACCACTATTGTATGATAATTATTCATGATTTAATGTGCACCGAGGTACGACACATCGTGTCACATGTTAAGTGATTATAATTGGGTTGTGCATCGAGAATGCCTCCAAATTCCTGAATGCGTGATATTATAAATATATATTATTTTTCCAGCACGGACATAATAAGCGAGTCAACTACCAAAGCATGGCTAGGATATTGATTGTCTGAATGTTGCATACACGCTCGAGTGAATCCAGATTTGACTTCCATGGATTCGTATCTAGCGTACCCGTACTTTGTACGATATCTTAAGAGAAATTCTCATGTGACCACGCCTTAAGATTTCAACAACAACATAGGGCTGATTAGGTAACTAAAAGTGGTAGTAACATTGGGAGGGAACGGTATCCCGAGATCATGCTAATGAACCTTCCCACGGAGATTTATTCTAAGTGTGCTGGGAGCTGGCCACCACAGATACTGTATATCATTTACCTTAGTGGAGTACAGTATCTGACTATTATTATGCCGAGCCACTATTTTACTATAGGAACTGTAAACACCCAGAATTTTTCAGAATTTAAAAATGAATTTTCGGAAATTTTCTATGATTTTTAACTAATTAAAATAAATGTTTCGAGAATTAAATTAATTTTGTGATTTTATTAAATATGAAAATAATATTTTTGGGTATAAAATAATCAATTAGACATAGTGTAATTTTTCTGGAATTTATTAGACCCCAGAACTATTTTTAAAGACCTAAAAATTAATATTTTAATTAAACCAGAATGAACCCAAAATAAACCGGATTGAACCAACCGGTTCAACCCTGAACCGGACCAACCCTGAACAGGACCAACCCTGAACCGACCCAACCCTAGCGGGTCGGATTCAGATTTGAACCCGCTGACCTGAACCGATCCGACCCGCCTGCTATAGTGCCCCCATTTCTTTCCTGCCACCGGCCGCTCCTCTTCCTCGGCCGTTTTTGCCGCCGCCGCGTTGCTCTGCCTCCCCCGCGGCCATTCACCCACATCCCAGCGACCCGCCGACTCCCCTGCCTCTAACAGCCAACTGTCGAACTCTCCGCCATCACCTATAAAATCTGACGAACACCCTTCACCACCGCGACTGCAATTTCGGCCACCCGACCACCGCCTCCACTTCCCCGAGCCTCTTCGGCCACCCGACCACCGCCTCCACTTTCCCGAGCCTCTTCGGCCACTTCCCTCGACCCTCCGACCTTCGACCACTCCCGAGCTTGCCACCAGCCTCCGCCGCTTCCACCGCTCCAGCGACCCGTCGACGAACCCCACCGCTGCCACCACCACTTCTCCACCACCATCATCATCTCCCGCGGCCACCGCCTCTCCGGCCACCCCGACCCAACACAACCCCGACCTCGTCGGCAAAGTCGACGACCCGACGGCCACAGCAGCCACCATCAGCAGCCGAAACAGTGTCGCCTCACTACCGCCCCGCAGTCGTCGCGATGCGCCGCCTCATCCATACGCGAAATTCAGTCGTTACCGACGTCTTATTCCCGTAAGCGTTTCTCTCTCCTTGTTACCTCATTTTGCGACATGTAGACCTCGTGTCCCTCTCAAAATCCGTGCAATTAGTTTGGGATATCGCGTCCTGTGTCGATCGCAAACTGCGACGCAAAATCAGGAAAATAAACCTCCATTTTCTAAAAACCAAAAATTGTCCCGAACTCCCCAGTTCACGACCGTTTTGCGACCAACATGTTAAATATTTTTAAAATTGGCTTGAACAGTTATTTAGACCACTTAACCAAGTTTTAAAACTCTATTTTAGTTTAATTTATTGAGCTATAGTTTGTAATATTTTCGAGGGTAAAAATGACCAAAAATTTGGTATTTTAAAATCCTGATTTTCCGAAACTGGGTGCGCCCCGCTAAACGAGGCGACTTAGTCATGTGCGAACTTTACCGAAAGGTGCACGCCGTTAATACGAACATGTAAAATTTTGCGAAAGTTGATTTGGATGTGCGTGCACACCGAAATCAACGTGTATCCGTCAACAACGCCCCTTATCGGTCCTATTATGAAACTCTTGTAACTTCGTGTTCACTCGTCGTTTCGAAAAAAAACTTGCACCATCAGAATCGTAGCAATACACTGGGCCTGTGACCCAAGTTTGGTTCGATTCTGAGAACGTTGACAAAATATCGTATTGTGGGCCCCATGACTCTACTTGACGGATAATTTTGTGATCGGCTCATCGAAATCCAGTTCTGGACATTCTTTTGGCTTCGTAACGTCGTTCTGGACTTGTAGGCACTAAGTTTGACGAATTTAGAAAACTTTGTCTCTAGCATATTTTTTGGTGCGAAGTGGGCCACATGTGGACCCCACTTTGACCAAAAATGGTTACTTTTGCCTCTATGTTCAAATTGAACTTATGGACAGGCAATTCTAGCGATTTGATATCTTCTGAACATGATAGTAATATTTATTTCAGCATTCGGAGGAGTACCTGTAGATTTCGCTGACACCGGAGCAACTGTTGGAATCCAAATCCCAGGCAAGTGTACCTTGCCAATCTTGCAGTATTTGCTACATAATATTCTCTTAATTTAATTATATAATATAAATGTTCAACCTAGGACCGTGTGACATTACTTAACATTTGAACAAGATTCGGATATCAACACCGTACGCGGAGTTGTGTAACGTCACATAGAAGTTGATATCGCGACCCTATACATTTTTGTGCTTGCATTATCAAGTACGTCATACCTTAGGACACTTGACACTGTTCATGAGACAGAATCTTTCTGAGATATTCATGGTAATTCTGTATAGGCTACATGATTCGTGACATAGATATTATATATGCTTAGCTATCATTATGACTCGCTGCATCAGTTAGAGGTCATGATCTTGCGTAACATGGACATGAGACATCATAGATATGAGACGTGTGATTACATTGGGTGGAAAGAGACACACAGGCTACAGGCTAATTTTATATATATGGTGTCGTAGGCCCACTACATAGTAAACTATATAGTATAACTACATAGTATAACTGCTATTGGCTCCCCGATACAGATCTTGTAGTAGTCTCAACCTGAGTCCTAGTGATGCTCTCAACTTGCATATCACATAGCTGGTTACATAGTTTACCCTATTGATTCATTTATCATTGTACTGCATTTATTATGGCTTGAGTTATTCTTGTACCTTGCTATGTCCCCTGAGGACCTGGATCCAGATTATGTCCCCAGGTTTAGCAGAGGAGATCTACCCCGAGGTGTACGGGACATGAGCAGTCATTAGAGCAGTACCAGAACCCGAGGACGAGGTGATCGCTGATGATTTCTCCTGAGTATCTGCTTTATCTATACTCAGTCTTTGCTTTTGTTATACTCCTTATTTCTTGTCTATTGACTGCTGTATCAGACTTATTATCGGGTTATTGTCACGACCCGCACCCGGATATTCGGGCACGAGTGCGTGGGCACGTCCAGCCTACGCCGCAGTGTCGGCGGTAGTACGCTGTCTAGGGCATAATCACAGGTAATATAAAGTCTATCTCATCCACAAAAGTAAATAGACAAGGAAAATAACAGGAAAAAGAATGCTGAGATTTCATAATATTTAATCTGTGACAACCAATCCACAGTTAATACAAGCCAGAGGATAAATCGGGGACAAACCCGAGTATATGCTGAAAAGGAAAGAATAAGCAGCTACGGCTAACTGATCCACAGAAGTAGCCTCCTGGGGGAAACTGGCTCCTCATGTGTGTTACCTGCTAACTCGTAGGGATCATAATAGGTGGGGGCAAGGTTCTCATCATCGCCTAAATCAACGGATCCAGTCAGGAAAGGAGCAGAGTACACAATGCACATCAAGATTAAACTAAATATTTATGACAATTAGATTGAGCACCATATTGAGAAAATTGCATAAAAGAAACATCAATATCTCAGAGTAAATGCTATACACAGGAATATGAGAAAGCAGGAATAAATGTGACAGGAAATGAAACTACAACAGTCAACAAGAGCCATAACTAGACAAGAAGCTATGTGTGTGAACTTGTGTATTTAGAATACCTAGTTGGCATGCAGGGGTTTATAGGGTTAAACCGGCCGCCATAGACGGCTATTAATCACGAATAATCGAGATCCGGCTGATGGACAGTCGTGTACCAACAGCTATTATTCACGACACGGGTCAGGGTAAACTACATGCCTTTCAGTATTCTCCCTCCCGACACGAAAACAAGACATGAATTCCAATATTCAAGACATGAGATACAGTATTTCTAACACTAGGTGTAAACATCAAGGGTACATGTAAGGCAGGGAATTAACTATCACAATATAAAGATTAAACTTGAAGTGTAGGTACTTGCCTTTGATTGGATCCGATTAATAGGTCTTCGGGGAAATATCCAGAGATGAGTCCAAATGCTGAAATAAATATTACCATCACGCTCAGAAGATGTCAAATAGCTAGAAACGTCTGTCCTTGGGTCCAATTTGGAGACAAGGGCAAAAACGGCAGTTTCGGATCAAAACGGGGTCCGCCGTTGGGCCCGCTTTGCACCGAAAAATGCGTCCAGGTCAAAGATCTCCAAATTCACCAAACTTAGTGTCAACAGGTCAGGAACGCTGATACGAACCCAACGGAACTTCCAGATTTGGATTCCGATGGGCCGAACACAAAATCGCCCGTCGAGCGGGGCCTGTGGGGCCCACGACACGCGATTTCGTCAACGTTCTCAGAATCGAACCAAACTTGACCCACAGGACTAGCGTATCGCTACGAGTCCTATGGCACAAGTTTCGTCTCGATCCGACGTGTGTGCACAAAGTTAGGGTGAATTGCAGAAAAGGCGGATACGGGGCGGTGTCCGCGGATACGCGTTGATTCCGGTGTGCACGCACACCCGAATCAGCTTCCACGAAAACTCACACGTCCGTATCGACGATGCGTACGTATCTGTGAAGACCGCACGCGACCAAGTCATCCCGTTTGGCGGGGCGTACTCGGTTCCGGGGTGAAACAGAGTCTGGTTTTTCCTGTTTTTGGATCGCGGTGTGCGATCACCACAGGACGCGATACCCCGAACAGTTTGTCCGGACACCGAGAGGGTTACACAGGCTTCGCAACGCAATTTGCGGAATTGAAAACAGAGCTACGAGGTGAAAGATACACGCACCTGAACTGGGTCGAAAAACCAGACAAAATCGTGTCCGACACGACACAGGACACTGTGTCCTGTGTCCCCGTGTCCGATACAGGGAATAGGAGCTAGGGTTTGGGGATTCCGGTGCTGCGGCGGCCGGAGGACCGCCGGAGAAGGTTGGGGGCAGCGGGGGAAAGCTCGGCCGGGCTGGGCGGCTCTCGGGGAGGCCGAGCTGCGGTGGAGGGCGGCCACGCCGGAGCTGCGGTGGCTGCTCCTGGCTGCTGCTGTGCTCGCTGCGGTTGCCGACGGCGCTCGCCGGAGGAGAAGAGGAGGGGAGGAAGAGGGCGGCTGCAGCGGCGGCGTCTCCGGAGGGGCTGCCGGAGAAGAAGGCTGGTGGCGGAGGCTAGGGTGGCTGGAGAGGGGGCGGACGCGGGTTTTATAGGGAAGGGAGAGGGGAGCTGGCGCCGGGCAAGGCGGAGGGTGGCGTCGTGCGCCGGGCGACGCGGGCGGGTGGTTGCGTGGCCGAGAGAGGCGGAGAGAGGCGGAGCGAGGCGCGGGCTGAGCGGCGGGCGGAGCGCCGGACGACGCGGGGCGGAGGCTGGGGTCGAGTTCGTGTGGGGGTGCGGGTTGCGGATCCGGGCGGGTCGGGCTCAAACGGACCCGACCCGACCCGCTACAGTATTGGGCCGGGCTCGGAGTTGGGCCGCGGGCTCGGAGCGGTTGGGCTGGGCCAATTTTAACAATAATAATAATAATAATAATAATAATAATAATAATAATAATAATAATAAATACAATTAATTAATTTATAATTAATTTAAAATAGTTTTTAGGTATTTTAAAAATAGGTCTGAGGTCCAATAAATTCCAGAAAAATTACCCTAAGTCCAGTTTTCTATTTTACACCCAAAAATATTATTTTCATAACATTTTAATGTTATTTATTAACAATTAAAAATCATTTAATAATTCAAAATCCTGATTTTAATTACAGAAAATTCCCAGAAAATTCCAGAAAATTGTGAAAAATCCTAATTTTAATATTTGAAAAATCAGGGGCTTACAATCTATCCAACTTATAAAATTTCGTCCTCGAAATTTAAAATTAAGCCATAATGTGTTAACCCTTCATGTATATCAATTGCAATCTTCTTGCGGTAAATTAAATCCAAATCATGTCCACTGCAATCCTTTCATGATTTAAGATGACTACTTGGTTCAATCAAGATTCAACCTATGGTTATTACTTCTTACTTCCTCAAATTATCCACAAGCAGCTTTTTAATTTTTAGTCCATATAGTATTTTTAAGATGACCTTGCCTCACGATTCGAATTATCATAATTCCCCTAGAAGTGATTCGAGTCCAACAATATTGGTATGTTTCAGCCCTTTTAAATTACATTCACATCCTCAATATTCCAACTAGGTAGTCCAACCATCAACTTTTAAATTCTTAATTTAAATCATCAAATTGAAAATAATTTAAGTGTAGTCCACCAATGTTCAAGTCTGAATTACATCCTCTAAATTCAAGTTGACGATTTTACTCTCATTATTCAAAATTAAATCATGTACCTAGGATGTAACTATTGGGTCCTCGATATCAATTTATTAATCATCTTAGTCACTCCTCTAAATTTTCAAAATTATAATGGCTTGCTTCTTCCAATCTGACCTTACTCGGTCACGATCCAAAGGATATTCCTCTCTAGTTGACAAATGCATCGCTACCCAACTTAGAGTTTACCCAACATCACAAAAGACTATATACCTTAAGGAAATACTCCTTAATATGCTTACCCCGAACTTCAACACCGATCACGTCACATATGATATGTCCTCAATTACGAAAGTTTAATCCTCAAGTATGTGATCGACCTATGTGGCATATCCAGTACTATCTATGTATCTAACTTATACCAAGCACACGATTTTGTCTTCCCGAAATAAGGGAAGACGAGGATCAATAATAAAGAGTTTAAGGGTGGGGTGATAGAGCAGAAGTATAGGGATCAAGGCGTTTAAAGAATTCTAGTGGAATTTGTCAGGCGGTTATGGATTGAGGTTCTATTCTGGTAGTCATTTATTCGCATGCTCGTATTAGTTTAGTTATGTAACTGATACGATATGCTCAGCATGTCTAGGTCAAGTATATTTGTCTACTAATCACTACGTATCTCAATCCACGTAAAGTAGTCGTGCGAAGTGCGAATCAAAATGCACTAAGGTTGATCAGACCGTAATACACTGATTCTGAACAGACACTTGTATTAGTGTACGCGTCCAATAATACACGTGTCATGAACAAGCCTGATAAAGAGTAAGCTTGCAAAACTAGGCTATAGAATAGCAGCAGAAACAAAGTACATCAAAATTAAGTGCGCTAGATGATGATGAAAGGAGGTACAAAATTTAAATTCACATAATAAGCAAAATAACAGAAAACTCTACAATCTCTACAGTTATTAAATATAAAAGCATACCAGGTTATTAGCAAGTTCAAAATTTCTAGGTTGGGGCTGAGGTCACGAACCAATAGACGCGGGCTAAACAATACTAGAAGGGCAGCTAAAAGAAATCACTTACGCGTATTAGTGACTCTAAGAGTCTGCACGTTCTCCACGGTCATCGCGTAAGCTTGTCCGTGTTCTTGGAGTAGCGGCACAGTCCTTCACTCGATGTGCTGCTGATCCACAATATAGACAGATACCTAGCCTCTTTCTGCAATCCTTCCAAATGTGACCTTGTTTTCGACAAAAGCCACAAATGGGGACTCGTTTGTTCTGCCCTTGGGTTGGATTCATCTGTGGTCGCTTTGCAGCTCTTTCCTGCTGTGCTTGGTCTGGTGCTGACGCATACGGCCGCTTCCGGCTAGACTCGATCCTTGTGGTGCACTCCACAGGTCGTGCTGCAGTAAGAACGTCTTCGTCGAAGGTAATTGCATTTGAACTGCTTAGCTTCCGTGACTCCGAGCTAATTCTGTTGATGAAGTTCTCCGCTTGATTTTGCTGAGTTTCCTGTTGAACCTTCTGATAGGCTTGCATCATTATGTAGAACATGCGGAACATCTGCTGTTCGTCCATAGGTGGTCCCGGAGGGAAGGAAGGCATCGTTGGAATAGGCTGTGTCGAGGGTGGAACGCTATCTTGATGGATTATTGAGGCAGGCTGACTTGCTTGACTGCCTTGGGATGATTGGCCTTCACCGACTGGTATCACATCATTTCCTTGGGTAATCACAACGGTTTGCGGTGTTTCTGCATGAGTCTCGTTGCTGGCTTGTGGGTCCATCTCCCTGTATCCAAAATAACCAATAAGAGGCACACAGGAATCAAGGCAAGATGCAAGTTCATATTAGTTCGAATACGATACAGATATCAAAAAAATGATTCAAGCAAGTGGATGAGATCCTATAAACTTATCCTAGCTTTATTGCAGGCCTGTTCGGTCCCTGAGTTGAAACCGAACAATTTAGTCGTTGACCTGCATGGGCCACCACAAAAACGTGTCACGACCCGCACCCGGATATTCGGGCACGAGTGCGTGGGCACGTCCAGCCTACGCCGCAGTGTCGGCGGTAGTACGCTGTCTAGGGCATAATCACAGGTAATATAAAGTCTATCTCATCCACAAAAGTAAATAGACAAGGAAAATAACAGGAAAAAGAATGCTGAGATTTCATAATATTTAATCTGTGACAACCAATCCACAGTTAATACAAGCCAGAGGATAAATCGGGGACAACCCCGAGTATATGCTGAAAAGGAAAGAATAAGCAGCTACAGCTAACTGATCCACAGAAGTAGCCTCCTGGGGGAAACTGGCTCCTCATGTGTGTTACCTGCTAACTCGTAGGGATCATAATAGGTGGGGGCAAGGTTCTCATCATCGCCTAAATCAACGGATCCAGTCAGGAAAGGAGCAGAGTACACAATGCACATCAAGATTAAACTAAATATTTATGACAATTAGATTGAGCACCATATTGAGAAAATTGCATAAAAGAAACATCAATATCTCAGAGTAAATGCTATACACAGGAATATGAGAAAGCAGGAATAAATGTGACAGGAAATGAAACTACAACAGTCAACAAGAGCCATAACTAGACAAGAAGCTATGTGTGTGAACTTGTGTATTTAGAATACCTAGTTGGCATGCAGGGGTTTATAGGGTTAAATCGGCCGCCATAGACGGCTATTAATCACGAATAATCGAGATCCGGCTGATGGACAGTCGTGTACCAACAGCAATTATTCACGACACGGGTCAGGGTAAACTACATGCCTTTCAGTATTCTCCCTCCCGACACGAAAACAAGACATGAATTCCAATATTCAAGACATGAGATACAGTATTTCTAACACTAGGTGTAAACATCAAGGGTACATGTAAGGCAGGGAATTAACTATCACAATATAAAGATTAAACTTGAAGTGCAGGTACTTGCCTTTGATTGGATCCGATTAATAGGTCTTCGGGGAAATATCCAGAGATGAGTCCAAATACTGAAATAAACATTACCATCACGCTCAGAAGATATCAAATAGCTAGAAACGCCTGTCCTTGGGTCCAATTTGGAGACAAGGGCAAAAACGGCAGTTTCGGGTCAAAACGGGGTCCGCCGTTGGGCCCGCTTTGCACCAAAAAACGCGTCCGGGTCAAAGGTCTCCAAATTCACCAAACTTAGTGTCAACAGGTCAGGAACGCTGATACGAACCCAACGGAACTTCCAGATTTGGATTCCGATGGGCCGAACACAAAATCGCCCGTCGAGCGGGGCCTGTGGGGCCCACGACACGCGATTTTGTCAACGTTCTCAGAATCGAACCAAACTTGACCCATAGGACCAGCGTATCGCTACAAGTCCGATGGCGCAAGTTTCGTCTCGATCCGACGTGTGTGCACGAAGTTAGGGTGAATTGCAGAAAAGGCGGATACGGGGCGGTGTCCGCGGATACGCGTTGATTCCGGTGTGCACGCACACCTGAATCAGCTTCCACGAAAACTCACACGTCCGTATCAACGATGCGTACGTATCTGTGAAGACCGCACGCGACCAAGTCGTCCCGTTTGGCGGGGCGTACTCGGTTCCGGGGTGAAACAGAGTCTGGTTTTTCCTGTTTTTGGATCGCGGTGTGCGATCACCACAGGACGCGATGCCCCGAACAGTTTGTCCGGACACCGAGAGGGTTACACAGGCTTCGCAACGCAATTTGCGGAATTGAAAACAGAGCTACGAGGTGAAAGATACACGCACCTGAACTGGGTCGAAAAACCAGACAAAATCGTGTCCGACACGACACAGGACACTGTGTCCTGTGTCCCCGTGTCCGATACAGGGAATAGGAGCTAGGGTTTGGGGATTTCGGTGCTGCGGTGGCCGGAGGACCGCCGGAGAAGGCTGGGGGCAGCGGGGGAAAGCTCGGCCGGGCTGGGCGGCTCTCGGGGAGGCGGAGCTGCGGTGGAGGGCGGCCACGCCGGAGCTGCGGTGGCTGCTCCTGGCTGCTGCTGTGCTCGCTGCGGTTGCCGGCGGCGCTCGCCGGAGGAGAAGAGGAGGGGAGGAAGAGGGCGGCTGCAGCGGCGGCGTCTCCGGAGGGGATGCCGGAGAAGAAGGCTGGTGGCGGAGGCTAGGGTGGCTGGAGAGGGGGCGGACGCGGGTTTTATAGGGAAGGGAGAGGGGAGCTGGCGCCGGGCAAGGCGGAGGGTGGCGTCGTGCGCCGGGCGACGCGGGCGGGTGGTTGCGTGGCCGAGAGAGGCGGAGCGAGGCGCGGGCTGAGCGGCGGGCGGAGTGCCGGACGACGCGGGGCGGAGGCTGGGGTCGAGTTCGTGTGGGGGTGCGGGTTCCGGATCCGGGCGGGTCGGGCTCAAACGGACCCGACCCGACCCGCTACAGTATTGGGCCGGGCTCGGAGTTGGGCCGCGGGCTCGGAGCGGTTGGGCTGGGCCAGTTTTAACAATAATAATAATAATAATAATAATAATAATAATAATAATAATAATAATAATAAATACAATTAATTAATTTATAATTAATTTAAAATAGTTTTTAGGTATTTTAAAAATAGGTCTGAGGTCCAATAAATTCCAGAAAAATTACCCTAAGTCCAGTTTTCTATTTTACACCCAAAAATATTATTTTCATAACATTTTAATGTTATTTATTAACAATTAAAAATCATTTAATAATTCAAAACCCTGATTTTAATTACAGAAAATTCCCAGAAAATTCCAGAAAATTGTAAAAAATCCTAATTTTAATATTTGAAAAATCAGGGGCTTACAGTTATTCTCCGAGATATGTTTTATTGAGACTTGATGTTGCTTATTATTTCATATTGACTGTATTTATTTCTGTGGATGAGATTAGTAGCATAGACCTTTATTGTTGTTTTACAGCTTAAGTATACCCTGATGGGTCCACTAAATTGGGTTTATCCATCGGTGTGTGCTGCTGGCCATTGTCACGTGTCTAGTCCCTCGGTATTTTGGGACTGGGGTGTGACATAGTTTTTGTGGTGGCCCATGCAGGTCTACGACTAAATTGCTTCGGTTTCAACTAAGGAATCGAGCAAGCCTGCGACAAGGATATGATAAGTTATAGGATCTCATCCACTTGCTTGAATCATTCTTGATCTCTATATCGGATTCAAATTTCTTGACTTACATCCTGCCTTAATTTCTCTGTGCGCCTCTTATAGTTTATTTTGGATGCAGAGTAATGGATCCACCAGTAAGCGACGAGACTCCTGCAGGAATACCATGAGGTGCTGTGGTAACCTACGAAGATTAAGTAACAACAGTTGGTGGAGGTCAATCAGCACAACAAAGCAGTCAAGCAAATCAGCATACCTCAAGATTCCGGCGAGACGATATTCCACCTCTGCCACAGATCACTCCACCAATGCCCGTATTCCCACAAGGACAAGCTATGGACAGACAACAGATATTTTAAATGATCTACGCAATGATGCAAGTCCAACAACAGATTCATCAAGAGACTCAGTGTCATGGGGCAGAGAATCTGAGAAATAGTATAGTAATCGCACTGGAGCAGGCGAACCTACCAGATCGACGACCATCGATATGCTCTATCACCGATTTTTGCCAGCTGAAGCCCTGCACCTTTTCTAGCAAGGAGGAGCCCACTAAATTTTATTAGTGGCTCACAAACATTCAACATTAATTAGAAGCAGCTGAGCTTCCAAGGAAACGTTGGATGACTGCCGTCAGAATACAGTTGACGGACAATGCACATCACTGGTGGTTAACTGAGGAGACACGGCTCGGACCAGACCGAGTCACTTGGGAAGAGTTCTCTAGACTCTTTCAGGAGATGTATATTCCATCTATTGCTCGATCGAAACTTCGGGACAAGTTCAACCGCCTCACTCAAGATAATATGACGGTAGAAGAATACAATACGGAGTTCATTCGCCTGAGTCGCTTTGCCCCTACCTTGATTCCGACAGAAGAAGAGAAGGCTGAGAAGTTCTTCGACGGACTTAACTTTGAGTTACAGAGACAGATTGGCTCTGTTGCACCTACTTCTTACTCGGACGTCCTTGCTGCAGCACGACGGATGGAGCGCGTCACCAGGAGAGAGTCCAGCCTGAAGCGGCCTTTCACATCAGCACCAGCCAGAGCACCACAGGGAGAAGCTGCAAAGAGATCTCACATGCACTAGCCACCTAGAGCATCTCCGCAGATACTACCTACATGTCAATATTGTGGCAAGCGAGGCCATTATGAGAGCAAGTGCAGATGCAAGTTGGGATTATGCTTGATTTGCGGATCCAACCAACATTTAGCCAAGGATTGTCCTGAGCATCGAAAGGGAGCACTAATGTTAAACCGAAAAGCTTTACCAGCACCGAGGCCAGTTTATCCAGCATTGGGAGTACCACAGATGGGAGTTGGAGGAGTCAGACCACCAACTCCAAGAGGGTATCAGCCGAGGCTACCCTTGGCACCACAAGCAGCACTCTTCCAGCAGGCCCAGCAACAGCAGAGGGCACCTCCACAAGGACGCAGACATGCTTTTGCGATGACAATGGAGAACGTGCAGACTCGCGGAGTAGCGAATGCGAGTAAGATTTAAGTTTTATCATAGCTATCTATTCCTAGTAATGCTTTAGCACGTGCTGTTAGTTCATGACCTTAGCCTTAAACCTAGTATTTTGAACTTATTAATAATTGATAACCTAGTTTTACTAAGCTGTAGTTTTCTTTGCTCTAACCATATTTCCTTCACTCTTGAATTACCTAACTATACTTTATTTCTTCCCTAGGTATTTTGCTTAACCCTTATCATACGATTTCTCCTTGATCATGATTCTTTGGTTGTGTCGTACTTCGAACATATTTTGCAACCGTGTTATCTCTTCTAACCGGTTATGTTTCGTTATTCTTTGATTTCGAGGACGCAATCCTCTTAAGGGGGACAGATTGTAAACACTCAAAATTTTTCAGAATTTAAAAATGAATTTTCAGGAATTTTCTGTATTTTTTAACTAATTAAAATAAATGTTTCGGAAATTAAATTAATTTTGTAGTTTTATTAAATATTAAAATAATATAAAAATTATTTTTTGGTATAAAATAATTAATTAGACAGAGTGTAATTTTTCTGGAATTTATTGGACCCCAGAACTATTTTTAAAGACCTAAAAATTAATATTTTAATTAAACAAGAATGAACCCAAAATAAATCGGACTGAACCAACTGGTTCAACCCTGAACCGGATGAATCCTGAACTGGACCAACCCTAGCGGGTCAAATTCGAATTTGAACCCGCTGACCTGACCCGACTGCTACAGTGCCCCCATTTCTCTCCCGTAACGCCCACCGACAGCTCCTCTTCCTCGGTCGTTTCTGCCGTCGCCGCGTTGCACCGCCTCCCCCGCGGCCGTTCACCCACATCCGCAGCGACCCGTCGACTCCCCCGCCTCTAACAGCCAACTGTCGAACTCCCCCTCATCAACTATAAAACCCGACGAACACCCTTTGTAAGCCCCCTGATTTTTCAAAAAATTTTAGATTGGATTTTCGTAATTTTCTGTAATTAAAACTAAGGTATTCTATAATTAAATAATTTTTAATTGCTGTTAATTAATATTAAAATATTATAAAAATAATATTTTATGGTGTAAAATGGAAAACCGGACATAGGGTAATTTTTTGCGAATTTATTGGACTCCGAAAACGCGTTTAAAGCCTTAAAAACCAATGAATAAATAAACCAATCAAACCCCTAAATAAACCGGGTTTAATTGAAATTAAACCAAACCAAACCAGACTGAACCGGACCGGACCAACCTAGCTATAACGGGTCGGGTCGGATCCGAATCGAACCCGACCCGGACCCGAAACCCTAACCGAAACCCTAGTCGGATTCCTAGCCGACTTCCCTGTTCCGGCCGCCTATTTAACGCTTCGAATTCCGTGCCCAGCCGGCCGAAACCCTAACTCAGCCGCAGCGTCGCCCTCTCCTCTCTCCCTCTCCTCCGCTCGCCGTCTCCGACCGCTCCGCCCCCTAGCCTAGCCCTCTCACCGCCCGAGCTCGACCCTGGCCCGACTACTCCACCGTCCCTCCGCTTAGCCTGAACCCTAGCCTCTTCCCTGCCGTCTCTTCTCCGACTAATCTCGACCCTCTCCCCGCAACCACCGACGCTCCCAGCCCCCACGATCCCCTCGACTTCCTCTCCCGTCCCAAAACCCCTCACCGTCTCCACCCTCGTCGACCCCCGACGATCTCCACCACCTTCTCCCCTTTCCTCCAGCTCCCTCCTCCGGCTAGATCCCGAACGCCACCCGACCTCCTGCCCTCCGCCTTAGAACTCGCCGTCCCCCTCTTCGCCTGTCACCAGCCACCGCGCAGAGACCCGGCCGCTCGACTCCGGTGCAGTCGCCCGCTCCGGTTACAGACCCACTGGCCCGACTCCGGAGCAGCCGTCCACCTCCAGATCCACAGCCCCTCGCCGGCCTCCCCTGACCCGCAGCCTCCTTCGCCTCCCTCCGGCCCGCCTCCGGCCACCAAGCTCCGGCCAACAGCAGAAACCCTAACCCTAGGTGAACGACTCGGACACGACACGAAAAAATTCGGTTTCCGGAGCCCTGTTCAGGTACCCATTTCTCTCTACTCGTTTACCTATTTTTGATTTTGTCTGTTGTATCGCGAACCCTGCGTAACCCTCTCGGTGCCCGTGCAACTCGCTCGGTGCGTCGCGTCCTGTGGTGATCGCGAACCGCGATCCAAAAACAGAAAAACTAACGCCCTGTTTCACCCCGGAACTGAGTACACCCCGCCAAACGGGACGACTTGGTCGCACGCGGTCTTTACCGAAACGTGCGCGACGTTGATACGGACGTGCAAAATTTTGCAGAAGTTGATTTGGATGTGCGTGCACACCGAAATCAACGCGTATCCGCCGACAACGTCCCGTATCCGTCCTTTCTGGAACATATCATAACCTTGGGTACACACGTCGGATCAAGACGAAACTTGCGCCATCGGACTCGTAGCAATACGCTGGTCCTGTAACCCAAGTTTGGTTCGATTCTGAGAACGTTGATAAAATTGCGTATCGTGGGCCCCACAAGCTCCACTTGACGGGCGATTTTGTGATCGGTTCATCGAAATCCAATTCTGGAAGTTCTGTTGGGTTCGTATCATCGTTCCTGACTTGTTGACACTGAATTTGACGAATTTGGAGACCTTTGACCCTGACACGTTTTTCGGTGCAAAGTGGCCCACATGCGGACCCCGCTTTGACCCGAAAATGTCATTTTTGCCCCTGTGTCCAAATTGGACGAAAGGACAGGCGTTTATAGCTATTTGATATTTTCTGAATCTAGAGGTGATGTTTATTTCAGCAACCGGAGTAGTACCTGCAGATCACACTGAGACCAGAGCTACAGTTGGAGCCAGGACCCCAGGCAAGTGTACCTTGCCAAACTTGTAGTTTTTGTTATTTATTCCTTTGACTATATATATATTTGTGCATGCTTGACCGAGGACCGTGTGACTTACTTAGCGTCCGATTATTAGTCGGGTGCCAACCCGTACGCGGAGCTGTGTAATGTCACCTAGAGATGGATATCGTGACCCTTTACATTCTCGTACTTGTCTTATCAAGTACATAGACCCAGGACACTTAGACACTATTCATGAGACGGAATCTTCTTGAGATATTCATGGTGATTCTGTATAGGATTCAGGTTTTATGACATAGACATTATATTCCTAGACATTATATGACTTGCTGCATTAGTTTCGATCTTGCGTAACATGTACATGAGACGTTGTGGACATGAGACGTATGATTACATGGGGTAGGGAGAGTCACACAGGCTACAAGCTGATTATATATATATATATATAATCCATAGTAAACACATAGTAAAACAAATAGTAAACACTGCTACCGGCTCCCAGACACAGAGCTTGTAGTGGTCTCAGCCTGAGTTTTAGTGATGCTCTCAGATTGCATATCACTTAGCTGGTTATATAGTTTACCCTATTTATTTCATTTACTATTACACTATATTTTGGCATGTTGATTTCTGTACCTGGTTATGTCCCCTGAGGACCTGGATACCGGACTTTGTCCCCAGGACTAGCAAACGAGATCGACCCCGAGTTACACGGGACAGGAGCATTAGCAGGAGCAGAAGCAGAAGTAGAAGCAGGCGCTGGAGCAGTACCAGATCCAGTAGACGATTGATCCCCGAGGGTATCTTCTGGGTATAGGCTTTACCCATACTCAGTATTTGTTGTGGTTATCTTTATTCTTGTATCTTGACAGATGTATCAGACTCATTATCGGGTTATTTTCCCGAGTTTATATCATATTGAGATTGATCTTGCTTCATGATTCTGGTACTGTTGTATTCATTTCTGTAGATGAGATTAGTATATTTAGACCATTATTGTTGTATTACAGCTTAAGTATGCCCCGATGGATCCATTAAATTGGGTTTGTCCATCGGTGTGTGCTGCTGGCCATTGCCACGTGTCTAGTCCCTCGATATTTTGGGACTGGGACGTGACACCCTTCACCACCGCCATTGCAATTCCGGCCACCCGACCACCGCCTCCACTTCCCCGAGCCTCTCCGGCCACTTCCCTCAACCATCCGACCACCGACCACTCCCGAGCTCGCCACCAGCCTCCGCAGCTTCTACCCCTCCAGCGACCCATTGACGAACCCCACCGCTGCCACCACCATCATCATCCCTAGCGGCCACCGCCTCTCCGGCCACCCCGACCCAGCACAACCCCGACCTCGCCGGCAACATCGACGACCCGACGGCCACAGCAGCCACCATCAGCAGCCGAAATAGTGTCGCCTCACCGCCGCCCCGTAGTCGCCGCGACGCGCCGCCTCATCCATATGCGAAATCCAGTCGTTACCAGCGTCCTGTTCCCGTAAGCGTTTCTCTCTCCTCATCACCTCGTTTTCCGAATAGTCTGTTGTGACGCATAGATCTTGTGACCCTCTCGAAACTCTTGTAATTAGTTCGGGGACCGCGTCCTGTGTCGATCGTAAACTGTGACGCAAAATCAGAAAAATAAACCCCCAATTTCTGAAAATTAGAAATTATCCCGAACTTTCCAGTTCACGACCGTTTTACGACCAACCTGTTAAATGTTTTCAAAATTGGCTTAAACAGCTATTTAGACCACTTAACCAAGTTTTAAAACCCTATTTTAGTTTAATTTATTGAGCTATAGTTTATAATATTTTCGAGGGTAAAAATGATCGAAAACTTGGTATTTTAAAATCCTGATTTTTTGGAACTGGGTGTGCCCCGCTAAACGAGGTAACTTAGTCGTGTGCGAACTTCACTGAAAGGTGAACACCATTAATACGGACGTATGGGATTTTACGGAAGTTGATTTGGATGTGCGTGCACACCGGAATCAATACGTATCCGTCGACAATGCCCCGTATCGGTCATGTTCTGAAACTCGTTGTATCTTCGTATACACTAGTCCTTTCGAAACAAAACTTGCGCCATCGGACTCATAGCAATACGCTGGTCCTGTGACCCAAGTTTGGTTCGATTCTAAGAACGTTAACAAAATCCCATATTGTGGGCTCCATGGCTCCACTTGGGTAATTTTGTGATCGGCTCATCGAAATCCAGTTTTGGATATTTTGTTGGATTCGTAACGTTGTTCTGGACTTGTAGACACTAAGTTTGATGAATTTGAAGAACTTTGTCTCTGTCATATTTTTCGGTGCGAAGTGGGTCACATGTGGACCCTACTTTGACCAAAAAATGTCATCTTTGTCTCTGTGTCCAATTTGGACTTATGGACAGGCAATTCTAGCTATTTGATATCTTCTGAACATGATGGTAATATTTATTTCAGTATTCGGAGGAGTACCTGCAGATTTTGCTGACACCGGAGCAACTGCTGGAATCCAAACCCCAAGCAAGTGTACCTTGCCAATCTTGCAGTATTTGCTACATAATATTCTCTTAATTTAATTATATGATATAAATATTCAACCTAGGACCGTGTGACATTACTTAACGTCTGAACAAGATTCGGGTGTCAACACCGTACGCTGAGTTGTGTAACGTCACTTAGAAGTTGATATCGCGACCCTATACATTTTCGTGCTTGCATTATCAAGTATGTCATACCTTAGGACACTTGACACTATTCATGAGACATAATCTTCTTGAGATATTTATGGTGATTCTGTATAGGCTACATGATTCGTGATATAGATATTATATATGCTTAGCTATCATTATGACTCGCTGCATCAGTTAGAGGTCATGATCTTGCGTGACATGGACATGAGATATCATGGACATGAGACGTATGATTAAATTGGGTAGGGAGAGACACACAGGCTACAGGCTGATTTTATATATATGGTGTCGTAGGCCCACTACATAGTAAACTACATAGTATAACTACATAGCATAACTGCTACCGGCTCTCCGATACAGAGCTTGTAGTAGTCTCAGCCTGAGTCATAGTGATGCTCTCAACTTGCATATCACATAGCGGGTTACATAGTTTACCCTATTGATTCATTTATCATTGTACTGCATTTATTATGGCTTGAGTTATTCTTGTACCTTGCTATGTCCCTTGAGGACCTGGATCCAGATTATGTCCCCAGGTTTAGCAGAGGAGACATACACCGAGGTGTACAGGACAGGAGCAGTCATTGGAGCAGTACCAGAACCCGAGGACGAGGTGATCCTGAGGATTTTTCCTGAGTATCTGCTTTATCTATTTTCAGTCTTTGTTGTTGTTATACTCCTTATTTTTTGTCTATTGACTGCTGTATCAGACTTATTATCGGCTTGTTCCCCGAGATATATTTTATTGAGACTTGATGTTGCTTATTATTTCATATTGACTGTATTTATTTTTGTGGATGAGATTAGTAGCATAGACCTTTATTGTTGTTTTACAGCTTAAGTACACCCTGATGGGTCCATTAAATTGGGTTTGTCCATCAGTGTGTGCTGTTGGCCATTGCCATATGTCTAGTCTCTCGGTATTTTTGGACTGGGACGTGACAGGAATACTGGCCTTACGGGGGACTGGTGCATCCTGCAAGTGCTTGTTTTATTTATTTGGTTCGGTTAGCTCATGTTTGGTACTGGCGTGATCTGTGGTTACTTATTATGTATTATTTCTGAGATAACTCAGACTCCACATAACAAGCGGTAGGATTGATTGGCCGATCTAAAAGAGTATGTGCTGGTAGTATAGGGACATGAACTATTGTGGTGCGACGGTTCAACCATTGTTCTTATTTGGTTGTAGGGCTGCGCCAATGTGTAACAATAGGTCATATACCAAAGCTGAGTATTATATCTATATCTTAGCTTGTACTATGGCATGTGTGTCCTGAATTATATTGATATGTTGTATCTTCATCGTGTTCATAATTGGCGAGTCGTACTCTGTCTTAGAGTATTGCGACACCTCTTGTCCTTGTTTGGTTGTAGAGGTATCTTACTGCTCCGATGAAAGGTCATGCACTTGTAGTTGTGGCATGAATTTCTTATTTTATGTACTTTATTGGTTTTTGCTTCATTCACTTGTGCTCATTTGTGATACTTGTTATCGGGGCCTGACTCCGCTGGTTTTGTTTGGTCAGGTTTAGTAGCAGAGCCCGAGGATCATGTCTTGTATCTGACCGATGGCGCATACCAGGAGGATGTCCGCCGAGAAATTTGAGTGGATTTTTTCTTTCCTACTATGAGTATTATTTTGTATTACCTTTTTAGCGTTTAGCCGAAGGCACCTGTTAGCCGGTTTATCTGGACATTAGTTCCTCTACATGATTGTATATTTTCAGACCGCGGCTGACTTACAGTCATGTACTCTTGACAATGTACTAGTGTGACATCCTGTATAACTAGTTTCATGATCATTCTGATAGAGCGTTAGGGACGCCTAACTGTTTTTTCTTATATGTTCATTCTTATTATTTCTTGGTTGGTGATTTAGACATAGATGTTCTTGACCCTAGGCGACTTAATTGTCGTATGCACCCCCTTGTCTCTAGACAACTTTAGCATATTACGAGTTACATCGGTATTCCATAAGGTGTGGTTGGCTGAGTCACTCCCCCGCTCTCCAGTATTCTGGTTCTGGGGCGTGACACCGAACTACGTTAAATATTGTGTTCTTATTTGCTATTATTCAATTATTTGTTCCTTACTATTTGACTCGTTGTCATTAATGTTATTGTTATTTGTATTGCTTCTGTAGTGCCCTTCCGTGTTATTACTATATATAAGAGAGATCGGTTTGCTGACTCAAAAAGAAAATATTTCTGAATAGCTCCTTGTTGAACCAGAAGACGACTGATCTTAGTGAGTGGGCAGAACTTCATTCTCTGATTCTTTCACGCCTAATAAAAACTCTAGTTTTATAACTGCTTGTTAAAAAAACTAGTACTTATAAAGAAGAATGATATAACATGACTATGTATGCTTAATTAGAGAATTCGTATTGCTTGTCTAAAGAATAAACCCTTGCCATGCTAAGTCAGGATAGAAATATTATATGCTAAGTATATACGAACACTACTATTGAACGAACTATTGACATGCTAAAAAGGAAGAGTAAAAGATTGCTTGAACTTGTCTTTGTATCATATGCTAAACTAGAGTAGAACTATATGCTTGTTATGATAAATAAAGACTAGGCCATGTCTGTTAAATAGAGATATCTGTATGCCTGATTCATAGAACTATTGCATAAGAGAAGAGATTATACAGGCCAATACTCGATGGTTACGACTCTGGTACATCGATGGTTACATGTCCCGTACATCATTTGTTACGTGCCCCATACATCGAGTAATGAATAAAATAAGAAGAGGATTGATGGTTACATGTCTCGTACATCAATATAGAATGATGATAAGAAGAGTTAATATAAAAGAGTCTGCTTGATAATTGCCTGCTTGCATAGTATGTTATCTGATATAAGCGCATTCATACATCGGTCTAGACAAACTTGTTCACAAGGACGTAACCTCTCGATCGGTTCCTGGGATACTGGAAATCGTTCGGCCTAGGAGAGGACAGGATACCCTGAGGCTAGAAGACCTCGTAATTAAGTAAGGGAGTCAGTCTATTACTAAGATGAGCTTGAACGTCCCAACTGCTAATCATGGGTTTCCATGGACTATCATATAGTAAGGTCGCATGCTAGGATAGCATGCATACCTAATTGTTTGATGCAGAGACGAATAGAACATAGTACTTAGATGTTTATGCAAATTATTGCTAATTTGTATGTCTGTTGCAGGAATAACCGTTCAGCGAAGGATAAGAATCACTGAATAAGTGATGTACTCATTAATTATTGATTTTTGCTTGCTATCGTGTACTACTCATAGACTTGCATGCTTTGCTTGAATGTGATAATGCCCTTATAATATGAAGAATAGTCCACTAGATGATGCTAACGTCCTTAGAGTTAATGGATATAACTCATAAGACACGATGCGCACACAAGATAGTATTTGAATCTGTATATCGTGCATGAAATGCTTGTCCGGTAGGCTTAGTTGTATTGAACTGAACTCTGATTTCAAAGATGTTTCCAAAAATAAGTAATATGCCTATGTTCATGTACTACATGAAATAAACATAGGTAAAAGTAGCAAGATCACTAGTAATGTAATATTTTATCACATGCTTACTTAGCATTGGTTTTATAGAGTGTTGTTTCTGTTTGTTGCTTTTATACTCAAGGTACTTTCCCTAAAGTACTGACCCCCCCTCCACCAGTTCTGTTCGTAGGTGCTGGATTGTTCGAAAGTGATAGCTGAGCCTCATCCTCAGGAGTCGGAGGTCTGAAGTCGATGCCTTAAGCTGTATCGAGATGTTTTGAGATATTTTTGTATAAAATAATATAATGTATGGAACGATCTTATTGTATTCTGAGAGATGTAGCCAATTGGCAAACCTTGTACTAACTTCAGATATCAATAAAGAGCTTATTTTCTTATACCGTTGTGTTCATTTACTTTTTTGCAATATTGTGTCGCTGCTTTTATCTTGAATAGCTTACTTGTCCTTTTGCAAAGCCTTGGCCTTGTGCAAACGCAACTTAGGCTTGCATAGCATCACGTCCATACGAGGACGATCGGTTCCGCAAGACGCTAAAGTAAGGACGATCGGCCCTTGCAGGAATCGGGGCGTGACAGCTTCTGTATGTGCATGACTCACAACAATTGCTATCAAAGCTAAGGGAAACATCAGGATTTTAAATTCTTGAATCAAGGTCAATAATAGTTGACGATATTGGTATGCTCCCTATCTTCCTAATCGGGATTCTTAAAATTGTTGGTTCATTAAGGTCAGAGAGGAATTTTTTCTATTTCAAAATTTTGTGATGACAAGTAACAAGGTTAATAGCGACAAGTTCAAGATAGAGAAGTTCACGTCTACCTTAATAGAGTGACAGAGGAGTTTCGTAGTTCTGGGACAAAGACCATAACAGAGGCATTTTTGCGATTTTGGAAAAAAAGACCTTATCAGATACAATTTTGCGGTTCTGGACAAAGACTGTGCCAGAGACAATTTTGCGGTTCTAGGGCAAAGGACGTACCAGAGACAATTTTGTTGTTCTGGGCAAAGATCGTACTAGAGACAGTTTTATGATTCTGGGATAAGGATCGTGAAAGAGGTAGTTTTGTGATTATGGGACAAAGATCGTGTCAGAGTCAATTTCGTGTTTCTGGATAAAGACTGTATCAGTGACCATACCCTGTTTTGGACAAGACTGTGGTGGTGATTAGCTTTGCGGTTCTACCTAAAGACTGTGTCGTTGGGAAGAAAATTAAAGTGAGAGCTAAAGTTAAAGGAACACGGAATATCGACAACATTCTCATGAGGTGACTAGTTGAACAACTCGTCAATATGGAGATGGTTATATATGGCTCGTGTTCAACTTTATAGTACGATATGTGCCGTCTGAGGAATTAGTGAAACCCAAGAGGAGTCGATACAGGACATCTACAACCAAACCAGCATCGGCAGCATATTGTTAGTATACCAGTATGCGCACCTCAAATTCTATCAAGTTCTAGGGGATCCAAAACCTCCCCGCATAATATACTAGTAATATATTGAAAGTATATTGTCACTATACCACTCGGTTGGTGCTGGTCTTATTCGGTCACTTGTGCGTTATTATTTTACTCGTTATCATTAAGGTTATTGTTTTTAGTGTCGCTTCTGCGTGTGCACAACTCACGACACTAAATAGTACTTCTCTTTTCCACATTTGAGTTTAAATTATAAAGTCATCAAATTCTCTTTCAACTTATACTGGTTTAGAAATTACCCAATTGTCAAAAAATTTAAAATATATGGTGTCTACTTCGAGAAATATATTTAACAATGGTTATAAGTTCCGTAAGGTTTAAAAGATGATAACATAGGATTTGATAATGACAAGCAAGGAACGATGGACACTCCAAAGTCTAGGCTGTGTTGTGTCGAACATGTATCAAAACGCAACCTGGACAACCTAAAATACGCTAGGACACACCCAAAAAAAATGTGTCTTGTCCGTGTTGCAATGCCCTTACCATGCCGTGTCGTTTATGTGTGTCCTTGCGGCATAGATGACAAGGACACATACAAGACATATCACTTTGTAATGTAAGTTTTTTTGTAAGCTAAAAGTACTTGTACCAACCCTGTTATAGCCTTCACCAGTGAAAGATGCACCATCACAGTAGCGAACTTTAACTCTGTTCCAGTTATAAAAGTCTGCAAAAATGAATTCCAAGAAGTGTTTATGTATCGACCGTTATATTCTCTAAATTGATGGCATGACTCTATTCCCCTAAATATGGAAGTTCCATGGACCTGGATTCTCTTCGGGTTTGTCACTCAATATTCCGGTGAACTGTATCTCCTTCTCCATGAAGAAGGACGAACCGCGGCGAGTCTTCTTGCGAAAGATGCATGCCCTCATGTTATTGCACCAGCCTCCTCCCTGAAATAGCCGTAGAAATGAGAACTTAATCGAACGATATCAGCAAGCACAGCAAAAGAGTATGATAATAGTGAATTACAAGCTTTTTTTCTAACCTCTAATGTTACAAGCCAACTGTTGGCTCCCGATCCATAACCCGGATGCAGGTGATAGCCAGGTAAACTTCCATCCATACACACTGTACCAATTAGTAAATTAGTCTCCAGCTAAGTAGTGATTTTGTAAGAAGAAATTTAATAACAACATAGCAATCGGTTTACAGCAACCAAGGGGTTGTTTGGATTGCGGATTTTGAACTCTGGAGTGTCCAAAATCCCAGATTTTAGACCACTTTGGTTTGAGAATTACAGACAATATTTACTATGATTTGACAATACGAAATCGAAGTTTTGATACCAGAGTTTTTTTTTCGGAAGTGGAGCGCAGAAGTGAAAAATCATCATTCCTACTTCGCGTGTTTGGTTTGAGGACCACTTTCTCTCTACTTCGACAAAAAAAATGATTTACTATTCACTAGTAACGTGTACGTACTTTGCACGTGCGTAAAAAAGATTATTGAAATACTTTTTTAAAATAAATTTATTATAATTATTATTGTCTCTAGAAATTGAATTCAGACAACCAAGGAAATTATTTTCCACCTTAACCACTTGAGTTAGAGTTGTTTTGTTATAAATAAATGATATCATATTAGGTAGTTAAATAATTAGTTAAATTTTTTTAAATAATTAGTTAATTTTTTAAATAATAATTAATGAAGTATTTATAAACGACTTAGACGGGCAAACTTTGAACCGTTTTCAAACCACCTTATATTAGTAAAAGATATCACTTCAACAAAAAGGTACATTTTTCAACTCGCTTCAACAACCATCAGAACATAAAATTTTAGAATTTTTTACTTCTAACCTCCATTTTTTTCAATGCATCCAAATGAAAAAAATTTCATTTCGTCCCAATTCGCTCCATTTTACAGTAATACGTAAGACAGTATATAAAGTAAAATTCAAGAACAAGAAAAAACAAACACGAAAGTAATAATTCATTATCGACTTGTTTCGGTTTTTCTTCCCTTCCTCATAATTTTCTCAAGCAGCAAGGACGGATTCAGAAATTGAAGCTGGAGTGGACTACAACGAATTGGAATAGACTAATCCATATATAAAATAAATAAATATATATATATATATATATATATATATATATATATAATTTTTTTTTTTTTTTTTTCCTTTTGGACTGGAACCCACCCAGCATATAGCTAGATCAACCTCTGTGGACCTCAAGAAACAGAACACAAAAATACTCATAACCAAAAAGGGGAAAATTCACAAACTTATCCCTAATCAAATTCACCAAATCTCAAGTTAGTAACCAGTTGGGGCAAACAAACACAAGAAAATTTCCAACATAACGCATATTTCTACACGACTAAAACTATAGAAGCAGAGGCATTGAGGATTGCATACCAGCTCCTTTGGAAGCAGCATAGGGAATGAGCGCGAGACCCACAAATAAGGGCCTGCTGACAGCCATAGAGCTTAGGGAGGGGAGCTCAGTGGCGTTCCAGTCAGACCCATCAGCCCATCTCACCAACACCACCACCACCACAAGAACCCAAAGAAACTTCATGGCTCCTCTTCTCAAAACAAAAGCAAGAAAGAAGAAGAAGAAGAAGAGGAGGAGAAGGGGGTTCTTGATCAAGAATGGCTAATGAATGGCTCTACTTGTCATGTTGTAGCTGTAGTTGTTGCTATCTGTGTTGTTTGTTTATGCATGCAAGAAAATGTACGCAGTTAACAGTGAACAAATGGCATTCTTGGGATTCATTTCTTTCTTTCTTTGGTTTGTGGAAAGGAACAAAGAAGAACTTGGGTTATTGCTGACGGAGAGAGGAGGGATCTTCTTTCCCGCGCTGTCTTTTTTTTAACCAGGGCCACACCCAATCCAACTGAACCTCTCTTTTTTTACTGCTATAAATAACTTATCATATTAGTTACTGTGATATCACTCCATTGCATTATTTTAATGGTGTTTATGGGTTGCATCAATTTTTGGAGTGAGGAAATACAACAGGGATAGGGCTGTCAATGGGTACGGTTTCGAGGTCGGATTCATGTGAAAGACGTAAACCCGTATCTGATCCGACACATAATTCACGGACACCGTAGACTTCGGATCGGACAGAACTAGATCGAGACGTATTTTAAATCATATAATGAGGAAAGGTTACAACATTATTAACTACTGAAATAAGTTTTCACCAAGAATCAACATTATATAAACAACATTAGAGTGCATAGTCTTGATTGTTTTTATAAATCTGAAGGACGTAATAAAATATGACTGATATAACCAAGGGATCATGCATTAGAATTATGCAACAATAAGCAAATGTCTTGACATATAAGTGTGTACAGTAGGCTGGAGCCATGAATCTTAAACACAGAAGATTGCACATCCGACATGTTTCCATATACGCTTTTCAACAATCACATTCATGTACGTAGATTAACATAACATAATAATGTGAATTTTTCTAGTGGACTGTGGACCCTTCTGGTCACAGACATGAGTAAGTTTACTAAATATTAATCACAATCATTTTTCTAAAAGAGAAACTTTACAATTATTCTCACATGTTTGGGTGAATTGGATTGGGTCTAACCTATCTTATGGACTGATATATGTGATCCAACACGGTCTAATATACCGGATCGTGCCGATAGGGATCCACGATTAAACGGGTTGGGCTGACACATTGACCAATTTTTCGGACATGGCTCGTGAGGGGCTGGATCGGTCCGGCCCAATTGACAGGTCTAGTTAAAGCATCTCCAACCCTTTTGTCTTGTAATGTGTTGTGATTCCTATGTGGCATGAGATAAAATATAACAACTTTTCTATATGACAAAACTATATTCACCAGGACCGGTCTTGAGCTCATGGAGGCTCGAAACAAACTTCTAAAATGGAACTACATACATAATGTAAAATAAGTAAATATAAAATAAAACATTATTTTGTTTCTATTTTGTTTTTGTTTTTGTTTTTGTTTTTTTTATTTTTTATTTTTTAATTTATTATTTTTTTTTGAAATGCAAACAATATTTTGTTGTTATCAAGAATTGAACCAAGGGCCTCTAATGTACAACTCTATGTCATAACCTAATTCTAAATGTATTTCTTAAAATAAATATTACTTAGTTAAAATTTATTATTATTATTATTATTATTATTATTATTATTATTATATATATTTTTATTATCATTACTTTACAAATTTGTCCTCAAGAAAATATGACAATTTTTTAAACTTAGAAAGTTTGCACTGAACCCTTAGAAATTTTTTTTGCAATTGCATAATTTTTCATCCCACCAACCATCCATGTGTCTCTTGATGAACAAAGAGATGATGACTCACCTACAAAACATAAAGATGGCTTTATTGGTTTATGAAAATGGGAAAAAGGATCCGAGTATATGGAGAATTGGGGAAAGTTTCGGTTCTCCATCCCATCTCTCTCTCTCTCTCTCCCTCACTCTTTATCTCTCCATCTCTCCCTCCCCTCTCACTCTCTATTTGCTGTTGTTGCTGCTTTGCTGCTGCTGCTGCCGCTGCCTTGCTACTACTGTCGCAGTTACTGGTGCGGGACCGCCGACCGCCGGCACCGGCCACCCCGCTCCGGTCGACCACCTCCACCACTTTTATTTTGTTTTAGGTATAATTCTTCCAATCTTTTGAATCTAGATTAGTTCATTACAAATGAAAATTTATTTTGATTATATTGTTATTTTGAGTCTTAGGCTATCAATTGGGAAGAAAGTAAGGAAATCAATGATCTCTTTCAATCAAGAACCAAAACTAGGCAAGCCATTTTCCTCTACATCCATCTTGCTCTATCATAAATTCCTATTTGACTCTATTTTGTCAAATATTGGTAATACCAATATTTAATTAAGGGTAGATTATAAATCCAAAATCTGAAATTAATTTTGTGTTCATATATGTTTCATTTGAATATGTTGGACGTATACATAAGGATGTAGGATAATCCATTCAAGTGTTGAATATATTTTTTATTCCATTACAAGTGTTAAAATTCTAAAATTTACATATGCGCACGAGTATGTTACTTTGTAATACATATTCTAAAACTTGGTCACACCGACGCTAGGAGATTTGTGATAGTATGCTAAGGCTTAGTATCAAGTTTGGTAAATTATGGACGTAATTATATAAGTGGTCTCTTGGTAGTGAAATTTTATAAAGTAGTGAAATTTGGAAGCCTACACACACATGAAATTCATATTTTGAATTAAAATACACTTGTAATTTCAATGTTTGTATGGAAAAGCTCTTATAGAAATTTTGTATGTTTAAAGTTGTGTACTAGTTGTGATCTTTAGGGTCATATTATCTTGTTATTACTTGACACCAAAATATATGAAAGAGAAGTATCTAAATAAGCAATTTAAGGAGCCATACTTAGATAAAACAAGATTTTCATAGTTGGTAAGACTAACTACTGGGTAAAGTAACTAATTATAGTGCACTAGCAAATGGGGTTGAGTTAATGATCTTTCAAGGAATTAAGAATATTTGAGTACGAAAATATAACTAGGATTATATGGGAATTATATACGTTGTATAGTAGATACTTTATGAATGATTTTGAGACAGCCTTGTTTTCACATAAAAACTAATAAGTGGATTTCATACATTGGTCATCTAGAAGTTGTGTATATATATGAACTTGGTTTTCATTTCATATTATGAACTTGTTTATGTTTCTAACCATTTTCTATGGGTTCCAAGGATGGAGTTTGCTAATTCTGAATTGCTAATTTATTTGCTAAGATAAAAAAAAGTTTCAGTAAGAAAGTTTCTTACTTGTTATTATATATATACCCGCGTGTGTTACCGGTGTTGAGAAATGCTCCACCGAAGGGGTCGGCATACCCGAAAATTCTACGGAGGGTTGCTCCGGATCTCTTTTATTAAATTGTAAAATTTCGGAGTCCAAAATATAAAGAAAACTCTGCCGAAATTTTCAAGAAATTTTTTTTTAGATAGTCTTTTCGGAAAAATCCGAATAATCGATTGTTCGCTAATAATTTTTTTTTTTATTTAGGATTAAACCCTAAAATCCTTAGATTACGAATTTATCTAAATTTAGGACGCATATGACACTTTTGCACATGCACGAAAGGGCAACAAAAATTATCATTGTTATATATATTCCAAGGTGAGGAATATGATTTTCATGTTTTCGAAATTTTTTCTACCATTTGGAATAGTACCGTTGAGCGTGAAACCCCGAGTACACGAAAACAAAATTTTATTTGATATTTTAACGTTTCTGTGAAAGATGGAACGATTTATTAAAATGTGAAATTATCGCAAATGTGGAATCTCTGACACACAAACTGAGAATGCAAAGCAGGATTTTTTTTTTAATTCAATTTAATCTAATTATTAGATTAGAAATAATTGTACGTTTTTATAGATTTGCATTGGGATGGAAGAGAACATTTGGATCACACCGTGAACTCTCAGTAATATTTATTATTTAAACTGATCAGTAGTTCTCGGCATACGTATGGTCATACGATGACGTGAAAGTGAAGATATTGTCAAGTACATTGTCTAGAACTAAATTAATTTTATAATATTTTTTATAATTTTTGTCATGTAAATTTTATAATTTATTTGATAATTATATTGGAGAAAAAAAATTAAATAAAAATTTGTCATTCTTTGTGGGAACAACTTTTTTTTTTTTCTAAGTCAGACTTAAAATGGAGTTGGAGATGCTCTTTTACTGTATTTTGGAATGTCAAATTTTGTCCAATATATATTCGACCCGCACGGTTTATATTTTTGTACTGTTCATACTTTATAGCTAGGTATTAATCTTTCTACTCTTATAACTCTTATAATAAGAATTGGAAATTGTTTAAAATTCAGCCGCTTTAAACCACATGTAAATATTTCACCAACTATTTTTTTAAAAATAATTAATTATTTAACCACATAATATTATTTATTTATAACTAAATAATTCTAACTTAAGTGATTAAGATATGAGTTTTTTTTTTGTTGCTTGAATTCGATTCCTAAGAATGACAGTATTTATAATATATTTTTATAAAAAAAAAATTTTAACAATTCTTTTATCGGATTTTTTCGTTTAAAGTAATATAATATAATATATTTATAAATAAAGGAATAAGTTGGGAGAAATAGCAGAGGGGGGACCACTCGCCAACTCAGTTGGCGAGCTGCTGAGTTGGCGAGGCGCTCTCCTCGAGAGTCCTCTCGCCAACACAGTTTGCGGGCCAGTGACCGTTCCATCCGACCGTTGCACAACGGCTCCCTCCAACCCCTATAAACACCCCCCACCCCCCCCCCCCCCCCAAACACTCCTCACACAACACATTCTCCTCCTCCTTCTCCTATTTTCACAGCTTACTCCTCCTTAATCACAGCAATTCTCTTTCTCCTCCTGATATTTACTGGCAATGGCTACCCACAATGACGGTCGTATTCCTGGCGGACCGACTACCGCGCTTATTATTAAGCAACGTGAAGACCACATTTCTAGTCAGATATTTACTGGCGAGGTAATTTTTGAAATTATAAGTTGCCAACTTTATTAATGCATATGTTTTTTTATAATGCCTATGTTTTAACTTTATTAATGCATATAAATTTACACACAAAATATAATGCATATATTTTTTATAGTTATACGACCATGATCATGCTTTACGAACCCGGATCCACGTACATTGGCGGGCCGAAAGGAATTATCTTACGTGGGAGCTAAATTCGGTCCTAAAGGCTTTGGTGGAATCCTTTGGATTCCACTATATAGATCGTGTTAGATATTTAATCCACGATCTTCATTTAGTTGTAAGCCTTGCGGAGCGTTGGTGGCCAGAACGCAACACTTTCCAACTCCCATTCGGCGAGATGACGATCACCCTTTTTGATGTGGAGAATATACTAGGGTTACCTATTAAAGGTAACGCTATATATTTTGATCCGCACTTAAAGGGATCTGATCTGATCCGGAGGTATCTCGGTGTTAGCCCTCCTTCAGGTCTAAAAGACGGCAATTATGTGAAATTTACATGGCTCCGTGGCAACTTTATGGACCTAAATCAAACTATTGATGGGGTGGTTGATGTAGATGAAATTCGGGTATGTATTTTTATTAGTAAATTTGTTTATTACTTAATTTAGTGGTGCAATTCTATATAACACTTAATAAATCCAGGTCATTCGTTGCACTAGAGCGTATCTGCTCTGTTTATGTGGTGCAATTCTATTTTCCGATGCATCGGAAAATATGGTAAATGTGCAGCTTTTACCATTCTTGGATGATCTGACAAAACCTACTGAGCATGCGTGGGGAGCTGCTACTCTTGCCTTTTTGTACGTCAATCTGACAGAATTTGTCAAATCCAATCGCAAGAGTATTTGTGGATGTATTTCACTGATACAGGTATGAATGAAAGACCTTAAAAAGTTAGAGTAATTTTATACGCAAATTATGTTTGTACTAATGTCATATTTTTGTTTTATAGTTCTGGTCCTACGAGCACTTTTATATTGGTAGGACTGTTACCAGCATTCTCAGTGATGTATTTCCAGTTGCTATGCGCTGGCCTACAGACGTAGTGGATTATCAACACTACCAATACAGGACTGTATCACTATATCGTAGCCAATTTGATACACTGCAGTATAATGAGATAATTTTTAAATATACAATAAATATCTTTAAATTATTTAAGTTTTGATCGTAGATAAACATCACATCTAATTGATACAATATCTTTAAATATGTAACCTGGTTACCGTACTCATGTGGACCTGATGCTTCAGAAATCAAGATGACATCCTATGCATTTAGTTTACCGTACTCATGTGGACCCGAGTTACCAGTATGCTGGAGCGGGCCCGAGTGACCAATATGCTGGAGCGGGCCCGAGTGACCAGTATGCTGGAGCGGGCCCTAGTTACCAGTATGCAGGAGCGGGTCCGAGTGGCCAGACTGCTGGAGATGAAAGCTACCAGATATTCACACAATTTTTTTTGACTCCATCAGCACCGCTGCCTACCCAACCTCAACAAGACGGGGACGAGGATTAGTAGAAAATTTGTAACATTGTATGATTACAATTTTGTATGATTTGTAATAATTTTTTATTACAATATTTGGGTATTGAACAATTCTATTTTAATCTTTCGGTTGACTAGTACATCTTCTTCGGTTGTGTCCCATAGCACCACAATTACTGCAACGTAGATCTCTTGTCGATGAATCTCGGGGTTTGATGCGGTTCTTCTTTGGTCTTTCGGCTTTGCGTCTTACATCTGGCACCCCAATTTGTCCTCTTACCAAAGGACCTTGGATCTCGTAGGGAACTGGAATTGGCTCCATTTTTGGTGCGTATACACTTTTCAAGTTTTCCGTCGAAAATACTGCAGGATAAAAAGTATCAATACTAATATTGCAATATCTACAAACAAAACATGCATGTATACATGGTATATAAGTATGGTACCATCTTAAACATGTACAAGATCTGTCAGTTATATGAACAATATAGGTTCTACTTGTTGCCCGGTCTATTATTTCAAACTTATAACTATCAATAGCTAATATTTCTAGGTGGTTCTTCTCTTTGATAGTAGAAGCCATATTTTTTAACATCTTCGGACAATAATCATACGCTGTTATCCAATGTTACCATCTTAAACATGTACAAGATCATACGCTGTTATCCAATGTTCAAATTGATGACTTTTATCGTTTACACCAATAAGCCAATCGTACAACACTATGTTCTCGGCTTTAATTATATCAAACACACTCTCTGCATCCGTTTTATTATATGATCTAGCAAGCGAGTCTAACAAGCGTTGAAATACTGGTTCTTTTGAAACTTTTTTCATATTTTGTTTAAAATGTTGAATACAAAAAAAATGAGGAGATGCAGGAAAAATAGCACGAACATCATTTATTAATCCCTTTTGCATATCAGATATAAATGAAATTGTACTCCAATCATTAAAACAACTTTCAAAAGATATTTTAAGCGAATTTAAAAACCAAGACCAAGAATCACTATTCTCACCTTCAGCAACAACATAAGCTATAGGATATAATTGATAGTTAGGATCGTGAGCACAAGCAATAAATAAGATACCTTGATATTTAGACGAAAGAAATGTAGCATCAGTACTAATAATTGGTAAACATCCACTTAAAAATCCATCAATACATGACTTAAAACAAATAAAAATTCGTTGGAAGCTATTATTTTCGGCAGTTTTAATAAAACATGTACTACCTGAATTTGTCTCCATAATTCTATAACAATACTCCTCAAGACTAGTGTATGCCTTATCATAACTACCATTAATTTCAGCTAGTGCTGTCTCTCGGGCTCTCCATGCTTTGGAATAACTAACTTGTATACGGTGCTCCCTATATATATCTTTAACAATTTGTGATGGACTGTATGACTGATTATCTCTAATAATGTCAATTATCATGGTCTTAATCCATGAAGCGGTAGCTAGTCGATGACGTCCTGTACTAAGTCTTCCTAAACAAGAATGACGATTTTCTAATGTACTAACTTTAACTATATCGCCATTTCCAATAGATTTGACATATACTCTCCAATTACAATTCGGTTGATCACAACTATATATAATTCCACGAGCATTATTCATAAGACTAGCTGAACAACTAAAATTATATTTAATTGCTAAATTACTTATAAAGCTTCTAAAGTGAGAACGACTAGGAAATGATTGTCCCTTAAATAATTTATCAGTGATAGCTTTTACAACATCATCATCTACCGTATAATCTACATTTTCAACTAAATTATCACTATTTCCATCGTCGTTGTCACTATCATCATCATGGTTAGATTCATATGATGAATGACCTTCTTGGATAAATGAAACTATTTGTTGAGAAGAACTAGCACCCGAACTAACATGCTGATATTCAGAAAAATATTCATTATTTCTACTATCTAAGGTTGCTGCTACTTTAATAACATATATTTTTATATATCGTGATTGTGAATTAATCTCAAGAATATAATTCCATGCATCTTCACTATCTATCAAAAAACAATTAGAACAAAAATAGACTTCAAAATAAAATCATAATGAATAGAACAACGTTCAATAATATGATTACGTATATTTTCAAAACTAATATTCGGATAAGTTAAAAAAATTATACTTTTTCCTCCTTCGTAATTTAACCCATTTACTTTACCGCCGTGCGAGCATACAATTCTTACGCTACGATCCATGACGGTTGAGAACTTTTGCTACAGAAAACAGGAGGAGGAAGCTGTGAAAATAGGAGGAGGAAGCTGTGAAAATTTGAGGAGGAGGAGGAGGAGAATGTGTTGTGTGAGGAGTGTTTGGGGGGGGGGTATTTATAGGGGTTGGAGGAAGCCGTTGGAGGGAGCCGTTGTGCAACGGTTGGATAGGAACGGTCAGCGCCCCGCCAACTGAGTTGGCGCGTGGCCTCTCGAGGAGAGCGCCCCGCCAACTCAGTTGGCGAGATTCTCGCCAACTCAGCAGCTCGCCAACTGAGTTGGCGAGTGGTCCCCCCCTCTGCTATTTCTCCCAACTTATTCATTTATTTATAAATATATTATATTATATGTAACACCCCGTTCCGCTCAAGCGGACTGCCGTCTCAATCGGCAATCGTGCAGCTGTCCCGACCCGGTTTGCCTCGATCAAGAAGCAAAGGATATCCAGACTTGTCCCTACGGGAATCCGGCTTGGACTTTCAGAGGCTCGCTCAGACGTATTACTCTACCGAGGCGAATCATCGCTAAGGTGGGTGGCTACAGTGAACTTGTCTTTGCTTAGCCAGCACACATAAAAATCTGGAATATTTATGCTATTCGCTAGGTGATTCACCCCTGCATGCTAATAAATCCAACGCACCTAGCTAAGGGAATAATCCCAACCTGTATTGCTATGCTAGAACATGAAAAAGAAAATACTGCTTATATTCAGACCCTCGCATGCTAAGTCCCTTAACGGTTTCATCTCTCGGACTACCTTCGGGCCCGAGCAACGTGCCTGCTTATGTTCCTAGAAATGCATGCTTGTCTGCTTGATAGTTACCGTGTTTTCATCCAAACCTCGGGAGACTACTACGTAGTCGTTCCGTGCCTGAATGAACCCGCAAGTATTCGGGACCGTTAGGTCACCAAGGCAGTTCCCGATCCAGGGGACTGTATCATGCCAAGTAAAAGAATCATGTTCCTGTGGCAAGACTCATTCAGGTATTCGGATCTCCCTGCAAGTCTCCCTCCTGTGCGGGCTTACAGCAGCCCAGGAGACTGTGCATATCCAATAGCTAAATGAATCATACTCCAGTGGCAAGACTCATTCAGGTATTCGGATCTCCCTACAAGTCTCCCTCCTGTGCGGGCTTACAGCAGCCCAGGAGACTGTGCATATCCAATAGCTAAATGAATCTCGTGTGCTCGTGTGTAAATTAACAAACGTGTTCGATCATGGACAACTTGTTCACAAGGATATAAGTTCTGCGGACGGTGCTGGGGCACTGGCACCGATCCGATCCGGGCAGACTTCGTGTTTATAGTCAATCGTGTGCGGACTGGGTAACTTGCAACGTATCGTGTTTTATGAGCTCCTCGTGTTTTCTCGTTGCATGTTATTCACGTCCTTGACTAGTCCATTATGGCATCAGCCAGTGATCATCGTGTGTATATGCTTGCAATGCCTCTTGTGATTATCGTGTGTATTTAACCTGTTGCGTGCTTGCCTGTGAAACAAAAGATAACAAGTCATCCTCGCTTAGCGACTATCCGCGTGCGAGTCATTGCATAGCATCAATGAATAACTTAACACCTGAACGATCATGTTATAAGAACCCTCCTGTTTGCATATGCTATGCCTCATGAATGTTTATGCTTGCCCGTGCTTGAATTAACAATGCTTGCCTCGGACAGGGAAGGACAAAAGGTAAGTTGGTAAGTCTCGCCGTGTTTCCTCTAACATCGCACGGCGCACTGCCCGACACGATATGCTATTCAATGTTTGCATGAAACTGATCCTAAGGCAACTAGAAAGACAACTTAATAGTTGTGCACGGAATGTGTATTACGTGTTTGGATTTGTCGAGCGGGCGAGTAGCTTCCCCACCAGTGCATTCAATGTACTGATAATCCACCAGTTTGATATGCAGGGTGCGGGAGAACCTCGTGCGGTGCGGACGCCTCCTTCGTGCGTGCTAAGGCCAGGAGTTCCCTCTGAAGCCTTGCAACGGTGCGTCCGGGACTGAAGCGCTTATACAAGACATAAGTTGTGAACATCGCCTGACCATCGCCTGTACAATCATTCCAAATTGTAGCCACTTGGCACGCTTTTACTGTTTCAGAGAGAGAGGCTTGAGCGACTTGTAATCTCGGCTATACGCCGCCTGTAACACTTGTTCATATCAATAAAGAGATTACTTTACTTGTTTCAATGCTTCCGCTATATTGTCGACTCAGTGAACCTGTTACCGATCGCTATGCGTTCCTAAACTCCGCTGCACTCGGACAATCTGTGCGACTCTGTGGCTTAGAACTCTTGCCGTCAGCCGATGAACCATGGCCTTGCACGGGCGTGGATCACGCTCGTGCGGCATCACGCCCGATAGGTTAAGCGATCGTTCCGCGGGAGCGCTGGCGAGGGTGATTCCCGCCTAGCGGGAACGGCCGATTTGCCTGGGGGAGATCGGGGCGTGACATTATATTACTTTAAACGAAAAAATCTGTTCTTTTATGCAAATGCAACATGCATGCTACTAGTGTCAAGTAACGACCTCAGCTAGAAATTCATACAGAATACAGTTTTAGGGAGCGTTTGGTACGCGATAATTTTTTTTTTTTGGGAAAAAAAACTAGGAAATCTATTGCCATGTTTGTTTAGGCCATAAATAAATTATTTTCGAGAATTAAGAATATCCGGATGAATAATTTATCCACGAAATATGAGAATCCTATCCCTAGGGGACGTTTGGTACGCCAAAATTTTTTATTCTCGAAAAAATTTAGAATGAGAATCCATTACCATGTTTGTTTAGAACATAAACAAATTATTCCCGAAAATTACAAATATTCGGATAAAAAATTTATCCGCGAAACATGGGAATCATATCCCTTAAGTTGTGGGTATAATTTTTTTGCCTGGGTAAAAAAAAATTGTTTAAGTTTTTTTTTCTTTTTTTATATTTTTTCGATTTTAAACTTTTTTTGGTCTTTTTTTTGGTTTTTTTTGTCTTTTTTTATCGTTTTTAATCGATTTTAGTAATTTTTAGTCGCTTTTAGTCGTTTTTTAGTATTTTTTCATTTTTCATTTTTTTATCGTTTTAGTTCCTATTTGTCGTTTTTGATCATTTTTTTTTGTTTGTCTTTTTTGGTCGTTTTTAATCGTTTTTATCGATTTTAGTCATATTTAATCATTTTTTGATCTTCTTTAGCCGTTTTGTGTCGTTTTTGGTCGAATTTTTTCGTTTTTGGTCGTTTTGATTGTTTTAGTCATTTTTAATCTTATTTTGATCATTTTTAGTCATTTTTACCGTTTTTAGTCATTTTTAACCATTTTGATCATTTTTTAGTCATTTTTATTTTGTAATAATTTTAATAAATTTTTATCATTTTTAGTCTTTTTTAATTATTTATCCTTTTAGTCATTTTTGGTCAGTTTTGATTTTTTTTGTCGTTTTTACTTATTTTTATCGTTTTTTTGATCGTTTTAAAGTTTTTATTTTATCGTTTTAGTTTTTTTTATCGATTTTGCCTTTTTAAATCATTTTTGGTCATTTTTTGTTTATTAGTCTTTTAGTCTTTTTTAAATTTTTTTTAGTCAATTTTTGATCGTTTTTATTGTTTTTGAACTTTTTTTGCTTTTTTTTGTTTTTTTCGTTTTTGCTTGTTGTTTTACTTTGATTATTATTTTCATTTTTGGTCTTTTTGGTCGTTTTTTCGTTTTAGGTAATTTTTCTGTCATTTCTTTATTTATTTTTCGTTTTAGCCATTTTCGTTTTTTGTCGTTTTTTTGTTCCTGATCTTTTTCCCTTTTTTGTCATTTTTAGTCGATTTTTTTTTTGGATTTTTTTTTTTTTTTTGTTCATTTTTTGTAGTTTTTTTTATTTGTTTATTTTGTTTTCTTGGTTTTTTGTTTTTGTTTTTTACTTTAAATTTTTTTTCTTTTTTTAATTTTTTTGGGAAAATTGTTTAGTCACAAAATATGGGAATATAGTTTTTAAGGAAATTTAATTATATGGAATTTGATTTTCAGGAATATAGAATTCCTGGCTATATAATATTTCACGTACCAAATGTCCCCTTAAGAATATGTGAGTATTATTTTTTGTCCGGACAAAATTATCTTTTAGCGCATTTTTTTTTGTCTTTTTTGATTTTTTTTGTCACTTTTTTCGTTTTTTGTCGATTTTTTTTAGTTTTGAGTCTCTTTTTGCTTGTTTTTTGTCAATTGTTGTCTCTTTTTTTTATCGTTTTTAATTTTTTTTTGTCGTTTTTTAGCATTTTTAGTCCGTTTTTAGTCATTTTTTGGTCTTTTTTTAATCGTTTTTGATCGTTTTTAGTCATTTTTCTTTTTTCATTTCTAGTCTTTTTTGTCGTTTTTAGTCATTTTTTGTCTTTATTATGTTTTTAAATTTTTAATCATTTTTAGTTGTCGTTTTTGATCGTTTTAGTCATTTTTTAATCTTTTTTGGTTATTTTTAGTTTTTTTTTTTTGTCTTTTTGATCAATTTTTTCTCTTTTTTGGTCTTTTTTTTAAAAAAATTTGACCGTTTTTTTTTTTTTTTTTTTTTTGTCGTTTTTCGTTTCAGGTTTTTTTGTCACTTTTTTCGTTTTAAAGCTATTTTCAATTTTTTTTTTCCCCGTTTTTGGTTCTTTTTAAGTTTTTATTCGTTTTTTGATCATTTTTATTTTTTTTTCATTTTTGGTCAATTTGTCATTTTTGATTTTTTTTGTCATTTTTTTTCTTTCACTTTTATTTATTATTATTTTATTTTTGTTGGATTTTTTTTTTTTTTTTACTTTCAATTTGTTTTTCTGAAAATATTTGTATAGTCACCAAACATCATGAGAATATAGTTTTTCAGAAAATTTAATTACTTAAAATTTAATTTCTGAAAATATAGAATTTTCGACTATATAATATTTCGCGTACCAAAAGTCGCCTTAAATCCGATTTACGGTTAAAAAAAGAATAGATTAACAGGCTCATGTTAGAGAAAAAAAAGAGAAGACTTTCTGTATTAAAAACCCGAACCTGAAACAAAATTCATATTTTGTGTGTAACCACAAGCATAACTTCAAATAGGACCGTTTCTGACATTTTAAGGACCGTACAAATACTAAAAATAACCTTTCTTATCACCACTCTTAAAAATGCTGCTTCTTTTTTTCAATTTTTTTTTATTTTAAAGGTCATGTTTATAGGGAGGCATAAATCTAAAAATATAAAGTTCACGTTAGTAATATACACGGAGGTTAAAAAATCCGGACATATCAATTTTGGAGACCATGTACTATCGCACAATATGTACATACTCATAAACAGTCTTGACCAACTTTGGCATTAGACACTCCTTGGCCGCTACAAACTTTGGGAACAATTGAGGACTAATAAGTTGCCCAGACACAAAAATTGCAATTGCCAATAAGATTTTTACGATATCCAATTTTTTTTAGGATGAGTTACTAAAAGCATCTTCAATTTATTATTAGTAATAAAATTTATAGTATTTTTTTATAAATTAAAAATAATTTTGATAATCCATTTTAAATTTTTTTTGCACACTGTAAAAACTTTCTTGACGATTATAGTTCCCTTAATTGTAAGTTAACAAATACACTCCTAATGGGTATACTGACATCAATCCATGAACAGCTTTGCTCCTAGCACATTAATTGCCAAACATGCACACGAATCATTACTACAGAAACAAATTCTCATACATTACAACTGTGGACAACCTCTCTCTGATTAGAGCAACCCTTCCAGATTCCTATCCCTAAGTCTTCACTTCTGTGCCAATAGAGCTTTCGTAGTCCACCAAACTCCTCTCTATCAGTTGAACTAGCAATCTTCTATGCCTATATTTTGAGTTCTTATTAGAAAGATTCGAGTAACTCAAGGAGAGGAACTCGGAATCCGAGTTCCACGACGTCGTCAGAATCTGAAACTTCGACATCGCCGTCAATCCTACTTGTCTTCAATTTTTTGATATCTTTTTTTGAAGTCAAGAATAAAGGATAACCTAATTTAGCTCCAGCTAGAACAATTCAATCCCTGGATAGGCCCTTACAATACCTTACAATGTTCTCCCGTTGCTAGAATTACACCGCGAGGCTACTGGTAATATATACTTGCAATGAGAATACCCCAACTTTGCTTGACTGGTAACATTGGATCCGTCTGTTTTATTAGACTTGTTGAAGTTCAAGCAATTTGATAGATCATTTCCTCGTGTAGATGTTTCGTACATATCATGAAGTACTAGTTAGTATAAGTGCTTCCACAATTCATACGCACAGGTCCGTCATGTGGTATGTCGGATTAGCTATCGAACTTTGACAATCCTCCGGTCAGGACAATCCTCCATACTCTTAAATCTGCACCTCTCCGTCAATAGAGTCTTCGCGGTCAACTCCAACTCATATCTGAACTAGTAACCAACCAGATCCATATTTTAAGTTCTCACTAAAAATGTCTCGCCTCAACCCTTAGAAGGGAGCTTCTCCCCTCCCCTCCCCTCCCCTCCCCTCCCCTGTAGAAACATCTACTCTGCTCGGAGAGGTTTGCCGCTCCATGGTCGAAGGAAGCCTCAGTGAAGGACCAAAATAGAGCAGGATGTTCTCCCATAGTTGGACCAGCAAGCAAGCAAAGGGACGTGGATAGAGTGAGTGGCCCTCATGTCACATGCAAGAAAAGGGTGTATTGCTCTCATTCATTCACAAGGAAAGGAAAGGTTGGTTTGATCAGCAACTCAAATCATCCAAAAGTGAATGTGATTCCTCTCCGCACCAGCCCCTCGTATCAATAGAAGTTGTGCTCGGTTCATGTCCCTTTTTTTTCTTTATATGTCCGGTATAACGCTCGCAACTTTACACAAGCTATATCGTATGTCTTTTGGGCTCACTGCTTTCAAACTCCTACCAAATAAATGGTAGGAATAATACGTCTCTGTAGTTCGATCCACTGATTTTTTATCACCCAGTCAAGATCTTATATCACATTTCTGTAACCACAAGGGCCACTCGAATTCAGTGTTCATGTCCTGTTATCGTTTGTTCTTCCAGAATTACATATTTTTTGCAAACAAGTAGAGGAGACGTTTGGCAAAGAGTAATTATATCCCCATTCAAGCATGCACCATAGTGCCATTCTATGCTCAAATATCAGTCCAAGTTGTAACAATGAAATAACTTCCCATATAAACGGATCTTCTTCTTCGTAGTCCTATCTATCTTACCTCTTCAGACACAATATCTTGAATACCCGGATGACGGGATAAGGAAGGTCAGAAACGACGAGCAGTCGCAGCTCTAGCCGATAGGCTAGCAGTAAGCTTGGCTTCGCGAGTCGAAAATGGCATCATTTATTAAAATGTGCTAGCGTTGACAAAAGATGAGCCAAAGAGGTGGCCGAGCAGTTAACCAATTGAATCGATGTCTTTCATGCCAAGGCGTTCGAAGGAAGCATAATCAGATCGTAAATGTAGCGTTCGGTTCAAAAGCAGGAGTATAAATAGTCAGGACAAGTCGATTAGATAGACCTGATGTCAGCTAGGTCAGCTTGGATAAAGTTAGAGTTTCGTTGACGCCTACCTCAAGACTTGTCCAGCGCGAGGGATTCTCTACTCTCGGAATTGGCACCTTCGCATATTCGTCTATTCTGATCCTATTACGAGAAATGACCTATGGAGTAAGCAAAAAAGAAGAAAAATAAGTGTCCAATTTGAATCGATTTCACTTAATTAATATGAATCATCCGTTATTGTCCATAGGCGAAGCGATAGGTAGGGATGGCAGTATTTGAACCTGACAAAAGGGGGATTATTCAGAGCGGGATCAATGGACAGCAAAAATGGAATAGCTGTTGGGTGGTTAGGTCACCCTACGATCGATGAAAGTCATGATAGTGAGTCAATCTTGATACTATACCTATAACCTTTTTCATGAGTTGTCAAGCAAGTAAGAATTCCGCCTTTACTTGAACCTTTCTGAGACTTCTCTACCCACATCTCTATGTGCCCGCAACACTTCCATATGGAGAAAGAAGGGCTTACCATGTTCCATAGTATTTTCTACGGTAGCACCATGAATAGTGCATAATATCCTTATTCTATATTCTATTGAACTCCTATTTTGTTAGAAGTCATGCTACTAGCTCTCACTGTGGGAGAGCCATGAAACCTCTATTTACCTATAATAATAATAATAATTTTTTTTTTTTTGAGAGAATCGGCGGAGAAAGTCTCCTTCCGTATGTGTTTCGGCAACATAACTTTTGAACTTGAGTGTTGAATACGATAAACAAATCAAATCTAGCTTGTTGGGCACGAACTGACTGTATTTCGGCCCAAATTATTTATTTATTTATTTTAGAGTTTTTTTTTAAAAAATATTTTATAAGTTATGTTTTATTCTTTTGTTTTAATTTGAAATATGCAAAATTTATGTGATAAATAATTTTAATTTTTTTTTAAATATTTTAGATGGTACAATTTTATTATTTTCGTGTCGTTCAAGCTATATACCTAAAATTATTTATTCCTCACTAAATTTAGAGGGTAGCTCTGTCATTGCTAAGTAGTCTCATATGATGATTCTTTTAGTTCTCCTCTAGCTGCCGACACAACACGAGCAAGAGTTAATTTACTGCTTCACCAGGGTTATGTCCCTATAGCTTATGACCTGGATTAATGATAATCATGGTGGTAGACAAAAGTGTCCAAATCTTCCAACAAAGAAATGCCATGGTAGGAATCTTCCTTCCTTCCTTACGTCTCTCCACTTCGATGCGTGTCAAAAAAATTTCAACTTAGCTAGCATAGCATGCATGTGCTAGCTTAAAGAGTTTCTTCTTCTTCTTCTTCTTTTTGTTTGGTGAACTATGGCTCTCGATCAACAGGTCCACATTCGAGAGTGCTGGGGCTCAGTATAGGATTCTGTTAAGACTTACCTATCAAAGAACAATTATATGGCCAAACATAAACCATAAAATTAAGAGAAAAAAATATATCTGAATTAAGTTTTAAAAATAAAAATGGAGGATTTAGCATGAAATAATAAATACAAAAATATGTTATTTGGCACGCGCCTTCGTGCACCCGCTGTGCAACCAGGCGTCCGACGGCAGCAGAGTTTAATGGAGGGAAGACCGGGGGGGGAGGGAGGGAGGGAGGGGAGGGCTCCGCAGCGGAGGAGGAGAGGAGGCGTGGGCGATGCTGTCGACGTCGTCGGAGGCCGGACTAGAAGGGGATGGAGGTCGTCGTTGACGTCGTCGAAGGCAGAGGAGGCAGCGACGGAGCAGGTGGGACGGGGAGAAGGCTGAGGCGGAGCTTCCTAATGCCAACTGCGACGTTGCAAACTGGGTCTTTAGGTGACTGAATTCGGCCCGAGTACGGTCCGAGTTCGGTTCGAACTCTTTGGTCTATTTCCAGAATGTTGGGTCCAGATTTGGCTTGGTTCAGGCTGTTTTGAGTGGACTAGATTCTGGTTTAATATGGGTTTGAGCTTCCTAATGCCAACTGCGAACCCAATATACATTTGGTCCTATAAACAAAATGTAAAATATAGAATAAAAGATAAAAGACCAAGAGCACTTGATGACGCCAATCTTCTGAAGCATCCGCTGACTTGAAGAAACATTTTTTCTTGACGACAGTTGTCCAAAGATAGCCAGATCTGGAAATCTGAATACCTTTTAGGAGCTTCGTCCCCGAACCCCCACGAGGGGCGTTGTCCCCTCGACCCCAGTCCACTGACCGGACAACAGAACCCCCGAGTACGAGGCTCCAGATAAGTCGTAGGCGGTTGGACAAAATCTTCTGGTATAACGTCGTCTCTAGCTCATAATCTTTTCTTCACTACATATGGCTATTGATTTTCTACAAATACATGTTAGACGAACAAAGCAATAGAAAGAAGCAAATATTATAACATATAAGATCAGATATGGACAATATTGAGTTTAAGTAGAAGTTACAAGTTTTTATAGTGATTGCACGATTATCATAATGTTAAACTAAATCGATTAGTCATATTCAAAAACTCAACTTAAACATTGGGCCAACATGATGTTCAGATGAATGTTCTTGTGTATGTCGACGATTTGATTCTCTCTGACAATAATTCTGCTGCTCTTACTGTCTTTAAGAATTATTTGAGTACATGCTTTCATATGAAGGACCTTGGGGTGTTGAAGTTTATTCTTGGAGTTGAGGTAGCTCGAAGTGCGGAGAAAATTTTTTTGTGCCAACTGAAATATATACTTGATCTTATCTCTGATACAGGATTATTGGGGGCAAAACCCGCAAGCTTTCCTATAGAACAACATCATCAACTGGCATGCTCTACAAGTCCACTATTGTCGGATGCGGAAGCATATCGGCGACTCGTGGGGCGGCTGATCGATCTTTAGTTTACTCGGCCAAATTTGGCTTACGTTGTTCACATCTTGTCGCAGTTTATGCATGAGCCCTGGCGTGATCATTGGGATGCGGCTTTGAGGATTGTTAGATATCTGAAGGGTTATCCTGGTCAAGGCATTCTCCTTTGCTCTGACTGTGATTTGCGGCTCCGGGGTGGTGTGATTCCGGTTGGGCGAGTTGTCCCATCACGAGATGCTCTTTGTCTGGTTGGTTGATTTTTCTTGGTGATTCGTCTATCTCTTGGAAGACGAAGAAACATGTGACGATGTTCCGCTCTTCGGTCGAAGCAGAATATCGTGCTATGACGGCGGTCACGTGTGAGCTTAAGTGGCTCAAAGGATTGCTTGGCAGTTTGGGGGTGCAACATTCGTGTGATATGGATTTGTTTTGTTATAGCCAATCTGCTTTACATCTTGCACAGAATCCAGTTTTTCCATGAGCGCACAAAATACATTATGGTGGATTGTCACCTTTTGAGGGATGCTGTTCTTGATGGAGTTATTCGTGCATCTCATGTGCCGACGAATGGGCAATTGACGGATATTTTTACCAAAGCTTTGGGCAAACGGCAATTTGAGTTTCTTTTGCGCAAGTTGGACATTTGTGACTTGCATGCTCCAACTTGAGGGGGAGTATTGTGATTAAATTGTATGATTAAATTGTATATATGGTGATTGGTCCATGTGGCTTGAGCCCAATTTGATATGTGGATGTATATATATGTAATATCATGATGAATGAAAGATCCATATTATTCTCTCCTACTACTTTTTCACAATATTCTTGTCGTTGGAAAGTCGTTCGTCCGTCGGTACGCAACGACGAAACTTGTTCTGTCGTTGTAATATGTGTCGTTGTAATATGTCGCTATTTTGAAGTATTTTTTTTTAGTGATAATCCATCCAACAACTCATGTCAGTTATTTTGTCTAACATTAGGTTAAGGGTGGCCCCAGGAAGGAGTTAAAGTAGAAACAAAGGTGTACTACGAAATCTAGGGTAGACGAAGTCAGCTGCTCCTTCGAAACTTTCTAGTTGTATTATATTTCTTGTCTATGTTTATACGTGGTCTAGTGTGAATTTTCTTTAATGAAACATGGGAAGACTTCCTCCAACCAGTTCTCTAAAAAATCAAATTAAGACGCACAAAAAAAGGACTTTTATTTCGTACAAGCCTCGTGGTAAGAGCTCCACAGTTACAACTGAATTGGACAAAACTTCTATTTCGAATGATTGGCACATAATGGGGGAGTATGGTTTGTAACCATACGATCACTAATGTTTCTCTTTAAGGAAGCAAATTATCTGTACTTTCTTCAACCTTTCCATCGTCAGCAACTGCCGAAGCCTTCTTAATCATATGATCATCCTTCAATATTCCTTCAGCAATGGCTCTGTGTCCTCTGTACTTGTACCACTTGGCGCACAGAACGTACACCGCAAGGTTGACACAGCTCAACACCGCAAGAAACCAGTAGAAGAGGTCCAGCCGGTTCTTGTTGAGGTCCAGTCCGTACAACCACCCGTGCCCGCTGCTCCTGAGCTTCGCCGACGACGAGTCGACTACCTGCACGAATATCGTGCTGAGGAAGTAGCCGAAGGAGAGGGAGAGGAAGGCGAAGGAGGTGGACAGCGAGCGCATGCCAGCGGGCGCCTCGGTGTAGAAGAACTCCGTCAGGCCCACGAAGGTGAACATGTCGGCTATGCCGAAGATGCCGTACTGGAAAGAGAGCCAGAAGAGGCTGATCTGCTCGAGGCGACGGTTGAATGCGTTCCTCCGCTTGACCTCGACGGCGGCGGCGATGGACATGGCTATGATGGAGAGCACAAGGCCGACTGCAATCCTCTGGAGTTGGGTGATACCTGTGGACAAGGACGGAATCAGACATCCGAGTTTGACTGAAATTGAGTGGAATATGGTAGACTAAGTATAGACTGTTTTCTTTTAGACCGAATATATATATATATATATATATATATATATATATATATATATATATATAAATATATATTTATATATATATATATATATATATAAATAAGTGTCATTCGGATGGTTTTATATTATGGAACTACTCTATGTTATATCACTTGAATTTGAATTGGATAGATGAGATTAAAAAATGATAGGATCTACACATTTTAATCTCTCACATTTAATTCAAATCCAAATGATGTAACATAGAATGGTTCTATAATATGAATATACTAATAAATGTACGTGCGTTGCACGTAAAATAAAATTTTCTAATATTATTATAAAATAGCATAAATATTTAAATATATTTGAATTAAAATTTGTTATATATAAGTTTACATTTTAATTACGATTTGATTATATTTTAATTATAATTTTTATCGATATGTTTCTACTATTTATAAAAAGTCTTAAAAATGCTAGCCGCCGTACGTATATTCCCACGTAATTAAAAATAATAAAAATAAATAAATTTTAACTGATTGTTTAACTACATAAAATTATATAGATATAGCCGACCACTTCTTCTAACTCATATAGTTAAAGTGGGAGACATTCTTCTTGGTTGGTTAGGTTCTGAAATCAACAAATATTTTTACGTAATATTTATTTTTAAATAAATGGTGAAAAATTTATAAACGAGTTAGACAGTCTAATTTTAAACGGTTTTCAAACCTATAATATATATATATATATATATATATATATATATATATGAAAAGAAGAAGAAGAAGAAGAAGAAGAAGAAAAAAAGGGTACGTCCTTGCCTGTGGGGTTGCCGGTGACGCGGCGTGCGAGGGGGATGAAGGCGAACTCGTAGACGGGGACGAGGAGGGTCATGAAGACCAAGGGGATGACGGGGATGGAGGCCGGAGGGAAGGTGAAGGAGCCGAGCTTGAGGTACATGATGCTCCCCTGTTGCACCGAGAAGGTTTGCAGCTGGGCCACGCAGGTGTTCATGAGGATGGTGCTGGCGAGGATCGGGAGCATTCTGACCAAGATCTTCACCTCTTCCACCTGGGTCACGGAACAGGTCTTCCATGGGCCTGAGCCTGAGCCTGAGCCTGAGGAGCTGCCTTCGGAAAGGACTATCGCAGCTTTGTCCAAGAACCTGGTTTTGATCGCTTCTCTTAGCTTCTTCTTTTTTAAAGATTGGGTAAGCAATCAAGAATGGTATCATGAAACATGCATGCCCTAAGAAAACAAAAGCTACACACATTTGCCCCCAACCCAACATGTGATGTTTAATTTTGGTTTGGTTCAGTTCTTGCACACACCAAAAGTTCAATATTAATAGTTGACTTCTGAGTTGAGTTCTGAGGGTCAGTATAGAACCAAAATGGTGTTTTTCATATTTGGTTTATTGTTTGGCTCATAGTTTGCAGTATCGGCCGATACGGCCGGCCGATACCGATATTGTTTGGCATGTTCCGATTCGATACCGATCGATATCCGATACTGACCGACATCTACATTGAGGATCTCTTTTTCGGTCAATTGAACAAAAAATTGAACGAAAAAGACCAATAGGATGACACTACTATTTCATTCAATTTCAAAACTATTAAGAAACAACACTATAAGTACTTAAAATCATACCTAAATGTATAAAACATATATTTTTAAATGTTAATAATTTATTAATAATTATTTGTTTTTTGATACCAAAAAATTCGATATTCCTATTCGAAAATGTCGATACCGTCGATTCCGATTCTAAGAACCTTGGTTTGGCAGAACTTGTTCTATTCCTCTTATCCAAACATTAGGGTAGGATTGAGCTAGTTAAGATTTATTTCATACCCGGTGGTTGGAACATTCAAAAGGAATGATAATTTAAACCATTCATTTCATGATGTGCATTACCTGAACTGGTTGCTGTGAGGAATTTTCTCTGTACCAACATATTCCTTCTCATCAATTTGGTATAGATCCTCCACATGTTCAGGTAGCGACCGGCTCCGGTTTCTAATTGCCGCCACAATAACCTACAGTACAAGTCAATGTCATCACTATATACCAGTATATATGCACTTGCGTTGTACGTAGTATAAATTTTAAACCAACTTTTACTTTAACTTTTTCTATAAATAAACAATTTTAATTAAAAAAAGTAAAACAAAAATATATTTAGCGGTGAAGTCAACTTTTCTTATTATATATTCAGTAGTACAGACCTGAAGAATGCTTAGGAGTGGAGCATTTCCCGGAGCTCGAGCACGGTAGAAGGGCTTCCCGAGTGCTACAACGAGGAATCCCAGCAGGGAAAGAATCATCAAGATCAGGAAACTCAGGTCCCAGGAACCCTTCACCGTGCTGATCCACACGATGAATGTCACACCGAAACAAGCGCCAAGCGTGATGCTGAGTAGGAACCAGTTGAAGAAGCTCGCCAGCTGCTTCCTTTCCTTGGGATCGTTCCTGCCGAACTGGTCGGCCCCGAGCGAGGGGAGAGCTCCCCGGACTCCCCCAAAGCCCAGTGCCATGAGACTCAGCGAGAAGTAGAAGAGCCTAGAGTTGCTGCCATCCAGTTTACACTCTAGGCAATTAGCATCCGGGTGCAAGTTCTTGAAATGTGCTTGGACACTAAGAACCACATAGCCCTACATGCGTAATCACAAGGAAAAGAAAGAAAGAAAGAAAGAAAAAAACATTATTAGCAAATGTATATATATACTTAATGGATTATGTGAGGAATATATTCATTAGCATCTCGTCCCAAAGCCAAACTGATTGTTATTTTAGGACATGATTATCAAGATAAATCTGCATTATTTGTATCTTTATGTCTGATAACTTAAATATAGATATATATAAGTTATGTATCTGCATAATTTGCATTGTAACCAATTTATTTACATTAAACTTTAGCAATGCAAATTATAAAAGGTTACACTAAGAAAAAAGAAGAACATTTTGGTGCCACGAGGCTTCCGCTTATAAAACGCTAGGCTATCGTTGGTAAAGAATTTGTAGTACTACCATCTTCCATAAAATCTAGTTCAACATTGGGCTGTACCCAAAATGACTAGTTACATTTTGGTACAGTTGTGATATTTTGGCTTTAGTTTCGTTCCGGTTGGAACACTCAAATTGAAGGGAGACCTTATCTTCCACATATTTTCCAAGGTTCACAGTATCGGTATCGGTATCGGAATCGGACCATTCCTATGAGTATCGGGATCGGCGGTATGGACAGAATCGACGGTTTCGGATCGGATATTTTGGTATCGAAAAACAAATAATTAGTAACAAATTATTAACATTTTAGAAAATATATTTTATATATTTAGGCATAATTTTAAGTATTTTTATTGTTATTTTTAGTAGTTTTGAAATTGAATGAAATAGTAGTCACCATTGCCGATTGATTTACATGTGATATATAAGTTTTCTTCTTTTACATGATTTTACAATTGGTCATTTTCGATCAATTTTTTTTGCTGAATTGACCGAAAAAGAGACTCCAAATCTAGATATTGGTCAGTATAGAATATCGGTCGGTATCGGATCAGGACATGCCAAACCATATCGGTATCGGCCGTATCGGTTCGTTATTGGCCGATGGATACTGCAAGCTAGGCTATTTTTCTCTAGAATAAGCTTGTTACTCTGAATGATGAAGTAGTAAGCATACGTACCACTAATTCCAAGAGTCCAAATATGAGCACAGTGTTGAGCCTGGTCATATATGCGTCTGAAATGAAGCCACCAACGATTGTGAGCAGGAAGGCCGTTCCTGCGAAGTTTGTGAGGGTGTTGGCAGACTCATGCAGATCAAAGTGCATGACACGCATGAAGTACAGCACCATGCTACAAATGATTGCTAGGAAACCAACGTTGTCAAGTGCTGTCAAGACTGGATCAAGAAAAACAAACATCAGATCGTGAAATCAGGTCTACAAAATTACTGCCAACATCATACGTCGCTAATGTGACAAGAAAACGTCGCTAAAATGTGCGTCGCAGTCCCACATCCGTCGCCAGGTCGTTGCTATTGCCTTTTAGCAGCTACTTGGTGACGGATTGGGCCGACGCTATGCTGCTATATTGATATGTGTGCATCCTGTAATTGCTTACCGAATATGAACATGGCAGCTCTGAAGCCACCTCTCCTTTGGTTCCACATGGTTTTCGCCTCTCCACCATGCTCAATGGCTTCCATGCTGTAAACCCTGAGGAGCTGAAAGTATGCACACAGTACCAAAATAAGTCAAATTAGCAACGAAATTAGTGACTCACGGGAGGGGGAGAGAGGAGAGGGAGTAGATCTTAAACACCAGGAGGGGTTTAAATAAAAAATTTATATTTCATATGCCGTCTGTGGAATCTTTAGGCTTCCAACAACTTAATACTACATGCCAACACATCAATGGGTTCGGGTAGGATAACAGATGGAACAATGTGCATTGTTTCGAAGTTGTCAGTGGAGTCTAAAATCTAGACAACTATCATTAGAGAATTGAGTATTAGTTCTTAGATAAAAAAGAGGAAATCACTTTTGGCTCTGATACAAGTTGGCATTCGGTCGATCGACCGGCTTTTACTATTCATGGCTTTGGCCTATCAGTACAGGAGTGCCCGGATCCTCCTGTATTGGGATCTATTTTTGGCATTTTATACCTGGCCTTCCTTTTCTTCCAAGAGAATCCAAACACAAAGAAATTGAAGACATATTGCGACATTCTAGCTTCAACAGGGGATTCTTTTTTCTATTTCTATTTCTATTTCTATTGGTAGAATTTTTGTAGAAAAAAAATTCTTTCAAGCCTATTCAAATTTCAATCCTACATGTAGAAATTCTAATAAAAAAAACTTTCATCTCTCATAGAATTTAATATTAGTCCACACTTTCAAAATAAACAAATTGTTCATTTTATTTTCTATACGTAGGATATAAATTGAGAATCAACGGAGAGTATTATTTTTTTGTACAATTTTTATGTGTATATGCCGACTAGAATATAAATTTTCTTAAAAATAGAATGTTAAGTAGGATATAAACTCAATTTTAGAAATCCCCATTGGAGATAGCCTTAGATACATCTATTAATGTCCAAAGCATATACACATAACCAGTTACATAGCATCCACGGGTCGTCATACAGGACAGTGCTACGTGGCCCGCGATCTGTGACCGCGGACCACGTATCAGCGTTCCATTGACCCCTATTTCGATGGCGGACCCAGGCGAATAGGAGGAATTGGGAACGTGATACGTGGCCCGCAGTCACAGTCCGTGGGCCAAATATCATTTCTGCATCCTATATGTGAATTCTTTCATGATTCTAGTATGAATAAATTTAGCTAGGATATTCAAAAGTCATGAGTTAGAAGTGAATATCCAGTTGTTAGTGTAGGAATGCTAGTCTTGAGTTACGAGTGTAGTGGTGGTATGTGAAACTCCTGCAACACCTATATAAAAGTTTTTCTTTTATGTTTCTGACATTAGGAAAAAGGAGAAAAAAAAAAAAAAAATCCTTTAGGACAAAGTAAAGGCAAAGAAGATCCAACCTTTGATGACTATGATGGCCAATTGAATGATCAAATTTACAATATATATTTTTCACGCCTCAACATAGGAGAATTACGACAATTGGAGCATCCAAATGAATCTCTTGCTAGGATTCCGAGATAGTTGGAATGTTGTCATGAGAGGGTTCGATGAGCCATAGAAGAAATAATTTGGAGACCCACCCAAGAAACAAAGATGCATACATGGACAGGGGCAATGACATCCATATGCACACAAAAGAAAGAAGTAACTATTTGAGGTTTTTTGTTTATATCAAAAAGAGGGTAGAGAGAAACGTTTTTGAGGACTTTACCACTACTGCGACAGAGGGAGATGTATATTTGCTTTAGATATATGTTGTATTTCGTTCTTTTTTGAGGTTAATTTTCAAATGCTTGGGATAATGTATGAAGCTTGAGACAGAGATATCAATGTTTATATTTTCATGGATTATGGCCACCTTTTAGTTATAATATTCGATCCTAACAACATTTTTTTTTTTTGATACTTTTGTAGATATGCTGGACTTTCAAGAGTTTGTTTTGAGTTACCAAAGTAGTGAAGAGACAAGACTAAGAAAACTTGGCGAGAGAAACAATTGTAGTGATTTCTTCGGGTTGTACTTTGTGTCAACAATATCACTCTAGTTGGTCTTTTGAAAACCCCATCCACACAAGCCAAGGAAGGGAAGCCAATGGTTCAACTTTCCGCCGGACAGAGGAATGAGAGAACCCAACTCTGTACTCTTTTCTGTTTCTTTTCCTGTTTTTTCTCTCTCTCTCTAAAGATGTCAGTCATTTGTTTGTGAATGAGTGAGCAAAGTGTGGGTGTTAGGCGGAGTTTCCATGCTATGCGAAGAACATTCCAAAATGCGACGAGCGTTATTCATGTGTCGAAAAAATTCGGTCGAAGGCGACAAAGGTGATTCGATTTAAGCACGTACCAGAAGCTATTAGAAAAATGCAATATCAGTATCACAGTATACTGCTAACGGTGTACCGACTATATCGACCTAATAGCACTTTATTCCAGAACAGTTCTGATTCAAAGTTGACTTTTTTCGGTATCCCGTTACATGCATACTGCCAGTATACGGATATTAGTTATTTTAGTTATATCGTTGGATCAATATCAATGATCCTTATCTGTTCGAAATTAGAGAATTTCAAATATTTTTTTTTCTAACCCTAATCCTTATCATAAGATCAAAATGTGAGAGTTTTCTCAAGATTACAATTTTCTAAAGGAGGAAGAGGGAGATTCAGAGTTTTGGGGATTGTTTCATAGAGAGAGAGAGAGAGAGAGTTTCAATGAGTTCATCAGTTAGTTCTTCGTCGTTTTTTCCTCTTCGATAATTTTTTCATACTCTTGTAATCTATTTTCATCTGTGATCAAATACTGTGGTGATCCGTGTGGATCAGTTGAGGAGTTTGTACATGAGTCGGATGTATTTTTTTATTCCATTAGTAGAGATTTTTTCGGATGGACTCTGATCGTCCCGTAATTTTTCTAATCAGAAATTTTCACATAAATATTGGTGTGTTTTTGTTTGGCTTTTGATTGTGATTTTTGCAAATTGGTTTGTGCATTTTTTTTTGTCCTCACAAGTTCTCTAAGTTTGGAAAGTACAATTTTCTCATTTCGTTCCGAATAGAGTGGTAGCAGAGTTGTGGTTGACAGAGTTGTGTCAGAGCACAGGTTGCCAGGTATCACGGTTGACAGACAAATCAAGTAGAAGAGATGGATGTGAAGCCGGTGCGCATGATAAACCTAAACGGTACCAACTATCACTATTGGCGGAGCAAGATGAAAGATTTGTTGTTCGTCAAGAAGCTAAATTTTTTGGTATTTGCTTCTGAGAAGTCCTGTGAGAAATCTAATGAGCAATAAAATTTTGAGCATATACACGTGTGTAGGTATATTAGGCAGTTCTTGGACGAGAATGTGTACAATCACATTGCCAATATTAAGCACACAAAAATATTGTGGGAGAAACTATAATCCTTGTATGCCAAAAAGATCAGGGTAAACAAATTGTTCCTAATCCAATAAATGATGGATCTTAGGTACAATGATGATTCATCTATTACGAATCACTTGAGTGAGTTCTAGGACGTAGCTGATCAATTATCCTCTATGGGAGTAAAGTTCAATGACTATGTACATGGACTTTGGTTGCTATATACATTGCCAGACTCGTGGAAGATTATATCCAGAAGGCGTGGTTAGTCTTCAGTTCGCCAAGAGCGAAGTGTTATATAAAGAGATGCGAAGAAGATATCAAGACACTTCATCTACATCCCATTCAAGGCATTTGTTTCAAAGAGCCGAGACAGGAGTAAAAGCAAGGGTCTGGACGGTGTCAGAGACAAGAGAAGAGGCAAGTCCAAGAGTTTAAATGAGGACTTTGAGTGTTATTATTAATGTGGAAAGAAAGGCCACATCAAGATGAACTATTTCGCTTGGAAGAGAGAGAGAGAAGAAGGACAATAAGGGAAAGCAACTAAGAATACAGCAATGTCCGTCTCAGCACATTGAGGTGATGTCATTATTGTAGGTGATTAAGTGATCATGAATCTTGCATATATATGATGACAATTCTTGGCTGGTGGATTCAGGGACTTCAGTGCGTGTATCTCACAACATGGTACTATTTACCACAAGCATAACAATAGACCGTGAAGTGTTAAAGATGGACAACGAAAATGTATCAAACGTTGTTGCTATAGGAGATGCATTTAAAGTCAAATATGGGAGCAACTATTGTGATCAAAGGTGTTCGTCATGTCCCTAATATTCGTTTAACCTGGTGATGGTTGAAATGTTGGATGATGAAGGATTCTTTAATCTATATGAAAACTATCAGTGGAGGCTTTCCAGAGGTTCCTTAATGATTGTTAGAGAAAACAAAAAAATTGATCTCTACTATATGTGTTCGATTTTAGAGAACCAAAAATTGCCACTAGACGTAATGACTTACAAGTCTGAATTGTACTTGTACAAAGCAAAAATAATCATGACCGATAAAACATCTCAGAAATATAGTCATTGCAACATAAATTAAGCAAAACAGTTGATAGACATAAGATATATAAAAAATTATTCTCTTTATTGATAACTTTGTAGCAGAATTATAACAGCTCTTAGCCAAAAGAATAACTCGATTACAATACTTAGTCTTATTACAATGAACGATGACATAAGTCTTACACTATTACAAACAACGACGTTCCATATATTATGTCATTTGTATACAAAAGATAACATCTCCAGCCAAACATCCAATACATGAAGTTGCTCACAACCTTGGTCATCAGCCTGCTGATAGTGATCTGGGAAACCCTAAAGAGGATGAACATACCAATGAGGCAGCTTTTGAAGGAAATAAGGCTGTCAATACACAACCAACACCAGAGGTTCCATTAAGAAGTAGAACGAGAGAACATCAACCATCCACGAGGTACTCGTCAGATGAGTATGTGCCATTGACTGACGGAGGAGAACATGAATGCTTTACAAAGGCAATAGAAGACGAACACATGTAGGAGTGGACGCAGGCTATGTAGAAGAAGATGAGTTTCTTACAGGCAAACTCCACTTATAAGCTGGTGTGGTTGCCAAAGGATAAGAAGGCTAGGCTTTGAAGAATCGATGGGTGTTTAAATTAAAGCAGATATAATATGTTACTCATCCTTGATACAAAGCGAGAATGGTAGTGGAAGGCATAGTCAGCGAAAGAACATGGATTTCGATAAAAATTTCTCGTCGGTCGTCAAGTTGTCATCTACCCCGTGATGTTAGCTTTAATAGCCAGTCTCAATTTGGATATTGAAAAGATGGATGTGAAGACATCATTCTTCTATAATGATTTAGAGAAAGAATTATACATGGTGTGATCAGAGAAATTATGTGAGAATGGCAAGTCATATTTGGTCTGTAGGATAAAGAATATTTTGTATGGTCTGAAGCAAGCTCTACGATAGTGGTTCATAAAGTTTGAGTCGTTTATAGGGGCGTATGAAGTCGGACTATTGTATGTTTGTGAAATATTTTTCTAATGATGATTTTATTATTTTAATACTCTATGTGGATGATATATCATTGGTGGGACAAATTGTCATTAGGATAGCGGAATTAAAGCACCAACTGGGACCTTCTCTGTGAAGGATTTAGATGTAACAAAGACTATTCTTGGGGGAGAGAGAGAGAGAGAGAGTCCAAGTTGTTGGTGTAACATCCCGCAACCGCATGGTGCGTTACGCTGAGTCGGATTGAATAAAATAATAGCTTGTTATATTTAATTTATTGGATTTCGGGAAGAAGTGTTGATTGAGTTGGTTTCATGTGCAGATGGCTAGTGGAGTTCGATGGAAATTAGGTGTTCGTTCAGAGAAGTACTGAGATAGCTGGATTGGAGCGATAATGTCGTCTTCCTTAGTCCGATCGGTCGGATAATTTGGAGAGCACGGCCTGCTCGCACGGTCATACCAGTTGAGTAGATCGCGCTTTGCATCGGACCACGGGTTCAAGGGATCGGCCGTATCGACAGGACAAGATGCTTAACGGAATCAAACATTGTGAGTGGGCTCTGTCCCTTCTCCTCTACTCCTTCATGCCTAATAATATGGAACACACGTAAAGGCTTGAACACTTGGACTGGAACTTGGGAATCACTACACTGTGGCATGCATAGAGTGTACATCGTTTGCTTGGATAGGATTGTGGCTTGAATTGGTTTTCGCGTTGGATAGTTGGAGCTAGAGTTGGATTATATACTTGGGTCAGTTGGTTGAATAATTAGAATTATGTTTGGACAGCTGGAATTATACATCTTGGTTGGAACACCGGATAATTCGGGCGAGCGAGCGTGCATCCGTGCACGAGTATCACTTGGGCGCTTTGTCTTGCAAAGCGAGCAGTTGTGGTTCAAAATCGAACAACTGCATCGGCGAGGGCATTGTGCCACTGTTGGGGCATTGTGCCACGGGATTGTTCTGAGCGTGGGGTGTTGCACCAATTAGAACACTGTGTTGAGAAGCGACATAGTGCCTATGGGGATAACTTGAGATTTGGTGCCTTGGGCTATATGTTGGAAGAATGGTTATAGATATTTTGGTTGGATATTTGGTTGAATGAGTCTAGGATCGCTTGGTGGGGCGAGAATGTTCGATCCTCTCGTCATACCTACTTGGTTTCTGCATGTCACGGACAACCTGTGTTGCACAGGATTTCATTTCCTCGAACGGGAGAGGCTCCGGGGCACCGGGATCGTTCGGCCATGAAGGAGACAAGGGTAACGCGTCTTGGGCGCGGTGCCGGTAGTTCAATACGAACCAGAGGGGGATAGCTACCCATTGCTGGATCGGGTAGAATTGCCTATTGATTAGTCCGATCAATGTTATTTATGGCTTGGCCAGTGACTTCATATAGATAAGTGTTGGCTTGCTTTTCTTTGGTTGGTTTGTGCTTCGTGTAGGCGCGGCCACCTTGCCTCGGTAAGAGTGTGCATATTGAGATTGGATTGTAAGTTTTGGTTGAGGATGGATATTGAGCTTGGTTGATAGTTTGATGGTTTCTCGTGTTGCTTGGGCCTTGAGTAGGATGGTTTGCATGCTAGAATCCTTCGGGTTGGTTATTTATTGCTTGTCGATTGGATTGAGTTGAATGCTTATGTAAACTCCCTCACCCAAAATTAGGTTTACTTGGCATAAATAGAGAAATTAGGGCTAGTTTGAACCCAATTAAAAATTAGAACACGGCATTGATTAACTATACATCATTTCATCACGTAGCGCACCTTAACGTTGCTTCGTTAATTGGAGTAGTACACTAGCCATTTTCTATCTGCAAACTTCATAACCCTGCCCTAGACATGACCACCATCTATTCTGACTTCTGTATAATTTATAATCATGCATCCTGGTGCGACATTTTAATCGCACAATAAACGTCGCAGACGTTATTCCCATATTTTAGAATAAATTGCAACTCTGTACCCTTGTGCGTTCCAATTGTAATTGGAGACATAATCTTATCCGTTTTGCACCACCCGAATTTTATTAATATTCTATACTATGCCCTCTACGTCCTAGACCCTTTGTCCCGCCTAATTTTATTCCCAGGTACTCCTAATTAATTCCGGAACATCGTGCGTAGTAATTTTAATTGATTAAATCTAATTTCTACCTTTGTGCAATTTTTTCCAATTATTGGGCGCTTTTATGCGAAAACGCATCGAGGTGCCCCCATCATTGGACATTACGTGAAGAAACCCAACTTTCCCCTTCACCAGAATTTTTCCCTAATTTTTCGGGATGTGCAACGCGCGCACATTGTCCCCCATTTAAATTCTATCCTTGTATTTAATTAATGTGATTCTAGCCCTCCCAACATCCCCATATGAGCCCAAGGCCCAACCCAAGAGGGATGTTGACCAAGTCCAAAACCTAGGTCAAACATCAAACCCTAGGTCAACTCAAATTTCCACCTCTTTGCATATAAATATACTTTAAAATCCCTTTCAACTAAACAAAACCCAATGCAAATATTCAGCCGACCACTATTCATCCTCCCCCTCCTCCCTGTGCAGACCCGACCGGACCCCCTTCGCCGGGCAGTCCTTCACCGGAGCGTCGCCGCCATTGCCTTATCTCCTTCCCCTCTTCTCCGCGACTTCCTCCACAAACCGACCGGATTAACCCTGAGCCACCCCTCTCATCTCCCCGGAGCAACCGTGCCGTCCACTACGACCTGGACTGGAGCTCCGCCTGCCTCTCCATCCCGAGAAGCTCCTAACCGACCACCACCCTCGTCGACACTGCTCCGACTTCGTCCAGTCGATCCGATCGACGCACCCTCTCCTCCCTGTCATCTTCCCCGACCACCGAGTACTCCTCCCGCCGTTCCTCCACCGCCCTCGACGAACTCGACCCGCCTGAACGTTTTCTCCTCGACCTGCACCTCGATTGTCCCTCTCTGACCGCCGGAAGCCGACCAAGCATCGCTGTCCATCTCCTCCTCCGCGACATCCCCGCTGCTCCTGCCCGAACCTCGTCGACTCCTTCTCCTTCCCATCTTGCGAACACCTCAATCCCGAGCCGGCCATCTCCCCGACCGGAGCATCCAGCCTCGCCTGAAGTCGCCATCCGCTGGATCTCGTCCTTCGTCGACTGGACGACGGGAAACACCACCCCTGTTGCCATCCCCGCTTCCACGATGAGCTCGACAGCAACATCTCCGCCAGCCCCATCGATGACTAGCAACACCACCGCCATATCCAGACCTCCTCTCCCTGGCCGGATTCCGACGAACGTCGTAGTCCACACCTCTATCACCTACGACCATCATTGACCCCTCTCCACTCTCCTCCACCTTGGTCCACCTGAACCCTGGTCGGAGAGCCACCACCAGCATCATCATCGTCAACACGTTTCATTATCATCACCATCCTCACCCACTCTCATCATCACCACCATTCCCATATCATCTCCAAACCCTAGTCACATTATCCTCATCATTATCGTCCTCGTCATCATCATTGTCCACAATGTCGTCCTTGCCAAATATCATCACCTACATCATCGCCCTCGCCAACATCACCATCCTCACCATCGTCCATGATCATCATCCTAATCACTATAATCATGATCACCATTAACCATCACCTTAGTAACGTAATCATCACATAGGCATTATCCCCGTCATCATGTTTATCGTGGACCGACACCCTTGCCAGACAAAACGCAGCAGTCACCCCGATTCCCGTACCTGTGCACACTGCCCCGGAGACCTGTTGGATTATCTGCACGACTTCAGGAGCAGATTATTGGTGCTTCGCAGCCGCTTGCCAGGCAAGTATACCTTGCCTTTGTTATACTGTTTAAATTCTGTACATTAGATGCATGTTTATTATCTTAAATTGTGCGCGTCCGAGAGAGACTCGGGTGCAGTCAACGGATGCGTTGACGTTAGGATAGTGTCTAACATAGTGTCTAGTGGACCCACCTAAAGTATGGAGTTATTGGTATGACTCCCAGGCCTTGACATATTTTCGTACACGTGTTGTGAGTCTCATGTAGGGCACGGTCCTGCGTATGTGGTTGGCCACCTGTACGTGTAGGCGTGCGACGGATAGGGTATAACTGCTAATAGTGATGCATGTTAGAAGACTTAGCGGTTATTAGTAGGTGGAGCATAGACTGTCATGATACAATGGCCCGATCCTTGTCCTTGTTTGGTTGTAAGGATGGGCTACTGTTCTAGTGATAGACTATGACGCGTGTTGTGGATACAACATGCTTAGATCATTGGGCGGGGAGGACAACTTGTAGGCGTATGGGACACTCCACTTCCTTTACACTGATGCCACACTCGACGGGGTGATATGGACGATATATACTACACTGATGCCACACTCTTCGGGGTGATATGGACGTTATATTATACAGATGCCATGCTCTTCGGAGATGGACGTTATTACTGAGCACCCTCCTATGGGGGCATGTGTGGCATATATTAGCCAGTTGTCACGACTGGTGAATTACGTCAGCATATGTCTAGCCTACACTTTCCCATATACTCAAGTTGTCCTCAAAGTGCATTTCACTTAGATGGTTAGGTCACCCTTGAGTTTTCACAGTATTTACTTTATGGCATGTGTTTAAGTATTCTTGTTATGTCCCTCTGAGGACCTGGTTCCATGCCAGGTGTATCTGTTCATGAGTATTACAGGAGCGCGGATCCGGACTGGTTGCGTACGTTCCGAGGAGTTCTCTTCGAGCCTCGTGATTGTTAGAGGTTGTATTTATATTGTATGTATCTTGTTTATTCCTCATTCTAGTCCGGTAGTGGATTTGTTTCCATCCGACTACCCCCTTTAGGTGCTTTACATTGAGATCTAGTGCTGGTTATTGATTATGTCCTTATATATGATTCTGTGGATGAGATTAGATTATACCATATGATTTGTGATGGATTTATACCACTGTGGATATTGTTATTCATATTACAGCGTACGCGTGTTATGGTTTCCATATATTGGAGTGCCATATTCATACGGCTGGCATGCTCACGTGTCCTAGTCCTACGTATTTTGGGACTGGGGCGTGACATGTTTTTGTGGTGGCCCATGCAGGTCAGAGCATATTGTCTTGGTTACGTTACTGTACCAAGCAAGCCTGCACCTAGGATTAGAGTATAGGATCTCATCCACAACTGACTATGACTCATCCTCCTTCCAATCCATTCTGATTGAATAACTGCATCCTGCTTGATTCATGTGCTCCCCTATTAGTTCCTTGAGTGTAGCCTTCCCCTAGAATATAGAAGTCCCTGTTGATAGGATGATAAGTAGGGTAACCTTCCTATTAAGAGTACAGCTAGAATCCTGACACGTCACTAAGTTTAGAATAATTAAGTAAACCCTAGCACCCCTTACCTATAGATTGATGTACCGTTGCCCTTGATATATGTATGATGACTTAAGAGTAGTATAGGCATTACTAGAGCTAGTTAGAGATGTGACCCTAATGTCTGACCCTAGTATTGAGGAACCAATAGAAATCTGAGATCGAATGTAGGGACTGAACCTAATGTGCATAGTGAGATAGTGTTAGGATGTAGATTCTTGTCGTGATATTAGCAGACAGTACCTCAGGAAGCCCAGAGCAACGAGTATGACATTCTCCTCGATCATACCTCAAATACGAAGATTTGCTCACCACCTTCCCTTAGAAAACCATGATGTTATCTAGAGTTCCTCTATGGTAATTTCCTATCTTGTCCCCTGCAACCTTAATGTTCGCCAATTGTGCGACGATTTAAACTGTGTTTTTCCTCCTTCATCCTTCAACTCGTGCCACTTGACTCCTCTGGTTATAGGCCAAGTGATCTTATTCTATGTTAGGATATATAGTCTGCTAGGGTTATAGTTTGGTAATTTGAACCTTGAATGATGTGCTGGGTAGTTAGAGCTTAATAGTTGAGTTGTTCCTTTAGAGTGTGATATAATTATTCTTAGTTTTAAATCACGTAACCTGTACCCCACCCCAATATAGATTATATCCTCTTTCCCTTGAGGACCAGTAACTTCTCCATTCATACTATTGATCATTGTTCTATAAGCACTATGATTAAGATTTAAGGTGACCATTTCCTATATAATGCAACAGGAGATCCTAATAAGTACCAAGTTCTTTTCCGTATATACCCCAATAAGAGTTTATACCTTATTATTTTGCCGGATCTCCTTAAGGCTATCATAATATTAGTTAATGTTTTAAGTTGGGTAGTGTGCCCTACAACCTAGTAACACCTAGTCCTCTTGCTTCATTAATGTAGTGTAACTGAATAACATAAACTGTAGACTGTATGAGAAGATAACGTTTATTCAGACTGTAGAAATTTGAGACCGTACCCCTATTTGGTCGACTAGCGGCTTAGATAAGGAGTAGCATGACAACTGTAGAGATTGTAGAGTCTTAATTTTGTAACTTGTTGGTTTTGTGGGCTTAAATTATTTTTGTACCTCCTTCCATCAATAATCTGGCGTACTTATATATTTTGTACTACCTCGACTTATGCTGCTGTTACAGCCTAGTTTTTGCAAGCTCATCCTTTATCAAGCTTGTTCCTGACATATGTATTATTGGACGCGTACACTAATACATTTCAGAATCAGTGTACTACGGTCTGATCAACCATAGTGCGCTTGGTTCGCCCTTCGCATAACAACTTTACGTGGATTGAAATATATAATGGTTAGTAGACTGATGTACTTGCCCTCTAGGTATGTCCGAGCATATCGTATCCGTTACATAACTGTACCGATGCGAGCATGTGAATAAGAATCACCAAAATAGGAATTCAATCCACAACTGCCTTGATAATTCCCGTTGAATTCTTTAAACGCCTTGACCCCCATACTTCTAATCTATTACCTCCCCCTTGAACTCCTCATTGTTGTTTTTCCGTCTTCCCTTATTTCGGAAGGACGAAACCTCATGCCTAGCATAAGTTGATACACAGATAGAATTAGAGATACCCTATAGGCCAAATTACCTTATTTGATGATTATTTTGTAACCAAGGGCATATCACATGTAATATAGTTGGTGTTAAAATTTTTGAGGATTGAGTAACAGGATTAAATAAATTTGAGGAATGAGATTTCTTAAATGTAAGAGCCTTATGTGATAGATGGGTAAACTCTAAGTTGGGTAGCAGTTGCATTATCAACTTGAGAGAAATTTCTTTAGATTGAGATCGAGCAAAATCTGATTGAAAGGTTCAAGTCATTTTAAAATTTTAAAATTTTGGACGAATAAGTAAGGTGATGAGGATCAATGAATTTCAAATTTTCAGCACGTGATTTGAATTTTGAGAATTGGGAACTGAATTATCGATCTAAATCTCGAGGAAAATAAAATAGAACTATAAATGTGAACTTGGTCGAACTGAATTCCAAATACGATGATTTGAATTAAGAATTAAATTTTTGAGTGCTGGATCACCTATTGGAAATATTGAGGATGTAAATTTAAAGTGAAATCAGAAGAGTATGGAATTCATAAGTTGAAAATGAAAATAATATTTGATTATAATTATTTTCTAGAGGATATTATGATAGTTGAGATTGCGAGATAAATTTTGAATCAGAGTGTCATATAAATTTGAATTAGATTGGATGGGAATTAATTAATTTGAAAATCGAGAAGATAGTATAATATGTTGAAGTTGATCTAAACAATGGTTGATCAAATTTTAAGGTGATTGCGATGGAGTTAAAAATCTTAAATTTTTTTTTTGGAAGAGATCACGATTGACTTGCCTGATGTACACATGTGAAGGATTTAAACTAAATTATGCCTATTTTAATTTCGTGGACGAAATTATTTTTAAGTTGGGTAGATTGTAAACCCCCTCACCCAAAATTAGGTTTACTTGGCATAAATAGAGAAATTAGGGCTAGTTTGAACCCAATTAAAAATTAGAACACGGCATTGATTAACTATACATCATTTCATCACGTAGCGCACCTTAACGTTGCTTCGTTAATTGGAGTAGTACACTAGCCATTTCCTATCTGCAAACTTCATAACCCTGCCCTAGACATGACCACCATCTATTCTGACTTCTGTATAATTTATAATCATGCATCCTGGTGCGACATTTTAATCGCACAATAAACGTCGCAGACGTTATTCCCATATTTTAGAATAAATTCCAACTCTGTACCCTTGTGCGTTCCAATTGTAATTGGAGACATAATCTTGACCGTTTTGCACCACCCGAATTTTATTAATATTCTATACTATGCCCTCTACGTCCTAGACCCTTTGTCCCGCCTAATTTTATTCCCAGGTACTCCTAATTAATTCCGGAACATCGTGCGCAGTAATTTTAATTAATTAAATCTAATTTCTACCTTTGTGCAATTTTTTTCAATTATTGGGCGCTTTTATGCGAAAACGCATCGAGGTGCCCCCATCATTGGACATTACGTGAAGAAAGCCAACTTTCCCCTTCACCAGAATTTTTCCCTAATTTTTCGGGATGTGCAACGCGCGCACATTGTCCCCCATTTAAATTCTATCCTTGCATTTAATTAATGTGATTCTAGCCCTCCCAATATCCCCATATGAGCCCAAGGCCCAACCCAAGAGGGATGTTGACCAAGTCCAAAACCTAGGTCAAACATCAAACCCTAGGTCAACTCAAATTTCCACCTCTTTGCATATAAATATACTTTAAAATCCCTTTCAACTAAACAAAACCCAATGCAAATATTCAGCCGACCACTATTCATCCTCCCCCTCCTCCCTGTGCAGACCCGACCGGACCCCCTTCGCCGGGCAGTCCTTCGCCGGAGCGCCGCCGCCATTGCCTTATCTCCTTCCCCTCTTCTCCGCGACTTCCTCCACAAACCGACCGGATTAACCCTGAGCCACCCCTCTCATCTCCCCGGAGCAACCGTGCCGTCCACCACGACCTGGACTGGAGCTCCGCCTGCCTCTCCATCCCGAGCAGCTCCTAGCCGACCACCACCCTCGTCGACACTGCTCCGACTTCGTCCAGTCGATCCGATCGACGCACCCTCTCCTCCCTGTCATCTTCCCCGACCACCGAGTACTCCTCCCGTCGTTCCTCCACCGCCCTCGACGAACTCGACCCGCCTGAACGTTTTCTCCTCGACCTGCACCTCCATTGTCCCTCTCTGACCGCCGGAAGCCGACCAAGCATCGCTGTCCATCTCCTCCTCCGCGACATCCCCGCTGCTCCTGCCCGAACCTCGTCGACTCCTTCTCCTTCCCATCTTGCGAACACCTCAATCCCGAGCCGGCCATCTCCCCGACCGGAGCAGCCAGCCTCGCCTGAAGTCGCCATCCGCTGGATCTCGTCCTTCGTCGACTGGACGACGGGAAACACCACCCCTGTTGCCATCCCCGCTTCCACGATGAGCTCGACAGCAATATCTCCGCCAGCCCCATAGATGACTAGCAACACCACCGCCATATCCAGACCTCCTCTCCCTGGCCGGATTCCGACGAACGTCGTAGTCCACACCTCTATCACCTACGACCATCATTGACCCCTCTCCACTCTCCTCCACCTTGGGCCACCTGAACCCTGGCCGGAGAGCCACCACCAGCATCATCATCGTCAACACGTTTCATTATCATCACCATCCTCACCCACTCTCATCATCACCACCATTCCCATATCATCTCCAAACCCTAGTCACATTATCCTCATCATTATCGTCCTCGTCATCATCATTGTCCACAACGTCATCCTTGCCAAACATCATCACCTACATCATCGCCCTCGCCAACATCACCATCCTCACCATCGTCCATGATCATCATCCTAATCACTATAATCATGATCACCATTAACCATCACCTTAGTAACGTAATCATCACATTGGCATTATCCCCGTCATCATGTTTATCGTGGACCGACACCCTTGCCAGACAAAACGCAGCAGTCACCCCGATTCCCGTACCTGTGCACACTGCCCCGGAGACCTGTTGGATTATCTGCACGACTTCAGGAGCAGATTATTGGTGCTTCGCAGCCGCTTGCCAGGCAAGTATACCTTGCCTTTGTTATACTGTTTAAATTATGTACATTAGATGCATGTTTATTATCTTAAATTGTGCGCGTCCGAGAGAGACTCGGGTGCAGTCAACGGATGCGTTGACGTTAGGATAGTGTCTAACCTAGTGTCTAGTGGACCCACCTAAAGTGTAGAGTTATTGGTATGACTCCCAGGCCTTGACACATTTTCGTACACGTGTTGTGAGTCTCATGTAGGGCACGGTCCTGCGTATGTGGTTGGCCACCTGTACGTGTAGGCGTGCGACGGATAGGGTATAACTGCTAATAGTGATGCATGTTAGAAGACTTAGCGGTTATTAGTAGGTGGAGCATAGACTGTCATGATACAATGGCCCGATCCTTGTCCTTGTTTGGTTGTAAGGATGGGCTACTGTTCTAGTGATAGACTATGACGCGTATTGTGGATACAACATGCTTAGATCATTGGGCGGGGAGGACAACTTGTAGGCGTATGGGATACCCCACTTCTTTTACACTGATGCCACACTCGACGGGGTGATATGGACGATATATACTACACTGATGCCACACTCTTCGGGGTGATATGGACGTTATATTATACAGATGCCATGCTCTTCGGAGATGGACGTTATTACTGAGCACCCTCCTATGGGAGCATGTGTGGCATATATTAGCCAGTTGTCACGACTGGTGAATTACGTCAGCATATGTCTATCCTACACTTTCCCATATACTCAAGTTGTCCTCAAAGTGCATTTCACTTAGATGGTTAGGTCACCCTTGAGTTTTCACAGTATTTACTTTATGGCATGTGTTTAAGTATTCTTGTTATGTCCCTCTGAGGACCTGGTTCTCTGCCAGGTGTATCTGTTCATGAGTATTGCAGGAGCGCGGATCCGGACTGGTTGCGTACGTTCCGAGAAGTTCTCTTCGAGCCTCGTGATTGTTAGAGGTTGTATTTATATTGTATATATCTTTTTTATTCCTCATTCTAGTCCGGTAGTGGATTTGTTTCCATCCGACTACCCCCTTTAGGTGCTTTACATTGAGATCTAGTGCTGGTTATTGATTATGTCCTTATATATATGATTCTGTGGATGAGATTAGATTATACCATATGATTTGTGATGGATTTATACCACTGTGGATATTGTTATTCATATTACAGCGTACGCGTATTATGGTTTCCATATATTGGAGTGCCATATTCATACGGCTGGCATGCTCACGTGTCCTAGTCCTACGTATTTTGGGACTGGGGCGTGACAGCTTACATGCTTAAACTGCTTTACAACTTTCCTTAACATGTCATCCCTATGCCATGAAATGAATCTAGGATTCAACTAGAAAGATCATCATATAAATGTTTGCATTCACTATTTTACTTAGTGTCGGCTTAGACGAGTGGGTTATCCCGCTCACCAGTACGGCTGTGTACTGACCCACGTTTGTGGGCATTATTTCAGGTACGCAGGTGTAGTGGCGCTGCTTGGATATACGGGACATGATGTATGAACTGTAAGTACCTTTGTGGGCTAAAGAAAGAGCAAGAGTATTTCATCGCCTTTGAGGCAATCGCCTTTGTGCCATTTCATTTGGACCCTATCGAGAGCTTCGCTGCGTATTGCTCTGAGGTGTGCTTGGTACACAATGCTTGATTTCCGCTACAACATGGTCATTTCGATGATAACTTTGATGTTTGATAACATCGCCGTGTACGAGCGCAACTCCAGGCTCGTACGGCATCACGTCCCGATGAGAACGATTGTCCTGCGGGAGCGCTGCAACGTGGTGATTCACGTTCAGCAGGGACTATTGGGCTTACGGGAGATCGGGGCGTGACAGTTGGGGTTATTCCAAACAAAAGTATATTTATCGAGTAATTCAGCATTTTGGGATGGACAAATCGAACAAAGTGAGCAACCTCCTTGTAACTCACTTTAAGTTCATTGCAAACAGTGTTCATCAACCAAGGATAAAAAGAAAGATATGGAGCAAGTTTCATATGCTTCAACAGTGGGGTCTCATGTATATATGGCATGGTGTATACAAGGCTAGATATTGCTCACGCAGTAGGTGTAGTTAGTAGGTATCTTTCCAATCCAGAGATGATATATTGGAGTATGGTCAAATGGATCCTTCGTTATCTTCAAGGCACTGTTGATTGGAAGCTTTTTTTCAAGAGTGACGAACCGAAGTTGGTTGGGTACCGATGATAATATGGTTGAGGATGTGGATACTAGAAGATTAACTTTGGTCTATGTCATTATGTTTGTTGGTGGAAAAATTTTGTGGTAGTCGCGGTTGTAGAAGTGTGTTGTCATGTCTACGACAGACGTAGAGTTCATTGCGGCTATGGAGTCTTACAAAAATTTGTTATGGATGAAGAAGTTTATCCAGGAAATGGGGCTTAAGTAAGAGCAGTAAATATATTTTGCTTTGTGATATCCAAAGCACTATTCACCTTAGGAAGAACATGACATTCCATAGCTAGTCCAAGCATATTGTAACTCTGTATCACTGGATAACATATGCGCTTAAGACAAAGGATGCAACGCTTGAGAATATTCTTACAGAGGACAATGGAGCAGATATGCTCATGAAAGTTCTGTCAAAATAAATATTTGAGTACTGCAGGAGGATCGTCAGAATAACAGGCTCTCCACTAGATGGAAAGAGGAAGATATGTTGGTGTTGAGTGGAGTTGTAACGACCCGCACCCGGTATAAGGGCACGAGTACGTGGGTATGTCCAGCCTAGGCCGCAGCATCAGCGGTATAACGTTGTCTAGGTCAACAATACTATCTAACATCTCACACAATATATATAATAAAATATGTCAATGAGATCTCAACTCCAAATGGAGGACAATATGGCAATATGATAATCAATACTCAATCACAATAAAACTAGAGAAAGATAATGACACGATATGGAATATAAAAAAGAGAGTCACAAGTCACAATACAATATAGAATCCAAATCTAGTAATCTAGCCATAATATAAATAATCTCAAATATATATAACATGCCAAAATGTCTAAGCTGGAGAAATATTCTGTACAATAAAAAAATATCTAAGTCTCCTCGACGGCTGACACTATATTATCCAGCTCTATGGGTGCTACCTCGAATGGCTCGACATCCTGTGGTCTATAGTAAGTGGGACACAAATCCTCTAACTAATCATCTGAAAAATATATTCAGTCAGGATTGGAGAGAAGTAAAAAATTCTGAAACAGTTCTAAATACATGGTAGAGAATATATGACAAGTAATAGAAAAGAATACAATATGCACAATGTCAGCCCCTTTTTTGGCGCACTTTGGTGCATATTGTCCTTAGCGCACTTTGGCGCATGTTGTTTGCTAGCCCGGCCATTATTTAGACCAGACCCGAGAGTTGTGGAAAGCAAGGGTTTGGTTGGGTTGGTGGCATGTGTGGCTTGGATAAGTTTGAGTGATCGAACGGTCCACATCTCAAACTTAAACCTATATATTCACATTTCTCTCTATCTGCTCATTATTTTCTTTTAATTTCTCTTTATTAGGTTTTTTCTCTCCCTCCGTAGGCAAGTACATCTTGCACAAGAGAAAAACCATAGATTTATGCATAATTTTAGTTCTTAATATTTTATGTTTATTTCTAGCTCATATTATTGGGACCGAGTACCCCTTCATCTTTAATACTTGTTATTCTTGTTTTTCTTGGTTGGGATTGCATGGACCTGAGTTTGGGTCTATGGATTCACTTTTGTTTTCCTAGAATTTAATATCCTAAAAACTTTCTGTTTTACAAAACTAATTAGCTCATAGTGTAGAGCACAATATTTTATATAACTTTGCTTTTGGTCTTGCTTGATTTCGAGTCCAGCTAAGTTCAGTGCTGAAACTTGATACAATACGTATACCAAAATGGCTGACTGGAGAAGAAGAACAGTGCTCTGTGAAGAGTATGTAAGAGAACCCTTTGTCGTAGAAATACATATTTTTTTACTTTGGGCGCATTGGTTGTTGTCCCAACTCTTCGTGCTTACTAATTATACTGCACTCAGTCTCCTAGCAAAAGTACGTCAGTCACACTCCTTGAGTCAGTGGCGCACTTTTGAGAGAAAACACAGTTGGCGCACTTTGGTGCGTATTCAATCAAAGTTCTTCCTGAAAAACCAATAGAAAGTGTGCCACAGTCAGTCAGCGCACTTTCTTTGCGTTTGGCAATCTGGCATACTTTTCCCATGTTTCGTCAGTCGGCAAACTTTTCTTACGTTTGGTCTGCTCGCGCACTTTTTTTCTACTTTATTTCCTTAGGGATGAAGCTTTGGTTGGTTTCTCGATTTATGTGTTATTGATTTGTGTGCTCCTCGATTGACGAGTTTCTCGACTGTCGAGCTTTGACCTCGGATTATGTGTGTTTGTCTCTTAGCTAGCTTGCTCGCGCACTTTTTTTGAAAGCACGTCTTATTCTTGCCCGCACACTTCTGTCAAGTGTGCCATGTTGGTTAACTTGACAAAGTGTGTCACCCCTTTGTAGCTCGCACACTTTCTTGCTTTATACGCCAACCTTGTTTCTGTGAGTTTGTGCATCAACCTTACTTCTGTGTGTTTGTGCGCCAACTTGCTTTATGTGTATACTATTTTCTGCGCACATTAGGCCCTTTGCTTGGTTTAACATTTATGTTTGTTGAATGATTGTGAGCATGTGGGTAACTTGTATTTCGATCTTGAATGTATATGGACCTAATGACCTAGTTATGACTATATGCTAAATTGGCTAAATACCTGACATGAGCCCTGTAGATGTGGTCCTATATGCACTTGCTATTTTACTTGCTAATTAGATTAAGTTTTCTTGATCACCTTATTATATATTACATAGAATAAAAGGCGTAGTTCAACTCGGATGACGTTCTGCAACCCCGGTCTTTATTTGGTTTAAGGGTTGTGGATCTGATCTCGAGGGGTTCTCGCACTACTCTTATCCTTATTCATTGATATAATAAAATAAAAAATTAATGTGACCAGTATTAGACTATCATGTCCTGAATAACTTGCTACATGACAACTTGTTCATGATCTTGATACTAGAACTTGTTTCTTCCCTGACTATTGTATCTGTGCTGATACACTTGATCGCACCGAGAGTGCAACTTGATATATAGTGAGTCGTTGTGCCACATACTCCTGCTACGTGATATATGCAATTATTTCCATGCACGGATCTGGTAGTTGGACAGTGACTTTAGCCGTGGCTAGATAGTATTGATTGTTGCATCACACTTGGGTGAATCCAGATTTAACTTTCGAGTGATAATATGGGTTCGTATCAAGAGTGCCAGTAATTAAAGTATGCCATCTAAGAAAGAATATTCATGTGACCATGGCATGAGATTCTAATTAACCTAGGGTTAACTAAGCAACTTAATTGGTAGAGCATTGGGAGGGAACGGTATCTCGAGATCATGCATGTCGAGCCACCCTAAATTAGCTGAAAGTAAAGGCTGGCCACCACGGATAATGTTTATCATCCGTACTAGTGGAGTGCAGTATCTGATCTAAATATAAGACCGAGCCAGTATCTTTCCTATAGAAAGCTTGAAACTATTACTGATCATTAATTAGCTCAGGGCCCTTGCAAGGGATTGGTACAACTTTTATATGTATTCTTGCTCATATATCGGTTCAGCCAGCCCTGCTCGATTATGGAACGATTGAGGATACTCATATATTGCATTACTGGGATAACCCAGAGATCATATACCAAGCCATAATACATGATTGGCCATTTAAATTGCTTGTGCCTAGCCAGAAAAGTGGGCTATCATGGCATGATGATTCAACCCATGTCTTTATTTAGTTGTTGGCTTGCGTCATTGTGTTACGATACTCCATGGACTGAAGGTATATTATTTTTCCTAGATTGTATCTCTGTTTGTGTATTGTGCCTTCTGTTTAGTAGAATTAGGGACATAAACTGTTGTGGTATGGTAGTTCAACTCATGTCATTGTTTGGTTGTTGGATTGCGTTATTGTATTACGATGGGCTATGCACTGAAACTACGATGTAGAGTTATTTTAGCCTGACCATAATCAAGGGACGTATTCTATCTTGATGCGATAGAGCAATTCATGTCCTTGTTTTGTAAAGGGGCATCGTATCATGTCATGGATGGGATATATACCATTGATTGTTGGCTCATGCATCTTATGCTATAGATTTGATTTTGTTTCTTCATTTTGTGCTTCCTTTGTGGTACTTGCTATTTGGGGTCTGACCCCACTGGTTTTGCATGACCAGGTTTAGAGCCAGCACTTGAGGATCAAGCTTACCTCACCCTTATTGATGGCACGCACCAGAAGGATGATTGTTGAGGGTCACGAGTGGGTTCCTTTATTCATTACTCGTCTTTTGTAAACTATATTCTTTTGGACGTTTAGCCAACTTCTACTTGTTAGACGACAAATTTGGACACTAGTTCCTTACATGACTGTATATATTCAGACTGTCGCTGACTCACTGTCATGCATACTTTGACCTTGCATCTGGCATATCATTTTGTACAGCCAGATCTCTAAAGAATATTCTGATATGGTGTTTTGGATGCCTTAATGCTTATTCTAAAAAGTTCTATATTATTGCTACTTATTTTAATGATTGAGACATAGAATTTCTTGACCCTAGAAGACTTGATTGTAGTATACACCCCATTATCTCTAGACAACCTTAACACATTGCGAATTACTTCGGTATTCCACAAGATGTGGCTAGCTGAGTCATTCTCCCGCTCTCCAGTATTCTGGATTTGGGACGTGACACATAAGTAACTAGAAAATGGAAATACAACTGAAATAAGTAGGTAAATACTAGAAAGATAAATACAGGCAATATTTAATAAACTGTAAGTAAGAGAAACTAGAATACTGACTAAGTTCCTTAGAGCACAAGTTCATTATGTGATCGGTTTAGGTTGAACACGATTATTCTAAGGTAACTCGATTATACATGAGGTGTATAATTGACATGTATATGAATACACTATAGAATTTGATCATATAACCAACTACTACTCCCTCGTCCCAACCAATACTCATGGATCCGATCACGACATATTACGTACACGAATATAATATAAGTATACGGAGAACACGAATGAACATGAGCACAAGAAATATCTGATGCACACGATAAAATACCTGTTTAAGGATATATCTGTTGTATACTATAAGGGATAACATCTCCTGGCATGATCCATATAGTACCAGTTCGTGTAATAACGTGTCAGAATCAAGTATAACAGTTCTAGAACATGTGATATATACATTATCATGTAATAAAAACTAATAGAGAGATGTACTCGCATGTGGTCCTGAACAAATAGTATAACTCGGTATCCAAACTGGTGTCACACAGACCTATATATGAAATTTTATGTCATTTGGGTGTAAAGAAGTAATAATTAAGCTAAAATAAGTCAAACTATGATTTTTAGGCCATTTTTGGTTATACTAGTCAAAATAGGTCGAACTAGGCCAATATCTTGATTTTAGGTCCATGCCTAGCTTCTAGGTGGATTATAAGGCTATACTAGTTGATACTAGGTGATACTAGATTGTGGTTAGGTTTCTAGGTCAATTATCTTGAAGGTATTAGCTAAACTAGCTAATATCACTAAATATTAAGTATAACTTATATATACTAATTAATATTACCAAGTATCTATATGTATATATCTTATGCATATTTACTAGTTATCTTTATTACTAAGTAATACCTTAGTATTAATACCTTAGCTAACATCTACCCTTGAGATAACTCATAACCTTGACCCTAGCTCAAATAACTTAACCCCAATACCTCGGTATCTCACATAAACTTAGTATCTACCCTAATACCCAATATCATATTCATTTACCTATACCCTAAGCCTCACTTGATACTAAGTATCTCACTAGCTGCACTCAAGATGTAGGATCACCTAAACACCCTCTAGGATACTAGAGTATCATAACTCAAACAATAACTTGATATCTTTCCTAACATACTTACCTACATTCATACTTACACGATTCCAACTACTCACTTCTAAGATAATATACACCAACACACCATCTATACCTTACCTTAAAATCCCAATTAGAAACACTCAACTCCTATACTCTTACACATATGTACCATGCTCTGATACTACCCAACACAGGTTATAGTGACCCCATAACCCCACACACACAAGTGTATACAGACACCCTTAACCTGTGCTCAAGTGGTGTACACTTGCACATATCCTAAAACCCAGGTTTGAAACACTCTTTCCTAGTTCCAAATTGCACTGCACTTATCCAATTGTGCACTAGTACCCATATATGTTACACTGAATCATGCATGATACCTACTTGCTACTGCCTAGTGCAACAACAAAACTTGATCTCTAGTGCTGCAATTTGTAATACAGAGAACTACTTCCCTTATAATATTTGTACACAGGTCTCCTACTAGCTGTTGTTGGTTTCCTTCCCTTGTATCTCTATTCAAGAACCTCCATACACCAATATCATAATCCAACCCCTAATTGGTACTGAAATTAACACAAAAAAATACTACCTCACCCTCACTTGCCTTCCCCCTGATCACTGTACAACTTCCCTTCTTTCTTTACATACAACTTTCCCCACTCCAACAACCAAAGTCCTCCACCTGCATCACCTTCTTACCCAAGCCCGAACCCAATGCACACATCAGAGCATATACCCCCATCAACACATGCACACGGACCTCTTGCGCATCGCATCAACAACACCAACCCCATCTTCCTCTGCCTACAATATCTTTAATCATCATCCTCACACATACCAACACACAGGTCAGAACCCGAGCTCTCCCCCTTGCTTCTCCTAACCTGATCACCAAGTCTAACCTGTGCACACATGTGTACAGGTTACACTCCCTGCTGCTGATGCTCTCCCGAGCACTCCTACTTGCTCTAAGATGAGCTTAACACTAACCCCCACCCTTTACTTGTAGTTTCTTTCATTTACAACTGTAATGCAGTTTACCCCTACTACACATGTGTGCAGTTGCACCCTGTGTTGGGGCCTTGACGTTTGCCGCATCAATGACCATCAATAGCATCAACTGTTGTCCCAAAGCCTGAGCAATACATCATAAGGCTCTCCATCCATCCGAACACATGCACTTCACAGGCACCCCCCCCCATTGGCCTAATACTCTCATGAGTATCACACACTCTCACAGTCACCAACATACTGACCCGATCACACACACAAGCACTTCACATTGAGCACTTCCCCTCACTATCTTACCACTGCACACAGCTGAACACAAGCCACAATACACAATACATATATATCACACACACACACACACACACACACACACATATATATATATATATATATATATATATATATATATATATATATATATATATATATATATATATATATATATATATATATATTACTCAAGATAGACCCTTTACACACCTATACAATATATCAAACACTTGGTGTGCAACACCAAGATACTCAAGATATACTCATGATACGCTCATAATAAGCACCAAAAACCTCATGATATTCTCTCCAAGCTCATGTAACACAGCCAAAACATCAAATCTAATATATATAATATATTATATCTATATAAAAATAATAAATGGAATCTGGCATGCTAGAGCCCTCTACACAAACAAATACCCCTCCCACAATACTGTATCATAATACGCACTCCCCATATCCAATTGTGGATACGTACATCCCATCAAATCATGTATCACACTCCAAAATTACTAGAAAAATATTTGTACGAACACCTAATGGACCAAACTCAAATTTTCTCCAAATTGGACACAAAACTCAATACAACTATCATAATATAGGTCATATGAACCTAGTTCTTTTTTCTATGGGTAGTCCTTAGCCATGAAAAGGTTCCTAATAGTCAAATATAATAATTAGAATCTAATTAAAGAAAAATTTAAAATTATACCTATTAGGAGATGGATTCCCAATAAAATACTCAATGGACACAATTTGGACACAAGCTTTTAGCCAATTCTTTCTTCTCCAATTGCTCCTTGCAATCTGTCAAACCCCAGTATCGTAATACAGAGACAAACATGGCCAGCTAGCCCATACAAGGTGCTATACATCGTACAACAATCACTGTCATGGCCCGATCCCGAAGGTCCCAATAATGCCCCCGCCGGGTGCGAATCGTCGCGCCTCGGCACTCCCGCGGGACGTATACCGTTTGCCATCGAGGCATGATGTCGTGCGAGCCTGAAATTGTGCTCGTACAAGACAACATCGTTAAAGTTTTGACTATCATCGAATCGCTCGAGTACGCAGCTGAGGGAAAATGTTACAAGCAGTAATCCATCTGAGTATACGGGACAAAGGTCAAGGCATGAGGTTCTCTGAATACAATCACATCGTTCCATATATTATGTCCCTCTATACAAAAGCAGCTCAAAATATCTCAATACGGCTCAAGGCATCGACACCAGATTTCTGGGTCCTGGGATGAGGCACAGCTATCGCTTTCTCGGACAATCCAGCACCTACGAACAAGCAAAATGTTGGTGGGTCAGCACTTTGGAGAAAGTACTGGTGAGTATAAAATCAACGAAAAGAAGCAACATTCACGAAAACAAACACTAAATAATTATGTTATAAAATATTATACTACTTGTGATCTTTCTAGTTTTATCGAGTTCGTTACATACAGTACGAGAACGAAGTCATACTACTTCTTTTTGAAAACAATCTCTTAAAAAAAATAAAGTTCATGTTCGATTCATTCAAGCACATAAGACAAGCCGATTCTTCAACTATCAGGGTGTTCTCAGCGTATCTCGTGAGCTATACTCAAAGACTCTAAGGTCAATGCACCATCTAGGAACTATCCTTCTATCAAGCAAACAAGATAAACTATCTATATAATGTCGGTCTCCAAGAAACTCAGGATCAGTAGCGGTAATCCAGCTAACGAATGACTCATTTATCTGATGATATTAGCATCTGTGACTCATGGTTGCTCTTCACTAAAATACGTTCAAAATAGCAGTCGGGACTAAGGTTCAGTTCTACATAATAGCCATTATCCGAACGATGCAAATGCATGAAACACTATCAGATAAACTCCATGATGCATGCGAAATGAACAAGCAAATCATCTATCTCTTCTCTTCTATCTCTGTGCGGACAAGCCGCCATCTCTCTGATCAAGTTCAAGCACGAAGTAGTTCTATCAATATACAAGTGATAAGGAAACATGTTCAGTGATAAGGAAACATGTTCAAGCTATCCCTTACTCTTCTTATTAGCATGGCAAGGTTTAAGGAAACATGTTTAAGCTATCCCTTACTCTTCTTATTAGCATGGCAAGGTTCTATCTCTTTTACACAAGCATACAAGTTCTAGCTAAGCATACAGTTATATTATTCATGCAATGGAAACAATAATCTTCTTAACAACATGTATTATAAAACTCAGATTCATTATTAAGGCGTACAAGAATCAGAGAATGAAGTTCTGTCCACCCACCTAGATCAGTCATCTTCTGCTTCAACAAGGAGCTCTTCAAGAAGGTTTCCTTTTTGAGTCAGCAAATCGATATCTCTTGTACATAGTGCCAACTTGGAGCGGGTCACTACATACTTATCCACCAAGAAAAAGTTTTATCCTCGAAACTTCAAGAAGAAACTTTCGATATCCAGAGCAGCGATAGTCCTCATCCCTCACCATCCTCAATCAAAAACTCTAGCAATCAACAAGCACGAAATCACAACTCTCAAGCAATAAATCAAATCTTGAAAACTTTTGCTAGCATCTTTGATAATATCTATGCACTTATTGTATGGAACGTTCAACTCAACAACGATATCAATGGACAAGGAATCGTCATCTAAGAACAGCAGCAAAATGAGCGTAAGGCCAGAGGATCAAATTGCTCTGATACTACTTTGTCATGCCCCAATCCAGAAGGTCCCGACAACACCCCCGCAGGGCATGAATCACTGTGCCTCGGCGCTCCCGCAGGACGTATATTGTTTGCCATCAAGGCGTGATGCCGTACGAGCTTAAGGTTGTGCTCGCATAAGGCAACATCGTTAAATTTGTAGCTATTATTGAACCGATCGAGTACGCAGTGGAGGGACAGTGTTACAATAAGTAATCCATCTGAGTATATGAGGCAAAGGTCAAGGCACGAGGTTCTCTGAATACAATGACATTATTCCATACATTATGTCCCTCTATACAAAACCAGCTCAAAATATCTCAATACGGCTCAAGGCATCAACACCAGATTTTTGGATCATGGGGATGAGGCAAGGCTATCACTTCCTCGGACGATCTAGTACCTGCGAGCAAGCAAACTGTTGGTGGGTCAACACTTTAGAGAAAGTATTGGTGAGTATAAATCAATGAACATAAGCAACATTCACTAAAACCAACACTAAGTAATTATATTATAAAATATTATATTACTAGCGATCTTTCTAGTTTTACCTAGTTCGTTACATGCAGTACGAGAACAGAGTCATATTACTTCTTTTTGAAAACAATCTCTTGAAAAAAAAATATAGTTCATGTTTGATTCATTCAAGCACACAAGACAAGTCGGTTCTTCTACTATCAGAGTATTCACAACGTGTCTCGTGAGCTATACTCAAAGACTTTAGGGACAATGCACCATCTAGGAACTATCCTTCTATCAAGCAAACAAGATAAACTATCTATATGATGTCGGTCCTGGAGAAACTCAGGATCAATAGCGGTAATACAGCTAACTAATGACTCATTTATCTAATATTATTAGCAGTTGTGACTCATGGTTGCTCTTCACTAAAATATGCTCAAAATAGCAGGCAGGACCAAGGTTCAGCTCTGCACTAATAGTCATTGTCCAACCGATGCAAATGTATAAAATATTATCAGATAAACTCTATGATGCATACAAAATGAACAAGCAAACCATCTATCTCTTCTCTTCTATCTCTGTGCAGACAAGCCGCCATCTCTCTGATCAAGTTCAAGCATGAAGTAGTTCTATCAATACACAAGTGATAAGAAAACATGTTCAAGCTATCCCTTACTCTTCTTATTAGCATGGCAAGGTTCTATCTCTTTTAGACAAGTATATAATTTCTAGCTAAGCATGCAGTTATATTATGCATACAACGAAAATAATAATCTTCTTAGCAACATGTATTATAAAACTCAGATTCATTATTAAGACGTGCAAGAATCAGAGAATGAAGTTATGCCCACTCACCTAGACCAGTCATCTTCTGGTTCTACAAGGAGCTTTTCAAGAAGGTTTTCTTTTTGAGTCAGCAAATCGCTATCTCTTGTACATAGTGCCAATGCGGAGCAGGACATTACAATCATGACTATATAAGATAAGGGAGTGCATGTTAAAATCAATTCTCCTATGGTCAAGAACTTCTATGTCTCAATCATTCAAACAAAAAAAGTAAGCATAGAGCATATATGATAAAGCAATAAGGTGTCCCAAATACTTTCTCAAAATATTCTGGAGACCAGCTATGCAAAAAAAGGAGCTGGAAGAGTAATAAAAGTATATGACAGTGATCAACTATAGTTTGATTTAATACAATCATGTAAGAAAACTAATGTCCAGATGAGCCGGCTAACAGATGTCGGTGGCTAAATGCCAAAAGAAGTAAATGTTCAATGATGAGCAGGGAAGAAGAAAACCTACTCGTTATCCCTTGCGACCATATTCTTGGTACGCGCCATGAGTAGGGGGAAGGTACACTGGATCCTCGAGTGCGGGCTCGAAACCTAGCCATGCAAAACTAGTGGGGTTAGACCCCAAATAGCAAGTACCACAAAGTAAGCACGAAATAGAGAAACAAAAACCCAAGGAAATATATAATAATAGATAGGTTCAGTGTTGTAACTTAGGTCCATAGCATATCCTAGCACAAAGGTCCAAACCTACAACCAAACAAGGATAAGGGTTTGCTTGCCATTTAAATCAAAAGGAAGAACTAAGAGGAGTTGATTTTGATTAACAAACTAGAGAGTACAAAGAAGAGTCCTAAGATACATTCTAAGTACAAATTTGTTTTGATCTGGGGGTGACGATAAAGGGTTAGGAGTTTAGAAACTCTCTTTACTCCATGGACGATCCGGGCACAGAAACTTCTCTCCTTGGTTTAAGTGTGAATCCGCAGATAGCTCGCCAGCCTTTTGGTTTGGTCTCTCTCTGAAGTAGAAAAAGTCGACCCTTAGAACGTTTAAATTTCTCCTATTTATAATCATCGTGCTGATGGACTATGAGTGCCTCATATGCCTCTGTTTGGTGGCCATATAAGGCTCCTCCAACAGATTGCGGTTGCAACTGTTGCCACATGGTGCGGGCAAGCCACCACGTGGGTTTGGTTAAGATTTTCTGTTTGAAGAGATCTCGGGGCTGTTGTGTGCATAACTCAGTCAATTGGATACTTGGTCAATACTAACTGTGTGAGAAATTATCTTCGGTTGTAACAGAAAATCTTGTGAGTCGAGAGCCACATACTGTTGTAGTCGCATAGAAGCTCTCATTTGGCCATGGTCGGAATGACCCTTTGGCCATATGTGGACGAGGCTACATGGCTCTTGAATCCGTATGCGTACTCTTGTTTGGCCTTGGTTAGGTGGACGCTCTGGCTGCATGATGTCGAGGTTGCATGGGTTTTGAAGCCGCATACGTAGGACACATGGCATGGCCCGTCTGTCGAGACAATTAATGCACTGATATGACTTATTGTCTTTTCTTGAGCCATAGTTTGCACGAATTTTGAAGTATCTCAGGGTGATGAGTGAGGCATCAGAGCTTCTAACAGACATCAAAATCTATTGCACAGTCTGTCTTTAGTACTAACAGAGTTGATATGTTTTGCATCGAATATTTGCTTCATCTGTATTTTTGATATGATGTTTGACGATTTTCAGAATCAGGTTGACTGTGAACACTTTGTGTCAACAATATTGACATGTATACCGTGTTATCTGGATAGTGACCCTCAATTACAGCTTATATGTATTGGAGTCGGACTGGAGCCTCCTTGGTACATAGCTGGCCATTGTCACGTGGCCTAGTCTCGGGTATTCTAGGACTAGGGCGTGATACTGCCTCCCATGTTGCTGCAACATCAGGGAAAGAAAAATCCCTAAAGAAGAGTACAAGAAATATCAAGTACAGGATGAGAAGGAACAAGGAAGCAACAAATCTGAAAAAATTAAAGCTGAGTATCGAAGAGGATGAATTCATAATTTCAAGAAGGATCATGTTTGATTGAGACTCCTATGACCATGACACTCCACATGTCTGAAGAACAAACCTGCATGTGTCACGCCCCAAACTTCTGCGGTCCTAGTCGCCCCGTCGGGCACAAATCACCGTACAGGCGCTCCCGCAGGACAGTCGTTCCCCTCGGAATATGATACTGTGTGAGCCTGGAGATGCTCTCGCACAAGACAATAATCGAGTTTACAGTGGAGGAGCAGTATTACAAACAATAATCTATCTGAGTAAACGGGGCAAAGGTCATGGTCCAAGGTTCGGATACAATAACATCGTTTTATATATTATATCCCTCTATACAAAAGCAGCTCAAAATATCTCGATACGACTCAAGGCATCGACACCAGATTTTTGGGTTCTGGGGATGAGGCACGGCTATCGCTTCCTCGGACGATCCATCACCTGCGAACAAACAAACTGTTGGTAGATCAGCACTTTGGAGAAAGTACTGGTGAGTATAAAATCAACGAACAGAATAAACATTCACTAAAACCAACACTAAGTAATCATATGATAAAATATTATATTACTAGTAATCTTTATAGTTTTACCTAGGTTTGTTACATGCAGTACGGAAACGGAGTCATATTACTTCTTCTTCTTGTAAAAATCTTGAAATCGGAATTTAGTTCAATACAACCAAGCATACAAGGCAAACAGTTCAAGCACGATGTACCAATCAGGGTGTGCGCAGCATGTCTCGTGAGCTATACTCAAAGACTAGGGACAAAGCATCATCTAGTGGACTATCATTCTTTATACCACAAGGCGATCAACATATTCAAGCAAGCATACATGTCTATATGCAATGCAAGATAATAAACAAAATAATATATCACTTATTCTGTGGATCTTATGCCTCGCCGAACGGTTATCCCTGTAGCAGACATACAAGTTAGCAACAATTTGCATATATAAACAAGGTTCTTCTTTCTGTCCGTCTCTGCATCAAACAGTTAGGTATGCAAGAAGACTAGCCTAGCATGCGCCCTAACTACCTGAAATGCAGCTATCTCCGTGAACAAGCTAACTTCTCTAACTCAAACTCTTCCCAAAAGAAGCACCGCCTCCCATCTAATAGACATAACCTCAAAGCATACTATTAGTCTCACTCCATCAGTAGTCTCCAGTTGATGAAACCGCTGTAGTGAAATGCTAGTTAGTCATCCACCATTCTATATGCCACGTCCCCCTAGATCCTGTAGGACCAGAACATCAGGGTGCACTATTAGTCTCCAAACTTGTCATTTAGCCTCCATCCTCCACAAGCTCCTCGATAACAAGCATAACACAATGTGACAATACAAGCTTTTAATCCATCTTTCTCTTATCTAATAGTCGCACCCCTTAGATCCCGTAGGACCGGAATATCAGGACGGGCTACTAGTATCTTCTCTAATAAGACAAGCCATAACTCTTTGTAATAATACAAGCATACATTCAATCTAGCTTTTGCATCAAATACAAGCAATTATATAGACGACGATAAGCAAACATATGAACGATCTTTAATTTAAGCAAGCATGGAACGGGTCTATTTATCTCTTCTAGTTAAGCATGCAGTTCTACTATTTCCTTAGTATGACAAGGTTCATTCGATAGCGGTGCTAGTGTAACTAGCATGCAATATTCATTTATATACTTAGCATGGCAATGGTTCTATCTCTTTTTAGGCAATCATGTTCTCGTTCTACCATTCTCAATGCGAACATTATATTATTAAGCAAACAAGCATTTCAAAAACTCAGATTTATTATTAAGGCGTGGAAGAATCAGAGAATGAAGTTCTGCCTACTCACCTAGATCAATCGTCTTGTGTTTCGATCGGGAAACTCTTAGAGAAGGCTTTCGCTTGAGCCAGCAAAGCGATATCTCGTGTACATAGTGCCAATACGGAGCGGGGCACTACATACTTACCCACCAAGAAAAAGTTTTATCCTCAAAACTTTAAGGAGAAACTTTCGATATCTAGAGCAGCGATAGTCCTCATCCCTCACCATCCTCAATCGAAAATACTAGCAATCAACAAGCACGAAATCATAACTCACAAGCAATAAATCAAATATAAAAAACTTTTGCGTGCAACTTTGAGAATATTTATGGACTTATGGTATGGAACTCTCCACTTGCAACGATATCAAAGGGCAAGGAATCATCATCAAAGAACAACAGCAAAAATGGCGTAAGGCTAGATAATCGAGTTGCTCTGATACCACTCTGTTATGCCCTGAACTCCCGCGGTCCCGATCGCCCCCGCCGGGCGCGAATCACCGTGCGGACGCTCCCGCGGGACGGTCGTTCCCCTCGGAACGTGATACCATGTGAGCCTGGAGATGCTCTCGCACAAGGCAACAACTTAAGTCGTCTTGGTTATCATCGAATCGATCGAGTTTACAGCAGAGGAGCAGTGTTACAAACAATAATCCATCTGAGTAAATGGGGTAAAGGTCATGGCATGAGGTTCTCTGAATACAATGGCATCGTTTCATACATTATGTCCCTCTATACAAAAGCAGCTCAAAATATCTCGATACGGCTCAAGGTATCGACACCAGTTTTTTGGGTCATGGGGATGAGGCACGGCTACCGCTTCCTCGGACGATCCAACACCTGCGAACAAGCAAACTGTTGGTGGGTCAGCACTTTGGAGAAAGTACTCGTGAGTATAAAATTAACAAATAGAAGCAACATTCACTAAAACCAACACTAAGTAATCATGTGATAAAATATTACGTTACTAGTAATCTTTCTAGTTTTACCTAGGTTCACTACATGTAGTACGGGAACGGAGTCATATTACTTCTTTTTGGAAATATCTTGAAATCAGAATTCAGTTCAATACAACCAAGCATACTCTTTGTAACAATACAAGCATACATTTAATCTAGCTTTTGCATCAAAGATAAGCAATTATAAAGACGTCGACAAGCAAACATATGAACGATCTTTAATTTAAGCAAGCATGGCACGAGTCTATTTATCTCTTCTAGTTAAGCATGCAGTTCTACTATTTTCTTAGCATGGTAAGATTCGTTCGATAGCGGTGTCAGTGTAACTAACATGCAACATTCATTTCTATACTTATCATGGTAATGATTCTATCTCTTTTTAGGTAAGCAGGTTCTCGTTATACCATTCTTAATACGAACATTATCTTATTAAGTAAATAAGCATTTCAAAAACTTAGATTCATTATTAAGGCGTGCAAGAATAAGAGAATGAAGTTCTACTCACTCACCTAGATTAATCGTCTTGCGTTTCGATCGAAAAACTCTTAGAGAAGGTTTTCGCTCGAGCCAGCAAAGCGATATCTCTTGTACATAGTGCCAACGCGGAGCGGGGCACCACAGCATGTGCCACCACAATAATATTGTCATACCCCAGTACCGGAATATAGAGACGGGCATAGCCAGCTACCCCGTACAAGATGCTATACGTCGTACGACGATCACGGATGTATAAGACAAAAGGGTGCATGCTACAATCAAGTCTTCTATGGTCAAGAAATTATATATCTCAATCATTCAAACAAGAAACAGTAAGCATAGAGCATATATGATAAAGAATAAGGCATCCCAAACGTTTTCTCAAAATATTTTGGAGACCAGCTATACAAAATAAGGAGCTGGAAGAGTAACAAAAGTACATGACAGTGATCAGCTACACTCTGATTTAATACAATCATGTAAGAAAACTAATATTCATACGAGCCGGCTAACATGTACCGGTGGCTAAATAGCAAAAGAAGTAAATGTTCAATGATGAGCAGGGAAGAAAAAAACCCACTCGCTATCCCCTGCGACCGTGTTCCTGGTATGCGACATGAGTAGGGGGAAGGTACGCTAGATTCTCGGATGCTGGCTCGAAACCTGGTCATGCAAAACTAGTGGGGTTAGACCCCCAAATAGCAAGTACCACAAAGGAAGCATGAAATGGAGAAAAAAAATCAAAGAAAAACATATAATAATACATAGGTTCATTGTCGTAACTTAGGTCCATAGAATATCCAAGCACAAAGGCCCAACCCTACAACCAAATAAGGACAATGGTTGAACCATCACACTATTATAGTCTATTTTCTAGGCTACTAACCGAATAATATAATCACAACAAAGTCTATTTCTTATATCGACCAATCATTTGTATGGCTAGCTATTTTGTGGAGTCTGAGGTTATCTCAGAAATAATGCATAATAGGAATCCTCATATCACGCCAGTGTCAAACACGAGCTAACTGTCATGCCCCAGTCCCAAAATACCAAGGGACTAGCCACGTGGCAATGGCCAGCAGCACAACTCCAATGGACATACCCAATTTAATGAACCCGTTAGAGTGCACTTAAGTTGTAATACATATAAATGGTCTGCAAATATCTGTCACAGTTTATATATCTAATCGCATCCACAATAAGTAACAAAATCACAAAGAGATAAGTCCAGAAACAATAATATAAAATGATCTGTCCAATCAAAGCAATATAAATAATGTCACGGGGAACAACCCATCATCAAAATAGAAAAAAATAACTCCAAGTATAATATCCAGAAGTCACTATAGGATCAAATATCTAAGAACAATAAGCATAATAAATGAATGGTGAGAATACTGTGTGCTCAAGAGAAGTCCTCTGGAACAACCTCGTCCTCTGTAACATGTACGTCTCCAATAGTAGCACCTGTCCCGTAAACCTCAGGATAGCTCTCATCGTCTACACCTGGGAATATAATCCAGATCCAGGTCCTCAAGAGACGTAGCAAGATACAATAAATATTCAAGCCAAAATAAAATACAGTAAGTAAGAACAGATCCTCAGGGCAAACTATGTAACCAGCTAAGTGAAATACAAATAATAGCATCACTAATACTCAGGCTGAGACCACTACAGGCTCTATGTCGGGGATCCATAGAGGCAAGTAGTATCTCGTAGGGCCAGTAAATGTGCCAATCTCTGGTATAGAGACTAAGCATCTCCAATAACATAGTATATATATAAACATAATCATCTTATTGCATGTATGTCTCTCCTCACCCAATGTAAACTCGCGTCTCATGTCCATGACGTCTCATGTCCATAACACGCTAGATAATGACCTCTAGCTAGTACCATGAGTCATAATGATATCCATATAATATGTAAGTCTCATATCATGAATCATGTAAGCCTGGACAGAATTACCATGAATAACTCAAGAAATATTATGTTACATAAAATAGTGTCAAGTGTCCTACGATATGACATACTTGGTAAAGCAAGCACGTAAAAATAGGATCGTGGAATCAACTCTCTAAGTGACGTTACACGACTCCGGGTACGGCGTCGACACCCGAATCTTGTTCGGACGCTAAGCAACGTCTCACGGTCCTAGGTTGAGCAAATATATATATATATATATATATAAAGAAACACAAGAAGATAATAGAACATGATCTATTGCAAGTTTGGCAAGATACACTTGCTTGGGTTCTTAACTCCGTCAACTGCTCCTGAAAAAGTAGAATCTGCACGTACACCTCCGGATGCTGAAAAAAAATATCACCAATGTTCTCAGAATACTTGAAATAGATAGGATTGACAATCCATAAGTCCAATTTGGACACAGTGACAAAATTAACAATTTTTGGTCAAAGCGGGGTCTACATGTGGCCCACTTCGCACCGAAAAATATGTCGAAGACAAAGTTTTCCAAATTCGTCAAACTTAGTGTCCACCCAGAACGATAATACGAACCCAATATAATATTCAAAACTACATTCCGATGAGCCGATCACAAAATTGTCCGTCATGTGGAACCAAAGGGCCCACAAAATGGTGTTTCATCAACATTCTCAGATTCGAACCAAACTTGGGTCACAGGACCAGCGTAACGCTGCGAATCCAATGGCATAAGTTTCGTTGTGAACCGACGAGTACATACAAAGTTATGGCGAGGTGTCAGAATAGGTCAATACGGTATTTTTTGACGGATATACGTTAATTTCGGCGTGCACACACGTCCAAATCGAATTCCGCGAAAGCCCACACGTCTTCATTCATGTTATGCACCATTCGATAAAATCTGCACGCGACGACATGGCCTCGTTTGGCGGAACGTACCCCGTATCAAAGATTTTTTGTATTTTAAAAATAAGTTTTTGGTCAATTTCAACGCTGAATTAAAAACAATATAAATTAAAATAAAACAAACTATTTAAATAGATTAAAACTTGATTATGTTTTCTTTAATCCAAAAAAGGAAATTTAAGTTTTTGTTCACTGGTTTGAATGAAAATGGCTTTGGAAAATAGGGTGTTGGGACAGTTTCTAATGATCCTGAAATTAAGTTTTTCTTAATTTTGGATCGCGATTTGTGATCAACAGGAAACAAAATAAACTAAACTATTTGAAAGGAATTGAAGAGAGATAGATTGTGAACATACCAGCGAATATGGAATGCGAAACAGACGAGCAAGGAGGGAGAAAACTTTGCGCGAAGGGAGGGCCGTAGCTGCCTGGGCGCATGCACGCGCGGTCGGCCGCGCGGGTGCTGTTGTGCGCCTGCTATGCGTACGACTGAGCGCGGTGGCTCTGGGGGCGACGGTTCTAACCGGGGGCGATAGCCGTGGGTGGTGGTGCTGGTAGCGGTGGTGTGGTTTAGGATTAGGGTTAGGGTTTTATGCATGTACATGCTATATATATATATATATATGAAGGGTCTTACACGGGGTTGGGGTCTGGGTTAGGTTAGAGGGTAGGGTAGTTTAGTTAGGATTTTTTTTTATTTTTTTCTTGACTAATTCATTTTCTTATTTTATAGAAAATTTCCAAAAATAGTTAGGTACTTGAAAAAAATTCTAGAAAATTTATATTTCTTCCAACAAATAATTTACAATCAAAATCATATCAATTCTAAAGATATTTAGTAAATATGAATGAATATTAAATTAGTTAAATAAATCCATAAATTTTATTTTACTTAATATTATATTGGAAGCATGCAGGAGTTCTAATAAAGTAACTCGAGTGTTATGTGCGTAATAGGACCAGTTAGGCTTTTAGTATAGATTTAGTTGGAAGCAATGGATTAGGGTGGCGTGTTAAAGTTATACGCCACGACAAAAGGGTTAATTGATCATTGTTTTCTCGTAATTGTGTCACAAAAGTTGTGTGACCAAAATAAAGTATGGGATTGCAAATTTGTGAGTGACAGTCATGGCAGGAGCCTAATTTGACTCGTCTAAGTCGAGCATGCTAGGTTGGTTGGAAGGAAAAGGCTAGTGTTGCACTCAAGATCTTAAAACCATAGTGGTTGGTTTCCAAAGTTTAATTAAATTATTGAATAAATATTGAATATATAAAAATGATTATTAATTATCGAACTAACCCTATATAAAAACCAGGGTGCTCACAATCTATCCACCTTAAAAGAATTACGTCCTCGCAATTTAGAAAAATGAAACATAACCGGTCAGGAAAGGTTTACTCCAAAAGAGATTACGCGATTGTATAACATTTGTTGAAGCACGACACAAAGGATAAGGGACCATGAACAAGAAAAAAATTGAGAGGAAGGGTGAGAATTTTGTTCAAGCATAACACGTAAGGAAGCAATAAAAACTTTTTCCTAGAAAATGAGAGATGAGTAACTCAAGAGTAAATGAGTCTGATTAGAACGAAGATCAACTACAGCTTATGAAAACTTAGGTACCTCTTACGTATTACTAATCTAGACTAACAAGTTCATGCTAAGATAATACTAGGTATAGAGTAGGGAATAGAACTAACAAGCACGTGCTAAAGTATTATTAGGAATATTCGTTACTATAGCTAGCTATGATAAAACTAAATATTACCCATATTCGCTACTCCTCGAGTACGTGCCTCCTCTACTGTCATCGTAAAATCTTGTCCACGTCCCTATGGTGGTGCCCTCTGCTGTTGTTGAGCCTGCTGGAAGACTGTTGCATGTGATGCCAAGGGTGGCCTCGGCTGATATCCTTCCGGTGCTGGTGGTCTGAATCATCTATCTTTTGCCTGTGATGCTCTTGGTGCTGGATAAGCTGGTCGATGTGGTTGCTGGACTAGCCCCGGTACTGGTAAAGTGGGTCGACGAACCATCAGTGTTCCTCCCCGATGCTCAGGGAAATCCCTGGCTGAATGCTGACTGGATCCGCAAGCTAAACATAATCTAAATTTGCATATGTACTCTCTCTCAATATGGCCTACTTTGCCATAGTAGTGACAAGTAGGAAGGGATGGGGCTTGTTCTGTTGCTCTCTGTGGTGGATTCATCTGGAGTCGCTTTGCAGGCTGCCCGTGTGGTGCTCGAGCTGGTACTAATGCGTACGGTCTCTTATGGCTGGCTTTCTCCTATGGATGCGCTCTATGCGTCGAGCTACGGTAAGGTCATCCGTATAAGAAGTAGGTGCAACGGAGCCAATCTGTCTCTGTAGTTCAAAGCTTAGTCTGTCAAAGAATTTTTTTGCCTTCTCTTCTTCTGTCGGGATCAGTGTAGGGTCGAACAGTTGAATCAAGCATGATGCAAGTCAAAGAATTTATTCGAGTCCGATATAAAGGTCAAGAACGTATCAACATGTGGATGAGATCTTATAAATTTATTCTTATCCTAATCGCAGGCTTACTCGATCCCTTAGTTGAAACTAAAGCAATATATTCATAGACCTGCATTGGTCACCACAAAAACTATGTCACGCCCCAGTCCTAAAATACCAAGGGACTAGCCATGTGGCAATGGCCAACAACACAACTCCAATGGACAAACCCAATTTAATGGACCCGTTAGAGTGCACTTAAGCTGTAATATATATAAATGGTCTACAAATACCTATCATAATTTATATATCTAATCTCATCCATAATAAGTAACAAAATCACAAAGAGACAAGTCTAGTCACAATAATATAAAATGATCTGTCCAATCAAAGCAATATAAATAATATCACTTGGAACAACCTGTCATCAAAATGGAAAGAAAAATAACTCCAAGTACAATATCCAGAAGTCACTATAAGATCAAATATCTAAGAACAATAAGCATAATAAATGAATGGTGAGAATACTGTGTGCTCAAGAGAAGTCCTCTGGAACAACCTCGTCCTCTGCAACCTGTACGTCTCCAATAGTAGCACCTGCCCCATAAACCTCAGGATAGCTCTCATCGTCTACACCTGGGGACATAATTTGGATCCAGATCCTCAGGGGACATAGCAAGGTACAATAAACACTCAAGCCAAAATAAAATACAGTAAGTAAGAACAGATCCTCGGGACAAGCTATGTAACCAGCTAAATAAAATGCAAATGAGAGCATCACTAGTACTCAGGCTGAGACCACTACAGGCTCTGTATCGGGGAGCCCATAGCGATAAGTAGTATCTCGTAGGGCCAGTAAATGTGCCAATCTCTGGTATAGAGACTAATCACCTCCAGTAACATAGTATATATATATAAACATAATCAGCCTGTAGCATGTGTGTTTCTCTCCACCCAATGTAACATTACATCTCATGTCCATGATATCTCATGTCCGTAACACAAAAGATCATGACCTCTAGCTAGTACCATGAGTCATAATGATATCCATATAATATACAAGTCTCATATCATGAATCCTGTAAGCCTATACAGAATCACCATGAATAACTCAAGAAAGATTATGTTACATGAAATAATATCATGTGTCCTACGGTATGGCTTATATGGTAAAGCAAGCACGTAAAAATAGGATCGTGGAATCAACTCTCTAAGTGACGTTACATGACTCCGCGTATGGCGTCGACACCTGAATCTTGTTCGGATGCTAAGCAACGTCTCACGGTCCTAGGTTGAGCAGGCACATCACAAGATTATATATATATAAACAAAACACAAGCAAATAATAGAACATGATCTACTGTAAGTTTGGCAAGGTACACTTGCCTGGGTTCTGAACTCCGTCAACTGCTCCTGGAAAAGTAAAATCTGCACGTACACCTTTGGATGCTAAAAAAATATCACCAATATTCTCAGAATACTTGAAATATATAGAATTGACTACCCATAAGTCCAATTTCGACACAGGGGCAAAATTGATAGTTTTTGGTCAAAGTGGGGTCCACATGTGATCCACTTCGCACCGAAAAATGTGCCGGAGACAAAGTTCTCCAAATTTATCAAACTTAGTGTCTAAGAGTCCAGAACGACAATATGAATCCAACGGGATGTCTGAAACTAGATTCCGATGAGCCAATCACGAAATCGTCCGTCATGTAGAACCGTGGGACTCACGAAACGGTGTTTCTTCAACGTTCTCAGAATCGAACCAAACTTGGGTCACAAGACCAGCGTAACGCTGTGAATCCAATGTTACAAGTTTTGTTACGAACCGACGAGTACACACAAAGTTATGGCGAGGTGTCGGAATAGGTCGATACGGTATTTTTCGGCGAATAGGCGTTGATTTCGGCGTGCACATACGTCCAAATCGAATTACATGAAAGCCCACACATCTGCATTCACGTTATGCACCATTCGATAAAATTCCCACACGACGACGTGGCCTCGTTTGGCAGTACGCACCCCGTATCGAAGATTTTTGGTATTTTAAAAACAAGTTTTTGGTCAATTTCAACGCTGAATTAATAATAATATTAAATAAATTAAAATAAACTATTTAAAGAGATTAAAAATCGATTATGTTGTCTTTAATCTAGAAAAGGAAATTCGAGTTTTGGTTCACTGGTTTGAATAAAAACGGCTTTGAAAAATAGGGTGTTGGGACAGTTTCGAATGATCCTGAAATCAAGTTTTTTCTTGATTTTGGATCACGATTTGTGAACAACAGGAAATAAAATAAACTAAACTATTTAAAAATAATTGAAGAGAGCTAGGTTGTGAAGATACCAGCGAAGATGGGACGCGAAACGGATGAGCGAGGAGGGAGGAAACTTCGAGCGAAAGGAGGGCCGCAGCTGCCTATGCGCATGCGCGCGCGGTCGGCCGCATGACTGCTGTTGTGCGCCTGCTATGCGCGCGACTACGTGCGGAAGCGCTTTGGGCGACGGTCCTAATCGGGAGCGATCATCGTGGGTGGTGGTGGTGGTGGTGTGGTTTAGGATTAGGGTTAGGATTTTATGCATGTACATGATATATATATATATATATATATATATATATATATATGGGAAGGGGCTTACACGGGTTGGAGTCTGGGTTAGGTTAGCGGGTAGGGTAGTTTAGTTAGGATTTCTTTTTATTTTCTTCTATTTTCTTTTTTTTCTTGACTAATTTATTTTCCTATTTTATAGAAAATTCCTGAAAATAGTTAGGTACTTGAAAAAAATTCTAGAAAATTTATATTTCTTCCAACAAATAATTTACAACCAAATTCATATCAATTCAAAAGATATTTAATAAATATGAATAAATATTAAATTAGTTAAATAAATCCATAAATTTTATTTTCTACTTAATATTATATTGGAAGCATGCATGGGTTCAAATAATGCAACTCGAGTGTCATGTGCGTAATAGGCCCAATTAGGCTCATAGTATGGATTTAGTTGGAAGCAATGGGTTGGGGTGGCGTGTTAAAGTCGTACGCCACGACAAAAGGGTTAATTTATCATTATTTTCCCGTAATTATGTTATAAAAGTTGTGCGACCAAAACAAAGCATGGGATTATAAATTTGTGAGTAACAGTCATGGCAGGAGCCTAATTTGACTCGTCTAAGTCGAGTTTGCTAGGTTGGTTGGAAGAGAAATGATAGTGTTGCACTCAAGATCTTAAAACCATGGTGGTTGGTTTCCAAAGTTCAATTAAATTATCGAATAAATATTTAATATGAAAAAAATAATTATTAATTATCAAACTAACCCTATATAAAAACCAGGGTGCTCAGACTAACCAAGCAAAATAAATAAAATAGGTATTCACGAGATGCACCAGTTTCCCGTAGGACCACTATGCTAAAAATATGGTATTAGCGGTTCCAGTATTTCTATAGTAAAATAGTGGCTCGGTATAATAATAGGTCAGATACTGTACTCCACTAAGGTAGATGGTATACAGTATCTGTAGTGGCCAACCCACAACGCACTTAGAATGAATCTCTATGGGAATGTCCGTTGGCATGATCTCGGGATACCGTTTCCTCCAATGTAATTACCACTTTTAGTTACCTAATTAGCCCTATGTTATGTTTAAAATCTCAATACATGGTCACATGGGAATTTTTCTTAAGATGTCTTACAAAGTACGGGCACGCTAGATATGAATCCATGGAAATCAAATTTGGATTCACCCGAGCGTGTATGCAACATGAGACAATCAATATCATAGCCACGCTTTGGTAGTTGACTCGCTTATTATGCCCGTGCTGGGGAAATAATATATATTTTTAATATCACGCATTCAGGAATTTGGAGGCATTCTCAATGCACAACCCAAATATAATCACTTAACACGTGACACGATGTGTCGTACCTCGGCGCACATTAAATCATGGACAATTATCAGGCAATAGAGGTATCAACATGAATACAATATTCGAGTCCAATTACCAATTATACATTGGGTCACGAAGAACAAGAAACATATTCAATCAAAACAAGCAAGGCCGCATCGGAAGTCGAGGCCGCATATGAAGTCAGGCCACATGAAAAGTCTTAGCCTCATATAGAGTCTGGGCCGCATGCTCAGGGCTAAAGTCTACTCCTTGGGACAAGTGTTGAAGTGACAGACAATGAATAAAGTGTCAGTGATATGACATAAAGTTATTGATATGACAAGCCATAAAGTGTGTCAGAGAGAAAAGATAAATATCATAGAAATATGTGCCACAGTTCGGAGTCATGCGTCCAAGGAAATGGTGGCCGCATATTCTCAATTGCCGCATAAGTGTTAGTGCCGCATATGAAGTCAATGCTGCATGGAGTCGACGCCGCATGGAGGTCTTTTGGACTAGCAAAATTCTCATTCGTTCAGCGAGTGAAAACACAAAGAGTTCAAGGATAAACTCTAGAACACTTGTGTGATGGCAGTCATGCGTCCAACTAGATAGACTCATGTTGGTCAGTATGCAGTGAAACCACAGGCCACATAGCCCTCTCAGGCCGCATAGCACTCTCAGCCACATAATTCGCTGGCAGCATGAAGACTTCGTTCCAAACAACAGGTTCGGCCATGACGAAAGCTCCAAAAACTGAAATCTTGTTTTGTCCATAAAATGCTCATTTTAAGTCCAAATCGGGTGAACCAAAAGCCAAAATGCTCTAAATTAAAATATCTATCATGTAGCAAAAACTGATTTTCTAAAATACATGTTTAATAGATAAAAACTAAGAAAAACTCATGAAATCCATAAAATTCTAAGTTAGAAATATAAATCTACTCAAAATCACACATCAAAACAGAAAACTCTAAGAACTAAAAGTGCTTAGAAACATATAACAAACATAATGGAACAATAATATTGAGGATTTTTTTCTATTTTTTATGCAAGGTGTACTTGCCTATGGAAATGGGGAGAGCAAACTAAAGAGAGAGGAAGAAATAAAGAAGTGAAGAAAGAGAGAGAAAATATTGGGTTATATATAGTAGGGTTGAGGGTTGAACCAATGGTTCTCATGACTTGAACCAACCCACAAAATAAACCATGAGCAATGTTAAACCAAAAAATGGGTCTAGTCTCCATGCACATGCAATCATGCTAAAATAAAAATACGTTCCAAATACGTATATCGGGAAGGGAGAGTGACACAATCCAAACTCCTAGGCTTCTTTTGATGGTGAGAATGAAAAGTATTGAGAGTGATTTGAGAGGAATTAGTTGAGCAATAGATTGATTTGGGGAAGAACGCCAAATTGGGGCTAAATGAGCAATTAATGAAGAGGAAAGAGAGTGTCCTCCCCCCTCTTATTAGGGCCGGCCACTACCCCCCTCTCCAAGCCATTATGCAATATCATATTTGCCCCTACTAATTGTCATGAAGATTTAGTAATTAAGGGAGTTAACTAAGGGAATGGTTCTAATCTTAATGGAAAAAAATATACTATTCATTCTCTCTAATTAATGAGTCAACCATGACTAGACTAATTGGTCACACTAATGGGTCATGACAAGTCTATTTGGGTTCACTTAGGTTCACTAACAATTAGTCTAACTAAAGGTTAACAACTAACCCTTAAACTATAAAAAATATTTGTATATATACAACAATACCAATTATTATAAAAATAAAATATAACAATAATAAATATATAAAATGACAAAAATACATCTATCCAGAAAAGTGGTAGTTACAGGAGTTTCCAACTTTTGTGGAGAATGCTTTGGAGAGCGACAAGCGTCATCCTTGTGTCAAAGAAGCTCGAAAGTTTAAGTCGATAAAGGTGGCTCGATTTGAGCACGTATCAGAAGTTTTTAGAAAAACCAGTTTCAGAGTCAGCGGTATATCGCTGTTATATTGGTTTGAGCAGTTTTGTTCCAGAATAAGTCCTGGCACTTTTTGGCAATATTTTGAATATATCGTCGTTATACTGCTATCGGTATACGAATGTCAGGACTAAAGGCCAAAAATAGGTATTTTATAACATCGTTGGATCAATATCAATAGTTTAGATTGTTCAGGATTTTGGGCTTTAAATAGATTTTTTTTTCTAACCCTAATCCATCATCACAAGATCAAAATGAGAGTTTTCTCAAAGTTGCAAATTTCTAAGAGGAAGAGGGAGATTCGGAGTTGCGGGGTTTGATTTGGAGAGCGATTATTTCGAGGAGTTCTTCGTCTTCAGTAATCTTCGTTCTACTCATTATAATCTATTTCCATATGTTAAAGTGTTGCGGTGATCCATGTGGATCGGTGGAGGAGTTTGGAAAGGAGTCGGATATATTTTATTTATTCCATTAGTGAAAGTTTCTTCGAGTTGGACTTCGATCGTCCCTTGGTTCTTTCCGTTAGGATATTTCACATAAAAGTCTTGATGTTTGCATTTAGCTTTTACTGTAATTCCGACATAATAATTTGTGCGTATTTTTTGGTCCTCACAAGTTCTCTCGATTTGGAAAACGGTTTCCGTGTTTCATTTACAACATGAAAGACAACTACTATGTTTCTAGTTCTAGAATTTGAGAATTCTGCTTGTAATTCAATGTTCTTGTTAAAAAAAAAATATCTTTCTTGTTGGTAGATCGTATATCCTAATATTCATTGGAAAAAAAAACGACATCATATTTGGAGAATTTTTTTTTGGGATGGAACTTGATATGCTTGTGGTATGAAGTTCTTCATAAGAATCTTGATTATGAATCCATGAAAAAATTGTGACTATAGCTTAAGAGTTTCTACATGACTATATCCTTGACAAGTCATTAATAAGCTTTAATGTACTTCTGTTGATGGAAATTTAAATTTATTTAGTAAGATTATTTATGAAAGCTAAGTGAAGACAATTAATTTGATTTAGCTACTTGGCATTGTATTATGAGCATTTAGTCTCTACTTCGCTTCTTGGTAAATATATTCTTGTAATTATTTAGATCCGAAGAGACTTTTCTTTCTCTCTTCTAATGAGATTATATAAATTTGTCTGATTAGGAATCTTCACATGGTACACCAACAAAAAATGAAGCATATACAACAAAGAGGTAGAGAGAACGTTCAAAGTCTTTTCAAAGATCAAGTGGGGGTCATTGCAAAAAGGATATACTACGATATTTTGCCATATGCATACGTACAGAAGTGAAAGAGTTGGAGAAGCTAAACACATGATGTGCTGTGAAAATGATCGATGAAGTATTAGTTTCTATTTCTGAAGACTTACGGATTTTGGATTCAGAAAATTGTTTTACTATTTCAGATGAGCTCAGTATTTTTTAGACCCACTACACTCAATTTTTACACAAACACCCTCACCTTCCCCATCTCTCTCTCTCTCTAAACCGTCTCTTTAATAGTAGCTTCATAATAATTTTATCATGTGTTGAAACTACTTAAAAACTCAGAAATTAGACTAAAAATAACATTGTATCTTCACCAAGCTTGTGCATAAGTGTGGCATGATAACATGGAAATCGCCGTTCTTAAGTTTGTTACAAAATAAGTGATAAAAAAAAATCACAACAAAGTATATTTATATTGCAATGTTCATACTTGAGCTATTCGGACGCGTATTCGACACGACAGATTTCAGAAATTACTACACAAATTTGACATCAGTTGATGTGTGTCCTAGTGTAATACATGTTTCAACATGATACTATACCACACAGGTATGAATTTGGTTGTGTCGGTACTTCTTAGCTAGGTTCATAAACAATCAAAGGTGAACATTTTGGATAAGAATTTCGTATCCTTCTTTTCACATGTCCTCATTAGTGATCATTTTGTAAAAATTAGTGTGGATGTTCACTAAAACTCAAAAGCATACTCATTTAACTTTTATTATATTCTACTCAAATGTTACCACGTGTCAAACTAGTAGTAAAAACTAGTGTGGATATTCACCAAATCACTCTCATAGTAGTTTTAGATTAGATAAAAAAAAATTAAATTTCTTATAGAGGTAAGAATTTAGGCTTGAATTGTACAAAACAAAAAGAACTTTAAAATTTTACAGGAAAAGAAATGGAGCGCCAGTTACACCAACGCAAAAAATAAAATAAAAAATAGATGTCAGTCTCACTGGTGCCAAACTCCATATTCATCTTGTTTATGGGTTGCTCGCATCATTCCTTGTCTAGAGGGCTGACGTGGTGGATTTGGGGTTCGAGGGATGCTCAAGCACCCATTATCAAATTGAATTGCCGAATTATTGAGATCAAATGAGATACCGCTGCCAGTAAGGTTTTCCAACACCCTTGTTCTGTCCCTGGACAACTTGCACATCCAATTTGGTATTAGAACTAGCAAAAGATACTTGAGATTCTGCATTGGGTGTGAACATTTCTGATCCTTGCCCATCATCTCTAGCTTGACATTCTTCGTTTTTGAGGGGTTACAGACTTGAATATGAACATTTCTGAACAATTTAAAAAAAACAATAAAAGTGGGACGCCACTTTAACCGATGCCCCAATTCCTTACGTTTGGCACAAATGTGACTGTGACCCCCAAATTATTTTTTGATGTTGGTTTGACTGACGTTCTATTTCTCTTCCTGCAAAATCTTATAACTTTTTCGGTTATATACAATTTAACCTAGATTTTTACCTCCATATAAAATGAGATAAAAATAATATTTGGCAGGAAGAGGACTGACGTTTGGCACTAATGTGATTGTGGCTTCCAAATCATTTTTGCTGAAATAAAAACAATTCGATAATCTTTAATTTTGAGTGAAAAGATGAACATCTATTCTAATTTTTTATTTTTTTTTACGTGAACAAAAATAGACCCTTTCCTTACACGGCAACCAAAGTCCCAAACTCCCAAGTTCACCACATTCCTCCAAATCCCAACCCACGCACCCTACTTTCTTCACCCATGCCACCGTAACCGCATCTCTCCACCCTTCCAAAACCCAGTACCCTTCGCAAATCCGGATCCGACCTGCTCCAAACCCGATAACGGCGAAATCGAGGTCAAGGTCAGGAAGGTGGAGAGGAACTGGCGGGCCATCGGGTCTCGGATCCGGGTCGGCGTTCGATCTCGAGACCGCACCCGTCTTCGCCGCAAGAGAGCTGCTCGATAAAGTAAGTAAGAAAAATTATTTGTGAATGCTACGTAAAGTTACGACTTTTACTCGATTATGCTGGTGATTTTTAGGGATATTATTGTGATGTCCTTCTCTGAAGGAAATTGGTGATACCCATATATGTTCGGGTTGTGAATTTTTATGTAAAAGATTAGATTTTTACTCGTTTATGCTACTATTTTTTTTTTTAACTTGGAATTTTTATAGTTAGAATAGTTATCGTGTGGTTGATTATAGTAATATAATTGATCGAAAAGAAAAACTAGGGAATTGGAGTTGACGCCATTGTCGTTGCTAAGAATATGAACTTGCTTTTTTAGAATCACCGAGTAAACCTACATTTATGTCGAAGGACTTTTTTGCTGGTCTGCTTGGATTGAGTGTTAAGCTATATTGTGAAAAGTGAGATTTGGCATTTGGGCGGCTCGCTCAACGATTTATTACCTCAGAACAGAAATCAGCGCTTAAGCGTCAACGATTTTTTGCCTCAGAACAGAAATCAGCGCTTAAGCGTCGCTTAGTAGCGCCTCCCCTTAGGCGTCTCTGATAGGACCCCATCCTAAATGGCCAGACATTGGTGGATAACTGATGTAATTGAACATGAATTTCTGCTGAATTGGAGAAGAAGAAGAAGATCTGGAACTAAAAGTTGAGCTAGGGTTTCTTCATTAATTTTGGGAATCTAAGAAAACTACAATGTAACTAACTATAAGCATGTAAATTGAAAGAAGGAATGGAAAACTACAATTCATTCTCTGCTGCCTCTCTCATCTACATTTTCTCCCTTTATAAGAAATCTTGGTATCATTCGTATATTACACACCGATCTCATACTCTGATACTGCTGACCTGGCTATATCCAGATTAGATTACTTGTCTAGTTGTCCTCCAGGCTGGTTGCTGACTATATATAGTCTTCATTACTCACTGTTGACTGTGCAATACTCTGTTATTAATACTATCATTGACACAAAGGTAATCAAATGCTTAAGGAGGGAAACTCTATTTGAACTAAAGCTAAGGCTTTATCACTAGCTATGTGCACTAGTAGTCTTCGGTGAACTCCCAAGCCAGAGAGCAATGAATCACTGAGTTTTGAGCCTCTGACACTCTAATACTGAGCCAATGTACTGAGCCAATGCTGCTAATGCTGAGGATTCCGTGAAGTTCAATGAAGCTCCGATACGAAATGTAGACTGATACACTGTCACGCCCTAGTTCCAAATATAAGGAACTGAGCCACGTGGCATTGGCCAACGGGTACACTCCGAAGGGCATCCTAATCTAATGGACCCGTTGGAGTGCACATAAGCTGTAAAGTACAATGATATAACCCAACAAATAAAACATAAACAATGTAACTAAATCTCATCCACAGACATAAGAATATGGAACACAGAGAAAACAAGTCTACTAATGTGCAGAAAGAAAATAAGTCTGAAAATGTATCATAATACAATACGGAAAGCGTCTCACGGGGACAAACCCGCTAATACAAATACTGATAAGGAAGCAATAAGATAACTAGGGCCGATATTTGCAAACTAGATAAAGATACCAGACCCAGGGTGAAGTCACCACCGGTGATCAAGCGAAGTTATCGGGAAGGATCTCGTCCTCTGCAACAAGTCCTGCTCCTGGATATACACCCGGTCCGTACTCCTCTGGGTAGTCCTCCTCGCCTATGCCTGGAAGAGAACCAGGTTCTTAGAGGGACGTAACAAGGTACAAAAATAGCATGCCATAGTAAAACAGAAGGAAAACATGTGATACGTCGGTGTAATCTAGAATAACCACCTAAGTGAGATACAACTTGAAGACAATGTTCGACACGTGGGCTTTCCAAATATAAATCCGTAGCTCCGAGGCACAGAGACACACGGTGCGTACCCGTAGCTCCGAGCACAGAGTCACACAGTAAATACTACGACTCCGGATACATGATCTCTACGTATATATATATATATATATATATATATATATATATAGTGCATGTGAAGTAGCCCAAGCGTCCAGTAACTGTCTTTTTCTTCCAATGCGGACAACGAGACGCATCTGCAGCTCGCTGAGCCTGAACCTCTATCTAGACAGTCTCGTCATACTGAAGTAACTAGCAACAATCACGATCCTATAGTCATCACAGGTTCCGATCATGCTGACACTATCAGGATACAGAAAGTCTGGCACGATGACAGTGTCTGAATGTGTCCCAGGGTTCCGATGTAACCAAGTAGGTACATCAAGGTATCGAGAAACATCTAACAATCGATACTAGACGTTACCGACGAACGTCTGCATCCGGATATGAACCAGACGCTAAGTAACGATTTTGATCCAAAGCGCACACAATGTATAGATGAAATAAATAGTAAAACTGGAACTGAGATACAGAATGGCAAGGTACATTTGCCTGAATCCGGATGCTGAAGGCGGGACTTCGGTACAACGTCCAAGTCCGAGGATCCCAAAGTACCTAGAGATGATATATAAATTAATTTATAATCTAGTTCGAAACTATCTTAAAGAAGAGATGACATCATAGTCTAACATAGGTTTCTGTCTTAGTTACCAAACTCACGACTAAGGTGCTAACTAGAGAGTTGACCAAGGTTGACTAGGAAAATGTTATGATAAATACGAAATCATCAAATAGCATAACGTCCTCAAATAATATCCTCAAACACTAGTATTCATCAAGTGTGATTTCGTCATCTTTAAATAATGTTCATCATCGACCATACCATCATCACTACTAAATAAAATTACATTGGTACAACACCATCGAGTCTATACATGCAAAAATACTCAAGTCTGAATGTATATTCTAATCATGTCATGATCCCAAGCACTAAACCAATAACGCATATCATGTTTACATTCCTCAATAATATATTAAATTAATCATGGGCTATTAACCAACCCAACTTTTCTAACTCACTACAATGCTCATTAATATAAGACCTAGTATTCAAGAGTAGGGAAGAAGAAATGAATAATGAAGAAGGAGAAGAGGTTACCAAGGGTGGCTGCGGGTGGCGGTGTCGTCGGTGGTGGTGATGCTCCGGCTGCTGCTGTAGCAACTGAGGGTGTAGCGGCTCGGTGGTGGTGATGTTGTGGTGATGAGGGTGGTCGAGGGGGTGGTGGTGCTCCGGTTGTGCTCGGTGGTGAAGGTGGCAGTGCTTGTGGTGGAGGTGGTGGTGTAGGTGGTGGTGTAGGTGGCTGTTGGTAGCAGCGGCGGTGAAGGTGGCAGTGCTCGTGGTGGTGTAGGTGGCTATGCTCGTGGTGGAGGTGGTGGTGTAGGTGGTTGTGCTCGTGGTGGAGGTGGCGGTGTAGGTGGCTGTTGGTGTTGGTGTTGGTGTTGGTGTTGGTAGCAGCGGGGGTGAGGGGAATGGTGTTGGCGGTGGTACTCCGGCTGCGGTGAGGAAGAAGAAGAAGATGAAGAAAAAAAATGGAGAAGAAGAAGAAGAATGGAGAGGAGAAGAAGAATAATGAAGAAGAAGAAGAAGAGGAGAAGGGTTTCGGATGTGAGTGTGAGGGAGGAGAGAGAAAGAGTGTGGTGAGAAAAACTAGGTTTTCTTGGGATTAAGGCCGGCCACATGGGGATGGGTGTGTGTGTTAATATAGAGGGAATGTGTGGTTGTGATAGGGCAGAATTTGAATCAAGGGTTAGGATTTCACATGAGAGAAAAGCACTATGCAAGGGGAGAGAGAGTGTGAGGTGACCGGTCACATGAGGAGGGGGGTGTTTCTCCATTTGATTTGCACCAATAGGAGTGTGACACCTAGCTACCTCTTTGCATTTGAGTCCCTTAACATTTGGGTGTTTACAAATGAAGGAGAAAGAGTGAGGATTTGATGTGGAAAGTTGGTGTTTGGTGTTTTGTAGGATGGGAGGGTGTTGGGTGTTTTGTATGAGCCTCATGAATGGGTGTGAGGGATAAGTCGGTTTCCCCAATTTAATTAAATATTGCGTCATAGGTGCTCTTAAATTAAATGGGAGTACATGGGGTCTCAATTGGGAGTGACACAAATGTCATGGATGGTGTAGGCTTGGTGTTAGTCTTGGGCCCTTTAATTGGTTAGGCGAAATGGGTTGAGTTTGTGGCCCCAAATCGATGGCAACGACATAGGTACAAGGCATAGGATTAAAGAATTAATTTTTGTGACTGAAAAGTTGTGCAATTAAAATAGAGCACAAGGGAGTATGTTTGTGAGTGACAGAAATATCCAGTGCCTAGGTTGGCTTGTCAGGTCAAGAGTGCAAAGATTTGTTGGAAAGTAAAGGCTATTGTTGTGCTCCAATTATTGTAGCAACGGTAAGGTGCACCAAGAGTTTAAAATTAAAGAAACAGTCTACATAACCCTAATTTCTATTCCTTAGACAACTTAAAACTAAACCAAAATTCTTACCATACCAAATCTACCTAAATTTTTTGAGGGGGTTTACATACAATGAGCTAGATTAGGCTCGTATCAATTTCCACCTCTTAAATTGACCTTGTCCCAAGGCCAACGAAGGACTAATTTGGATCCCTGGATCCCACACCCAAACATGAAAACTGACAATTGGACTGCTACTAGTGATAATCTTGAACAGAGAATAGGAGTTTACCACTACAAACTGAAGGGCCTGCATCACAAGGTCAAGATAGGGAATAATTTTGATCCCCTGGATCCCACACCATAACATGAAAATTTGCACCTTTATCTAAGAATGGATCCTTCAACTCCTCTAGCAATTTTCTTCTTCCTTTGTTGACAACCACATCGGTAGCAACATATCGCAAGAGTTGATGTGCATTTGTTTGAATTGCATTTAAGCACCTGTCCTTGAAAAAAAATTTGATGATCCCATTCCTCCCATTTTCCTGATTGAGAAGATAAAAGAGACTCCAATGCATCAACCATATCCTATTTTGCAATTGGTTTAGAGGAGATGCAAAATTCTTTGAATCAATTCTCTCTCTCAAGTGATTGAGTTCTTCAAGTGCAATATCCCAATTATGTATTAAAAATTTTGTCAAGACGAGCTATTTCTTCAACTTGATATACTGCTACTACTCCTGGACACTTCGAGATGCAGCTGCAAACAAGCTTCATGACAAGAGATTGAACAGGATGGAAAGGAATCTTGGCTACATGATGGAGACCCGAGAGAATTATGGGAAACCCAATAGCTAACATTTCTCGAAAAACTTCTTCCGGTAATGTAATGCTAGCAAATGTAGGAACCAAAGGAGTAGGTATACCTGGATCCCATAAGATTATCACCTACTTTTCTAACACTGGTCCCCGAGCTGACTCACCAGAAAGCATCAATGCATCAGCTCTCTGCCGAACTGCTTCAGAAACCTCATCTCTGGTAGGTACATGACACTCTTCAAAATTTTGTAAACCCAAATCCAGACACTTATAGAACCCATGCATGTATTTGGCAATTTCCGGACCTGTTGCATAAGCAAGGGATCCAATAGCAAGCATTGCTTCTCCATGCATAGTAGAACTTCTGCATGCAAAGACTTGGAGAAACAAGATCATCATACCATCAGCAGCCTGTAGTATTATAGATTTGGTTTCCTCATGAGCACTCAATTTCTGAATTATCACTTGAAGAATGCCACACAATAGGGCATGTAGCTCACTTTGTTGCTCCCTATCATCAGAGGCTTAGAAGCCAGAAGCGGGAGCGGGGACGGAAGCGGGGGCGGGGAATCGCGACTACTCAGAAGATTCTAAATTTGGGAGCATGATGAGAGTGTGCGCTAATAAATTTTTAATGTTTATTAATTATTGTTATCAAAACTTATAAATATCTTAAAATTTATTAGAATTTATAAAGTTCAGTTCAAAGTTACAGAGGGATCTTTCGCATATTAATTTTTTATGATGTCAAAGTAAGAAATCTTTAGTTTATTGGTACTTTGATAAATGTGTATTGAAAATATTCCAATTTCTCTCACAAAATTAATGTCATCTTCTAAAATTATGGTCATATTATGGGAAGCGATCATGTCGTCGGGGAAACGAGCTTCCGTCCCCGGAGAAACGAAGCTCCCACCATCGGAAAAATGAGCTCCAAACGAGCTCCCAAGTAAGAAACGTCGAATCGAAGGTTCTTACTGAGATTCGTTGACCTCCTAGGAGTTTCTGGCTTCTAAGATCAGAGGATATGATCTGAATCTCTATGGTTTTACCCAATCTGGTCATAATTTCAATGAGTAGCTGAGCTATCATATCTGATGTCTCAGGCACATTGCTGCAGCGGACTATCTCATTCAAAGTCTCATAGGCAGCCGAACGAAGTTTAGAACTGTTGGTGTCTGTGCGATCAGCAGCTGAAAGAAGAGCCGAAATAATATTGCCAAGATAAGGTATAAGTAGCAAGGCTGACTTTGTATCTTCATACCCTTGTGCAAGAAAATAAATGGCTCCGGAGACCATTTTAGCAACATTCAGGCTGTAATTAATGCTTGCCAATAATGCAGATATGATACGAGGAAGGTTATCAGTTGTAATCACTGTATAAGTAGTATTTGGAGAATGAAGAACCTCAAAAAGCCTTCCAGGAACTCGTTGTTCTAAGCACTGCCATTAGACTTTCTTTGCTCCAAGTAGTGGTATCCTTTACATGGCAGTTCTGGTCTTCCATAGCATCAAGTGAGTTCTTGAGGATGATACCATCAGGGAACACTTCATCCTTTCCCTGATCCCATGTTTTGTTCTCATCTTCCCTCACAAACTCTTTCGTGTTGGTCTCTTCAGCCACAGTGTCTTCAAGCACAGAGTTTGGCTCATTTTCCTGCATTTCATCAAACACCTGGACTTGTTGCTGCTGCTTCTCCTCTGTGGAAAATGTGGCTGCAGTGACTTCAAGCTCTCCGTGATCCATAACAGAGCCTCCTTTATTTTCATTACTTCTTTCTCCACTCGCACAAAGCTCTGCAGGAGAAATGTCCGCCTTGTTCAAGCACTGCACCTCTACCAATTCTGTAGAACTCAGCAACGCAACCGATTCATTGAAACATTCTCCAATTTTCTTCTGATCATGATCTTTGGTGTCTTGATTGACATCTAAGGTGCTAACATAACTTGTAGTTGATATAGTGTTTTGCTTAATGCTCCGAACCAAAGCCATGGTCATGTCTTGATGCTCCCTTGTCAGTGAATGCAGAACCAACCCGTCCATAGTCAAACAATCAACCTTGCACCTGCGACACCAACTCATGCTACCAAGCATCCTCACAGACAATTCGTCGAACACATACAGAGCCTCACTCGTAAGGTTTCCATGAACTTCATTTCTCATAGACATTTCATCACACACTCCTCGATTACTGCAAGGATACTGCTGTTGTTGTTGATAGGAGTCGTAGACGTACGGACCTGGCGGAGGCAGAGGCGGAGGCTCCATGGCCGAAAAATATGCCGGATATACTTCTCTCCTATAATCCATCCAATTATCCAAGATTTGTAGTTTGTGATATAGATTTTGAAGCGTACCTTGGAGAGATTGGAGACTCTCCTCCACGATCCGGTCGCGAGGATCCTCCGGGAACCATAGCCGTGAGCTCAAGCTCGAGATCGGCGGCTGTGGTGGCAGAGGCGGTGGCGGATTCGCGTACTGTTGCTGATGTCTCTTAGGTGGAGTGTACGGCCATGGCTGGTAGTTCCACGTCGGCGGGGTCGGTGGTTGCGGTGGTGATTCCAGCGGATCTCCTTGCCGACCGTCGTCGTTCCAAGAAATCGATGGCTCTGATACCAGATTGATAGGACCCCATCCTAAATGGCCAGACATTGGTGGAGAACTGATGTAATTGAACATGAATTTCTGCTGAATTGGAGAAGAAGAAGAAGGTCTGGAACTAAAAATTGAGCTCGGGTTTCTTCATTAATTTTGGGGATCTAAGAAAGCTACAATGTAACTAACTATAAGCATGTAATTTGAAAGAATGAATGGAAAACTACAATTCATTCTCTGCTGCCTCTCTCATCTACAATTCCTCCATTTATAAGAAATCTCGGTATCATTCGTATATTACATACTGATCTCATACTCTGATATTGCTGTCCTGGCTATATCCAGATTGGATTACTTGTCTAGTTGTCCTCCAGGCTGGTTGTCGACTATATTCATTACTCCCTGTTGACTGTGCAATACTCTGTTATTAATACTATCATTGACACAGAGGTAATCAAATGCTTAAGGAGGGAAACTCTATTTGAACTAAAGCTAAGGCTTTATAATTAGCTATGTGCACTAGTAGTCTTCGGTGAACTCCCAAGCCAGAGAGCAAAGAGAGCAATGAATCACTGAGTATTGAGCCTCTGACACTCCAATACCGAGCCAATGTACTTAGCCAATGCTGCTAATGCTGAGGATTCCGTGAAGTTCAATGAAGCTCCGATACGAAATGTAGACTGATACACTGAGCTAGATTAGGCTCGTATCAGTCTCGCTTAACGAATTTTTTGATTTTTTGATTTTTTTTTTTTATAAACCGAATCGAAGCTTTCGTTATGTTTATAGTTGGATAGTTGGAAAACTTTAAGTAGGAACTTTAGAGACTTAGCTTTTATGTTTTATGGTATTTTGATGACTATGTAGTATATATGCATTGTGTGGCTTGTAGTTTGCATTTTGATTCTAGTATTTATATTGTTACTTTGCTTGATTGATGATTGGTATTGTTATTCATGCATATACTAGTAGGATTGTATGAAAAAATATTGAAATTTATGTGTATATATAGTATTTTACATGTATGAGAAAAAAAAATTTGAGGCACCAACTAAGCACCGCTTAAGCACTATTAAGCGAGGCGACGGCCTCGTCGTCTCACCTCGCCTCACGCTTAATATAACATAGGTGTTAAGAGAGTTAGGTGAGGGGAAAAAGAAACCCTACTTGGTTTGAGGGTGGGGATTTAGGAAGGGGGAGTCATAGAGGGTTAAGTTAGGGTTTGTTTAACTCTTCTTTTATTCATTTTTTTCCAACACCCAAATCGAGAGGTTAACGAGGGGAAGTGAGGGATTTTGTTTAAAAAGTCCAAAACGTTGTTCCGATTGGATTTTGGGTAGGTTAACGAGGGAAATTTTATTTTGTAGCATTTTGGGTAGGTTATTGGTGTTTGATGAAATTCCATTTGAAACTCCAAAACGCTGTTCTGATTGGATTATTGTGAAAACCCCATCTAAACTCCGTATCTGTTCTCCTTTTACTTTCTTAAAAAACTCGAATACTTCCAAACTCCCAATAGTTCGCTAACTTAAATATAACTACAGTTGACCTTCGATTTTAGCAACCTTTGTTCCCAAACTAGGCCGTAGACATCTACTATTCTTTGGCTGAAATGACACTAAATTAGTAAAAATTTGTACGAGGTTTGGATTGCGATGTGGAATGGCTGTGTAGAAAGGCGGCGTTTGACCCTAAAACGGTCAACCGTGGTGGGGCGTAACTACTCGGAATGCACAAAGCAAAGGTCTTTGATTCTACAAGCGGCTGGAATCCACCAAAACTGAGCAACTTCGGTAAATTTAATTGATAAAATAGATGTCTGATTTTTATTACAAAAGAGTCTTATAGGCTCCTTGTAACCTTCCAATGATCCTAATCCTATAGAGAAAAAAGAAAACATAATCCTACCCTCTTTCAGTGTAGTCAAAGGCGTGCCTAAGGAGCATCTTGCTCCTAGGCGCAGGGGCAGTGCTGTCACGCCCCAGTCCCAAAATACGTAGGACCAGGAATACGTGACACGCCAACTACGCATTCGACCAGACTCTGGTCTGACTCGAATACGTATAAGCTGTAAAATAAAGGCACAATCTAGATATCCCATAAATGTAAACCTCTATGTCTCAATCCACAATGTACATCAGTATACAAGAAAGAGCTATATGTGCTAAGGTCGGCCGCCCAATAACACACTAACTCGAATAGACTCGAGAAGAAGTATGAGTCTACAAAACTAGGCTACAACAGCAGATGAATAATCAATGTAAATAACCATAATGCCGGTAGATATAATGTGAGTACCTGGTACCATGCTCGCAAGATATGCCACTCCATCAGTATCTCCAAGTGCTCCGTAATCGCCTATGCTGCAAAACTGGTAGGGAACCAGGTCCTCAGAGGGACGTAACAAGGTACAGAAATATAGCATGCCAAGTAAACAGAAAGTACAAGTGCACGACAGGGTACTCTATCATAACCAACTAGTGTGACACAGTTTAAAGACAACGTTCGACGCGTGGGCTGTCCAAAATAAAACCGTAGCTCCGGACACGGAAACACACGGCACGTACCGCAGCTCCGGGCAAAGAGTCACACGGGTGAAACAGGCTACACTAGAAACAGGTATCACTAGAAACAGGTATCACTAGAAAATACTACATATATATAAGCGCGTGCAGAGTAGCCCAAACGTCTAGTAACTGTCTTCCCCTTCCCCAAGCGGTCAACGATTGTGCGTTGAACCTGAACCTCTAACTACAGTCTCGACACACAGAAATAACTCAACAGACGCGACCCTAAGGTCGTCCCAGTCTCTGGTCATGATGTCAGTATCAGGATACAGGAATCTGGCACGATCACAGTGTATGAGTGTGTCCTGGGGTATCGATGTACTCAGGTACGTGCATCGAGGTGCTATGAAGCATCTAGTATTTATTCTAAGACGTTAAGTCGAATGTCCACACCCGGTTGCGATCCGGACGTGGAGTATCGAACGTCAACATAACTACGTGCACAATGTACATAATGGAACAATAAATATCTGTAAACTGAAATACAGGGTGGCAAGGTACACTTGCCTGCGCGAGGCTGCTGATGACGGGGTCCTGGTACCGCGTCCAAGTCCTCAGGTCCCGCAGTACCTAGAGAGGAGATACAAACCAATAATCAATAATCTGTTCCACGACAGACAGGGATGCGACACACCTCTACACCTAAACTCAATCTCAGCTACAACTCACAGGGGCATGACGCTAGAGGGTTGACTCCAGTTGACTAAGGGTTAATTTCAAATACGATCAATCACCCGTTTAATCCCATCAGAACAATCCTCAATCATATACCATCAGGTATCACTCGTCTTAAAACTACTCCTCGATCCATCTCACAATAACCACTAGTTAATTAAGTTCCACATTATTTATCAATTCTTAAAGAATGTCTAATAGTTCGATATTGCACAATATTCCACAATCAATCTCCTACTCCTCAATGTCCATCAATGTTTTACTATCCTCAGCATCATTTCATAACAATTAGATTCGCTTATCAATGTTAATCAGTTGTATATAATAAATAACTCCCAAAGTCTCGTATGATATTTTAACCCTCCACTAATTATATTTATTATTTCAATCACCAACGCAGATACTTCGTCACATCAAACCATAAAATCCATTGCATTCACATACCAACAATTTGCATGTAATAACCCCAAAATCTCTATTTAGCATTCAACCATTAGTTTGCATTTATTAAGAATGTAATAACTCTAAAATCTCCATGGGCTCAAAACCCTAAAGCCCAACATATACCATAAAACTCATGTATTCATAACCCTAAAATCTCAATAGCATATTTAACACAACTCTAAAACTAACTAAACTATATAACAATATAAAATAATACTAAACTAACCATAACAATACACAATATGCAACATATAGAGAGGGGGAGTGTTCACCTTGGCAGCGGCACGGTGGCATGCCGGAATGGTTGCCCGTAGGGAAACCGACAGCGAGGTGGAGGAGGTGTTTGTGATCGAGGCTGAGTGGTCGACGACAGCTCGCCGTAGTGAAGGTGATGGCTGGATGGTGGTTAAGGCATTGGAGTTGATGGTGATGACGATGAGGAGTCGATGCGGGTGGCCGTCTCTGGCCGGAGGACGAGGGGATGGTGAATGCGGCCGGACGGAAGCTGCTGTGGAGGTGAAACGCCGTGCTGGCCAGAGCAGTCAGTGCTCAGGGCCATCGATGGCATCCCTGGCCGGAGCGGGGGAAAATGTCGGCAGTAGACGGTGCGAATGGGGATGCACAGGGTCGGGATGCACTGCCGGAGTGGCGGGGTGCACTGCACAGTCAGAGTCGAGTGCAGCAGCGCTGTCAATGCACAGCCGGAGTCAAGTGGAGCAGGCCGGATGGAGGAGTTGCTGCGTGCTCGAACGGAGGAGTCGGGGTCACTGGCCGGAAGACGCCGCGCTGCACAGGCCGCTGCGGGAGGAAGGATCTGCGCAGTCGAGTGAGGGAGCAGCAGCTCCGCGAAGCCGAGGGATGGCCGGTCGACTGCACGAGGAGGCCGGAGTCGGCTGACTGAGAGCAGCGGGGGATCTCGGCGGAGCGGCCGTGGCATCACTGGAGGGAGGCGGCTTGATACGGGGCAGCAGCAAATGGCTCAGGTGGACGGGGCACAGCAGGCCAGCGGCGGAGGAGTAGTGCTCGGCTGCCTGAGGGTGTAGCCGGAGCTGTCGAACCGCCGGCCGGAGCAGGGTCAGGTGGAGTGGTGTAGTATAAGGAGGAAGGAGAAGAAGAAGAGATGAAGAAATTGGGGAGGTGGGGTTTCGGTTGGCATGGAGAAGGAGGGAGGAGAGAGAGAGAGAGGGGGTGAGGTTTCCCAAATGTTGGGATTAGGGCCGGTTGGGAAGTGTGAGGATGGGGGAAGATGTGACTTTATAGGGGAGTGTGGGTTTGCATGAGTGGTTGAGATCAATACATGAAAAATGGGTGGTTGTGATATAATATGGATAGGGGGTGGGTTTCTTCATGAGGGAATTGGGATTGGGACCCCATTTTGGGACCCTAATTATCATCATGACCAATGAGGTGTTGCCAACAATTTGTTAATTGCAAATTAGCCCCCGCAAATTTGGAAATTTGCATGGACACATGAAATGACGCAAAAATTGCGGAGAAAAAATATATTTAAAAATGTCATAGTGAGGGGGCGTTGCGCGTCAGGCGCGGGTCAAATTTGGAGGGCATTGGGATTAATTTAATATTAAAATAGAATTTACAGAGTTGGTAAATCCCGATTAAATTAACGATAACGCGTCCCGCGAATTTAATTTAATTGGGGCCCGCGGGGTCAAAATCTGGAAACGGCGCGAAGGCCAAAAATGGTGGGGGCTTGGAGTCAGTCTTGGACCCTTTAGTTGGTCCGGCTCAACGGGTTAAGTTGGTACCCCAAAATCGAGGGTAACGACACAGGTGTCCGACACGGAATTAAATACGAATTACGATTTTCGGAATGTTGCGCAATTAATTTAGAGCGCACGAAAGTTAATTTTAACAGTCAGAAAAGTCCAGTGCCTAATTTGGCGAGTTGAGTCGAGTGTACAAAATTTGTACGGAATTTATGGGCTGAAAATGGGCTCCGAATAATTAGACAAAGATAGGGCACGCCAAGGGGTTTTAATTAATTAGATTAAATTCCAGATAAATTCCCTCTACTCTAAACCTCAATATCTTCTATCAAAAAAATTTTCTGGTCCACTCTAACTATCTACAGAATAAATTGTGGGGGTTTACATTCTTCCCAACTTAGAAAAATTTCGTCCCCGAAATTAAAAGTAAAGCACGATAATATCTAACAGAATTTAAAATAACTAATAATTAAAATTGCCGTACGTAATTTCGTACCTTGCTCCTCAAGTAAGTACGGGAATCGCTGCCGAATAGAATCCTCGCGCTCCCAAGTAGACTCGCCTGGGGAATGTTGCTTCCATGCCACTCTGACCAGTCGAATCGTCTGTCCTCTCCAAGTCTTCTCGCTGCGGTCGAGGATCTCAACTGGCTGCTCTACGTATGACAGACTAGGCCCGACTGTAATCTCCGAATGATCAAGTACGTGGCTAGGGTCTGCGATATACCTCCTCAGTTGCGATACGTGAAATACGTCATGTACTCCCTCTAATGATGGAGGTAATGCGAGACGGTACGCCACTTCGCCAACTCGTTCCAAAATGTCAAGAGATCCGATATACCTCGGACTGAGCTTGCCTCTGCCTCCGAATCTGATGGTACCACGAGTGGGCGATATCCTCAAAATACGTGGTCACCCTCCTTGAACTCCAATGGTCTGCGATGCGCATCTGCCCAGTGTTTCTGTCTGTCCTGTGCTGCGCGCAGGTGGCTCTAAATCTGCTTGACCTTCTCTACTGTCTGTGTCACCAATTCTGGACTAAGTATCTGACGCTCTCCCACGTTACTCCAACAAACTGGCGACCTACATTTCCTGCCGTACAGTGCCTTATAAGGTGCCATGTGTATGCTGGCCTAGTAACTGTTATTGTAGGAGAATTCCACCAAGTGTAGATGGTCCTCCCAAGATCCTCCAAAATCAATCATGCACGCTCGCAACATATCCTCTAATATCTGTATCGTGCGCTCTGACTGTCCATCAGTCTGTGGATGATACACAGTGCTAAACTTGAGACGAGTTCCTAGGCTCTCCTGCATACTCCGCCGAAAATGTGACGTGAATCTGGAATCACGATCTGATACGATGCTGACAGGCACTCCATATAATCGTACCATCTGCCTCATATACATGTCAGCTAGTATCTCTGTGGATTGCCCAACTCTGAAGGGCAAGAAATGTGCAGACTTGGTGAGTCTGTCTACGACAACCCAACTGCATCCTTCCCGCTAGGGCTTTGCGGAAATCCTGTGACAAAGTCCATGGTAATGTGTTCCCACTTTCACTCGGGAATGAGGAGTGGCTGTAATAATCCTGCAGTCCTCTGATGTTCAGCCTTGCCTTGCTGACAAACTAAACACTTCGCCACAAATCTTGCAATTTCTTTCTTCATCCCATGCCACCAGAAATGCTGTCTCAAGTCTTGGTACATCTTCGTACCCCCGGGATGAATGGAATAAACCGAGCTATGAGCCTCGGTCATCAACTCTTGGCGTAGCTCGCCACTCGGAACATATAGGCGATCTCCGCACCTCAACGTTCCGTCTTCATGAATCCTGAGTCCCGTCTGCAGGCCGGCTTCTGTTCTCTCTTGCAGACGTCGAAATCTCGCATCTGTAGGCAATGCTGCCTTGATTCTCTTAATCAAAGTAGACTGAACCTCAAGGCTGGCCATCTGTCCATCCATGCCTGGCAATACGATCTCTATCCCAAGCTCCTGGAGATCCTCTAGCAACTGTCGCTGCGTCGTCAGGAAGTATGCCATGGGCTTCCTGCTTAAGGCACCTGCGACGACGTTCGCCTTGCCAGGGTGGTACTGTAGCTCAATTTCATAATCTGTCATCAACTCTAACCAGCGTCTCTGCCTCATATTGAGCTCCTTCTGCGTGTAGACGTACTTCAGGCTTTTATGATCTGTATAAATCTCAACACGCTCACCATAAAGGTAATGCCTCTATAGCTTTAGTGCAAATATCACCGCAGCTAGCTCCAAGTCGTGCGTCGGATAGTTCTTCTCATGTACTCTCAGCTGTCTCGATGCGTAGGCTATCACCTTGCCGTGTTGCATCAGTACGCATCCAATGGTACTCTATCCAAGCAAAACTCACATTTGCTGAGTTTGGCGTACAGCCTCTCATGTCTCAGTGTTTCCAACACAATCTTGAGATGTCTCTCGTGCTTCTCCTGGTCCTCGGAATACATCAAGACGTCGATGAACACCACCACGAACTTATCCAAGTACTGGTGGAAAACCTTGTTCCTCAAGCTCATAAATACTGCTGGCACGTTGGCTAAGCCAAACGGCATGACTAAAAACTCATAGTATCCATACTACATCCGGAATGTCGCCTTAGGAATGGCCTCTCTCCGAACCTAGATCTGATGATAGCTGGATCTGAGATCGATTTTCAAAAATACACATGCGCCACTAAGCTAATCAAATAAATCATCGATGCGCAGCATAGGGTACTTGTTCTTTACCGTTACTGCATTAAATCCTGTAATCGATACACAAACATACCGTCCCTGAAATCAATAAGCAGACGTACCGTCTCGTCCTTCTTCGATACTATAAGATGGTTGCTTCCCATGGAAAAAACACTAGCCCGGCCGAAACTCTTGTCTAAGAGGTCCTCTATTATGGACTTCCAACTCAACCAAACTCTGTCGGTGCTAGTCTAAAGATAGAAGAATAATCGGCTCGGCTCTTGGAGTCAACTCTGTAACAAACTCTTTCTGTCAGGTGGCAGGCCTAAAAGATTATCTAGAAAACATCCTCAACTCTGCTATAACAAGGTGGTACACTGGTTCACCTCCTGAATTGTATACCCTTAAGGTAGATGGACGCCATACTCTTGGGCTCCCTGAAGCAACTCAAACTCAGGGTAATCTGGTGGTCATAAATAATGTAATCACGTCGACAATCTCGCGTCACGTGGTATTGGCTCAATCAATCCATGTCTAGGATAAGGTCATAGTCTAGACTAAACCTCAAAATAACTTCTCCCGTCCTGTTTCCAACATCAATCCTCAAAGGAAAAAAAAATTCTTGCCTAATGTATAATTCTCTTCTCCTCAAAGTTTTCCCTCAATTTCTATTCCTCAAAATCCTTCTTTTCGTTATTTATCTGTCCAAGTCACATAGTGCAATTATAATAATGATGTCACCCAAGCACCTACTAAAATTTCTGGTATTAGATCATCATCATCCAAGTGAGAGCTTGAAATTTTATCTCCTCTAGTCCATAATATCATTCCTGGTATTGCTATCATATACAACCACTAGTTTCTATCATTAGGCTATGCATTCACATAAATCATTCTAGGTCATGATCAACAATCCTTCCAGCTCTCAGTACTTCCAAGATCACTGCTATCTCAAGCACGGGTAGGGTACTACTAGGTCCAACTCTCTTGCCAGACTTCTACTCTAGTTCTAAAATCCAAAGATCCTATCATCTGTCCTGATAAGGTAGCACTCTTCTCCAAGAAAGGTATACGAATTCTGTCTCCTGTCGTCTGGTCTTCGAGCTTCTTCTGGAGGGAAGTCATCAGTCACAAACATTCGTCTCCCTGAACAATAGGGGACGAGAAACAAGGATAGCGATATTGACGAAGATTGAACGAATGCAAAGTGGAAGTCCAAGGACGATAATCACATACAAAGAGTTTTAAAATCGATTATGGATTGAGATCCTATTCAACAATCATATCATCTATTCCTAATTTGCAGGCTCGCTTGGCACAGTCAGGTGACCAAGACGATTTAAATCGGACCTGCATGGGCCACCACAAAAACATGTCACGTCCCAGTCCCAAAATACGTAGGACCAGGAATACGTGACACGCCAACTACGCATTCGACCAGACTCTGGTCTGACTCGAATACGTATAAGCTGTAAAATAAAGGCACAATCTAGATATCCCATAAATGTAAACCTCTATGTCTCAATCCACAATGTACATCAGTATACAAGAAAGAGCTATATGTGCTAAGGTCGGCCGCCCAATAACACACTAACTCGAATAGACTCGAGAAGAAGTATGAGTCTACAAAACTAGGCTACAACAGCAGATGAATAATCAATGTAAATAACCATAATGCCGGTAGATATAATGTGAGTACCTGGTACCATGCTCGCAAGATATGCCACTCCATCAGTATCTCCAAGTGCTCCGTAATCGCCTATGCTGCAAAACTGGCAGGGAACCAGGTCCTCAGAGGGACGTAACAAGATACAGAAATATAGCATGCCAAGTAAACAGAAAGTACAAGTGCACGACAGGGTACTCTATCATAACCAACTAGTGTGACACAGTTTAAAGACAACGTTCGACGCGTGGGCTGTCCAAAATAAAACCGTAGCTCCGGACACGGAAACACACGGCACGTACCGCAGCTCCGGGCAAAGAGTCACACGGGTGAAACAGGCTACACTAGAAACAGGTATCACTAGAAACAGGTATCACTAGAAAATACTACATATATATAAGCGCGTGCAGAGTAGCCCAAACGTCTAGTAACTGTCTTCCCCTTCCCCAAGCGGTCAACGATTGTGCGTTGAACCTGAACCTCTAACTACAGTCTCGACACACAGAAATAACTCAACAGACGCGACCCTAAGGTCGTCCCAGTCTCTGGTCATGATGTCAGTATCAGGATACAGGAATCTGGCACGATCACAGTGTATGAGTGTGTCCTGGGGTATCGATGTACTCAGGTACGTGCATCGAGGTGCTATGAAGCATCTAGTATTTATTCTAAGACGTTAAGTCGAATGTCCACACCCGGTTGCGATCCGGACGTGGAGTATCGAACGTCAACATAACTACGTGCACAATGTACATAATGGAACAATAAATATCTGTAAACTGAAATACAGGGTGGCAAGGTACACTTGCCTGCGCGAGGCTGCTGATGACGGGGTCCTGGTACCGCGTCCAAGTCCTCAGGTCCCGCAGTACCTAGAGAGGAGATACAAACCAATAATCAATAATCTGTTCCACGACAGACAGGGATGCGACACACCTCTACACCTAAACTCAATCTCAGCTACAACTCACAGGGGCATGACGCTAGAGGGTTGACTCCAGTTGACTAAGGGTTAATTTCAAATACGATCAATCACCCGTTTAATCCCATCAGAACAATCCTCAATCATATACCATCAGGTATCACTCGTCTTAAAACTACTCCTCGATCCATCTCACAATAACCACTAGTTAATTAAGTTCCACATTATTTATCAATTCTTAAAGAATGTCTAATAGTTCGATATTGCACAATATTCCACAATCAATCTCCTACTCCTCAATGTCCATCAATGTTTTACTATCCTCAGCATCATTTCATAACAATTAGATTCGCTTATCAATGTTAATCAGTTGTATATAATAAATAACTCCCAAAGTCTCGTATGATATTTTAACCCTCCACTAATTATATTTATTATTTCAATCACCAACGCAGATACTTCGTCACATCAAACCATAAAATCCATTGCATTCACATACCAACAATTTGCATGTAATAACCCCAAAATCTCTATTTAGCATTCAACCATTAGTTTGCATTTATTAAGAATGTAATAACTCTAAAATCTCCATGGGCTCAAAACCCTAAAGCCCAACATATACCATAAAACTCATGTATTCATAACCCTAAAATCTCAATAGCATATTTAACACAACTCTAAAACTAACTAAACTATATAACAATATAAAATAATACTAAACTAACCATAACAATACACAATATGCAACATATAGAGAGGGGGAGTGTTCACCTTGGCAGCGGCACGGTGGCATGCCGGAATGGTTGCCCGTAGGGAAACCGACAGCGAGGTGGAGGAGGTGTTTGTGATCGAGGCTGAGTGGTCGACGACAGCTCGCCGTAGTGAAGGTGATGGCTGGATGGTGGTTAAGGCATTGGAGTTGATGGTGATGACGATGAGGAGTCGATGCGGGTGGCCGTCTCTGGCCGGAGGACGAGGGGATGGTGAATGCGGCCGGACGGAAGCTGCTGTGGAGGTGAAACGCCGTGCTGGCCAGAGCAGTCAGTGCTCAGGGCCATCGATGGCATCCCTGGCCGGAGCGGGGGAAAATGTCGGCAGTAGACGGTGCGAATGGGGATGCACAGGGTCGGGATGCACTGCCGGAGTGGCGGGGTGCACTGCACAGTCAGAGTCGAGTGCAGCAGCGCTGTCAATGCACAGCCGGAGTCAAGTGGAGCAGGCCGGATGGAGGAGTTGCTGCGTGCTCGAACGGAGGAGTCGGGGTCACTGGCCGGAAGACGCCGCGCTGCACAGGCCGCTGCGGGAGGAAGGATCTGCGCAGTCGAGTGAGGGAGCAGCAGCTCCGCGAAGCCGAGGGATGGCCGGTCGACTGCACGAGGAGGCCGGAGTCGGCTGACTGAGAGCAGCGGGGGATCTCGGCGGAGCGGCCGTGGCATCACTGGAGGGAGGCGGCTTGATACGGGGCAGCAGCAAATGGCTCAGGTGGACGGGGCACAGCAGGCCAGCGGCGGAGGAGTAGTGCTCGGCTGCCTGAGGGTGTAGCCGGAGCTGTCGAACCGCCGGCCGGAGCAGGGTCAGGTGGAGTGGTGTAGTATAAGGAGGAAGGAGAAGAAGAAGAGATGAAGAAATTGGGGAGGTGGGGTTTCGGTTGGCATGGAGAAGGAGGGAGGAGAGAGAGAGAGAGAGGGGGTGAGGTTTCCCAAATGTTGGGATTAGGGCCGGTTGGGAAGTGTGAGGATGGGGGAAGATGTGACTTTATAGGGGAGTGTGGGTTTGCATGAGTGGTTGAGATCAATACATGAAAAATGGGTGGTTGTGATATAATATGGATAGGGGGTGGGTTTCTTCATGAGGGAATTGGGATTGGGACCCCATTTTGGGACCCTAATTATCATCATGACCAATGAGGTGTTGCCAACAATTTGTTAATTGCAAATTAGCCCCCGCAAATTCGGAAATTTGCATGGACACATGAAATGACGCAAAAATTGCGGAGAAAAAATATATTTAAAAATGTCATAGTGAGGGGGCGTTGCGCGTCAGGCGCGGGTCAAATTTGGAGGGCATTGGGATTAATTTAATATTAAAATAGAATTTACAGAGTTGGTAAATCCCGATTAAATTAACGATAACGCGTCCCGCGAATTTAATTTAATTGGGGCCCGCGGGGTCAAAATCTGGAAACGGCGCAAAGGCCAAAAATGGTGGGGGCTTGGAGTCAGTCTTGGACCCTTTAGTTGGTCCGGCTCAACGGGTTAAGTTGGTACCCCAAAATCGAGGGTAACGACACAGGTGTCCGACACGGAATTAAATACGAATTACGATTTTCGGAATGTTGCGCAATTAATTTAGAGCGCACGAAAGTTAATTTTAACAGTCAGAAAAGTCCAGTGCCTAATTTGGCGAGTTGAGTCGAGTGTACAAAATTTGTACGGAATTTATGGGCTGAAAATGGGCTCCGAATAATTAGACAAAGATAGGGCACGCCAAGGGGTTTTAATTAATTAGATTAAATTCCAGATAAATTCCCTCTACTCTAAACCTCAATATCTTCTATCAAAAAAATTTTCTGGTCCACTCTAACTATCTACAGAATAAATTGTGGGGGTTTACAAGTGCCTTAGGGCACTCCAGGCAGGACGCAATTTTTAAGGCGCGCCTTTTTCGAGCGCCTTGGAATAGCTAAGGCGCGCCTTGAAAATCTTGTGAAAAAAATAACATGTTTAGACTGTTTTTTAAACTGTTGTACTGCTTTTAGACTTTTTTTGAACTGCTGTACTTTTTTTTTACTGTTTTCTCTCTGACTTAATTCAAAGTGATTGCAACCTAGACATAGGGGAATTTGAAGCATACATGTTTATCAATGTAGAAATCTTATATATATATATATATATATTATTTTTGCTCCTCATGTCGCTCGGGCGCACGCCTTAAGTGCGTCTTGCGCCTCGGGCGATTTGGACCCTTTGCGCCTCGAGTGCGCCTTGCGCCTTTGACTACCTTGCCCTCTTTTTAAATATGAAAAAAAAAATCAATAAACTACCCAAAGTTTCAGTCATGACTTCAGCAATAATTCAAACACCAAAATGGATTTTTGGAGTTAGAGGAAATTCCATTACTATATCCAAAATGCGGTTCTGATTGGGTTTGTGTGGAACACCATTCTAAACTCCATACTGATTCTCACTTATTTGCAAAACTCAAATACCATCCCAAGCTCATAATTGTCCCCTAACTTAAACATAACTCCAACTTTCTTGACAGAGTTTCCACATATTTTCAAACCATATTTTGAAACTTCAAACTCCAAAATAAGCCTTCCGTGTTAACAAGCTTTGTTTCTAAAGTATGCCTTTGACATTTGTTATTGTTAGAGATTGTGGAGCTTTGATTACCTTTAGACAAAACTCAAATACACTAGTATGGGTAGTTCGGTAAATATACTGAAGTGGGTGATTATGCTAATATCTTGTTATAAATACAGCTTCAATATCTTGTAATTGTAAGTCTCTCCAAAAAATAAAATAACTTGTGTGTAACCGTGGGAGTAGAAGAACATCTCTGAACCACGTATATCTTGTGTCATTGTGATTCTTCTTCGTTGGTACCATGTTCATAACACTTATTTCTTTGGCTGAAATCACAATAAAGTAGTAGATATTTGTACTACTATTTTGATTTAGTTGATGGCCTATGCCTTCGAAACTTAAAGGTAGCAGCAATGTTCTAAACGGCGGTAGGCGGATGCGCGGCGGAAAGGGTCCGCCTACCGCCTAGGACACCTATGCGCCGCCTAGGCGTTTGATACATTTTTGGTATTTTTTTTACTATTTTATCACTGTTTTTGCATAATATGCATATTTTAAGGGTTTTTTATGCATAGCTAAGTTGTACCACAAAGATTTATAAAGTTTAAGTCATGTAAAAGTGACTCATAGGTCCATAATACTTGCAAAACTATTTTGCCAAAATATCTAGTCAGGTATTGCTCCGTCTAGACGTTCGCTTACACCGTCGCCTAACTCATTCTACTACAGAATTTGAATTAGAGTATACCGCGTGCCACGTACTCACCTTCGTCCATGCCGCCAAACCTTTGCTGGCCGTCTACTCCATCGTCAAGATACCAACGACAAAAGCGGTGCGGAGAGCGAACGCCTACCGCCTAGGCGGCGGTCGAGGCGGGCACCATTTAGAACACTGGGTAGAAGTATATTTACTCTTGGAGTTTGATGTCTTAACTTAAGCCTATTTGTAAGTCGTCAAGTCCCATAGAAGAGAGATCTACTAAGTCATTTGGTCGTGTAGAAAAGAGATCTACATGCTTCTTCTATGGGATCATCAACCCTTACATAAGAGACAATGGGCCGAACAACTCCCTTTCTTCCTTATGGAACTACCCACTTCCTTTCCATGGAGCGAAATGGTTATTGGAAATGTATACAATGAGGCATCTAAGTACTATTTATGCCACACCTATTTGATGGACTTCTTTACCAAACCAACACACTTGTCTGAGGATTCTCAAGGTTCGCAGTATTGGTATCTGAGCCTGTTTTGGTTCCTTCTTATGAGTATCAATATTGGAGGTTCGACAGTTTTACGATTTTGCATCGAAGTTTAGGAGTTTTTCATTTCTGGAAGTTATAAAAAGAAGAAAATAATAATAAAAACTAGAAAGTAGTGATATATTTAGGCATAATCTTGTGTTCCATTTGTTGTTTGTCGTTGGCTTCAAATGGAATAGTATCCAATATTATTGAATTGTTCATCCATATTATGTACTAATGTTTATTTACTTGATTTTAGATAAATAGATAGTGAAATTTGGAGATGGAGAGAAGAGAAGGAGAAAAGTAAGAGAACAAAGAAAAGAGAATATGAGATCAGGCATAATCTTGTATTCCATTTGAGTTAATCTTGTGTTCCATTTGAGTGAATGTTGCATCTCATGTTTATTTATATTGATATGCAATACACCTACAATTCCTATTATACCCTCAAAAGGTAAATAACAAAATAAAATAACTCTAACACCCTCCCTCAAGCTGGAGCATATAGATCAGACATGCCCAACTTGCTACATAAATCAGAAAATAGACCACTGGTAAGTTGTTTGGTGAGGATATCACCTAATTGATCCTCCGACCGAACATAATGATTGACAATCTGTTTCTTCAGCAACAAATCACGAATAAAATGATAATCCACCTTGATATGCTTTATGCACTCATGAAACACCTAATTACTTGCGATAAACATTGTCGACTGATTATCACAATACATCTCCATCGGAATATGAATCATAATTCTCATTTTATGAAGAAGAGACTACTCCCACATCATCTCAGAAACTGTACGAGCCATTGCATAATACTCGGCATATGTACTAGAATGAGCCACAACATTCTGCTTCTTACTATGTCATGTGACAAGATTGTCACCCACAAACGTACAATAGCCAGAAGTAGACCTCATATCACTGTGACTGTTTCCCCAATCAGCATCACTGAACCCCGTCACCGTAAGCAACTGGGAAGGTTTGTACAACAAACCCTTTCAAGGTGCACCCTTCAAGTATCGAAGAATGCGAGAGATAGCCGCCCAATGTGGTTGCCAAGGGGCATGCATAAGCTGACTAATTACTCCAACTGCATATGTGATGTCTGGTCGAATAACAGTAAGATATATAAGTTTGTCAACCAAACGTCTATAATATCCAACATCCTCAAATAACTCTCTCCTGTCAACATCAAGCTTGTCATGATAATCCATAGGAGTCTCAACTGGCTGACACTCCAACATCCCAGTCTCGGAGAGCAAGTCTAGAACATACTTGTGCTGTGACAAATACGCATCCTTCTTAGATCGAGCAACCTCGATTCCAAGAAAATATCGAAGAAGACTCAAATCCTTAGTATGAAATTGAAGACTAAGGTAGGCCTTCAAGTCCACAATCTCAGCATGATCACTCACTCTCAGATATAATGATATCATCAACATAAACAATCAACACGATAATACCTGCTGAGGAAGAATGGCAAAATACTGAATGATCTGATGTAGTGCGCCGAAAGTTATACTGAATGAGAACTGAACTGAACTTGTCAAACCAAGCACGAGATGATTGTTTCAGTCCATATAATGCTTTCTTCAATCGACATACGAGTTTTTCATTTCCTGCTACAACATATCCCGGTGGTTGATCCATATAAACCTCCTCATGTATGTCACCATGCAAGAAAGCATTCTTTATGTCCAGCTGATATATAGGCTATTGACGATTAACTGTCACAGAAATAAGAATCCGAACTAAATTCAGTCGAGCCACTGGAGAGGAAGTCTCCATATAATCTGCACCATATGTCTGAGTAAATCCTTTGGTAACCAACCGTACCTTGAGGCGCTCAACAGAACCATCGGGATGATACTTAACAGTATACACCTATCTACAATCCACTATCTGCTTTCCAACAGGAAGTGATGTAAGCTCCTAAGTCTGATTTTGACTTAAAACATACATCTCTTCATCCATTGCAATTTTTCAACCAGAAGATGACATAGCCTATTTGTAAGTTTTGGGAATGAAAATAGAAGACAATGAAAAATCAAATGCATGAAAAGATGAAGCACTATGTAATGAAACATAGTTAGAAATAATGAAACATATTTAGAAATGTGATGCTTATTCTTTGTGGTACAAATGCGTTTTCTTTTTCTGAGAGTAATGGAAAGATCATCTGGATTTGTGATGATGGGAGCAGAAACCTCAGTAACGGAAGCTGATTAGTTGAGGGCTGAATTCTGCAGAACCACTGGCCTATCCTTGGATCTCTGATAAACCTGTAAAGGAGAAATGGAGTCAGAAATTGATTCAGGAATGACCGGAAGTGGTATGGAAGATATCAAATCTGTTGTAAAATGAATACAACGGCCTTCTGAAGGAAAGAAAGGGGTAGACTCAAAGAATGTAACATCCGTATTGACATAATACTTATGTGACTGTGGACTGTAACAACGATAACATTTTTGAGTACGAGAATAACCAAGAAAGACACACTTCAGAGATCTGGAGCCAACTTATTTCGATTAGGTTCCAAGTTATGTACAAAAGTGACACCCAAACACTCGAGCAGGTAAGAAAAAAGGTTCAACATCTGTATGTAACATAGAAAATTGAACTTTGTTATTTAATGCAGATGATAGCATGCGATTAATTAGATAACATGCAGTAAGAACGGCATCTGTCCAATACTGTTTAGGGATACGCATATTGAAAATGAGAGTTCAAGCCACATCTAAAATGTGTCGAAGTTTGCGTTCGGCTATATCATTTTGTTGAGAGGTGTGAACACAACTGGTTTGATGAATCATATCACGATCAACACAGAAACTATTTACAGAAGATTGAGTATACTCCAAAGCATTATCAGAACGCAGAATTTTGATACGTTTATCAAACTCAACATAGACTTCTTTATAAAAGGCAGATAATACATTTGGAAACTCAGATCTTTCTTTCATTAAATAACACCAAGTCTTTCTGGAATAATCATCAATAAAAATAACAAAATACTGAAATCCTTTCGGACTTTTGACTCTAGACGGACCCAAATTTCAGGATGAACAAGATCAAAAGACTCCAACTGACGACTCACTGCGACGAGAAAATGAACTACGGTGATGCTTGCCTAACTGACAAGCCTCACATTCAAGACTAGAAACATGACTCAAACGAGAAACAACTTGACGCAACTTAACCAAAGACGGATGTCCCAAACGATATTGTCACTGCAACGGAGAAGTAGAAACAGAAGTGAAAGCCTTTCCAGGTAGATCCAAGTAGTACAGTCCATCTTTTTCATGTTCCGAACCAATCATCTTTTCGTCCTGAGGTCCTAAAAAATACATGAATTGAGAAACAATATCACAGAACATTGAAGAGATTTGGTTAACTGGCTCACAAAGTCACAGATAACAAATTAAATAAAAAATTAGGCATATATAATGAATCAAATAATGATAGTGATTGAGTAGGATGAATGACAGATTTTTCAAGCACATGACGAGTAGACCCATCAGCCAAGATAATATTATGTTTCATGGGACTACGATTATGAAATAGAGGTTATACCAGACATGTGAGAACTTGCTTCTGAGTCGATGATCTAAGAGGTGGATGGTGATTGGGTTGCCATAAAAGCAGGTTTACCTATATGTGCCATGGTTGTAGTAGGTTGGGAGGTGGTACTAGCAAGCGCGTTCAACTTCTGGAGGATCTGTTCAAATGGAGATGAGATATCGGACGTTGAAGTCTGGTTGAAACCAGAAGTATCATCTCTGGGAGCAGAAATGGTGATCTGAGACTGCATATTTTCATCATGTACTTGATGTGCATATTCTGGTTTGTCCCACTTGTCCCAACAATAGTGTTCGACATGACCGAGCATTCCACAATAGTTACACTTCCGTGGTTAACCACGGCTACCACCACCACCACCGCGGCCACCACTACGGCCACCACCACGACCATTGTCTCTACCACCACGGTCTCCTCCTCGACCAAAACTACGACCACCATCTCTACCGCCACGTCCACTACCACGTCCACCACCACGACCAGCAGCACTAGAAACTAGGACAAAAGAGTCAGTACTCGGCACCACAGAACTCTGTCCTAAAAAGGAACAATTGAGACGGAAGAAAGTATCTGCCACCGTGGGTAACTTCACTGAAGCAAGGATTTGAGCTTTATAAGGTTCGAGCGCAGGATCCAAGCCGACTAGGACAAGTGAAATATGAAACTCTTTCTTTTGTCTCTGAGCTTCCTTCAAATCAGTAGTAACATGATGATATTGTAGCAGTTCCACCAACAAAGCCTTCTTTGAAGCTAGATAATCATTCACAGGCTTTCCATTTTGCTTTGTATTAAACAATAACTCGTACAACTCATAGATACGGGCAACGTTCCGCTTCTGCGAATATAATTCTTCCAGAGATGCCCAAATATGTTTGCTTGATTCACACCACTGAACATTAGCAGCGATGTGCGGTTCCATACTATGCCACAACTATGACATAACGTATGCAGTATGCATATGCACTCATTCAATTTTCATACTTAGTAGACGTTTCAGGCAGGGGTTCTTTCGTCAAAAACTTCAACTTCTTCTTCGCCCTCGGCATCACTTTGATAGACTTGGACCAGGCAAGGTAGTTCGGACAATTGAGTATGACCGTTGTAATCGACTTTCCCAATTCATCATTATGAATAACAGTAAAAGGAGAACCACCTCCGCTACCACCATCACTAGCACTATTAACCTCGCCAGAAGATTCGGTCCCTACCATATTTGCAAATGCAACAGAAAAACGAGATATCTGAAACCCTAAATCTCAAACGAACCACAACCGACGACGAACAACCAACGGAGATATGTAGAAATCCTAGATTTCATAAACGAACAACGAACGACGAATCATGAAAAGTAGACGAAAAACAACCGAAAAAGATGCTCATGTCGATTTATATTGATAGGATGTAAGGTACTTTCAAAAGATGCTCTGATACCAAGTGAAGTTTGGAGATGGAGAGGAGAGTAGAAAAGTAAGAGGAGAGAATATGAGAAAGGATATTGTAAGGACATAAAACCCTAGGTTGCATCTTATGTCTATTTATATTGATATGCAATTCACCCACAATTACTATTATACCCTCATAAGATAAATAACAAAATAAAATAACTCTAACATAGATAAAGTATACCTACATAGACAATTTTGAATAGAATAATATTAAGATTTCTGAATGATGTGAATTTGTTGATATATAACTTCGACAAGTGGTAATGCTTATACTATCTCAATTCGGAACCTTATCGTCATAATGTAGCATGTTGATTGTCACCATGACCGAATCAGTGAGCCGAAAGTGTTGTTTCATGTACTTATCTCTTTTTCTTACAACTTTTTCTTTGTTGAATTGAATGAAAAAAGAGAGTCCTAACATGGGTATCTTCTTGACTTGACGGTCGTTGATATCAGATTGGGACAAGCCAAAACCTATATCATATGTATAGGCATCCACATGTGATATGAACCTTGGCTCTTTGGTGGGATTAACATAATCAAATTCCTTATATGTACCACAATACCAATTGGGCCCTAATATTTTTAGGTACTTGTAGATTTTTGTCATTTTGAATCATAATGTTTCGTCTTCAGTCTTGAATTATACTTTGACAGTAATATAGATAAAATTATTATCACCATCCAAGCCCTCTTTTGTTAGAACGTGGTTGGTAATGGAGCATAAGCAAGCTCCATAAATGACTTAAACAAATTTTTATGGTTGGACGTTGATTTGATGTCAACCCTCTATGTGAGATTGTTGTTCCTTCACTCTTTAGTGTAATGTGTCATAAACATGAATGCAATTCCTTATAGTAAATTGTATCATCTTATCTCTTTGTCTAGGCTTTTCATAATCTAGGAGAACTTGAAGATTGCTCTTTGGTTGCATGAGCTTAAACTGCAATCTAAAAGGTAAGTTTACCTACTTGCAAACTGGCCACCTAGTTTTATGGCATGACCCTCTCATTCTTTAGCTACCGGTTGCTACCTTGACTAGGAATTTGACGCCAACATAAAAGATTGACGTCATATCGACATTCGTTCATAAAAGTTTGTCAAATCTCGTGTAGATTTTTTTTTATGCTCCATAACGACCCTAGTATGATGGAAGAAGGCTTGGATGATGATGATGTTGGTGCCAAATTATTATCCAATGTAGCTAAGAGCATGAGAGGGACATTTGGAAACAAGTCAGTAAGGTGACGTAGAAAGAATACAATTGATGACAAACTTATCATTTTTCTTTTTGAAACTAAGGTGCTCATCTCCCAATACATTGTGCAGTATCAGTTGGAGGTTTCCATATGGAAACAAGTCAGTAAGTTCGTTTATATATATATATATACATATATATATATATATATATATATATATATATGGCCAGTTTGGTTTCCGTTTGAAATAGAAAGGTTACGATTTTTGTAGACGTCTTGGTGAAAATGCCAAAAGGAGACTCGTTTGGTTCCCAACATTTGCCGTTTTCACCAAACACAAATGCAACAAACGGTAAAATTCAAACGTTGGACGAAGGACCAATGGGATGCTAAAAGGAAACGTTGCCGTCCATTCCATTTATGCCCTTGGCATTTTGGTAGGATCTCTTGTTTGTTGTCTTTTTCTTCCTCTTCAGTGGAAGAGTGGGGGAGGAAACTTGGCTTGCTAGGAATATTTGATGCTGGAGGCCTAAGGATTTTGAGCTGAGCAATTGATGGTGTTGAGCTTTGAAGGCTCTAGCTTGTTGAGGTCATCTTGGAGGATTTTAAGCATAAATAAAGATTGATTGGAACACCATTTTCACTCTTATTATCCATATGACATCCCCCATTTCCCATATGTATGCCTGTTAGTAGTATATTATCAGCAATGGAACTCCAATAGATTTTTGTTTTGAGAATTTTTAATGCTTGTGTTTATATAAGTGTACTTTAAGCACTTAAGCCAGTTCAACCCAAGTATTATCAGCAATGGAACAGGATATCAGCTGGAGATTTACTTGATATTGGAAATGAAACTTGGGGTATAAATCCTAGCGAGTCTGTAAAATTGTAATTTCATTCAAGAGTAGTTTAACTAATATGCATTATCATCATGTATATGCAAGCCAAGCCACTATTATTGATCGAATAAAGTCGTGTCAAATAGTAGAATGTCGGCTTCTTAGAACATAATGTCATAATCATATAAAAATTCTCTTCCACAGCATATGTACTTTTCAGTAATTTATATTTCTAAGTCGTCGTTTGTGCTTGCAAATTAAAATTACGAACCAAACACAATACAGTTAGTGCTTTGATGTTTGATTTTTTTTTTCTTCTTGCAACTTCCCGTTTGCCATTTGCAGTTTACCGTTTCAAATGGGAACCAAACTAACCTTTACCGTAGAAGCATCTATAATCGACATCAATTTCAGACTTCATTACGAGTGATGTACCTATAGACCAAGATCTGCAGTATCATAGTCGGTTTCGAACCCTTTTAATGAGTATTAGTATTTGTGATGAGTATTAGTATTGGTGGTTTCGGCAGTTCCGTTAGTTCAAGATTGGAGTTTCGGAGTTTGTGGTTCCTGAAAGCCAAAAAAATAATAATAAACTATTTTTAAAAACTAGAAAAATATTTGATACATTTAGGCATCAACTTATATGTTATTTGTTGTTCCCATTGGTTTTGAATGAAATAATGTTCACTATTGTTGAATTATTCATGAACGATAGATATTGTTGTTCATTTTACTTGCTTTTAAACAAAGTACTCCCATTCATTTTACTTGCTTTTACAAATGTTAATGGTTACATTATGTTGATAAAGAATTTTATCGACACACTATGTCATGTTGATGTTTGGCATGATTGAATCTGGGTCGACATTTTTTTCTTTTTGTCATACTTCTATTATTTTCCTTTTAATTTTCTCCTTGCTGAATTGATCGGGAAAGAGAGCCAGATGTTCGGTATTGACCGATATTTGTTGGGGTGAGTATTGAATCAGGCATGCCAAAAATGATACAATACAGCAGATTCATATCTGTATTGGCGATGCATACCTGTATCGCCTGATACCGCTAACCTTCTATAGTCATGAATCGTCAATCATCTGACAACTTATGAAGTTCTTAAGTAGGCAATATTCCTCATATCTAGTAAGCTACTCGTCCTCTCCATTGAACTATGGTCACTTTGGATAAAGTAGTAAAGATGCCAATTGGTTTTCCTTTTTCTTATGAGATTATCAACTTTTTTCCTTTATTCCCAAATGAACTATTTCTTGTGTTTGATGCTTTGGCAATCCAAACTTATAAAAGGGACTGGAGATCTTATAAATTTTCATGTGATATAGATGCTTATGAGATTATCTCATGCTACAAAAGAAAGAAACAAGCCTAATCTTTAAATTTTCATGTGATATAGATGCTTACTAGTTACAATGCATTTTGTTTTGGTGGTGCAGCATTAAGGATTTTAATCAGCTTTTGAGGAAGTAAGAAATGGCTAACATTGACGCAATGCCAGCAAAACTGATGCATGCCAGTTTCCAGCCTGCTAAGCCGCACATCCTGTTGGCTGCTTCTGGTAGTGTTGCTGCTATCAAGTTTGAAAGCCTCTGTAGGAGTTTCTGTGTGTGGGCTGAAGTGAAAGCAGTAGCCACCAAGTCTTCATTACATTTTCTAGATAAATAGTCACTTCCAAGGGATGTAACCCTTTACACAGATGACGAGGAATGGTCCAGCTGGAAGAAGATTGGAGATGGCGTACTGCATATATAGCTAAGGAAGTGGGCGGATCTCATGATTATTGCTCCATTATCAGCAAATACACTCGCCAAGGTATATATTACTATTTTAATCTCTTATAAGTTGTTTCTAGTCTTGAACCTGCTAGCTGCATAAAGTAAAACTGTATCTGGCTAGATCTCATTTGACTATCTAGATCTACTTGATCACCTAAGGATATCATTAGAGTGTGCATGTTTATACTTCTTTAATGATTTCTTTGTGCATCATTTTCATCATTATTGACATGCACCATGTCCATCAGCATGGGGTTGCCTTTGTAGCTTCACATTCTAGTGGAGAAAGCTACACATGTTGTAAGTGTTAACAGCACTGACAGTACAGATGTATCAAGCACACACATGAACGTGAAGACCATATATGTGTTTTTTTTTCCCAGAAATGGTTGGCATTCACTGGACACAGAAGAGATCTGTTCTTGCTAAAGAAAATTTCTATTCTTCTCTTACTTCTTTGCTCACAAGAGAGAAGGATAAATAAATGAGAGATACCAGACCCAAGGATCCAACCTCAATGAAAGGAATTTGCCAAAAATGGGGGGAAAAAGTGTATCCCTTAATCCCTGTCATTGCGTACTGATTTACAGTTCTCAAATGACCTAAACAATAAAAAACAGAAAAAGTTCTAAAGTTGCCCCTATCAAATTAAATTTTTTAAAGTAGCATTTCGACTAGAGCTCTAATTCTGCCCTGGTAATTGGACAGATTTGACAACCTCGTATCAGTATTGTGGCCAACCTATTGCTGGGTGTCTCATAGAATTGCAGCCCACTGGTAGCATCACCGATTGTAACTCTATTATTTGGCTATGCCTGATCAGGAAAGTGGATTGGCCTAGACCAAAAGTGAATACCTCATCAATCTCCTTCGTGATTTTTGCAAAGTTTCCTCTACTAACTCGAGGAATGACTTCCTGTCCACCTTGTAGTTTTGATTACCCTCTAGCAATCATTCAAATGCAAGGAATCTGCCGTCCATCTTTCATGGATGGTGTTGGCAGAACATATAATTTCCAAGCCCCTTTTTTAACATGTGACAAGTATTCGTAATTCGTGTCAACTGTACTATAATCCATCAGCACCACATTGTTGTCTTTATCTCGTAGGTTGAAAGATGGTTCGTCTGACTGGAGGGAGCTTGTCCACTGGAGGTTAGTGATGATGATGTCACCGACAGTGATTGTGTCAAGAACCTTGTCTACCAAGTTTATGGTGGATACTGCATGAAGCTTGACAAATGTGCCACAGATTGGAATACTCTTGCATAGGAGTCGATAAGAATCCATGAAACGTGTTTAAAAGACTCCAGTTGTCAGGATATTCCAGGACCTCATTGTCAGACAGACTTCTCGTCATTTTGATCGTTGCCTTCATCTCCATGTTTATCCACATTCTTGATACTTGTAGAGCAAGTATTAGAACAGTGTCCCACATGCCTGCATTTCTAAAAGAAAAACTCTCCGCCATCTGAGTGTTGAAATTAGTTGCTCATGTTCTGGGGACACCTAATTAGCCGGTTGGTGGATACTGGTACCTTTTCGTACCAATACTATCTGCAACGAATTTTATATCAAGTGATTTCATTAGATCCTGGACATCACTATTTTCTCTTTTTCTTCAATTACAGGGTCCTGGACTTACTATTATTTTCCTTCTATTGAATAATGAGGTTAGGTGACTGTTAATAGCAACCCCATAGCCAATGGGAGATTTCGCAATCACATAGCCACCTAGAGATTTTGATTTATTGATCACCTGCCTTTTGGGATCATCTACTGATTTACTTTGCTGATCAGTCACTTTGTATTATGCTTTTTTGGAGAAAATGCAAGCTAACTTCTTGAATCTGCCACGATATTTGCTGCTGATGTCAGATTCTTTAATAATTTTATTACCATCTATTGAGATTATGACTGTTTTAGATGATTGAAAAGCATGGTTCTCCTTTTCGACTAGACCCTCTTTTTTAGTGTGTAGGCTGGTTGCAGGTAAAATTCCAGTAGTGGATCTTATCTTGATCTTGCAAAGCAATTCTGATACCTGCTGCTATGCACTCCAATGAAAGAAAATGCCACTATATTAAACTCCTCTGCGCACTAATTGGTTGTCCTTTAATCTTATTGGCACTTTTAGTACTGCTGCACTAGTAATGCCTGCTCATGGTCTGGATAAAGGAAATGCTAACATAGCAACTTCTTCATCTTCAGCCACAATTGATTAACCTCTTACATGTACGTTCTTGAGTGAGTTGATTCAATTGAACTTGCTCCCATCTTGTAGAAGCTCTTCCCTAGAATCGGTAGAGTACCCCGAATTTAACTTCTTGTTTTATGGGATCTCCATATATTGGAAGAAAATCTCTTATGTTACAATTAAAGGATTTCTTGCTATGGAGTTCCCTATTGACGGCCCATCTTCCTTTGATGCTCTCCTGTCATGATCATGCTAGTCACAACCAACATTACCATGCCAGTCATGGCTGCCACACGACGAATCCATGATCATGCCCATTCATGATTACCATAGCAATTATCATCCTGGAAATGATAATACCTCAATTGTCATTGCTGATTTTGCTGGCTATCAGTACGGATCTTGATGGTACTGGGTGGCTTGTCTTGTTGGTCTGCATGGAACAGATCTTTTTAAGGTGGATCGCATGCTGAATGGAGGTTTGATCATGATCCCTTTTATTCTGGTTACATCGATTCCAGCATCATGACAAACCACTCTAGTCTAGGCTAGTAACCCTCACATCTTGCTGCATATGTTAGAACTTGTGCTGGTAGACGCCACTATTTGTAGCCATCGGATCACTGCAATATGTGGAAGTGTGAGGCTGGGCCAGAAGCGTATAATCTTCACGATAAGTTTGAAAGAGGACCATTACTTCCAAAGGAGTCTTTGGGATCCATTAAATAGGCAGTATTCATGAAATTTTATGAGAGATCAATTTCCACAAGTACAATGGTTTTCTTTTATAGCCTGCAGCACAATCAAGACTTGGGATAATTTTGGAGGATTTGTCCAAATAAGAGAATTTGCAAATGGGAACAGATCCCAATCATCACTAGTTCATGTCTTAGATATCCCTGCTAAATCTCATGATTACCGGGAAGGCAGCCTACCCAAACCTGATAAACTTCTAACGTTGGAAACACAAATTCTTAAGATGTCATTGTGAGACTGCCAATCTTTTGATCCAATTGGTGGGATGTTTGGCAATCTGATGATTAGTTTTGGTAAGTCCTTGTAACATGCCTTGCGGACTAGCACCTTTTTGTTAGAAGATAGATTTGACGGAACAAGAGCAGCATGCCTGCTGATGTAGCCACCTCAGTGCGTTGTCTCCCTCAGGCTTGAGGGGTTACAGTTTTACAAGAAGACTAGTATTTACATGTAATGGGATATCATTCAAAGTACAGTGAAGGCTTTCTAGGTTAACAGTAGCTACATCTAAATCACAGTCAACATATAGTGTACGAGTCCAAACAACCTGTTGGTACGATAATCTTTACAAAAACATTCACACCTGATTCAGGTCTACATGCCCTCTGCTATAGGTCAGTTCTAGTCAATAGTGAAGAGAAACACAATGTAGCGCTTATTGTTTCTAATTCTTGGAAATATTTTATGGAGTGGAGACATGCTACATGGCAACATGTCTTCTAGTAGCTTATGTACTGACAAATAAAGACCCGCCACAGGCACGCACACCTGATCACAGACTTGAATTGATTCACACGGTTAAAACCGCTTCTGCACGGCCTCATCTTGGTTAGTGTGTTGAGCATATTTATGAACTTTGCTGCTAGTGGGTCCACTTACTTCGAGGTCATTTTGTTTAACCTTGCTTCAACTTAATTGTGCTCCTTTTTAGAGGATTGAACGCCGTGTTACTCTACCAATAAGGAACTCTACTACACAAGATTTACTTGAAGCAGCGAAGAAACAACTGAAATGACTGCTGCATCAAGCATTAACGTACACACAATTATAACACTAACTGGTTTATTTTTCACCTTGAGGGCATCACATGGTGCGTAGGTAAGGCTTGTTGGTTGCACCTGGAGGCTTAAGGATTAGTCCCATATACAACCTCTCCATGAATACGGGGGTGAGGCTGCACAGACTTCTTGGCCTCCCTAGACCCTATATTAATGGGAGCCTCGTGGCACTGGGATGACACTTTATCTTAATTTAGATAACAAAATATCGAAGATTCTTCCAATTTGGAAGGCCTAAATCTAACCATGAACGCAAATGTGGGCCCAAATTTCATCACTTACTACGAAGGTATATAGATCCGACTTAGGTCCAACTCGAATCCGATTGGTTTATCCAAGTGAGAATTTTATTGGTTTTGTAATCTTCCTCCCTAAGCAGTAACCATTAATAGGGCCTTGAACCTTTTGCTCTGTCATGACCTTACATAGTTTAAGCTGAATCCTTACACCTTGGGATTATTTTGATTTCTGGCACAGTTCTATTATTTCCACCACCATATGTGATTTGCCTACCAAGGCCTATCTAGTATCTATACATGGAGTTCCAATATGGCAATGATTATCTTGGCAATAAATTTGCGGCTTATGCTGAACTCTCGCATGCAATTATTTCACTTGGCATCCTACTCCAGGTGCTTATCTTCTGTTTTCACCACCTCTATGACATTTATGATGTCCCATCCACTACATATTTCAATAGTAGCGAGCATCACCAGAGGCATCATCACAACTGACTACAGTTGAGATCATTCAATTTCAGCCCCACCAACATATGAGCATATCTTCAGCATGCTACCATAGGTTACTGCTGTCAAGATCACAATGTGTCAACTTCTTCATGCTGGCCCTTTTGCCAGCAAAACGATAGCTACCTTGTGTTCTTCCTATTATGCCAAGCTGCACATGAAGCATCCCTTTTTTCCATTTTGCTCTAATTGGAAAAGGTTGTGCTGATCGACTAGCTAACCTTAGCTCTTCATCTTGTGTGCTTTGCTGCCTAAGCTTTCACTCTGGGGGATCATATGGTTTGTAATATGCACTAGTGACATTCCCGATATAGATGTAGCGAGTACATTGGAGAACTCCAAGTATACATAGTTCGGCACAAAATTGTCCAAGATCTACTTGGGCATGTAGAAGAGGTTAACATTATATATAAAATAATACACCTTGAAAAATCCGTTGTCATCCTCTTTCATCCCAAATATTAGAAGAGAGATTCTATTAGGTTACACAAAGACTAGATATCCTGTCTACATCTTACAAGTTCCCAGCCAAATAGATAGCGAACCATTCTCAATTGGTTCTTGATCGTTATGCTGAGTGACTAATTTAACAGCATTGGACATTTGAAGGAATGACTGCATTTTGAATGACATTGGCCCATATTTATTAGTCAAAATCCTTGGGGAACAGAAGCTTGTTAGCGAGAGAGGTATTCGCTGTAGATGGTAGTAGGTAATCTGGCTAATGAAGATTCAATTTAATCCACCATTTCTTCCTGAACAAGTTAATGGTTGCAGTTAGGTTTTTGAGTACTGCTCCTTGACTCTCTTTAACTTCTGTGGATGCTAGCTTTTATCTGTACTCGTCTTTGTTTCATATTGTATATTGTAACTAACAGCTTGTTTTTTATCCCTATTAATTAGGAGTTTGTATGTTAGCCCTTATACTGGTTTTAGTCTATTGACTTTACTTATGAATATTGGACAGAGGTAGGCTGGAGATGAGTTTGAGAAATCTTTTCCGACCAGGACCAGGAGAAAGTGTATGATTCGGAAGAATTAGTTCCCTAATTCCAAACAGAGTGTACTCTTAATGTTATTATTTCCATAAGTAGAATTTTTTACTCTGTTTGAGAGAGATGGTGTTCATGTGGTGGAAGCCAACGAAGATGAATTGGCAATCACCTCGGCCAAGTGGGGAAGGACGCTTACTCTCTATGTGATGGGAGATCGGCCTTCATATTCCGGTGATATTGCCATAGGGTCGGAAGCTTCAGATTTCGATTATATATGTGGGTGTTCCTCCCATCTGCTCATGAGGAGTTGCACTGCCCCGACCCTTAACCACTAGGCCACACTTCACGGACTGGTCATGAGGTTAAACAATAGGTTTCATGCTTATTTCGGGATATCTCCTTAAGTATTTTGCAACTTTATAATATGTACGTGCTTTGTGATGTAGGGAGACTGATGAAGAAAATAATGTGGACTGGACTCTCGGAAGAGAACTTAATAATCTGACAATCAATGCATATATCATTGAACTCGAGTGACTCTTGTGGTTACCGGAGAAATGTTTAAGACTCTGGCTGGGTGGCGGAAGATCGGTGGATCGAGGCCATGTGGTCGCATAAAATTATAACAAATGTGTGCATAAAATTATAATTTTTAATATAATTTATCATGATCTTAATTTCGTGTTTGATCCATTAAACGCTAGCAATAGTCCAACCGAATAGATTTTTCGTTTTCGGTTTTGGATAAAATTTTAACAGATGTGTGCATAAAATGGTCGCATAAGATTATTCGGTTCAGTTCGGTTACGGTTTTGGATTTTAAAATTTTTGGTTTATTAGGTTTTGACTATTTCGATTCAGTTGAAATCGAATAAACCAAATGCTCATCCCTATCTGTAATTGCACTAATAAGTCGAACTTGAGGCTATCAGCTGAGCTGAGGAAAAAGAAATTCACGCTGGCAGTGAAAACTTTCATCATGGAAAGTCGGTGCTATCTTTTCTTCCTGGTCTAAAGCAAAGATTTGGGCCATTGCTGGTAATCATATCTGTATGTATATCCTCTTATACTTCTCTTCAAACCATATTCTTTTTCAATTCTTTACCGATCGAGAAAGCTAACAAATTGTACGTAGAATGATTCACAGCAACATCAGAAAGGCACAAAGTTCATAATTTTGAGGAGGCTCATATGCTCCTAATCAATTAATGTGGACAAGAAAAGCTACAAAGTGATGTGAACTGAACATGGTGGCAATGACTCCTGATACATGTAAGAGTTTAGTGTTCCCATGTACCAATACTTGCTTTATCATTCACAGTACTTCAGGTTTCGAGGTTTAAACAATATCATTTTCAAGTTCAGACCTACCTGAAAACTTGAGGTTCTCATAAGTAGAAGCAAGACCGGCCCAGAGGATTGGATTGTCATAGCGGAACCGTATCCTTATCGTGGGACCTATGACCTCGACTTCTTGCAAATCACGGACCTGAAAGATTGTTCTAAGTAGAGGAGGGTTGTATAGTCCAAAGTCTTGGACTTATTCCTGGATCGACCTTGAGTAGGAGATAGTCTTTGATCTCACTCTGCTTTATCAATTCATTAATTGTGGGTGTAATATCATTATTTCAGCCAAATCTCGGAAACTTATAATGCATGTAATTTCTTGAGTGATTCCCTTTTAGGAAAATTTCTATACCGGTGAGTATTTTGTATGCTTGTGGCTATCAGCAGTACCACTGAATGTTAAGTTTGTTTCTTTGTTTGTTTGTTTGTATGTAATTTTTGTCACAATTTTTGAAGTTCCTCATTCTTTCTTGCGGAGGGTGAGACACAATCACATGAGCAGAAAGAAGTATCAAAATCTACTACTGTTCTCTCTCATTGAATATGTCGAATCTATGTAGACACATTTACCCATGCATGTGGATCTGCATGTGCCATGCACGTGCTCGAAGATCTAAACCGTCTTCCCATGCATGGGACAGGTTAAAAAAAAAAATTATATATAAAAAAAATTCCATCCATGAAAAGATCTAGTGTGAGGAATGGACTTTGGAGTACGAATTTGAGGAAGCTATGTCATGAACAATTTTTCTTTGTTTGGAATCATGATCGATCCCGATCCCGAGGGTTGGATTAACCAAGCTGAAACTAGTTTTGGTTGTCTATTGATCTTTGTTGTGAGCCAGTTCTTGGGGTTATTCGTGATCTCGATCTTTGGTGAAATCACGTTGAGCCTGGAGGTTGTCCTAGTAGAGAAAGATTGTCCTAGTCCGAAGTTTTGTCCGACTTACTCTAAGACTAGTCCTGTTTGAAATGCTTGTAGCTCATCGAAAGCGTAAAAATATTATCTTTAACATATTGTAATGCAGTGTACTCGCAATAAAAGTGTGAACGTATCACTTTCCATAATATATTTGGATACATAGTTTTTTTTTTTTTTTTTCACAAATGAGAAGTTTCAAACCATTTTGTTTGGATGACAACATGAAAGTGTAGGTGATAATTAAAAAAGTAGAGAGCATAGTCACTTACAATGAAATTGAAATCAATTTCTTCCTGCAATTGAGAAATAAAAAAATTGTACTTTTAGTTGCAATGAAATGTCATATAGCATCCACTTGCAATAGGGTTGCAATGTCAACCCAAACACAAAAACTTATCTCCACATGAGAATAGTTGCAATGAAAGTGTCACTTTCAATGCACTTTCACCAGCCCAAACAGTCTCTAAAAGTTTGTGAACTCGATTGTTAAAGCCCAAATCAAACACAATGTCGGATTCTAGATTTTAAGACACAAGGCAAATTCTAACAGTGGTATGCCTTAACGTTTAATGTTCATATAATTTTTTTTACATCGACGATGATACAATAGTATTATCAACAAAAATTTCAAAAATAAAACAATATCAAAAAAATTGTCATAACTAAATACTAACAAAATTGAAGATGTTTCAAACCAAATATTCTAGACAAATAAATACAAACAAAGCTAACAATGTTTGGGATAGTTCATAATAAAAAGGAAAAGAAAAGAAATTCTTAGGCCATCAAACGTTTCCTCTACCCATAGGCCTGTAACGAAGGACGTTGAAGAGATTGAGAGCGCAAGACGGTTAGAGCAACGAAAAGAAAAGGAAAAAAAAATTGACAGCGACTGCACCAAAAAAAATTAGACTGACTAACTAACTTATCTCTTGGTATTCTAGTATATAACGTTTAGGTATCCTACCACAAAAAAAACTTTTTACGCAGACTAAAATAATTATAATGAATCTAGTAGACTTTTGTTCAGAATTGAATTTACATACATTAGATAATAAAATAAAATAAAAAATTGTTCTCTAAAATTTTGGGTCCGAAAAAATCTGACCTCATATCTGCCTCACATCAAGTCCGGATCTGGTAAATAAAAATTAGGACTCGGGACTTTGGAGTATGATCTTTGTTCATGAATGAGCTTTAGTTCGAGCTAACCAGATTAAAGTATAGCCTAACGTGAACTCGACTGTTAAAAATTAAGCTCAAACCAATTTCGAGTTGTCCTAATTACTAATGAGGCAAACTTGAATGTGCCAAACTCGACCTGAATCGACTCCACTCGGACTCATAGCACCCCTTCTACATACTCATCTGTACGCAACTTCTCAAAATCAACTACTTCCAATAAACCAGCTATTGAACCAAACCAACAAATATAAGAAAGGGCTATGCTTGACTACAAATATCTACAATCCTCTTATAACCGGTCACGTGACGACCACGTAACGGTCGTCCATTAAAAAAGGAAAGAGAGATGAAATTCGATGATTGTCCGGCAACAGAAATGTCACATAACAACTATTGGTTGGAAGAGGATGGGATCGGTGTTGTTCACGTAGCAGAGGAGGAAGAGAAGAAGGTTGTAAGCATTTGATAATAAAATTAATATTGCTGTATAAGAAATTGTTTCTTTAATTACGGTGATATTGTTGATTAATTCCTATCAACATCAGTACACCCAAAGATTCTCCTCTGGTCCTCCCATGAGAGGAGGACCTCAGAGAAATGTCCAAGGGCCTTTGAAGGGTGTGAGGAATCCACAGATCTCTTCCATTATTATATTACTAAATTCATTGTTGGCTTTGGACTTTATTTTCATGATGGATTGGATGAGTTTGGATGGTAATAAGTTTATAGAATTATTTGATATTATCATCTTCTTAGATTAGTTATATTAATATTATTTTTTTAAATTAAAAGTTAAAAATATTTTTCTGTTAGATTAAAAGTTAAAAATACCTTCTTGAAAGTATCATTAAAAATCTAAAAATATCGTTAATGAATTTCGAAAGTGTCGTTAAAAAAATTTTAACGACACTTTGAGGAGGATATTTTCAACTTTTAATCTAACATGAGATAATATTAATATACATAATCTAAAAGGGAAATAATATCAAATAGTCCTAAGTTATAATACAAACAAAACAAATTATTAGCAAATAAGATTCTTCTGTGTACAAGATAAATGTAAAAGTGTTAATTAACTAACTCTAATTTTTATGGGAACTATAATTATCAAAAAAAATTGTACGTGTCCACAGATTTTTAAAATAAATTATCAAAATTATTCTTAATTTATAAAAGAAAAAAATTATAAATTTTATTTTTAAAACTATAAATTAAAAATAGTTTTAATAATCCATCTTGAAAATTCAAATAAATCTGTAAAAAAAAAAATTGACAATTCTAATTCTCATTTTTTTATTTAACTAGTATGTTAATCGATCTTTTATCTTGGTATACGGTTCCTTTAATTATAGCTAGCCACTATATAGATATTATGTTTCGTTCTTCTTTAATATTTGCCTATTCCGATTTTGTGTCTTCAAAGTTATTACAACTTAGCAAATGCTTGATGAAATAAGGTAACTTTGAATGGTTTTCTTTCCCATATAAAAGGTAGAAAGAAAATAAAGGAGATGATTAAAAAGGACACGATGGTCAAAGAAGTTACTTTTTACAACGGTTCTTTTGATTTTTCTTTTTTCTTCGAGAAACGATCCATCATCACCGATTTTGAGAAGAATACAATGGGTACGATAGCACTAGCTCTTCCAAATTTATAGGCCTCCAAAAAATATTATATATTCTAGTAATATACACGTACATTATATGTACATAAAAAAAATATTATAAAAAAATAAACATATTTTTATTATAAAATAAAAAATATTTTTAGGAATTGAACTCAAGCAATTACTCCCAAAGTCGGCCCTAGCCTAGGACGGACAGGACGACCGTCCAGGACCCCATGGGCCAGGAGGGCCAAAAAAAAAAAATTTGTTTAAATATATAGATATTTTTTACCAAAAATAGAACTAGTATTTACCATGGTCCCTTCTTATCACAAAGAAATTGTACTGTAGTGGTTATTACATAAAACTTGCATATAAGAGGTTCATCATTCAAATCTTGGTGGAGGCATATATATTTTTTTTACTTTTGTTTTATTTTTTTTTACATTATGTATGAGGCCTAATTTTGAAAGTTCTTTCCGGACCCCCATGAGTTCAGGGCCGGCCCTGATTACTCCCACCTTAACAATTTTAGTTAAAGAGTTATTTAAATATAAATATATCATATTAGGTACTTAAATGCTTCGTTAAGTTTTTTTAAAAATAATTAGTAGAATATTTAGGTAGTTATTTAGTTATTTTTTTATTAATTTTTTTTAATTTAGTTAAATGATGTTATACATACGGCTCATTTTTTTAGCCTTTTCTAAGCCGCATTAGAATAGTAGAGATATGTTATTTATTTTATATTTATTTCTATATAACTACATATAGAAAATAATAATAAAATTAAACTTTTGGCTCATATTTAGTTAAGTTTTTATTACAATCAGTATTCTGCAACTCCAACTATTCTAGGAAACTTAAAATATAAGAGTTGTTAAAAAAAACACTTGATAGATACATAATTAAAGAGCCAAGCTTCAGTTGAAGATGTTGTTACTGAACAGCAAAGTATTGGAAACTGAATGATAATGACCATGTAGTTGAAGAAGATGTTGATGAACTTGATCTCCCTGGAGATATATAAAATTTTGGCAATGAAAATGTTGATGATGTAGGCCATGAGTGTAACAATCCATTTCGCTCAGTTCTGCAAGATGACTCAAACGGTATATCGGCACTTGGACTTGGAGTTTTCAGCGGTTCACTCGGAGTCTCGCTTGGCCGAGGCAAGCCCTTGTTCAGGTGGGTGGCTACGATGAACCTATCTTTGCTTGGCCTGCACACCTAAGAAATTGGATATACATGCTAGATCGCTATGCGATAACCCCTTGCATGCTAATAAAGAATACAACGCACCTAGCTAAGAGAATAATCCCATCTTGTATTGCTTGCTTAGAACATGGAAATAAAACTTGTATATATGTTGGTTCCTCACACTATTCCTTAGACCCGTGTTAGCGTAATCGCTTATGTTTACAAATATGGCTATGCCGCATATTTCCTTAAGTTATATATTCATATTATTCCAATGCTTGTCTGCTTTACATAATCGCTATGCTCATCTCGTAAGATTCATGCCACGACCCTGTAACACTATCCCTATCTTGCATTCATCTAGTTAGCCAGAAGACTATCAAATAGCCGTTCTGTGCAAGTATGAACTTGAAAGTATTCGGGACCGTTAGGTCGCCAAGGCATTTTCTGAACTAAGGGATTGCATCATGTCAAGTAAAGCAAGAATCACAGCTCGTATAGCAATACTCGTACAAAATCAAGAATTAATATATCGTGTCGTAAATCTTGTGAATCTGGAAGACCCAAGACTTGCATGTCGCGGACAACTTGTGCACAAGGTATATTCAATTTGTTCCTACGGACGGTCTTCGGGGCACTGGGGCCGATCTGATCCCGACGAAACATTGTGTTAGTCTTCGTGTTTCAGGCAGGATGGCATGTAGCGCCTCGTGTTACTTTCGTTGCATGTTATTCTCACTCTAAGACTAAGTAGTCGTGATCGGACAGGATGGCATGTGATGCCTCGTGTTCCTTGAATCGCATACCATTCTCGCTCATGACTACATCATGGTCTTTATGGTTATGCCAGCGATAACTGTTCATATAGATAAGCCATCCTCGCTTAGCGATAATCCGCGTGCGATTCATTGCATCGCACCTAGTAATCTAGAATACCTGAACGGATATGAGTATTAGACATATGTACACACTTGTATATATTTGAGCACTTGAATAATCTTTTGCAATACTTCTGGATAATCCATGTAAATCGTGCACCGAAATCAGAACCTGCTCGTGACACTTGTGTTTGCTTATGCGATTTTTTGATTTCATATATATAATCGTTCTTGGTTTAACTTGGTTAACCTTGGACAGAGAAGGACAAATGGTAAGTTGGTAAGTATCATTGTGTTACTCTTATATTGCACGGCGCACTGTCACACGAGTTAGGGTTTATATCTTTGCCATAAAACTGATGCTAAGGAAAAGACTAGAAAGACAACAATGATAGAGTGCACATAAAAAATTGAACGTGTTGGATTTATTGAGCGAGTGAGAAATCTCCCCACCAGTGCATTCAATGTACTGATAACCCACCAGATTGTGTGCAGGATGCGGAAGAACCTCGTTCTATGCGGAGTATCCCTTCGTGTGCGCTAAGGCGTGGAGTTCGCTCTGGAGCCTTGGAGTGTTGCGTCCGGAGCTGAAGCACGTATACAGGACATAATATTGGAATATCGCCTATGTATCATTCCTTATTGTAAGCCACTTGGCACGTATTTATTGTTTCGAGAGGGAGAGCTTGAGCGACTTGTAATCTCGGCCTATCGCTGCTTGTAATACTTATTCAGAATCAATAAAGAGCTTATTTTTGTATCATATTTGTGTTTATTCTATGATTCCGCTATATCGACCTTGCAAACTTGTTATCTTACCGCCCATTCTATGCCTGGCCTTGCGCGGGCACAACTTAGGCTCGCGCGGCATCACGCCTATGCGAGGATGATCCGGCCCTGCAAGGCCGGGGCGTGACATATTGGTATCAGAGCGTCGACTTTACGTCCTTGGTCTTGTATCGATTTTCTCTGCTTGAAACTTTATTCGTGGGTAATGATAGACTCTCTCTCTCTCTCTCTCTCTCTCTCTCTCTCTCTCTCTCTATGTTCCTCTGGATGTTTCATACAATAAGTCTAGCTAGTTAAATTGATCTCATGTGGGTATTTGCTTGATCAGGACAGCTATACGAAAGACCTTGTGGGCTGAGCAATGGGTGTTACATACTTGAATTATTTGGTGCTAGCATACTTGTGTGTGATATTAGAATATCATTCGGATGAGATAAGTTGGATTCGAATCACTAACTTGAGATATATCTATCATTGAAGCTAATTTTGGAAAAGATGATACCATTGATACAGAATAGAGAATCGTGCTTGAATTTTAAGGATCGTATCGGTTGGATGTTTAACAATGCGAACATGGTTTCAAAAAAATTCGTGTGGCTTGAACCTGAGTGGTGTATGAGAGAAACTTTGAGGAATGTACTTTGGATTATGGATTTTGGGACAACAATGTAATGACCCGCACCCGGAATGGGGATACGAGTACGTGAACAACGCCCAGCCTACTCCGCAGCATCAGCAGTAGAACGTTGTGTGGGTCAACAATACTATCTAACATCTCATACCAAATATATAAGGTACGTGTCATGCTATCTCAACTCCAAATGGAGGAACAATATGGTATATGATAATGAAACTAATACTCAATCATAATATCAAACTAGGAAAAGAAATAGCACGATATACAATAAATAAAAGAAGTACAAGAGTCACAAATACATCTACAAGTCCACAATATAAGTCTAGGCACAAAGCAACTCCCAAAATAATAATACATGCCAAGAGTCTAAAATAAGACTAATACAATGTCTGTAAATATAAGTCTAAACCTCCACATTCACTAACACTAGGTTCTCCTGCTCTAGGGGAGTATCCTCTAATGGTTCGCCGTCCTGCAGCCCGTAGTAAGTGGGACACTGCTCCTCAAACCAATCATCTGAAAAAAATATCTAATCAGGATTGGAGCGAAGTACAAAACTCGAAAAGCAGTTCCAAATACATGGTAGAACATATATGACAATAACTTGAAAAGAATACAAGATAACTAGCAACATGATATGAAATAAATTATAGTAAACATGTAATGTACTAAAAAGGAAAGAACAGGCAACATGGAATGTCTGCAAGTAATGAAAATATATAAAGTGGCTAATGTGCCTTAGAGTACAAGTTTGTTATATGATCGGTTTGGGTTGAACACGAATATAATATGGTAACTCAATTACACGTGTGATATGTAATCGACATGTACATGAATACACTGGACTTGATCACATAACCAACTCCAACTTCCCCATCCCCAACCAATACTCATGGATCCAATCACGACTCTTTACGAACACGAATATAAGCACACTAAACACGAGCAGTATATGAACACAAAGTACACGATAATCAATACCCGATACACATGATGAATACATGTGAAGGAGTATCCGCTGAACACGGTAGGGGATAACATCCTATGACAGGATCCATTTAGTACCAGTCCGTGTAGTCACTGTGTCAAAATCAAGTAAACAGTTCTATAACATGTGATATATATACTATCATGACTAAAAACTAACAAAGAGATGTACTCGTATGTGGTCTTGAGCAAAGAATATAAAATAGTGTCTGAACTGGTATCACACTAACCTATATATGAAATATCATATCAATTGGTATATTAGAGTGATAAACATACTTAAATAGGCTAAAATATGGTTTCTAGATCAAAACTAGGTCATACTAGTCAATTTGGTCAAACTAGGTCATTACCCCAATTTGGGTTCATAACTAACTTCTAAGTTGGTTTATAGAGCCATACTAGTTAAAACTAGGTGTTACTAGGTTATCTCTAGGTTTTTAGGTCATTCCGGTAGATTCTAGCTTATTATACTATAATATATACTATTACCTACTATACCTACTAATACCTTGGCCTATAGATAATTTTCTTAATATCATAATCAAATATCTTAGTCGTATCCCATATACCTCAACTATGGCCAAATACCTTGGTTATGGGCTTTGAGCCAATACCTTATCCCCGTATCCTAGTATCTTATGTTGTATCATGATAACTACCTGATACCTTAGTATAACTCATAACTAAGTATCTTGAATAACTTAATATATATAACTTAACTAACATACACAATGGAACATGGTACCATACACACACACACACACACACACACACACACTTAATACCCGAATATCACAACACTAACCTTCACTCAACACACTACTTACGCACTAACACCTATCAATATCTTGACACTTTAATACCTCCCACTCAACCTTGGAACTTGATATCTTGATATCAAGATACCACTTAACTATGCATACCCTCTAGAATATATTCTCACTAAAGCACACTTGACACAAATACCAACACACACAAATACCCCACTCTAACGCACACTAACCCTACACATACACCAGGACACAATTGTGCATCACTAACTTCTAACAGCTGCTGCTGCTGCTTATGCTTATGCTGCGGCTGCTATGAGCTGTTGCTTATGCTGTTGTTACTGCTGCTGCTTATGCTTATGTTGCTGCTATTATAAGCTGTTGTTACTGCTGTTTATGCTGCTGCTTATGCTGCTGGTGCTTCTGCTTATGCTGTTGTTGCTATAAATGCTGCTTATGCTGAAAAGCTGCTGAAAAGCACTGAAAATCTGCTGAATGTAGCAAAAGAGTTCCCCCCCACTTGTATTCTATATACACACATTCCCCAAAACCACACCAAGCACACTCTCCTCAACCCCAACACAAACACACGCCAAAACACTACCAAATATCCTCATGATACCCACATTAACACTTGATACCAATTGTCAAACACCTGACATACACTAGTATCATACTATACCATGGTGCACCAAGATACTATATTTTTACTCCAACACCACCATGATACTAACCTCTAAAACACATGAAACCCTCTTAATATATAAATTATGATATATATATATAAACATATATAATATCTAATTATCATGTAATCATATGAAATTACACATATTGGCTCAAAATCTCCAAATCTACCAACATGTACCACGATGTATCATGATACGGCCTACACGTATCCAATTGTGGATACGTAGCTAGTATCCCAACCCCGATATAAGTCTCATATAACTAAATTAGCATGATGACACACACTTGATGTGTCAATCTCGTAATTCTCCCAAAATAGACACAAAATACCATGTAGAAATCATAATACATATTTAATTAGCCTATAACTTGTTCCTATAGGTAGCCATATGCCATGGGAGGGTTCCTAATGGTCAAATGCATAATTTGAAACCTACAATAAAGGTAAAATCAGAATTGTACCTATTGGGAGATGGATTTCCAATGAATTGTTCCCACGAAAACTATCTCCTTGCCAAAGCTCCTTCTCCTAGTGCTCCTTGTAATTCCAAGCTTCAATGCTCCTTGAGTGATGAGAATAAGAGAAAATGTGAATGAATTGAGAGGGATTGATGGAGGGATGAAGTGAATTGGGGATCTAAAAATTTATGGATCTAAATTGAATGAAAAATGGAGAGGAGAGAGAGAGAAGACCCCTTTTATGTGGCCGGCCCCCTTTCCCCCTCTCTAAGTCACCAATAATTGTCCACAATGGCCCTACATCATGAATTATAAAGAATAATTAAGGATGGTTATTTTGGAAAATTTCTACACTAATGCAAATTAGTCTAATCCTCCTAATTAATTAGAAAAAATAGGTATAATGAGCCCAGTCCATGTTGGGCTCACTAGTTGTCATGACAAGTCTGTTCACTAGTGTCAAGTATAAATAATAGGCTAGCCCACTAACTATAAATAATTAATACAAAATACAAAAAAATATTTATAGCACTTTAATTAAATATAATCTCTAAAATAAAATAACTATCCCAAATTATTGAATTACCCCTATCTGGAAAAGTGAGGGTGACAAACAACGAGCCGGTCAGCAACGCAAAGTTGTACAAGAGATCAGTGCAAAGCCTAGAATATGTGTGGCCTAGTAAGATTGATATCATGTATCTCGTACAAGAATTACTCGAACAATTTTGTAGAAATTGTGTAGAAGTTGGGATGATGTCGGATAAAGATTTGAAACGAATGACTTGGTCGAGGAGGAATAAGAAACCAGAAAAGAGAATTGAATCAAACATATGGACTTCATGTCAAGGATTGAATGTTTCAAAAAAATTGTGGTGCCTTCACCGTAGCTTGACCGACTTCGCTATCGCTAAAGCTGGTTGAAATACATGTATCTTGGGTGCACCTTAAATATGTGTACGATCCAGACTCAACGATATGTTAAACTCGAACTAACTTCGCTATCGCTAGGCTTGGTTGAAATGCATTTACTTGGGGGACGCCTCGAATGTGTGCGCAATCCATACTCAGTGGTATGCGAAACTCGAATGCAGCTACATGTGAATATGATTATATGTGAATAAAACTAGTACGATTAGAAGATAGCTTAATCAAGTGATAGCGCGAGAAAGAGTTAGCGCAAAGAGAATTCGGGTTGGACGATATGCAATGATTCGGAAGAATTGATGAATCAAATTTGATGTTAGAGATAGAAATCAATCTGGATTGATGAAAACACAAATGAAGATAAGGAATTGATCTTGTGTATAACTTAGACGTTAAAAATTGATTGAACGATGCGATAAAGTGCAAAGGAAAATTCGATGGTTATATAGACGAACTTAATGATATAGAACGCAATAAAGATTGGTAGACATGGGCTCGACGATTCTCTAGTTGAAGAATGATAGACTTGTGATCAACGCGAACATGAGAAAATAAATGATTGAAAACAGACCTTGGATCGATGCAACGGGATTGATGTTTAGGAAGGAATTTGATATAAATTCTGACTTAGACGATCTGAATGCATAACAAGTGATGCCTCGGTGATTTTTAAGGATTTTTCTAGCAAACAGTTGAATGAATCAAAGTCGAGAATAAGTTAGCTTGGAAAATTAAGTGATGCAAGTAGTGCTTGATAGTTTTGTGAACGAATATGTGAATCATGTTGAATGATTTAGAGAATACGATATGAGAATTATGGTTTAGAGATTTGAATCATGACTTGGTGAACTTGACTTGGATAGATGGATCAGTAGACTTTAGCAGATTGCTTACTTGTGAGGAGATAGACCATGCGAATTGATAGGTTTGACATGCGATATCACATGAACCATTGAGGATTGTGTTGCAATAGATTTTACCTTAGGACGGCTTTGCTGAATGAACTCATATCCCTAACTTGAGATATTTTGTTTGGGTAGGATGATCTATGCTTGATGTTAGAAATTTGAGTGATGCAAGCTTGGGTAAAATATACCATACAAACGGACAATGATTTGATCTTAGTTTTGGGTGAGCATGGTACTAGATTTGCATATTATGGATGGTGATCGTAATTATAACTATGACCTGGTGAGCTAACCTAGTGGTTAGACAGACGATCCCTTGACGAGATTTGAGTTGGTGTGATCGACCTTAGAATTTCCTGGGTAAGACTTCATAGCTGGGGCAGCAATAGTTAGGATTAGAACTTGGTTTTGAGACATGTGCCTTTGAAGAGTTGGTGTTCAACGTGATTGGAACAACGATGGAATTGGGGATTTGTCGATAGAATGATTTGAAATCGAATGGATCATGCAAGCAAAATTATAAGTTAATATCGAGGATTTGTCAGATTCCTGTTGGTGTTGAACGTATGAAATAAATCGTGAAAAACTTGGATGACGCATTGAATATGAATGAAAATCGTGTGCTTGAAAGATGTTCTCGATGGTAGTGCAATACTAAGGATTGAAACCGAATTTGAATTGACTTGAATTTTGATTGACTCCGCTCGTGGTATCATGGTAATTTCATAAGACGAGATATACTTGATAATGAATCGTGTCATAGCAAAGATTGATTGAAAAAAATATAAAGTATTGATAAGTGGATTGTATATAAAGTTGATATGTGTCAGGATGGATAAGTTAAAGATCGTTCTTGAAGATTAAACAAGCGTGAATTTTGACTTGGTTAGGATGCAGACGATATCATCGGAATGTACATCGTGTTTGGAAGAGTATGATTGTTATATGCATAAGGTAATGAATAAGGGATTGGCTAGGTCTTGTGCGATGAATGAGCTTTCGAAAAATAAAATATGTAGGCGTCAAGTGATAAACTTGGAAGATAGTACAAGATTTCTAGCGTGATTGAGCGATGTCTCGGGATAGAGGATTGTGTATCAAATACGACTTGAATCTAGACTTGAGAAATGTCACATGCAAAGAATTGGTAGATATTGAAGTTGAAATTCAAAAAAAAAAATCGGGATGTTGGTTAGGCGTAACACTGGATTTAGTCAGGCGATACCAAGTGATTGGTTGGAACGTGTTCATGACTCGAAAGTTAAGTGATAGAACGTCTAGTGGTTCAAACTAGTTCTAGTTTGTCCCTTATGTGAGCAAGTTATAGCATACCCCTGTGTTTGAGTAGTGCAGCTCTGTACTAGGCACAGTAGAGATTGAGAAAAGATTTGATAGACTGTAAGGATATAGTCAAAATTGGAATGGATAAAGGAACGATGAGTGTACTCGTGGATCTACAGATAAACGTGATATATTCAAGTTTGGAATAGAAGTGTTGCTCTTGGATGAGTTATATCTTAGTAAGTTTCAAGGACAAAAATTCTTTTGAGTGGTGTATTATATAATAACCCACTTCGCTCAGTTATGCAAGATGACTCAAACGGTATATCGGCACTTGGACTTGGAGTTTTCAACGGTTCACTCGGAGTCTCGCTTGGACAAGGCAAGCCCTTGTTTAGGTGGGTGGCTATGATGAACCTGTCTTTGCTTGGCCTGCACACCTATAAAATTGGATATACATGCTAGATCGCTAGGCAATAACCCCTTGCATGCTAATAAAGAATACAACGCACCTAGCTAAGAGAATAATCCTGTCTTGTATTGTTTGCTTAGAACATGGAAATAAAACTTGTATAGATGTTGGTTCCTCACACTATCCATAGACTCGTGTTAGCATAATCGCTTATGTTTACAAGTATGGCTATGCCGCATATTTCCTTAAGTTATATATTCATACTGTTCTAATGCTTGTCTGCTTTACATAATCGCTATGCTCGTCTCGTAAGATTCATACCACAACCCTGTAACACTATCCTTATCTTACATTCATCTAGTTAGCCAGAAGACTATCAAATAGTCGTTCTGTGGAAGTATGAACCTGAAAGTATTTGGGACCGTTAGGTCGCCAAGGTATTTTCTGAACTAAGGGATTGTATCATGTCAAGGAAAGCAAGAATCACAGCTCATGGAGCTATACTCGTACATAATCAAGAATTAATATGTTATGTCGTGAATCTTGTGAATCTGGAAGACCCAAGACTTGCATGTCGCGGACAATTTGTGCACAAGGTATATTCAATTTTTTTCCCGCGGACGGTCTCCGGGGCACTGGGGCCGATCTGATCCCGACGAAATATTGTATTAGTCTTCGTGTTTCGGGCAGGATGGCATGTAGCGCCTCATCTTACTTTCATTGTATGTCATTCTCGCTCTAAGACTAAGTAGTCGTGATCGGGCAGCATGGCATATGACGCCTCGTATTCCTTGAGTTGTATACTATTCTCGCTCATGACTACATCGTGGTCCTTTATGTCTATGTCAGCGATAACTGTTCATATAGATAAGTCATCATCTCTGAGCGGCAATCCGTGTGTGAGTCATTGCATCGCACCTAGTAATCTGGAATACCTGAACGGATATGAGTATTAGACATCTATGCACACTCGTATATATTTGAGCACTTGAACAATCTTCTGTAACACTTCTGGATAACCCGTGTAACTAGTGCACCTGAATCAGAACCCGTTCGTGACATTTGTGTTAGCTTATGCGGTTTTCTTATTTCATATATATAATCGTTCTCGGTTTAACTTGGTCTACCTTGGACAAGGAAAGATAAATAGTTAGTTGGTAAGTATCGCCGTGTTACTCTTATATCGTATGGCGCACTGCTACATGAGTTAGGCTTTATATCTTTGTCATAAAACTGATGCTAAGGAAAAAACTAAAAAGACAACAATGATAGAGTACACATAACTAATTGAACGTATTGGATTTGTTGATCGGACGAAAAGCCTCCCCACCAGGGCATTCAATGTACTGATAACCCACCAGATTGTGAGCAGGGTACTGAAGAACCCCATTCGGTACTGAGTGTCCCTTTGTGCGCGCTAGGGCGTGGAGTTTGCTCTGGAGTCTTGGAGTGTTGCGTCCGGAGCTGAAGCACATATACAGGACATAATGTTGAAACATCGCCTATGTATCATTCCTTGTTGTAAGCCACTTGGCATGCCTTTATTTTTTTGAGAGGGAGAGCTTGAGCGACTTGTAATCTCGTCCTAGCGTCGCTTGTAATACTTATTAAGAATCAATAAAAATCTTTTTTGTATCATACTTGAAATCGTTCTATGCTTCCGCTATATTGACCTTGCGAACTTGTTATCTTACCACCCGTTCTATGCCTGGCCTTGCACGGGCACAACTTAGGTTCGAGCGACATTACGCACATCCGAGGATGATCTGGCCCTGCGGGGCCGTGGCGTTACAATGAGGGCACGCGAAATATTTTAGTTGATGAACAGCCAAGTCAGTTCATTCCATTGAACATTTTTGATCCAAGGATTTGGGATAGTCTTAATACTAGAATAAAAAAAATTGTAGAAAATGATCCTGCAAGTGGTTTGACCATACAGACATGCCCAAGGATAAATATAATATCAAAATTATGATAATATTTTTGGTTTTTTGTTCAGTTTAGAGAAGTTGAATTTATTATATAGAGATGGTTTGAAAGCTTGAGCGACTTGTAATCTCGTCCTAGCGTCGCTTGTAATACTTATTAAGAATCAATAAAAATCTTTTTTGTATCATACTTGAAATCGTTCTATGCTTCCGCTATATTGACCTTGCGAACTTGTTATCTTACCACCCGTTCTATGCCTGGCCTTGCACGGGCACAACTTAGGTTCGAGCGACATTACGCCCATCGAGGATGATCTGGCCCTGCGGGGCCGTGGCGTTACAATGAGGGCACGCGAAATATTTTAGTTGATGAACAGCCAAGTCAGTTCATTCCATTGAACATTTTTGATCCAAGGATTTGGGATAGTCTAAATACTAGAATAAAAAAAATTGTAGAAAATGATCCTGCAAGTGGTTTGACCATACAGACATGCCCAAGGATAAATATAATATCAAAATTATGATAATATTTTTGGTTTTTTGTTCAGTTTAGAGAAGTTGAATTTATTAAATAGAGATGGTTTGAAAGCTTATTGTATTCGTCTAGAAAGCACTTTGAGACATGGTGATTGCACTGATATTGATGGAGATAATTTGTTTGGGAACCTAGAAACTTCACGAGATCTTCTACCAAAAATATCCAAGCACTTGAGATACTAAATTTCATGAAAAAAATTTAATCTTTACCTACTGCAAGCAATGCCTATATAATTCTATTAATAATACTAATGACTGTTGCATCTGTAGAAAGAGTTTTTCCAAGTTGATCTTACTACAACAAAAATGTGTTTTAACGACACTAAAAAAAGTGTCCTCAATGACTTTCTATGACATTTTTTTAGTGTTGTCTAGAGGGGGTGTCATAGAAAGTTTGTAACTTTCAACAACACTATTAAAGTGTTGTGAGACTCGTCTCACTGTTCTAGTATATGTACCTTATATACGCATATTATACATGTATAGCTCGCTTATTGTTTGATTGCTTATATCTTGCTTTATGCCATTCATGCATTGTCAATTTTTTTTTTGTAAGTGTCCCCTTACTTGCATGCTTTGGACCGTTAGTCCCTTGGTTTTCGTGTGCATGGCTGTGATGAACCCGGGAGAGGGCATAGATTATGATCCAATGATCTACAATCAATTATTTGCCTATAAACATTCTCTTTCCATCACTTTTTATTTGCTTTCATTTTTTTTTCCTTCTTCACTTCTTCAACCTTCGTCGTTGGTCCCTTGGGTAACCTTGTAGTATTAGGCTAAAACTTGACCGTAGGCAAGTACATCTTGCCAACCGAAGGAACAAACTTGGATCTTGCATTGATTCTTAGTATAACTTATTTAATTACTTGATATATTTTATTTGGTTAACTCTTAGAACTTGTCTTCATGATAATTTTGATTTTCTTGTATTGTTGCTTATGGAGCCTAAGAACAGCAAGTCAGAGAATGCAAAGTTGGCCTGAGAATTCATATGAAACGTACGCAGGGAACTCGTTCCAGTGAGTGAACTTGTGTGTGTGTGTCACAAAATTCTTAGAAAGTGCGCCAAGATATGTTGAGTATTCAGCACTTTTCTACTCCTACGTACGTTTTGTACTTTGGTAATTCATTCAAAAGTACGTCAATCCTACTTGGCGCAATTTTCGAATGGGTCTACAAAGTCATCAAGAGCGTACGGCATTGCATGAAAGCCAAATTCGCACACTTTGCAGATATTGCAGAGTTGGCGCACTTCCGTAAAAAAAATTTACCGACGCACTTTGTCATTTCTGGAGAATGGCGCACTTTGTTCTGTGATGCACTTTGCTGTGTGGCACACTTTGTGGTATTCTTCAGAGACGACGTACTTTGTAGCCTTTTGTATTACTTAATGACTAAGCAAGGACTTCTGACCATTCTTGAGGATTGTGTTCTCGACTGCAGAGTCATCTCGACTGTTGTGCCATATCTTGAGACTTGTGTTTTATCTTCTAGTGATCCCTCTTGTGCTTGTCTGTGTGCCAATGATAGAAATATGCCAAGCTCCTGGTTCGCACACTTATATCATTGTGCGCCAAGTCCCAGAGTGCACTTTAGTATGAATTATGTGCCATCCTTGCTCGGAGCACTTTTGTATCAAATGTGTCAGAACTGTCCGGACTAGATTTCTATGCCAAAACTATTTTTGGCCATTTGTGGACAAAATCCGTTTTGGTTAACTGTGCACCAATAGTGGCTTTTGGCCCATTGTGCGCGGATGTTCTTCTTGACTGATTTTATGCGCTAACCCTAAATTGATAATTTATGCGCCAGCATACCAGTATTCTTTTAATATGCTTAACTCGTGATGATTCGTTGGTTCTCTTATTTTAGTTAATCCTTGTTATTCCCTGGATATAACATTCTTGATATTGATCCTGATTTCCTGACACGATATAGTGATTGTATATTATAACTGTACCCCTGAATCTTGACATGGAACTGATAATCCTAATAGTGGCTTGACGTAGTGCACTACTGACCTGCTAGAATTGAACATGGATAGTATTGACATTGTTAATCTTGAACTCTCGACACCTGATCTGATCCTGATAGTCCTAATAGTGGCTCGACGTAGTGCACTTCTGACTTGAGAATTCCTATAACTGTCATAATCCAGGCTATTAGTAGCACATGTATTGCATGATATGTATCTCTGTGGTTGATTTTGATAGTGCTTGTCAATTTACTGTCTTGTCCTGCATCATGTCTAAGGCAAATTTCGGAGCGCCACGGTCAAAAATTCTTGATAACTTGTCTAGGTTAATAACTAGAATGAATAAAGTAGAAGCATCTAGAGAGATTCATGGCTACATGCAATTCCGGTATCCTAGCGACACCTGATGGATTTGGAGCTCTCCGTTGAGAGGGGCACACTTCCAGCACGCCGTCGAGCATTACATTTTTTCCAAAAAAAGACTACTATACCTGATTTATTTTACTATGTATCCTGACGTTTGGATAACCTGGATAGTTTACAGAGCATTTGGCTGTATGGAATCTCAAACTGCATGTGTTAGTAACTCGGACTGTAATAACCCTAGTTAATTAATGATAGCAAGTCGTAGGGCATGATTGGTCGTGATTGCTTGATTTTCAGTCTAGTCTAGTCCTGTCCTGATTTGCATTAGCAAATGATCCAGAACTGTACTTGAAGCCTGACTCCAGATATTCTTGTATACTCCAGAGCATGCTTAACTGTTATTTTACCTGCTGCACTTACTTACATGTTCCCTGTGCTATTTCTTATTAATTTGTCTGCATGCTGGTTTTAGTTCCTAAGATTGGCTCCCATGTGGTACTTGCTGTTATGGGGTCTGACTCCACTGGTTTTGTATGGCCAAATTTTGGAGCAGAATCGCAGGATCTCCCTTACCTTTCTTCTCAAGATGGTGAACACGAGGAGCACCTGAGGACATGAGTGGGTTTCTTCTTCATCACCCACCTGATCTTGTACATTATTCTTTTGAGGCGTTTAGCCACTGAGCAGGTGTTTAGCTCGTATTTTTGAACTTGACATTCTAGCTTGCGGGCCAACATGTAAGCATATTCTAGACTATAGCTATAGATGATCATGCAAAAGTGTACTCTTGCTAGTTCTTTATTTTGTAACTAGCTTCATGATCATCAATGTATGTATAGTTTGGGATGTCTTACTATTATATATTTGGTGATCATACATCTTGTAACGTGTTGCTTGTATGGGATTGAGACACCTAGGATTCTTGACCCAGGATTGCCTGATGGATTGTAGAGTAAACCCTCACATATCTTGACAGCTGTGACCGTATCTTGGGGTACAGGGTACTCAGGTGTACGTAGCTGGCTTTGTCTGCCCCCGCTCTCTAGTATTCTGGTTCTGGGGCGTGACAAGTATCATGTAATAACTTTCTGATGATACTTTTTAATGTCGTATACTGCTTATTTTACGACACTTTATTGGTGTTATCTTAACATGCTTCAATTGTAATGACCCGCTCCGCTCAACCTGGAGGGCTGACTCAAACGGCACAAGTGTAGTGAAGATACCTGTCTTGCTCAGCGAGATGACTTATTCGATGCAATAGTATTCAGACTTGGACCTTCAAATGGAGTTCAGACTTAGACTTTTCAGAGGCGCGCTCGGAGTCTCGCTCGGCCGATACGATTCATCCCTAAGGTATGTGGCCCCGGTGAACCTGTCCCTACTTAGCTGCACACTTAAGAAAAAGAATAATACATGCTAGTTTCTAAGCGATAACCTTTGCATGCTAATAAAAAGATATGAACGCACATAGCTAAGGGGATAACCCCGCCTTATCATTGTATAGAACATGGAGATTTTACTTGCTATTTGCGTAATCTGGCTTATTGAGTTAAAATATAGTAGTTTCTTATATATGCCAAGAAAGTAGTTTTGAGTGCATATCGAGGCTCCAAAACTGTACAAAATATTACACGGGATAGAGTATAATCATATTGCATACATAGACGAGGAAGACTATTAAGTAGTCGTTCCAAGTCAGGAGAAAAAATGAAAAAAAAAGTACTCAGAATATCCAGATCACCGAGGCAGTCTCTAATCAGGGAGTTGTGCAAAGAAAAAATATTCGAGTGTAGTCCTCGGCAAGATTGAACCTAGCTGATATCCTCGGATAAGAGAAATCAATCAGGAAGTTCTCGTCTAGGATTGGAAATGGGGGAGAAGTCGCATGGTCACGGACAACTGGTTGCGCACAAGGTAGAGAAGAGTCCTCGATACGATTGCTGAGGCATCTGAATCGTATCATCCCGGAAGGACAATGCCAGTGTAGTCCTGTTAATACGCTAGTTGAAGTACTAGAGGGTGAGTGCGGGATGTCCAGGAAGGCTTGCTACCGACCTATAAAGACAGCAGACTCATCGGATGGTTCGGGACGCCCAGTAAGGCTCGCAACCAAGCTGGAAAGATAGTCGTTCCATCCCAGATCATGTCTAATATGACTAACAGATCCAGTGACCTTCATATTGATAAGTCATGCATGCACAGCGGCTATCCGCATTCAGAAAAGGAGTAACATGAAGGAGTACATTGGCACGACACTTTGCACATTTAGAATGGATGCACGACATGTAACATAGCTCGAAGAAAATATGTCTGAGGCAGAGACACAAATGTGAAACTTGAATTGCAAATATGTTCTTTGCTACTTAGTAGATTATTGATTATATTATTGTGTATGACAGGGAAGGCCAAATAGTAAGAAAGGGTGAGACAAACTCAATTATTTACAGTACGACACTTGATTCAGACAGGGTATTACTTTTATTATATTGTCATGAAAATAATCCTAAGGCAAAGACTAGAAAGACAACATAATCAGTCGGTATACATAACTATTGAACGTGCTTATTTTGTGGCGTGGGCGAGAGGCCTCCCCACCAGTGCATTCAATATACTGATACACAACCAGATTGCATGCAGGGTGCAGGAAAAACTCGTACGGATTCAGAGATCGCTTAACTCATTGAGGCGCCGAACCACACTTGGCATCTTGGAGCGTGGCGCGCGGACCTGGAGCTCAAATATATGAGACATAATGTATGGGAACATCATCATCCAGATTGTTTGATTCAGTTGTAAGCTTAAGGGCATATTCATTGTAAAGAGAGAGAGAAAGAGAGAGAGCACGAGCGACTTGTAATCTCGGCCTAGCGCCGCTTGTAATCTTTACTTCTTACCAATAAAGAGCTTATTTTGGATTCAATACTTGTATTTATTCTATGTTTTCGCTATGACGACTCTGCGAACTAGTTGTCAACGGTCGTTTCAGTATTTGCCTTGTGCGGGCGCAACTCCAGGCTCGCGTGGCATCACGTTTCGATGGAAATGATCGTCTTGCGGGAGCGCTGGCGCGGTTATTCGTATTCAGCGGGGGCGATAGATTCCATGAAAGATCGGGGCGTGACATCAATGACGGCTGATAAGTGTCATCAAAATTATGACACTTTACATATGTCATATAAAAGTATTCAATGACAGTTAATAAATGTCATGGATAATTTTTAGGGCACTTTTTATGTGTCATATAAACATGCAAATAATAGATGTCATTGATATTGCGATACTTTACTGGCGCCATCTTAATATGCTTCAACGACATATTTTAAATACATTCCAAACATCATCAAAATATTCTAAATATTAATTGATTATATATATATATATATATATATATATATATATATATATATATATATATATATATATATATATATATATATATATATATATATAATCAAACAAAACCAATTATACAAAGAATAAAATTTTATTGTGCAAAAATAATTTATTACAATATCTCAAATCGATACAAAGAATTAATAAAAAGTTGCAAAACTAGTATCCAATTTGTTTTAGAGGAACAATGTCTATTACCTAATGAATAAGAGTCCTACTAGTGCTCTTTCTTCTTAGCGTCCAACTCTTTCTAGCGTTAAACTCGAATAATCTGCACTAATCATTAGCTCTGCACAAAAGAAGAAGATTAAAATTATAAAGAGCACATCAAAGTGTAAAAATTCTATATCAAAATATGAATAAACTCCTACATCCCATGTGCACTAGTACACTCCATTCATATTGGTCCACATGTTCATTGGCTCATATAGAAATATGTAAGACTCGTCTCACTGTTCTAGTATATGTACCCGATATACGCGTATTATACGTGTATAGCTTGCTTATTGATTAATTGCTTACATCTTGCTTTATGTCATTCATGCATTATCTAGGTTATTTTTGTAAGTTTTTCTTAGTTGCATGCTTTGAACCGTTGGTCCCATAGTTTTTTTGGTGGGTGGCTATGATGTACCCGGGTGAGAGGCATGAATTATGATCCAATGGCCTACAATCAATCCCTTGGCTATATAAGACATCATATTCTTTTTCCTCCACTTTTCTTTTTCTTTTATTTCTCTTTCTTTCTTTATTTCTTCCCCAGCAGAGAGCAGCAGCCGAGCTTGGCCTTGGCCGTGGGTGACCTTGGTAGTGTTGGTATTAGGCTAGAACTTGATTCTTAGTATAGCTTGTTTTATCATTTGATCGATTTTATTTTAGGTAACACTTAGAACTTGTCCCATTGATGATTTTGTTTTCCTTGGATTGGATTGCTCTTGGAGCCTGAGAACAACAAGTCAGAGAATGCAAAGTTGGCCTGAGAATGCATGCAAAAAGTATGCAAGGAACCCGTTTCGCATATAGCGAAGTTCCAGTGAGCACACTTGTGTGTGTTTCACAAATTCTTTAGAAAGTGCGTCACGATATGTTAAGTACTCTGAGCACACTTTTCTACTTCTACGTTCGTTTTGTACTAAGATAATTCCTTCAAAAGTACGCCAATCCTACTTGGCGTACTTTTGAATGGATCTGCAAGTCATCAAGAATGTACACCACTACTTAAAAGCCAATTTGGCGACTTTGCAGATATTGCAGAGTTGGCGTTTGGTGAATTTTTCTTACCGGCTCACTTTGTCCCTCCTGGATAATGGTGCACTTTGTTGTGTGGCACACTATGTGGCATTCTCCAGAGACGGTGCACTTTGTAACCTTTTCGTATTACTTAATGACTAAGCGAAGACTTCTGACCATTCTAAAAAATTATGTTCTCGACTGCAGAGTCGTCTCGACTGCTGTGCCATGTCTTGGAACTTGTGTTTTGTCTTTTAGTAGACCTTCATGTGCTTATTTGTGCGCCAACTTTACTGTTGGTATACTTGATGAAAGTGCGCCAAGTTTATAGCTTAGGGTACTTTCATTTGTGTGCCAATGGTAGAATTATGCACCAAACTCCTGGCTCGCGCACTTCTATCATTGTGCGCCCAGGTCCTAAAATTGCGTTTTTGTATGATTGTGCGTCATCTTTACTCGGAGCACTTTTGTATCAAATTATGCCAGAACTGCCTGAATTTGTGATTTATGCGCCAAAACTATTTTTTTGGCCGTTTGGGCGCCAATACCCGTTTGTGCGCTAATACTCGTTTGGGCGCCAATGGTGATTTTTGACCCATTGTGCACGAATGTTACTTTCTTGGCTGATTTTATGCGCCAACCCTGAATTGTTAATTTATGTGCCTGTATGCCAGTGTTCTATTTAATATGCTTAACTCTTGATGATTCTCTAGTTCTCTTTAATCCCGTTATTTTAGTTAATCCTGCTAATTTCTTGAACATGATATTCTTGATATTTATCTTGATTTTCTGCCATGATCTAGTGATTGTACATTATAAATGAACTCCTGAATCTTGACATAAAATTGATAATACTGATAATCTTGACACTGTACTGGTAACCCTGATACTCCTGATCCTGATACTCCTGATAGTGGCTCGACGTAGCACACCATCCCGATACTCCTGGTCATGATAATCCTGATAGTGACTCAATGTAGCGCACTCCTGACTTTAGAATTCCTGTAACTGTCCCGATCAAGGATATTAGTAGCACATGTATTGCATGATCTGTATCCCCGTAGTTGATTTTGATTGTACTCGTCAAGTTATTGTCCTATCTTGCATTATGTCTAAGGTAGATTTCTGAACACCACGATCGAGAATCCTTGATAATTGTCAAGGCTAATAACTAGAATAATAATCTAGAAAGCATCTAGAGAGATTTTTTGGCTACATATAATCCCGATATCCCAATGACACATGATTTATTTGGAGCTCTCCGTCATGAGGGGAACACTTACAGCACACCAACGAGTGTTGCACTTCCAGAAAGATAAGAAATGATTATATCTGATAAATCTATAATATGTACATGTTCGTCTGGATAATTCGGATAGTCTACAGGACATGTGGTTGTAAGAAATCTCAAACTGTATGTGTTAGTAACTAGGATTGTGATAACCCTAGTTAGCTAATAATAGCAAGTCATAGGACATGATTGGCCGTGATCGCTTAATTTTCCAGTCTAGTCTAGTCCTGTCCCGATTTCATTAACAGCTGATCCAGAAATGGTAACTAGAGTACTGATTCCAGATGTCCTTGTTTAATTACTCTTGAATTGTTTAACTGTTATTTTACTCGTTGCACTGTTTAACTGTTATTTTACCTGTTATTCTTATTGATTTGTCTACATGCTGGTTTTAGTTCATAAGTTTGGCTCCCTTGTGGTATTTACTGTTTTGGGGTCTGACCCCATTAGTTTTGTATGGCCAGATTTTAGAGCAGGACCGTAGGATCTTTCGTACTTTCCACCTCAAGATGGTAAACACGAGGAGCACCCGAGGACATGAGTGGGTTTCTTCTTCATCATTCGCTTGATCTGTATTTTATTCTTTTGAGGCATTTAGCTACCGTGCACGTGTTTAGTTCGTATTTTGGGACTTAATATTCTAGCTGCGGGCATACATGTAAAGAATATTCTTGACTATAGCTAGAGTTGATCATGTAACGTTGTACTCTGCTAGTTCTTCATTTTTGTACTAGCTTCATGATCATCTGGGTATGTATAGTTTGGGATGCCTTAATATTATATGTTGGTGATCATACATCATGTAAACTTGTTGCTTGCTTGAGATTGAGACACCTACAATTCTTGACCCAGGATTGCCTGATGGATTGTAGAGTAAACCCTCACATGTCTAGACAGTCGTGACCGTATCTCGGGACATAGAGTGCTCTGGTATACGTAGTTGGCTTTGTCTGCCTCCGCTTTCTAGTATTCTGGTTCTGGGATGTGACAAAATATGAGTCTATAGCTCATATCTCGTTTACTATATCGCGTAATAGTGATTGTTGCTCAAAACTTTCCGTCCCTGCAAAACATGGATTAGATGTATCACCCTGCAAAATAATCATTAGTATGTGACCTAACTATATGATGGTCCATAGATGACTCCATAACCGGACATAGACATACATACACGATAATGATGGCAACATACAACACAAACTCTCCCAGTTCGGTAGCGATCCCAAGTGTAGAGTTTTGTACTCCCCTGCACAATCTTCTTCCTTCGAAGATACGTAAATATAACATTCCTTCTAAACTGACACGATTATGATGTCACAAATATCGTTCAAGGAACCAAATATTGTGCACAAATTGTCCATGCCATGTAAATACGTATAAAACTAATTATAAAACATAATATGCATGATAATGAAAACTTGTAATAACCACAACACAATCTCTATCCATATTCCATATTTCTTGAGCCACAACTAGTATATCATATTCCTTGAGCCATCATTTGTATACGACCTTCCTCGAGCCATCGCTCATATATCACACCCCCTAAGGGTTATATCAACTGGGGACCAACGGTCCCAAACCAAATCAACATATCTTTACCAAGATAAAGGCCAAAAATACATTTATAGTTTAAGAATACATTATAAAGTCAACATTTCCATTCTCGTAAATTAAGAAGTGATGTATCAATTCATATCGTTGTTATCATTAGTCTTCAGTTCCAACATTTCCAACGTAACAAGAATAAGAGTATAGAAGTAATCACTTTGATCTTGGTTATTTTTATTATGGCATTATTGATCATAAGGACATAACACATGAATGAAAGAAAATTCTTTAAATAGAAGTGGAGATAAAGGAAGTAAGGAAGACACTAGATTGAAGAATTGTCGAGAGAAACGAGAAGAGCAAATCATACTCAACGCTCGAGCCTCACCTTAGCTTCCTCCTGAAATCGTACCGATAGCTTTTCATTACACTTCTTTCTATCTTCCTCTCTTTCTCTCAAAATTAAATATGAATGCAACAACCAATGAAAAGCATTAACGAAAAAGAAATTATGAAAATAATCTAATGGAAAGCAAACAATGAAAAGAATGGGGGAAGGACTCTTATATAGCATTCATTCTCCATGATACGATTTAATGTATCCGGACTCAATTCCATCCAAAGCCAAGTGAAAGATGGGGAAGAATCTCAACCAATTTGTCCCAATCGTATAGATATTGAAAAGATTTTCCAAAGATATGATTTGATGAGATGCAAGATCTTCTTAATGGGTATAATCATACAAGTGGGCCCTGAACGAGAAACCATTCAATCTAACCCAATTAAGTAAGTTCATATCACCACACGTATTGTGGTTTCTAGCACAAATCCAAATTCGTCTAGGCTATTCAAGCCAACAAACAAAAGCCACACCTAGGAGCGAGGTAATATACCATGCACATCCTTATGTCCCTTGAATCTGTCTCCAAGATCTTGAGACGTTTCATAAGATCAACAAGGATATGCTCAATCCTAGGTTACTTACTCTATCCCCTCTTATAGGTCTTGTTGTTCCTCTCCTTAGATGACACAGACCTCTCTTGGACATTCTAAAAAATATGGACAAATTTTTCTGTCGTTAGTCCATCTTTATTACTGTTTAGCAACAAATTTCCTCAAAATTATGATGAATTTTTTCATCTCTATTTTCATGTTATTTTGTAGTGGTTATTCCCGTCCCTCCGTAACTCTTTAATAATTTAGTTTTAAAATTAATTTCCATTTATATTATTTAATAATATTTTTATTAGTTCTAAGATTTTTTTATTGACTTATACACGTGTCATATTCATAGTCAATTGATATACCTCATGTCTTTTAGTCATTATCCGTCTTTCACGTGTCATATTCGTAGCCATATACATGTGTTATTTTTTTGACAAAAAATATGTCCGCTTTATATATACTAGTAACGTGTACGTGCATTGCACGTGCGTAAAAAAACTATTAAAAGATTTTAATATAAAATTATTATAAATATTGTCAATCCTAGGAATCAAACTCAAGAAACCAAAAAAAATATCTCTTTTCTTAACCACTTTGAGTTAGAATTGTTTAGTTGTATAAATAATATTAGATACTTAAATAATTAGCTAGTTAAAAAAATTAAGTGGAGTATTTACATACGGCTTAGACTGCTCAATTTTGAGCCATTTCCAAACTCATTATATATATATATATATATATATATATATATATATATATATATATATATATATATATATATATATATATATATTGAAGAAAAGTACTTCATTGAAATAAGGAACGAGTCTTACAATCATACAATCCTGGGGTTATTCAAACCCCTCAAACTCTATCCTCCATACATTTAATGTCATTATCAATGTTATTAATAACTCCCGACTGTGTAGTTACTTTTCCCTCAAAAATTCTACGATTTCTTTATCTCCATACATGCTAAACAACTGACAGTAATCTGAGCCTCGCCTTCCGGTATGTTTGTCCTCCCTTACTTTCCATTGCTTTAACCACCGCATACGCAGCCTGAAGTCCAACTCTGTCCCAATTAGGTATCAATAGTTGATGCCTATATCTTAGCCAAACTTCATGGGAGAAGGAGCATTGAAATATTAAGTGATCTCGGATTTCTTTCTCCCTATCACAGAGAACACAGTTCTCGTTTTTGATCTGAATACCGAACTTAATAAGTCAGTCTCTAGTAAGTAATTGATCTCTAACTGCCTTGTACATACAAATTTTTATGTTCTTTGCTATCCCCTTCAACCAAATCCATGCCGCCCAGTCCACTTTGTGGAACTTCGGTCGAACGTGCTCATAGGTCAATTTATGACTGAACTTACCATGCCCCAATCCATCCCATCTCCAATAATCAGAATCTCCTTCCCTGTATATTTGTATGTGCATTATCTCTTCCTGAAACCATTGTCGAACATGTTGGTCTGTTATATGCCACTCCCCATCTTTGATAAACTTTTTCAGGTTTCCCGCGTTCCCGACTAGTTCAAACGTTGGCCACCTGAGTCTATCAATCAGACTTTCCCTATTTAACCAGGAATCAAACCATATGCTCGTCGCATACCCATTGCATATCACCCGCAAAATACATTATTTTATATTAATCCTTTGGTTGAGTATCATCTTGAAAGTTACAAAGAAATTGTTATTAGTACCCATCACCCAAAAATTCTTCCTTTGAACGTACCTACTAGTTGTCCACTGAGCCCACAATGAATTTCCTTCCAGGAATGGCCACGGAGTTTTATTAGAGAAACTTCTTTCATTATTTTTAGAGACTTCAACCCTATGCCTCCCTCTTCATTAGCCTTACTAGCTCCTCCCAAGCTATAGTATGTAAAGCCCCCTTCCATACGAAGCAGGCATATAATTTCTCAATTGGGATAATGATCGCCTACAGCCAATAAGCCGTGATCGCCAATATAGTGGACCTTACTAGCTCTATTCGCCCTCCAAACGATAAGAGGGCTTGCCAACCCTCTAGTCTACACTGTACGTACTGGACTAGTCCAGTACAATCCGCATCCCTCGCGTAAGTAATCGACAACGGCAGACCAAGATAACGGACTGGTAGTTGGCCTTGTTCAATCCCCAACATTGTCGACCACAGCCCTTGAGATGGACATGTATTATTGAAGAATACCTGGGATTTCTCTCTATTTAGTTGCAGCTAGCCCGGAAAGTGTCCCAAATTTCTCTAATAGATGATTAAGAGCTACCACTCCCCTCGTTGAAGGCTCCATAAAAACTAGAAGGTCATCGACGTAAATAAGATGGGATACACTAGGCTAGACTCATTTCAAGAACGGAGTAATCTGCTGCCTATGGACGGCCAAGTCCATCATACAAGTATAATATTCCATAACCAAGGTGAACAAATACGGGGATAGCGGATCTCCTTGACGTAGTCCTCGATTGTAAACCCCCTCGACCAAATTTAGGTCTACCTGGCTTAGATAGAGAGACTAGGGTTAGTTTGAAGCAATTTAAAATTAGAACATAGTGATTTAGATTAATGTACATAATATTTGTATCACTTTGTGCACCTTACCGTTGCTTCGATGTTTGGAGCGCTACACTAGCATTTTCTTTCAAACAAATTTTACACACTTTTTTAGACGTGCCAACCTTCCATTCTGACCCTTGTGTAACTCATAAATACCCTCTCTTGTACTTCATTTTAGCCGCACAATATTCGTTACAAACGTTCATTCTTAAATTCAAATAAATCTAACTTTGCATCCTTGTCCGTTCCAATCGAAATTGGAGACACAATTTTGACCCATTTTGTATATATAATAATATTCTATTCTGAGTCTTCTACGTCCATGATACTTGTATCCCACCTAATTTTAACCCTATGCACTTCCAATTAATTTAAGAACACCACTTACACTAATTTTAATTAAATTGGTGTAAGGACCCAACCTAACCCAAAACTAGACCCAACACCAACCCAAACCCCCACTCACACCCTCAAGGTTCATACTAAACACCACACACCCTTTTTAGCTACTACATCATACCAAATATGGTGTTTTCCCTCATTCAATCCCAAACTCCACATTTTGTGCAATTTTCTAATTGTTGGAGACTTTTATGCAAAAGTGCAGTGAGGTGTCCACTTCCCATTGGACCCAACACATGAAGAAATACCTCCCCTCTTCTTTGATCGGTCACATATATTTTCCTTATATTTTTGGAGTGTACAACACTCAAACCTATCCCCCTTAAGTCATCTCCAACCTCCATTCAACCCAACACCATCTCCACCCTTCAATTTCTTTCATGTAAAAACAAGCAAACCCCATCCCTAGGAGGCAGCCAACCCTAATCCCTAGGCTAGCACCCCCTATTCTCTCTCCTACATAAAAACTCTCTCTCCATTATTTTGCATCAGCATCACCATCCTTCCTCAACAAACCCTAAACCTAATATAGCAGATGACTTCCCTTATCCCATCTCCGGCCGTCGACCACCGCCTGAGCACCCTGACTCACTGCCGGACAACCGTCGACATCATTCGCTGACTCACAGCAGCCACCGCTCTGCCTGAGCAGCAGCCGGATACAACCGACAACAGTCGACCCCGGCAGCGCCATCACCCGCCAAGCAACCCCGTTCTCCACCACTCCCAACCGTCGACTACACAGACATCACCGCCGTCATCCGCATACCATCGTCGACATCCCTATCATGTCGACCCACCACCTCACCGGGACCTTCACCATCATCATTATCATCTACACTACCGTCACCATTAACGACGCCTCCCCATTCCATCGACCCGAGCAGCGTCGACCCTGACCCGACCTTTCTGCCTGAACCCCACAGCAGTCGACCAACACCACCGCCTCCATCACCATTAACATCACCATCATCACCACCACCATCACCAGCCCTCGACTCCTCCTCACCGATCATCGTCGTCTCGACCACCCTCACGACCACTGTTTCCCCATCTCTTTCTTTACCTCCAAACGACCCCGATCATCCCGACCCACTCACCGCCATGTTACCTCCATCCCGACTTCACGCCACCCACCGTCGATCTCCACCCCGGCCACCATAGCACCGACCACCACAGTTTCTTCTCCCCCGAGCACTGACAACTACTACGTCCATCACAGCATCAACCGTCTCCGGTCACGACCACCGAGCAGTCGATCCCGAGCCAACCCCGACTCCCTCGACCTCTCCACGACGAGCAGTCGATCGTCGACTTCCCTCTCTGCCGGGACAGCAGCCACCTAGCACCACCATCTCCCCGTCAGCACGACCATACCTCGTTCACGTGCACGCTAACGCCAAGGTTCGTTGCTTGCCCTTCTTCCATGCGTGCGTTATGTGACACTGCGTTGGTAAACCCTAATAGCTAATATGCGTGTGCGTGCATGTGTGTATAATAATTAGGTAGATATATATATATATTTCATGGAAAACTGGTTGCTAGTACTATGTATGACAGTATTATATGTCTTGTGGGACCATAGGTATTAGTTGTGGATATCCCGTATTTATATATGTTAGGTATAACCCTAGGTGTATTTATATAAATATGTAGTGGGTAATACTATGTAATATATTAAGGTGTTATATATTTATATATTAAATGTATTTTGGTAACTCACTGCCTTATGTGTACCCTAACCTGCTAGCTAGACCATGCGTTAGTGCTACACGAGATTTAAAGATTTGAACATGTGTTAGTGTTAGTTGTTGTCTTGTTGTGCACAAGTATTCTAGGATATGACACCAGTGCATTTAGACGTGCACACTTGACCCTGCTAGTTGACTAGTACCACCCCTGCTTGCATTAGATTCTAAGTGCAGTTGTGCTAGTGTAATGGCTGATGATTATGTTATATTATATTATATTTTAGAGTCGTTGGACCTTTCGGGCGAGACTTCGGGAGCAAGATATTAGTACTCGCAGCTTGAGGATCCATGCAAGTATACCTTGCCTTGTTGTACTATTTAAAATTCAGTATTATTAGTTGTATATTTTATTGTTTTAATATTATATAACTGTGCGCGTCCGAGAAAGACTCGGGTGCAATCAACGAAAGCGTTGCCGTTAGAACTTGTGTCTGACCTAGTGTCTAGTGGACGCACCTAAAGTTGAGACGTTATCAATATGACTCCCCAGGCCTTGACACGTATCATTGCACGTCACAGAGTGAGTTCATGTAGGGACACGTGCTTCATGCTTGACTGGCCATCGGTATGAGCAGCACGTGTGACGGTATTTAGCTTAGTTGTATATTTCTTAGTGACTTGTATTTATAGTACGATATGTCCATGTCGTATTCGTGATATGTACATTGGCATTGGACGGAGAGGACAATTGGTAGGCGTATGGGATACACACATTGGAATCCGTAGTATCCAGAGGAGCCACGGATCCAATGACTTCCTTTATACAGATACCGCGTTCTTCGGAGCGATACGGACGTATATATTTGCAGATACCTTATTCTTCAAAACGATGTACGTTATATGTACAGATACCATGCTCTTCGGAGTGTGGACGTTATGCCTATACCTACCCATACGTACCAATGTTGTTCTCACATTGCATTCACTTAGATGGTTAGCACATTCCTTTATTTTATTCAGTATTTATATATGGCATATATTTTTGTATCTTGTTACGTCCCTATGAGGACCTGGTTCTCTTCCAGGTTATTTGTGCAGTTTGCAGGATGCTTGATCTAGTGGAGTGTGGACATCGTTGCAGTTATCTTTATATTTTCAGCTATTACAGTCATGTACTACTTTCCACTTTTGATTCTGCTTTTATATTCTAGTGTTTATAGGCCTATGTTATTCTTTTGGCCTATTCGAACGGATGTATTATTGGGCTGCAGACTGATGATGCGTATCGTTCTTTCTTGAGATTTATTTACCATGGATTGAGATTTAGTTTAGTTGTTGCATGTTAGAATTAGATATTTAGTTTGATCACTTGACCGTGGACAGCGTAAGTGCACTTCGTCGGGTCCATTAAATTGGAAAGCCCTACGGAGTTGTACTAGCTGGCCAATGCCACGTGTCTAGTCCTATGGATTTTGGGACTGGGGCGTGACATGGTTTTATTGGTGGCCCATGCAGGTCAGAGCATATCGTTTCGGTTCCGTTACTGTACCGAACGAGCCTGCAACTTAGGATTAATGTTGAATAAGATCTCAATCCATAACTGATTTTAAAACTCCTCTTGTATTCGATTGTCGCCCTTGGACTTCATTACTGTATTCGTTCATTTGTCGTCGACATCGTTATTATTGTTTCCCATCTTCCTTATTTCGGAAAGATGGATGCTCGCGCTCGGTGATTTCCTCCAGGAGCAGATCCTCGTCAAGACGAAGATGGCATATTTGATAGGATATTTGAGTAGATGGTTAACCATGGTAGAGAAGGTTGATAAGTTCTTTCTTGTTACTAGAGCTAGTATAGACTGTTGACATAAGAATTAGACATAGAAGTAGAGACTTAAAACTAGACCCTACCCTTACTTAGGGTAGCAGAGATTTGTAAGTATTAGAAGCTAGTAGTAGAAGCTAGAAAGATTGTTTGCTTCTAAGACTCTAGAATAAATTAGTGGAAACATAGCTAGATTGTCACGACCCAATTCCGTAGAATCGTTTGAGGCGTCCCCCGAATCGTGACCGCCGTGCGGGCCTGGGGTTGCGCCCGCACAAGGCTTTAATAATTTTGCATAACGAGCACATATTCAGAGTATGCAGATAAATTGAACACAAGTTAAAACATGAAAAAGTTCTCTTTATTGATAATGAACATCTATTACAAACTCTTGAACGAGTTAGCTAATATGCCGAACGGCTTACAAAAGTGTTGACTCAAAATAAGATAGCAGTCCTGTACATTACATCCCTTTATAACTTCAAAATGATAAAGACCTCCGGGCTGGAGGACAGCTTTGCCACGGAGCTGCATTGTGTATGAAGAGTGCAAGCTCCTGGTCCAAAATGCTTTCAAAGGGGCGCGATGAAGATGCGCCAACAGCTGGACTGGATCGGGAAGACGACTTCGACTCCTCGCTCGGTTCGCCTTAGTACGGAGAACATGTTTCAACGAGAGTCAGTATGTCAAAACATACTGGTGAAGGCGAGCTAGCCGAACTATACCAATCAACACGTTGTTTTAATAAAGCATGCATATTTTATGGGTTTCTATATTGCCTTAGTTCATTTACAAGTAAGCAGCATATAGAATTTACTGAAATGAATGTGCCACCGTTCGATAGATTTTACCTGTCCGTCTGAATAACCTGCATAATACTTACCATGCCTTCCCTGCCATGAAGACACAAGTTAGTTTGCAACAGGTTTAAATATACAAGATGATCACTGGCTTGATTGCCATAATGGACACTAGTCTATGACGAAGATGGTTTGCTACGTGCAAGAACGTGAGGTGCCGCATACCACCCTGTCCAAGTACGTGAGACTAAACGTTAGTTCCGTCCGGAGCTGGAACGGTGCCAGCGCCCCAGCAGCCGCCCGCAGGAACTATACCTTGTGCACAAGTTGTCCGTGATCGCATATTAACAATCATTCGCCCGGAGGCTACGTTAACTATCATTCGCCCGGAGGCTACGTGATTCGCCCTGAGGCTACATGAGTACAAGACAAGCAGTATTGCATGATTCATTTACATTGCATCTACGTTAAATTCATGCATTCAGGATATAGATTTGTACATTCAAACTTGCATCTATGCATATGATAAACGTTTCGAACGAACAAGTATGCAAAGATATGACCGTTCACAAGTTTAATTGACAAGCAATACAATTCAAGTCTATTCCCTTTTATCTTGGTATCTTTTATTATTTCATGGTATCGTTTGATCGGGGCAAGGAGAATGCAAGATTTTTAGGGTGTGAAGCTTGGAAGCAGGGCTAGCTAATCGGGTTGGTAGCCACTCACTTAGATAGTTGGAAGGAAGAAGGAAAGAGGTGCTTCACGACTCCGCTCGTAAGTCGCCTACTGCTCGTTCACCTGCATCACGAACAGCTCGATTAATACTCCTTTCACTCTTTCCAATCTCGGAATTGAAGTATAGTTCAATGAACAAAAACAATGAAACCATCGAAACCGTTCAAGGAAAACAAGCAAATCCCAAAACCAACTCAAAGCACGAAAGCAACAAGCGACATCGAAAATCGATGCAATAAAAGATAGCAGCGAATGGTCCCTCCTGACTCTGCCGCTAAGCCGATCCTTGGGACGCGGTCCACTGAATATGGGAATCGATTCCGAAGAAACAAATCCATAACGAGGACGAGTTCTTAATTCAATCTATCCCGATCGAACGATACCATTTGTGTTTCTTAGCCGCGCTCCCCGCACCGGGGGAACGGGGCGCTACATCCTACCCAACCAATTAGAAGTTTCCTCCTCGAAACTTAGGAACAGGACCTACCATCAGGGAACGTTACGTTGAGGATGCTTAGCAGAGTATTTGGGCGGTCACGAATTCTGTGGTTTGCATCGCCACAGATGAGGCATAATCCTTGTTTCAGACGACATTCGTTGGCCAGGTGCCCTGGCTTCTTGCAGAAATGACATAGCTGCCCTCTCTGCGGACCACCATTGTTGCGGCGCTTTGTAGCGGTGTTTCCTCCATCGTTGCTTTGGCGTTTATGACTGGATGTATGCACAGCGCCGGCAGCAACATGAGGATACTGTGGTTCAAGCGATAAGGCGTAATTCATGACTTCACGTATTGTCCGATACTGATGAACGACTACGTTCGCATTGATGGCAGGGCGTAGTCCACCTTTAAACCTTCTAGCTCGACTCGCTGCATCAGGTAAATAGGCCCTAGCGAATTTGGAGAGTCGGTTGAATTCGGCGGAGTACTGTTTGACCGTCATGCTACCTTACCTCAGTTGTACGAACTCGTTCTCCATCCGACGTTGTACTAGAGGGGGTACAAACTCCTCTTCGAATGCGGCACAAAAGTCGTCCACGAGATCGCCTCCTCTCCGTGATTAAATTGGAGAGATCGTCGATGCACGTCCCACCAATCGTGTGCGTTAAGGCGGAGCTGTAGTTGCGCGCAGGCGACGCACTTTTCTTCGGGGACCTCTAGCAGAGCGAAGTGATCTTCAAGTTCGGCCAACCAATCTAGAGCTACGATTGCGTCCTCAGTCCCGTTGAATGGGGTGTTGCAGACTTTCTTAAAGTGGCCAAAGTCGAAGGCAGTCACGTCCCTCGCCCTTGGAATTTGCGGCGTCTCTACTTCAAGCACGGGATGTTCCACCGGAGTCGGCGCTCTTACCGTGGAATGGTTGGAAGCCAAAGTCTGAACGATCTATTGCAGGGCATCCACCTGCTTTTGTTGAACTGAGAATCGAGCTTCTATATTATCTTGAAACTTGAGCTGACTCTCCTCTGCCCGCTTCTCGGCCCGTTCGTAGCGAGCCTCGTCCCTTTGTTGGTTTTTCTCCAACATCCGCAATATTTGCTGGATGGGATCGATGCTTGGCGTGGCTCGCTGGCTCCTTGAACTTTCCGAAGTGCCCGAACTACTTTGTTGCCCTTGGGTTTTGTCCGGTGCTTGCGCTGCAGATTGCGCTGGAGCCATTCCTTCAAAAGAAGATAAATTACATTAGGATCATAATGTATTATGGACTTATTGCATGAACGTATCTCATTTTGGCCTAGCGAGTTCAAGAGTTCGCACAGGAATTTGATCGTTAAAGGAACTTTTCCAGTGCGAGAGTCTAAGGAACTTGAATTTGTGCTCTGATACCACTATGTCACGACCCGATTCCGTAGAATCGTTTGAGGCGTCCCCCGAATCATGACCGCCGTGTGGGCCTGGGGTTGCGCCCGCACAAGGCTTTAATAATTTTGCATAACGAGTACATATTCAGAGTACGCAGATAAATTGAACACAAGTTGAAACATGGAAAAGTTCTCTTTATTGATAATGAACATCTATTACAAACTCTTGAACGAGTTAGCTAATATGCCGAACGGCTTACAAAAGTGTTGACTCAAAATGAGATAGCAGTCCTATACATTACATCCCTTTATAACTTCAAAATGATAAAGACCTCCGGGCTAGAGGACAGCTTTGCCACGGAGCTGCATTGTGTATAAAGAGTGCAAGCTCCTGGTTCAAAATGCTTTCAAAGGGGCGCGATGAAGATGCGCCAACAGCTGGACTGGATCGGGAAGACGACTTCGGCTCCTCGCTCGGTTCGCCTTAGTGCAGAGAACCTGTTTCAACGAGGGTCAGTATGTCGAAACATACTGGTGAAGGCGAGCTAGCCGAACTATACCAATCAACACGTTATTTTAATGCAGCATGCATATTTTGTGGGTTTCTATCTTGCCTTAGTTCATTTACAAGTAAGCAGCATATAGAATTTACTGAAATGAATGTGCCACCGTTCGGTAGATTTTACCTGTCCGTCTGAATAACCTGCACAATACTTACCATGCCTTCCCTGCCACGAAGACACAAGTTGGTTTGCAACAGGTTTAAATATACAAGATGATCACTGGCTTGATTGCCATAATGGACACTAGTCTATGACGAAGATGGTTTGCTACGTGCAAGAACGTAAGGCGCCGCATACCACCCTGTCCAAGTACGTGAGACTAAACGTTAGTTCCGTCCGGAGCCGAAACGGTGCCAGTGCCCCAGCAGCCGCCCGCAGGAACTATACCTTGTGCACAAGTTGTCCGTGATCGCACATTAACAATCATTCGCCCGGAGGCTACGTTAACTATCATTCGCCCGGAGGCTACGTGATTCGCCCTGAGGCTACATGAGTACAAGACAAGCAGTATTGCATGATTCATTTATATTGCATCTACGTTAAATTCATGCATTCAGGATATAGCTTTGTATATTCAAACTTGCATCTATGCATATGATAAACGTGCCGAACGAACAAGCATGCAAAGATATGACCGTTCACAAGTTTAATTGACAATCTATACAATTCAAGTCTATTCCCTTTTTATCTTGGTATCTTTTATTATTTCATGGTATCGTTTGATCGGGGCAAGGAGAATGCAAGATTTTTAGGGTGTGAAGCTTGGAAGCAGGGCTAGCTAATCGGGTTGGTAGCCACTCACTTAGATAGTTGGAAGGGAGAAGGAAAGAGGTGCTTCACGACTCCGCTCGTAAGCCGCCTACTGCTCGTTCACCTGCATCACGAATAGCTCGATTAATACTCCTTCCACTCTTTCCAATCTCAGAATTGAAGTGCAGTTCAATGAACGAAAATAATGAAACCATCGAAACCGTTCAAGGAAAACAAGCAAATCCCAAAACCAACTCAAAGCACGAAAGCAACAAGCGACATCGAAAACCGAGGCAATAAAAGATAGCAGCGGAGAGGTCCCTCCTGACTCTGCCGCTAAGCCGATCCTTGGGGCACGGTCCACAGAATATGGGAATCGATTCCGAAGAAACAAATCCATAACGAGGACGAGTTCTTAATTCAATCTATCCCGATCGAACGATACCGTTTGTGTTTCTTAGCCGCGCTCCCCGCACCGGGGGAACGGGGCGCTACATAGATGCCAGGAATTAGTTGTAGTCTTATGGTAGTAATATAAGGAACGACATTACGAACTTGACAAGATAGAATTTTAGACCCACATCTAAAAGAAGTTTATCGGATACTAATAAAAATAGGGTATGAAATAGCACTTAGGGCAGCAAACCATAGTGGTTAAACCCTAGTTGCCTTGTGACTTACAGTACCAGACCTAGAAATTTTTCCACCCTTTAGAAAATGATAATTATATGACTAAGCTAAAACAGATAGGTAGATTGCTAGACGTAGATAGCTAGAACCAATATTTGGATGATGAGATAACTTGAGTACTATATTATAGCTTTCAAATTAGAATTAGATGTACTTGACTTATTTGGGTTGCCAGTGTCTATTAGGCTCGTATTTTCACCATTGATAACTCGATTAGTTAAGCTAGTATCTGAAATAGAGAAATTAGATTGAAGGATGAGAGTATCGACATATGGTATAGCCTCGAGTTGGATATCGTGAACTACCTATAATTGATGGCCAGTTATAAACAAGATAGTACCCATATAGTTTGGATGAAGGGTACGCATGGAGTAAATTAGGAGAACCCTCAGGTTCGAGGTAAAAAGGTAGAGTGGCAACAAGATAAGATTCGCGACAAGCACCTGACCTCGAGTTTCTTTTAAAATTTAGAGAAAGACCTGAACCGGAGACAAAGACGTAGGCTCGAGGTGGTGACAGACTTTGAGATTGAGCTACAGTAACATCCGAAAAAAGACAACGTAGTAGCTGATGCATTGAGTAGGAGGCCCATAGCATTTTTTTTGACTATCCAGCAACACCTGTTGAGAGATCTAGAGCAGTTGAGTATAGAGGTCTTTATGCCCGGAGCAGACGGCCAGTTGTCGAGTTTTCAGGTGCAATCGATATTGGTTGAGACGATCAAGGCTGCCTTGCCAATATATGCCAGATTCCAGAGACTTCGACAGAGGACAGAGGCCGGGATGCAGACAGGATTACGAATACACGAGGACGGGACTTTGAGATGTGGAGATCGTCTTTATGTTCCGAACGGAGAATTTCGTCGGGAGCTGATGTCGGAGGTGCACAGTTCAGCATACTCTATTCATCCAGGAGGCAAAAGATATACAGAGATTTGAGGCAGTACGATTGGTGGCATGGAATGAAGAGGGAGATAGCCCACTTTGTGGCAAAATGCTTGGTGTATCTGCAGGTCAAGGCAGAGCATCAGCGGTCTGCAAGTTTACTTAATCCACTCACGATACCTGAGTGGAAATAGGAGCACATCACTATAAACTTTGTTACGGGATTTCCGAGGAGTCCCAGTGGTCGTAATGCGGTATGGGTGATCATGGATCGACTCACCAAGACCGCTTACTTTTACCTTTCAGAGTTGGACAGTCTACGGAGGTCTTATTTCAAGGAACGAAATACAGGTTTAGATCACACGCTGACTCATTGGTCAATTGGTAGAGGATTACCACTAGACTCTTAGATTATATATTGACACGTGAGTATGGGATATAAATGGAAGATAGAAGTCTGACAGGAATGGTAGCTGAATATCATGGATTACACATAAACTGCTTAGGGATAGAGATTTAGACTTTTGACTAATAGGACATGAGCTTGTTGAACCTAATCCTTAGTAGTAGGTGGTGTTATGGGAGCCTAAATCCAATTTGCCCTCGCCAGTGAATTTTAGGAAGCGTATTCTTGTTATTGTAATTGTTAGGATATTTAGAAGGATTGAATAGATATTTATTACATAATTTCTATATATCCTTATTACTATGTATTAAGTAGAGACCTATGTGGTATTTTATTACATATATTTTTTCTAGAAATTGTTCGAGTTGAGCTTCTAGACTAGGTATGACTAACTGATTAGACTTGTTGCTGCTAGGACTGATTATAAGAAGTTAGGTTGCATGATTCCATTGTAGATACTATAGGATGATGACGTTATACCTAGGAAAGAATGTTGAGATATTAACCGTCCTAGTTGCAGAAGAAGGTTAAGACAGTGTTTGAGGTATGGATCAAACAAACATCAGGCTCAGGAGTATTCCCAGTATGTCAATAGAGCCCAACAGATAGTGCAAAGGCTAACCCACCGGTCCTAGGTATGTCCGTAGCATTGCTTGATAATTTATAGTTTATTATGTGTTTATTTAATTTTGAGGACGAAATTCTTACAAGTTGGGTAGATTGTAAACTCCCTCGACCAAATTTAGGTCTACCTGGCTTAGATAGAGAGACTAGGGTTAGTTTGAAGCCATTTAGAATTAGAACATAGTATTTTAGATTAATGTACACAATATTTGTATCACTTTGTGCACCTTACCGTTGCTTCGATGTTTGGAGCGCTACACTAGCATTTGCTTCCAAACAAATTTTACACACTTTTTCTAGACGTGCCAACCTTCCATTCTGACCCTTGTGTAACTCATAAATATCCTATCTTGTGCTTCATTTTAGCTGCACAAAATTTGTTACAAACGTTCATTCTTAAATTCAAATAAATCCAACTTTGCATCATTGTCCGTTCCAATCGAAATTGGAGACACAAACTCGACCCATTTTGTACAACCCAATTTATGACAATATTCCATTCTGAGTCTTCTACGTCCATGATACTTATGTCCCACCTAATTTTAACCCTATGTACTTTCAATTAATTTAAGAACACCACTTACACTAATTTTAATTAAATTGGTGTAAGGACCCAACCTAACCCAAAACTAGACCCAACACCAACCCAAACCCCCACTTACACCCTCAAGGTTCATACTAAATATCACACACCCTTTTTAGCCACTACATCACACTAAACATAGTATTTTCCCTAATTCAATCCCAAACTCCATATTTTGTGTAATTTTCCAATTGTTGGGGACTTTTATGCAAAAGTGCAGTGAGGTGTCCACTTTCTATTGGACCCAACACATAAAGAAACACCTCCCCTCTTCTTTGACCGGTCACATGTATTTTTCTTATATTTTTGGAGTGTGCAACACTCAAACCTCTCCCCCTTAAGCCATCTCCACCCTCCATTCAACCCAACACCATCTCCACCCTTCAATTTCTTTCATGTAAAAACAAGCAAACCCCATCCCTAGGAGGCAGCCGACCCTAATCCCTAGGCCAGCACCCCCTCTTCTCCCTCCTACATAAAAAACTCTTTCTCCATTATTTTGCATCAGCATCACCATCCTTCCTCAATAAACCCTAAACCTAATATAGCAGCCGATTTCCCTCATCCCATCTCCGGCCGTCGACATCAGTCCCTGACTTACAGCAGACACCGCTTAGATAGAGAGACTAGGGTTAGTTTGAAGCCATTTAGAATTAGAACATAGTATTTTAGATTAATGTACACAATATTTGTATCACTTTGTGCACCTTACCGTTGCTTCGATGTTTGGAGCGCTACACTAGCATTTGCTTCCAAACAAATTTTACACACTTTTTCTAGACGTGCCAACCTTCCATTCTGACCCTTGTGTAACTCATAAATATCCTATCTTGTGCTTCATTTTAGCTGCACAAAATTCGTTACAAACGTTCATTCTTAAATTCAAATAAATCCAACTTTGCATCATTGTCCGTTCCAATCGAAATTGGAGACACAAACTCGACCCATTTTGTACAACCCAATTTATGACAATATTCCATTCTGAGTCTTCTACGTCCATGATACTTATGTCCCACCTAATTTTAACCCTATGTACTTCCAATTAATTTAAGAACACCACTTACACTAATTTTAATTAAATTGGTGTAAGGACCCAACCTAACCCAAAACTTGACCCAACACCAACCCAAACCCCCACTTACACCCTCAAGGTTCATACTAAATATCACACACCCTTTTTAGCCACTACATCACACTAAACATAGTATTTTCCCTAATTCAATCCCAAACTCCACCTTTTGTGTAATTTTCCAATTGTTGGGAACTTTTATGCAAAAGTGCAGTGAGGTGTCCACTTTCTATTGGACCCAACACATGAAGAAACACCTCCCCTCTTGTTTGACCGGTCACATGTATTTTTCTTATATTTTTGGAGTGTGCAACACTTAAACCTCTCCCCTTAAGCCATCTCCACCCTCCATTTAACCCAACACCATCTCCACCCTTCAATTTCTTTCATGTAAAAACAAGCAAACCCCATCCCTAGGAGGCAGCCGACCCTAATCCCTAGGCCAGCATCCCCTCTTCTCCCTCCTACATAAAAAACTCTTTCTCCATTATTTTGCATCAGTATCACCATCCTTCCTCAATAAACCCTAAACCTAATATAGCAGCCGACTTCCCTCATCCCATCTCCGGCCGTCGACATCAGTCCCTGACTTACAGCAGACACCGCTCCGCCTGAGCAGCAGGCGGATGCAACCGGCAGCAGTCGACCCCGGCAACGCCATCACCCGCCGAGCAACCCCGTTCTCCACCACACCCAACCGCCGACTACACAGACATCACCGCCATCATCCGCATACCATCGTCGACATCTCCATCACGTCGACCCACCACCTTGCCGGGACCTCCACCATCATCATCATCATCTATACCACCATCACCATTAACGACGCCACCCCATCCCTTCGACCCGAGCAGCGTCGACCCCGACCCGACCTTCCCGCCTGAACCCCACAGCAGTCGACCAACACCACCGCCCCCAACACCATTAACATCACCATCGTCACCACCACCATCACCATCCCTCGACTCCTCCTCACCGATCATCGCCGTCTCGACCACCCTCACGACCATCGTTTCCCCATCTCTTTCTTCACCTCCGCACGACCCCGATTATCCTGACCCACTCACCGCCGGGCTACCTCCATCCCGACTTCACACCACCCACCGTCGATCTCCACCCCGACCACCATAGCCCCGACCACCACAGCTTCTTCTCCCCCGAGCACTGACAACCACCACGTCTATCACAGCATCAACCATCTCCGGTCACGACCACCGAGCAGTCGATCCCGAGCCAACCCTGACTCCCTCGACCTCTCCACGACGAGCAGCCGATCGTCGACTTCCCTCTCCGTCGGGATAGCAGCCACCGAGCACCACCATATCCCTGTCAACACGACCATACCTCGTTCATGTGCATGCCAACGCCAAGGTTCATAGCTTGCCCTTCTTCCGTGTGTGCGTTGTGTGACACTGCGTTGGTAAACCCTAATAGCTAGTATGCGTGTGCATGTGTGTATAATAATTAGGTAGATATATATATTTCATGGGAAACTGGTTGCTAGTACTATGTATGACAGTATTATATGTGTTGTGGGACCATAGGTATTAGTTGTGGATATCCCGTATTTATATATGTTAGGTATGACCCTAGGTGTATTAATATAAATATATAGTGGGTAATACTATGTAATATATTAAGGTGTTATATATTTATATATTAAATATATTTTGGTAACTCACTGCCTTATGTGTACCCTAACCTGCTAGCTAGACCATGCGTTAGTGCTACACGAGATTTGGAGATTTGAACATGTGTTAGTGTTAGTTGTTGTCTTTTTGTGCACAAGTATTCCAGGATATGACACCAATGCATTTAGACGTGCACACTTGACCCTGCTAGTTGACTAGTACCACCCTGCTTGTATTAGTTTCTAAGTGCAGTTGTGCTAGTGTAATGACTAATGATTATGTTATATTATATTATATTATAGAGTTGCTGAACCTTTCGGGCGAGACTTCGAGAGCAGGATATTGGTACTCACAGCTTGAGGATCCAGACAAGTATACCTTGCCTTGTTGTACTGTTTAAAATTTAGTATTATTAGTTGCATGTTTTATTATATTAATATTATAGAACTGTGCGTGTCTGAGAAAGACTTGGGTGCAGTCAACGAAGGCGTTGATGTTAGGACTTGTGTCTGACATAGTGTCTAGTGGACGAAGTTGAGGAGTTATCAATATGACACCCCAGGCCTTGATACGTATCATTGCACGTCACAGAGTGAGTTCATGTAGGGACGCGTGCTTCATGCTTGATTGGCCATCGGTGTGAGCAGCACGTGTGACGGTATTTAGCTTAGTTGTATATTTCTTAGTGACTTGCATTTATAGTACGAGATGTCCATGTCGTATTCACGATATGTACATTGGCATTGGACGGGGAGGACAACTGGTAGGCGTATGGGATACACACATTAGAATCTGTAGTATCCAGAGGAGTCACAGATCCAATGACTTCCTTTATACAGATATCGTGTTCTTCAGAGCGATACGGATGTATATATTTGCAGATACCTCATTCTTCGGAACGATAGATGTCACGACCCAATTCCGTAGAATCAATTGAGGCGTCCCCCGAATCGTGACCGCCGTGCGGGCCTGGGGTTGCGCCCGCACAAGGCTTTAATGATTTTGCATAGCAAGCACATATTCAGAGTACGCAGATAAATTGAAACACAGATTTGAAACATGGAAAAGATCTCTTTATTGATAATGAACATCTATTACAAACTCCTGAACGAGTCAGCTAATATGCCGAACGGCTTACAAAAGAGATGACTCAAAATGAGATAGCAGTCATGTACATTACATCCCTTTATAAACTCAAAGCGATAAAGACCTCCGGGCTGGAGGATAGCTTTGCCACGGAGCTGCATTTGTGTATAAAGAGTTGCAGCTTCGTGCTTCAAAAGGCTTCAGGGGCGCGGTGAAGATGCGCCAACAGCTGGACTGGATCGGGAAGACGACTTCGGCTCCTCGCTCGGTTCGCCTTGGTGCGGAGAACCTGTTTCAACGAGGGTCAGCATATCGAAACATGCTGGTGAAGGCGAGCTAGCCGAACTATACCAATCAACACGTTGTTTAGTGGAGCATGCATATTTTGTGGGTTTCTATCTTGCCTTAATTCATTTACAAGTAAGCAGCATATAGAATTTACTGAAATGAACGTGCCACCGTTAGGTGGATTTTTACCTGACCGTCTGAATTACCTGCACAATACTTACCATGCCTTCCCTCCCACGAAGACACAAGTTAGTATGCAACAGGTTTAAATATACACGATGATCACTGGCTTGGTTGCCATAATGGACTAGTCCGAGACAAGGATAGCATGCAATGATAGTACACGAGGCGTTGCAAGCCATCTTGTCCCGTACACGATGACTATACACGAGTTCCGCCCGGATCGGATCGGTGCCAGTGCCCCAGCGACCGTCCGCAGAACTATACCTTGTGCACAAGTTGTCCATGATCGAACACGATTAACAAGTTAACAATTCATGCAGTTGAGGCAACACGATTGCAAGAACACGAGTGCAAGAACACGAGTGCAAGAACACGAGTGCACGACAAGCAGTAATGCATGATTCATTTAGCATAGCCTTCCTGAACAATTATGCACAATACAAGGTGTGTGTCATACTTAGCATAATTCATAGAACATTTGCACGAACAAGCATACGATAAGGCAACAGTTCACAGGTTTGATTGACAAGCATAATAACCAAGTCTATTGTCTTTTATCTTGGTTTCTTTTATTATTATTTGGTATCGTTTGATCGGGGCAAAGGAGTGAAGCTTGGTAGCAGGTCTAGCTAATCGGGTTGGTAGCCACTCACTTAGATTGATGGAAGGAGAAGGAAAGAGGCGCTTCACGACTCCGCTCGCAAGCCGCCTACTGCTCGTTCACCTGCACACGAACAGCTTGATCAATACTTCTTCCTCTCTTTCCAATCTCGGAATAGAAGTGCAAGTCAATGAACGAAAACAATGAAACCATCGAAACCGTTCAAGAAAAACAAGCAAATCCCAAAACCAACTCAAAGCACGAAAGCAACAAGTGACATCGAAAACCGAGGCAATAAAAGATAGCAGCGGAGAGGTCCCTCCTGACTCTGCCGCTAAGCCGATCCTTGGGGCGCAGTCCACTGAATATGGGAATCGATTCCGAAGAAACAAATCCATAACGAGGACGAGTTCTTAATTCAATCTATCCCGATCGAACGATACCGACTTGTGTTTCTTAGCCGCGCTCTCCGCATCGGGAGAACGGGACGCTACAATAGACGTTACATGTACAGATACCACGCTCTTCGGAGTGTGGACGTTATGCCTACACCTACCCATACGTACCAATGTTGTTCTCACATTGCATTCACTTAGATGGTTAGCACACCCCTTTATTTTATTCAGTATTTATATATGGCATATATTTTTGTATCTTGTTACGTCCCTCTGAGGACCTTGTTCCCTTCCAGGTTATTTGTGCAGTTTGCAGGATGCTTGATTTAGTGGAGTGTGGACATCGTTGTAAGTATCTTTAAATTTTTGGATGACTTCTAAACACGCACACATTAAATATTTGGATGACTTCTGACGTGTCTTCTAAAAAAAAACACATATATATATATATATATATATATATATATATATATATATATAGAGGATAAGGGAGGTGAGATGGCACCTCACTCTCAAAACAAGGGTGGCAGTGACGTGGCACAATTCCAATCACACATTTCATAATTGGCAAATTGCACTTAACCCCCTCCCCTTGTTTGTGTGGTTGAGATTGTGCCACATCACCGCCACCCTTGTTTTGAGAGTGAGGTGCCACCTCACCTCCCTTATTCTATATATATATATATATATATATATATATATATATATATATATATATATATATCCTCACCTCCCTTATTCTATATATATATATATATATATATATATATATATATATATATATATATATATATATATATATATATATATATATATATATATATATATATATACATTTTTTTTTTTTTTGTGAGATGACATCCTCTTTAAATATTTGGATGACTTCTGACATGTCTTCCACACTTTTTTCTTGGTAGGAGGAAAGCAGATGGGAATTTATAGTAGATATAAGCATTAGTCAATATGAGAAGGTTTTGGTTCTTGTGGAGTTGGTCATGTGTGAGGGGCCCTGGTTCTTGTGGAGTTGGTCATGTGAGAAGGGTCCCTCGTGCCCCTCAAATTCTCCTAGCATCCTAGGATACTTTCACCATCACACTTGATGTAACTTTGTAATTTGTAATGCTCCATACCATATGGACAAATGTATGCATGTATGTGTCCATGCTTGTACCCACACAATTTCTTTCCTAGGAGAGAACACAGCACATGCGAAAATTCGAAATTGGATATTTTGTGTTCCTTTTGCTTCAAAATAAAAAAAAATAATATGTTTGAATGCTTTCAAAAGCAAAAATTAGAAGAAAAAAAAAATTAGTATTTAGTTGGTTGTTGAAATAAATAAAAAATTATTACTTTTTGTTATAGTGATATGAATAGTATATTTTTATGTTAAAGTAGAGATGACGTAATCTTCTAACCGAACGTACGAAGCGAAAAAAAAAAAAAAATTGACTTTCGTACTCCACTTTAAAAGAAAAAAAAATCGAGTTCATTTTTGTTCATCCACCAAAACTATGATGTATGTTTACCCTCAAATCAAGTGTTGTCACGTGTCAAAATATGAATCAAAACTACTTTGACATTTCACAAAACTACTTCTAAAGTAGTTTTAGGTTGCATAATATTATGACGTACCAATATCTGATTGGAGGATGAACATACATTTTAATTTTGATGGATGAACAAAAATGGACTCAAAAAAATCTGATAGCAAAACTCTGATTTTACGCCAGATAAAATTAACTTATTTATGTCAACTTTCAGTAAAAGTTTACTGTAAATCTTCAAACCAAACACGTATAAAAAAAAATTCAAATTCAAATTTTGACCATCAGCATTTTAAATCTGCAAACCAAACAATCCAATGTGATGCTGAGATCTTAAAGTCAAGGGTGAACTCGCTCCTATAGAAAAGTGTGGGTGGAACAAGAAACAAATGTTGAGACAAGTATGAACTCTCACACGCCTATAGAAAAGGACAGGGCCTCGAGTAAGGACCAAAATTAACTAGCGTTGATGTGATCCAAACATTGGAATTTACTTTCAAAGACTAACGTATATGTCCCGTCATTATCCAACAAACCATCAAGTTGTTCAATTACTTCTCAAAGTCAACATTGGCTATAATATTAAAAGTTTAGAATCTTCTAATCATTTATAATCTGTGTTGATTGGGGTTAGTTTAACAACTAGTTTTATCGTAACAATTAATCAACAACTGGTTCACTAAAAGAAACTAAATTATATATATATATCTACAAAACATTGGATATGCTGAATCACAAGTGTATTGGATGTCATATATAACATACCTTTGCTAATTAATTAATCTCTTATAGGAATCATCAAAATATTTAGTCCTCATGTAACATAAATGTACTCTTTATAAAGAACAAGTTAAGCCATTCCTCATCAGACTAGATTAAAACACGGGTACCAAAACTTTGGAATAATTAAACTTTGTTATTGTTGTTGATGTTGTTACAGGTGTACCATATCTCTATGACGAGATTAACATATTTTTTGAAAAAAAAGATAACGGAAGAAAAATATAATTTATAAGTGAAGACGGATAGAAAATAAAATTAATAGTGTTTGGAAAGGAGGGAAAAAAATAGAAAAAAATATATTTGAGAAAGAAAAATAAATTATGTGGGTCTCACAAATTTTTTCTTCCCAAAGTGGGATAGAATTGAAGAAAGATGAGAGAATTTTTAGAAATTTTATCTATGGTAGACATAAATTATGATTTGAAAAAATCAATGACTAAATAGTAGTTATATTTTTATCTCATAAACAAATAAAAAATTATTATTTCACTTTTTTTTCTTCTACTTTTTGGTCATCTAAAAATAAAATAAAATAAACTTCACATTCATTCTACTTCCCTTCATTTTTTTCCCTCAAATTTTCTTTTTCCTCTCCAGAAAATTTTCCAAACACACCCATATGCTTGCACTTTTAAACTTTTGTTGATGTACCTCTCTCTTCCTCACATAATGTTGTTGGTATTGTTTCCATTGGACTACTAAGAATAGTTCCACATTGGCTACACCACCAAGTGAGTATCTCAATATAATACTTTGTATGAGTTGAGGTGTGCACATGGGGTGTGGTGGAGGCACATGGGTGTCATGTGTGGGTATTTTTATAGGAGAAAAAAATGATTAACTCCTCAAAGAAAATATTTATGCATTTTGTCACTCTCTTGGAAAAAAATTCTTGTGAGCTAACCCCAAAGGAACTTAGCGACTCAGACTCGGTCTCAATGGCGCAAAGTGACGCTTTGTTTGTGCATTTTGCACCTAATACGTCAGCATCGGCGCTTGTGCGCATTTGATGTGCTCGCGCTCATTTTATGGGTATGGACACGTGAGCGCATGGCCCGTTGCGCTACTGGCTTATGAGCGCAGAAGCAGTTCGGTTGGGCTGATGCGCGCATATGCGCAGATAGCGCGGTTGGCGCATGATCCCACTGATTGCGGGATTCGACGATTATGGAAAAATATGATCAGTTATTCAGCTCTGATTTTTGTGGGATTTGAATTTAAATCGTTCTTATATTTTTATAACTGATTACCGGATAGGGTTTCCACAATCTCTCTATAAATACTGTCTTTGTAGCCTTTTTGAGAACTTACTTCAAAAATAGGAAGACGAAGAGAGATTCTGTTGTTGTAGCCATTGGAGTCCAAAGTGTCCGTGCGAGTCCAGAAAAGAGGTGACAACGAGCGTTCCAGAAGTTCTACCTGAACTTGTTGGTTCCTTGGAACAGATCATGTGGGGGCAAATCTTGCTTTGAGCAGCGATGATCTTCATCACTCCAGCAAGCCGAGATCCTTCTTCTCCTTCCTCTTCTTTTCTTGTAATATGTTTTGTCCGTCTGCAACTGCGATTGCAAGAAAGAAATAGATAGTTTTCTTATTATTGTTTTTATAGCAGCAAGTTGTAATCAAAATTATTATATGGTTGTTCGTTGGATCGAGGAATATCAGTGAGAAAACTTTTGTGTGAACTCCTGATACCGACTTCAACTTTCGGATCTCAAAGCAAGATCCGAGTAAGATGGAGAACAACCGTGCAAAAAATTTTGACACAAGTTTTAACGAACTTGAGAAGTTTGACAGGGATCATTACAACGCCTGGAAGAGAAATGTCACCCTAAATCTTCAACTCACAGAGGTGGACAACGTGTTGACAGATCCGGAGCCTGTTGTTCCAAAGGGCGATGATGTTATTGTTCGGACGATTGCTAATGCAACTGCTGAGCAAAACAAGTAGAGGAGAGACAACAGCCTTTGCAAGCTGCTGATTCTGAACTCCATGGAGGATACTCTGGCGGAATCATACAATAAGACGGGCCATACTAAGTTCGTCTGGGAGTCTCTAGAAAAGTATTACAAGACGGATGAGAACTGTAACAAGATCCATGTGACCGAAAAGGTCTGCAACATGCAATTTGAGAACGACAAGACTATGTTGCCTCAAGTCAAGAAATTTCTCAAGCTTCGTCAAAAACTTGAGAATGATGGCATACCCAAGGACGACGCTCTCATCGTAGGAGGTATTGTTTCCAAGATCCCGTCTAGATGGAGCAACTTTATCTCGGACATGCACTGGAAGAAGATGCAAGTTAGCCTTGATCAACTACTGTACAACATCCATGTTAAACATGAGTTGAGGGCTCAAAACAAAGTAGACACGCTGTCCAAGCAGTTGGCAAAGACCAACTTGGTGCATGTTGCTGATTCCAAGGGGAAGCAAAAGGCTTCTCACAACAAGAAAAAGGACTTCAACCATCTGAAAGTGAAGTTGGCTTCGTTCAAGCTTTAGCTAAATCCCAAGTCAGACGTGACTTGCTTTGAGGAGGTTTTATCGAGGGTTTCTCCCAACTTCGTGAGGCCATAACTCTTAGCTCTGGACTCCAAGCGCGTTTTCGTTTCTTGTGTTGGAACCATCTCGAGGTATAGTTTCTTAATAAATAATTTATTTTCATAAATTATGAACCTAAATTTTTGGAAAATTCGTGGATTTTCGGTTGTCCGAAATCTGACACGTTTTGGCGTTTTCGAGATTCCAGGAGATCCCGAACTCAGAATCGTGATCTATTTAAAGTTTCAAAATTTTAACATGATAAAATATAACATATATTTTTCTTAGAATTAAATATACTAGTTTAATATTCTGGAAATTCGTGTAACCTAGAAGTAACTAGAAAACCAACAAAAACTGACATATGTGCGCCATATGGACGATAATTCTTTACTGGTTCGAGATTTGGTAAAATCGTCGATTCAAGTGTTATGTAGCGCCAAAATCTACAGAATTCTACACACAAATCTTAGATTTGTGTCGGTTGACTTTTTGGTTAACAAAATGCTCGATTTGCGTGCCACATATTTTGAATTCGTAAAATTAATTTTCTTTAAACAAAAATCTAGGGTTAGCCTTAAAATTATAATATAATTAAATTAAATTAGTATTTTAGGTTATTTTATTTAGAATTAAAATAGATTATACTATAAAATCTATCCAACCACTTTTGTAAATCTAACTTGTTTAATTTATGTGGCGGATAGATCGGACAATGTTTTGAGTTACGACTTCATTCTTTTTCGGAGCAGGCAAGATATCTTGCCAACTCTTGTACAGTATTTGCATGCTTTTTTTTAGTTATTATTTTCTTGTCGTATATAGTTTCTTGATATTGTTTGTCATAGTTGATTTGTCACATGCTGCTCTACTCTTATTTTCTTGTTTTACATGCACGTATATTATTTGTCTTTCATATATATTGTCCGTCTCTAATTTCTCGTCACATGTATGATATATGCTCCACCTTGTGCGTACGACATGACATGATCTTGTAGTCCCGTATTAAAGTTGACTTGACATTAGTCCATGACCTTGCCTTGACCGATTTGAATTGATTCCTTAGTTCCCCAGGCGAGGATATCATTATTAGACGTTGGCTATTGTGATCAAATTTTGACTCGTTAGCGCCTCATCGGGCTGCGATAGAGATTTTTCCACTTGATCCCTCGGTCGTTAGTGCCTCACCGGGCTACGATTGAGACTAGTAATATAACTGTTAGTGCCTGTAAGCCCCCTGATTTTCATGAATTATTAATATTGGACTTTTCATAATATTCTGGAATTTTCTGGAAATTTTCTGTAATTAAATTCAGGATTTTAATTTTTAAATGATTTTTAAATGATGATAAATCATATTAAAATATTATGAAAATAATATTTTTGGGTGTAAAATGAAAAACTGAACTTAGGGTAATTTTTTTAGAATTTATCGGGCCCCGGACCTATTTTTTTATCACCTAAAAACTAATATTTATTATTTATTTATTTATTTATTTATTTAAATCATTAACCCTAAAACCTAACCCAGCCCAATACCCAAACCGGCCCGGCCCAACCGGCCCAGCCCAACCGGCCTCCCTAGCTATCGGGTCGGGTCGGGTCGGGTCTGCCCGACCGAACCCGCCCGACCCGCGACCCGCCTCTCTTCCCCAGCCCACTCCCCGCAAGACCCGGTCGGCCCCCGCGTCCGGCACCGCGCCGCCCGCCGCTCCGCCCGGCCCACGCCTCGTGCCCCGTGGCCACGACGCCACCTGGCCGCCTCTCTCGGCCCCCCAGCCTCCTCCACTACCTATAAACCCCCTCCCCCCCCCCGTCCGGCTCTCCGGTCACCTCCCTCCTCCGCCTACGCCCCTCCGGCTCCGCTCCTCCCCGCCTCAGTCGCCGGAGACCCGAGCCCCATCCTCCCCGCGGCCCCGCTCCGTCCCAGCGCCTCGCCGGAGACCCGATCCGCCGCCCTCCCCGCCGTGCAGCGCCGACGCAGCCCCGAGCCGACGACACCGCCGCAGCGCTGCCCTCCTCCGGCCGCCGGAGCTCCGCTTGAGAACCCTAAACCCTAACCCTAGGACTCTGTGTACAGGACGCGTGTCGGACACGTGTCGGACACGAAACTTTTTGGGTTTTTGAACCCTGTTCAGGTACTCGTAACTTTCTACTCGTAACCCCGTTTCTGATTCCGTCAGTTGCGTCGCATAGCCAGCATGACCCTCTCGGTGCCCGGGCAAACCGCTCGGTGCATCGCGTCCTGTGGTGATCGCGAACCGCGATCCAAAAACAGGAAAAACAACGCCCCGTATCCGATTTTTCTGAATCGCGTCCTAACTTTGTGTACACACGTCGGATCGAAACAGAACTTGCGCCATCGGACTTGTAGCAATACGCTGGTCCTGTGACCCAAGTTTGGTTCGATTCCGAGAACGTTGACGAAATCGCGTGTCGTGGGTCCCACAGGCCCCACTCGACGGGCGATTTTGTGATCGACTCATCGGAATCCAATTCTGAAAGTTCCGTTGGGTTCGTATCATCGTTCCTGACCTGTTGACACTAAGTTTGATAAATTTTGTAATCCCCTGAATTTTCAAAATTATTAAAACTTGGATTTTTTTTTCAATTTTCTGGAATTTTCTGGGAATTTTCTGAAATTAAAATCAAGGTTCTTAATTATTAAATAATTTTTATTGTTAATAAATAATATTAAAATATCATAGAAATAATATTTTTTGGTGTAAAATGAAAAACTGGACTTAGGGTAATTTTTCGAAATTTTTCTGGGCCTCAAACCTATTTTTAAATGCCTAAAAACTATTTTAATAATTAATTAATTATTTAACTGATTTTATTATTATTATTATTAGTATTTATTTTTATTTTTATTTTTTTTCCTTTCTTTTGGGCCTGGCCCGGCCCAGTGGGCCGAGCCCATAAGCCAGCAGCCCAACCCTTCCTATCGGGTCGGGTTGGTCAGACCCGAACCCGCCCACGACCCGACCCGGACGACCCGTGCTCCCCAGCCCCCTCTCCGCCCGCGTCCAGCGCCGGCCTCCGCGCGCAGCGCCGCCCGCTCCACGCCCACTCCCCGCGTCCTCCGCGCCACGTCCTCCTCTTCCCCGCCGTGCTCGGCCTCCCCCCTAACCGCCTCCTCCTCCTACTTAAACCCCCCCTCTTCTTCTTCTTCCCCACTTCCTCCCACCGAAACCCTAGCCCGGCGCCGCCCCTCTCCGCTCCGCCACCTCGCCTGAGACCCGGCCAGCCTCCAGCACCGCCCTCCTCCCTCGGCGCCGCCTCCTCCTCCTTCCTCCGCCGGCTACCCTAGTCCAGCACCTCCCCCCTCTCTCCCCCGACCTTGCCGTGCCGCAGCAGCCGCCTCTGACCAGCGAGCGCCGCCGCCTCCGTCCAGCACGTCTCCGCGCCGTCCTCCGGCGGACACCGACACAGAAGTCGGACACAGTAAACCCTAGCCCCTTTGTACTGTGCAGTGGACACAGTAACAGTATCGTGTCGGACACGAGTCGGACACGGTTCGACCCTGATTTTTGGGTCTCCTTCAGGTACTCGTAACTTTTTGCTCGTAGCTCTGTTTTCGATTCCGCAAATTAGTTGCGAAGCCTGTATGACCCTCTCGGTGCCCGGACAAACCGTTCGGGGCATCGCGTCCTGTGGTGATCGCACACCGCGATCCAAAAACAGGAAAAAACCAGACCCTGTTTCACCCCGGAACTGAGTATGCCCCGCCAAACGGGACGACTTGGTCGCGTGCGATCTTCACAGATACGTGCGCGTCGTCGATACGGACGTGTGAGTTTTTGCGGAAGCTGATTCGGGTGTGCGTGCACACCGGAATCAACGCGTATCCGCGGACATCGCCCCGTATCCGACTTTTCTGCAATTCGCCCTAACTTCTTGTACACTCGTCGGGTCGAGACGAAACTTGCGTCATCGGACTCATAGCGATACGCTGGTCCTGTGGGTCAAGTTTGGTTCGATTCTGAGAACGTTGACGAAATCGCGTGTCGTGGGCCCCACAGGCCCCGCTCGACGGGCGATTTTGTGTTCGGCTCATCGGAATCCAAATCTGGAAGTTCCGTTGGGTTCGTATCAGCGTTCCTGACCTGTTGACACTAAGTTTGGTGAATTTGGAGACCATTGACACTAAGTTCCTGACCTGTTGACACTAAGTTCCGTTGGGTTCGTATCAGCGTTCCTGACCTGTTGACACGTTTTTCGGTGCAAAGCGGGCCCACCGGCGGATCCCTAGCGTCCTCTCCCTCGAGCTCCAGCACCCCAACACTAGGCTCAAGGACAGAACCAACAAGCTGCTGCTTGTAATTTTTGCCAAAAACTAGGTCATACTTGGCAAGTCTGCAGGAAGAGGCTAGGTGCCTGCCTCTACTGCGGCTCAGCAGCGCATCAAATGAGGGACTGTCCAGCTGCTCAAGGACGCACCGCTGCACCAAAGGCTCCAGCCCAGGCCCGGGCCCCAGCAGCACAGAGGGGACCCCCGCTTCCAATACAACAACAACGCATTGCTCAGCACCAACAGCAGCAACAGAGGGGTGCACCGCAGCAAGGCCGTGCTTATGCAATGACTCTGGAAGAAGCTGAAGCCACAGCAGACGTGATCACAGGTTCTGTGCTGATAAATTCAATACCAGCTATTACTTTATTTGACTCTGGAGCTTCACATTCATTCATGTCAGTAGATTTCCTTATGAAGCATAGCTTAATCACTAAACCCCTTAGGAATTGTTATAAGATCATTACCGGTGGAGGAATTGTCACGCCCCAGTCCCAAAATGCCGAGGGACTGAGCACGTGAGCAATGGCCAGCAGCACGCACCGATGGACAACCCAATTTAATGGATCCATCAGGGCATGCTTAAGCTGTAGTCTATCAGTAATATGTTACAAGTCTCAGGTATTTCTAATCTCATCCACAGAAAGTCACAGACTAAATGCCAGAAATTATGCAATGGAAATAAATACTGAAATCTCAAATAAGCTATCTCGGGAACAAATCCGAGAATTAGTCTGTTACATTTAAGAAAAGACAGGAATTTAAAATGCTGGAAATGGAAATACTGTATAACTGAAGCCGGTGCTCAGGTGAAGTCTTCGGCCACTATCTCGTCCTCGGTTCCGGGTTCTGCTCCAAGGAGTGCTCCTGTACCGTACACCTCGGGGTAGATCTCTGCGTCTACACCTGGGGACATAGTCCATTCTAGGTCCTCAGGGGACATAACAAGGTACAGAAAATACAAGCCAAGACATATGCAGTGCAGCAATAAAATAAACAGCAGGGTAACTATGTAAACCAGCTAGTGATATGCAAGTGAGAGTTTTAGTCATACTCAGGCTGAGACTACTACAAGATCAGTGTCTAAGAAACCATAGCAGTATTTTCTAGAAGAGCCAGAACTTGTGCCAAAGCTCTGTATCAGAGACTAGGACACCTCCAGATAACATTATTTACATTATAATCAGCCTTGATATGGTAATACTCTCCCCACCCCATGTAATCTCACGTCACAATTCCAGAATATATCAGGTACAAGTCACGCAAGTTTGAACTAATGCAATGAGTCAGGCTAGAATCTAAGCATGTAAACTGTAATGACATGAATATGTAACCTATACGGAATCACCAGGTATATCTCAGGCAATTCCGTCACATGAATAGTGTCAGGTGTCCTGGGTTGAGCAGTTAAACAAGTTACATAAGAAACTACCAGAAAATCAAGTAAAATACTATAATCAGAAATGTCTAAGAATTGGCAGGCTTTACTTGCCCACTGATGTATAACCAAGTCCAGGAAATATGTAGCAAGCTGCAAGTTTCGGCGAGGTACACTTGCCTGTGGTTCCTGTTCCAATTGCGGCTCTGACTTCAGCTGGAATTGCAGGCGGTACTCCGATTGCTGACACAAACATCACCATCAGATCTAGAAAATATCAATCAGCTAGAAACGCCTGTCCTTGGGTCCAATTTGGAGACAAGGGCAGAAACGGCAGTTTCGGGCCAAAACGGGGTCCACCGGTGGGCCCGCTTTGCACCGAAAAATGCATCCGGGTCAACGGTCTCCAAATTCACCAAACTCAGTGTCAACAGATCAAAAACGCTGATACGAACCCAACGGAACTTTCAGAATTGAATTCCGATGAGCCGATCACAAAATCGTCCGTCGAGCGGGGCCTGTGGGGCCCACGACATGCGATTTCGTCAACGTTCTCAGAATCGAACCAAACTTGACCCACAGGACCAGCGTATCGCTATGAGTCCGATGGCGCAAGTTTCGTTTCAATCTGACTTGTGTACACAAAGTTAGGGTAAATTGCAGAAAAGACGGATACGGGGCGATGTTCGCGGATACGCGTCGATTCCGGTGTGCACACACACCCGAATCAGCTTCCGCGAAAACCCACACGTCCGTATCGACGAGGCGCATGTATCTGTGAAGACCGCGCGCGACCAAGTCGTCCCGTTTGGCGGGGCATACCCAGTTCCGGGGTGAAACAGGGTCTGGGTTTTTCCTGTTTTTGGATCGCGGTGTGCGATCACCACAGGACGCGATGCCCCGAACAGTTTGTCCGGGCACCGAGAGGGTCATACAGGCTCCGCGTAGAAATTTACGGAATCGAAATCGGGGTTACGAGCAGGAAGTTATGAGTACCTGAAGGGACTCGAAAAACCGGGGTTTCGAGTTGTGTCCGACACGCGAGTTCGGGTCTGAATCCTGTGTCGGAGCTGTGTCCGCGTGTCCTCGTGTCCTGCTGGCTGGGGGATCACCGGAGAAGGCTGGACTCGGCGGGCGAGCTGCGGCCGGGCGGGGGATCGTCGGCGAGCGGTGCCGAGGGGGTCGGCGGAGCTAGGGGAGGCCGGCGTCGGGTCTGTGGACAGCGGAGGGAGGAAGAGGAAGGGGAGCTGGAGAGGGGCGGCTCTCGGCGGGTGGGCGACGCTGGCCTGCGGAGGGCGGCGGGTCAGGGAGGAGTTTGGCCGGAGAGCTCGGGGTGGGTAGCCGGACGGGGCTCGCCGGGACTAGGGTAGTTAGGGTTAGGGTTTGGGGGAAGAAGAGGGCGGAGGAGAGGCTTCTTATAGGGGATTCTCGGGTGGGTCGTGGCCGGGCCAGGCGGAGATGGGGTCGACCGTGGGGGTGACGCGGTCGTGGCGGCGGGATCTCCGGCGCCGGCGGAGAATTCGGGGGAGACAGGGTCGTGGGGGAGGGGATGATGAAGCGGGTCGGGTCGGGCGGCGGGCTCCGGGTGAGCGGACCCGCCCGACCCGCTAAGGGTTTAGGTTGGGCTGGGCTGGGTTTAACGGGCTCGGCCCACTGGGCCGGGCCGGGCCCAAAGCTAAATAATAATAATAATAATAGGAATAATAATAATAATTAATTAATTTAATTAGAAAATAGTTTTTTGGCTTTTAAAAATAGGTCTGATGTCCAATAAAATCCCAGAAAATTACCCTAAGTCCGGTTTTCTATTTTACATCCAAAAATATTATTTTCATAATATTTTAATACTGTTTAATATTAATTAAAAATTATTGAATAATTAAAACCCTGTTTTTAAATTACAGAAAAATCCCAAAAATTCCAGGAAATTGTGAAAAATCCAGTTTTTAAAATTTTGAAAATTCAGGGGGTTTACAATCTACCTCCCTTAAGAGGATTGCGTCCTCGCAATCAAAGAATAACCGGTCAACAGAGATGACGCGGTCGCAAACATCGTTTGAAAACACATCACAAGATACTTAGGGAAGTACCGTTTCCCTAAAAATTGAAAGTTTACACTTTCCAGGAAAATCTAGTTAAAACTATAACTTTTATGAAAACCAGGTTGTTATTAACAAGTTGCAAATTACTAGGTTGGGGCTGAGGTCACGAACCAATAGGCACGAGCTACACAAGACTGGAAACAGAAAACTATAAATCACTTACTCGCATCGGCTTCCTGCACAGTCATCGCATAAGCCTGCTCTCGTCCTTGAGGTAGATTCCTCGATTGCTGCTGAGCTTGCTGGTAGGGTGCTGCTCGAGGCGCTGGTGGAGTTTGCTGGTTCGCCCTTGGTGCTCCTTCTCCACGTTGAGTGCAATCCCTTACTGAATGCTGACGGGATCCGCATGCCAAACACAATCCTAGTCTGCGTCGGCATTCCTTGGCGATATGGCCTACTTTGCCACAGTAGTGACAAGTAAGGAGGACTACCGTTTGTGGTGTAGATGCTTTCTGCTGTTGGTGCGGTCTCTTTGCAGATTCTTCTTGTGCTGCCTTGGTTGGTGCGGATGGGGACGACCGCTTCAGTCTGGTCTCTCTCTTGGTGACGCGCTCTATGCGTCGAGCCGCAGCAAGGACGTCCGAGTATGATATTGGTGCGACGGACCCAATTAGTTTCTGCAGCTCAATGTTCAGTCCGTCGAAGAATTTCTCGGCCTTCTCTTCCTCAATCGGGATCAGGGTGGGGGCGAAGCGGCTCAGACGAATGAATTCTGTGTTGTACTCTTCCACCGTCATGGAGTCCTGAGTGAGGCGATTGAATTTGTCCCACAGTTCTGATCGAGCGATGGCAGGAATGTACATCTCCTGGAAGAGTCTGGAGAACTCCTCCCAAGTGACTCGGTCTGGTCCGAGTCGCATCTCCTCGGATAGCCACCAGTGATGGGCATTATCCGTCAATTGCATTCGGACGGCAGTCATCCAGCGTTCCCGTGGAAGTTCAGCTGCTTCAAGTTGATGCCGAAGGTTGGTGAGCCACTCGTGAACTTCTGTGGGCTCCTCTTTTCCAGAAAAAGTGCGGGGCTTCAGTTGGCGGAAGTCAGTGATTGAGCCTGTAGTTGGCCGTCGAGCTGGTAGATTGGCCTGCCCCAGTGCAGTTACGATGCTGTCCCTCAAGAAATTAGCTTCGCAACGCTGAGCCTCGTGTTGGACTTGTTGCTGTGCTTGCATCATCGCGTAGATCAGTTGGAATATCTGCTGCCCGTCATTCGGCTGTCCTGGTGGGAGTACGGGCGTTGGTGGAACGAACTGCGGCGGAGGTGGGATGTCATCGCGCCGGAATCGGGAGGTAGGTTGACCTGCCTGCTGGCTCTGTTGAGTTATGGGGATTCCTCCGACTGGTGTCACGTCGTCGTCGTAGGTGACACCTGTAGCTTGTGGCGTTCTGGCGGGAGTCTCGTTGCATTCTTGTGGGTCCATTTCCCTGTATCCAAAATACCCAATAAGAGGCGCACAGGAAACAAGGCAAGATGCAAGTTCAAGTTAGTTCGAATACGATACAGATATCAAAAACGATTCAAGCAAGTGGATGAGATCCTAAAATTTTTATCCTATCTTATTGCAGGCCTGTTCGGTCCCTAAGTTGAAACCGAACAATTTAGTCGTAGACCTGCATGGGCCACCACAAAAACCATGTCACGCCCCAGTCCCAAAATGCCGAGGGACTGAGCACGTGAGCAATGGCCAGCAGCACGCACCGATGGACAACCCAATTTAATGGATCCATCAGGGCATGCTTAAGCTGTAGTCTATCAGTAATATGTTACAAGTCTCAGGTATTTCTAATCTCATCCACAGAAAGTCACAGACTAAATGCCAGAAATTATGCAATGGAAATAAATACTGAAATCTCAAATAAGCTATCTCGGGAACAAATCCGAGAATTAGTCTGTTACATTTAAGAAAAGACAGGAATTTAAAATGCTGGAAATGAAAATATTGTATAACTGAAGCCGGTGCTCAGGTGAAGTCTTCGGCCACTATCTCGTCCTCGGTTCCGGGTTCTGCTCCAAGGAGTGCTCCTGTACCGTACACCTCGGGGTAGATCTCTGCGGCTACACCTGGGGACATAGTCTATTCTAGGTCCTCAGGGGACATAACAAGGTACAGAAAATACAAGCCAAGACATATGCAGTGCAGCAATAAAATAAACAGCAGGGTAACTATGTAAACCAGCTAGTGATATGCAAGTGAGAGTTTTAGTCATACTCAGGCTGAGACTACTACAGGATCAGTGTCTAAGAAACCATAGCAGTATTTTCTAGAAGAGCCAGAACTTGTGCCAAAGCTCTGTATCAGAGACTAGGACACCTCCAGATAACATTATTTACATTATAATCAGCCTTGATATGGTAATACTCTCCCCACCCCATGTAATCTCACGTCACAGTTCCAGAATATATCAGGTACAAGTCACGCAAGTTTGAACTAATGCAATGAGTCAGGCTAGAATCTAAGCATGTAAACTGTAATGACATGAATATGTAACCTATACGGAATCACCAGGTATATCTCAGGCAATTCCGTCACATGAATAGTGTCAGGTGTCCTGGGTTGAGCAGTTAAACAAGTTACATAAGAAACTACCAGAAAATCAAGTAAAATACTATAATCAGAAATGTCTAAGAATTGGCAGGCTTTACTTGCCCACTGATGTATAATCAAGTCTAGGAAATATGTAGCAAGCTGCAAGTTTCGGCGAGGTACACTTGCCTGTGGTTCCTGTTCCAATTGCGGCTCTGACTTCAGCTGGAATTGCAGGCGGTACTCCGATTGCTGACACAAACATCACCATCAGATCCAGAAAATATCAATCAGCTAGAAACGCCTGTCCTTGGGTCCAATTTGGAGACAAGGGCAGAAACGGCAGTTTCGGGCCAAAACGGGGTCCACCGGTGGGGCCCGCTTTGCACCGAAAAATGCGTCCGGGTCAACGGTCTCCAAATTCACCAAACTCAGTGTCAACAGATCAGAAACGCTGATACGAACCCAACGGAACTTTCAGAATTGAATTCCGATGAGCCGATCACAAAATCGCCCGTCGAGCGGGGCCTGTGGGGCCCACGACACGCGATTTCGTCAACGTTCTCAGAATCGAACCAAACTTGACCCACAGGACCAGCGTATCGCTACGAGTCCGATGGCGCAAGTTTCGTTTCAGTCTGACTTGTGTACACAAAGTTAGGATGAATTGCAGAAAAGACGGATACGGGGCGATGTCCGCGGATACGCGTCGATTCCGGTGTGCACGCACACCCGAATCAGCTTCCGCAAAAACCCACACGTCCGTATCGACGAGGCGCACGTATCTGTGAAGACCGAGCGCGACCAAGTCGTCCCGTTTGGCGGGGCGTACCCAGTTCCGGGGTGAAACAGGGTCTGGGTTTTTCCTGTTTTTGGATCGCGGTGTGCGATCAACACAGGACGCGATGCCCCGAACAGTTTGTCCGGGCACCGAGAGGGTCATACAGGCTCCGCGTAGAAATTTACGGAATCGAAATCGGGGTTACGAGCAGGAAGTTATGAGTACCTGAAGGGACTCGAAAAACCGGGGTTTCGAGTTGTGTCCGACACGCGAGTTCGGGTCTGAATCCTGTGTCGGAGCTGTGTCCGCGTGTCCTCGTGTCCTGCTGGCTGGGGGATCACCGGAGAAGGCTGGACTCGGCGGGCGAGCTGCGGCCGGGCGGGGGATCGTCGACGAGCGGTGCCGAGGGGGTCGGCGGAGCTAGGGGAGGCCGGCGTCGGGTCTGTGGACAGCGGAGGGAGGAAGAGGAAGGGGAGCTGGAGAGGGGCGGCTCTCGGCGGGTGGGCGGCACTGGCCTGCGGAGGGCAGCGGGTCAGGGAGGAGTTTGGCCGGAGAGCTCGGGGTGGGTAGCCGGACGGGGCTCGCCGGGACTAGGGTAGTTAGGGTTAGGGTTTGGGGGAAGAAGAGGGCGGAGGAGAGGCTTCTTATAGGGGATTCTCGGGTGGGTCGTGGCCGGGCCAGGCGGGGATGGGGTCGAACGTGGAGGTGACGCGGTCGTGGCGGCGGGATCTCCGGCGCCGGCGGAGAATTCGGGGGAGACAGGGTCGTGGGGGAGGGGATGATGAAGCGGGTCGGGTCGGGCGGCGGGCTCCGGGTGAGCGGACCCGCCCGACCCGCTAAGGGTTTAGGTTGGGCTGGGCTGGGTTTAACGGGCTCGGCCCACTGGGCCGGGCCGGGCCCAAAGCTAAATAATAATAATAATAATAATAGGAATAATAATAATAATTAATTAATTTAATTAGAAAATAGTTTTTTGGCTTTTAAAAATAGGTCTGATGTCCAATAAAATCCCAAAAAATTATCCTAAGTCCGGTTTTCTATTTTACATCAAAAAATATTATTTTCATAATATTTTAATACTGTTTAATATCAATTAAAAATCATTGAATAATTAAAATCCTGTTTTTAAATTACAGAAAAATACCAAAAATTCCAGGAAATTGTGAAAAATCCAGTTTTTAAAATTTTGAAAATTCAGGGGGTTTACAGGAATTATCCCGGTTAGTGATGCCTGTAACAATTGTCCTATTACATTATGTGGAAGAGAACTGTATGCTAGGCTACCCGTAATGCCAGTTTCCAGTTTTGATATTATACTGGGTATGGATTGGTTAAGTCAACATCATGCCACTATAGACTACCACAGAGGTAGTGTAATCTTCAGGCCCCCTGACAAGCCAGAATTTGAATTTGCTAGAGGTTCTAGAGAAATGGATAATAATAAAATTTGTGGAGCCCTAGTAACAGAAGAATTGCCACTACCTATCATCTCTGAATATCTTGATGTCTTCCCTGAGGATCTCCCAGGCTTACCCCCAGACCGAGAAGTTGAATTCTCTATTGACTTAGTGCCAAGAGCAGCACCAGTATCTCAAAATCCCTACAGAATCAACAAGAAGGAGATAATAGAACTAAATGAGCAAATCAAAGAGCTAGAAGACAAATGTTTCATTAGGTCTAGTGTCTCACCCTAGGGAGCTCCAGTATTATTTGTGTCCAAGAAGGACGGAACATCCCGAATGTGTATTGACTATAGGGCCTTAAATGCCTTAACAATTAAGAATAAGTATCCCCTGCCCAGGATAGATGACTTATTTGATCAGTTGAGTGGAGCTCGGGTATTTTCAAAGATTGATTTGAGGTCTGGTTACCACCAAGTAAGGGTGAGAAAGGAAGACATTCCTAAAACTGCTTTCAATACCCGGAACGGACACTACGAATTCTTAGTAATGCCGTTCGGGTTGACGAATGCTCCAGCAGTTTTTATGAACTTGATGAACAGAGTCTTTCAGCAATATCTAGACAAATTTGTAGTGGTCTTTATTGATGATATTTTGATCTACTCCAAGACCCCCGAAGAACATGAAGAACATTTGAGGCTAGCGTTGGAGACTTTGAGGAAGGAAAAATTTTATGAAAAATTATCTAAATGTGCTTTCTTCCTAGACAAAGTAGAATTCTTGGGACATGTTGTGACTGGAGATGGAATAGCAGTAGATCCTAAGAAGATAGCGGCAGTAGAATCCTGGCCCACTCCAGACTCGGTAGCAGAAATTAGAAGTTTCCTGGGACTAGCTGGCTACTATCGGAAGTTTGTGAAGGACTTTGCTAGAATTGCTGAACCCATGACAAAACTAACAAGGAAGGATGAAGAGTTCACCTGGACTGATGAATGTCAGCATGCTTTTGAGGAATTGAAGTAAAGGCTGACTACTGCCCCTATTCTGACCTTACCTTCTGGAACCGGAGGTTTCGCTATTTATAGTGATGCTTCTGGAAAAGGTCTAGGTTGTGTATTGGAGCAGAACAAGAAGATAATAGCATATGCCTCTAGACAGCTTCGACCTCACGAAAAGAACTATCCAACTCATGATTTAGAATTGGCAGCTGTCATTTTTGCTCTTAAGCTATGGAAGCATTATCTTTATGGAGAAAGGGTGGAAATATTTACGGACCATAAAAGTCTAAAATATATCTTCACTCAGAAGGAGCTGAACATGAGGCAAAGAAGGTGGCTGGAACTAATGAAAGATTTTGATATCACCCTTCAATATCATCCTGGGAAGGCCAACGTAGTTGCTGATGCTCTAAGCAGATATCCTATGGCGATGTACTTGACTATGGACAGACACTTGCTCAAGGACCTAGAAAGTTTAGGTATTGAGGTAATTATCCCAGGAAAAGAAGGCCAAATGATGAACTTGCAGATTCAGTCTACTTTAATAGACAAGATCAAAGAGACTCAGTTTCAAGACGAAGGCCTGCGAAGCCTTCGAGGTCAAGTGCAAGCTGGATTAGTGGAAGATTTCAGAATTCATGAAGACGGATCACTGAGGCATGGCGATAGATTATGTGTACCTCAAGGAGACATAAGGGAAGAAATTATGCAAGAGGCGCACAGATCGCAATACTCTATACATCCAGGAGCCAACAAGATGTACAAGGACCTGAGGACGCATGTTTGGTGGCATGGCATGAAAAGAGAAGTAGCCAGGTTCGTATCTCGTTGTTTAGTGTGCCAACAAGTCAAGGCAGAAAGACAAAGACCTGGGGGATTGCTTCAACCACTACCCATTCTGGAGTGGAAGTGGGAACATATTACAATGGATTTTGTTTCTGGGCTTCCAAGGACACCTAGTGGAAAGGATGCAATCTGGGTGATAGTGGATAGACTGACCAAGTCTGCACATTTTCTACCTTTCAAAGTAGGGCTATCTACAGAGAAGCTGGCAGATTTATATATCAGACATATTGTTAGGTTGCATGGAGTTCCAGTAAGTATTATCTCCGACCGAGATTCAAGATTCACCTCTCACTTCTGGAAGAGCTTACAAGCCAGTTTGGGGACTCAACTCAAATTCAGCACAGCTTATCATCCCCAAACCGATGGACAATCGGAACGTACAATCCAGACACTTGAAGATATGCTTCGTACATGTGTTCTAGATTTTGGAGGATCCTGGGAAGACTATCTACATCTTGTGGAGTTCTCTTATAATAACAGTTACCAAGCAAGTATTGAAATGACTCCATTTGAAGCTCTGTATGGACGAAGATGTCGTACCCCGCTATCATGGGACGACGTTGGAGAAAGAGCCTTACTGGGACCTGAGATAGTGATCGATTCAGCTGAGAAGGTAAAGCAAATAAGGGAAAAACTTCGAGTGGCTCAAGACAGGCAACGACATTGGGCAAATAGCCACCGAAGAAGGCCCTTGGAATTTGAGGTAATTAAATTTACGAATTCAAGTCAATTTAAACATTTTGATTATGGAACTAAGACTTGATTATGACTTTATTAAAGGTTGGAGAGCTGGTATTCTTGAAGATTTCTCCGACACGTGGCACCATTAGGTTCGAAAGGAGTGGAAAACTCAGCCCAAGATTTATTGGACCTTTTGGCATACAAGAGAAAATCGGAGAAGTGGCATACCGTCTGGCATTGCCACCCTCTCTGGATGGAGTCCACAACGTCTTCCACGTGTCGCAGCTGAGAAAGTACGTGTCAGATCCCAGCCACATTTTGGATCACTCAGAGCTCGAAGTAGGCCCAAGTTTGACTTACCAAGAGCAACCCGTGGAGATACTGGATCGATCGGAGAAAGTTCTACGGAACCAGGTCATTTCTCTGGTTCGCGTAGCTTGGAAGCACCATTCTCCCGGCGAATCCACCTGGGAGCGAGAAGACGAGATTAGAGAGCGATACCCCTATCTTTTTGAACCCTGAGGTATATTTTAATTCTCGGCCTTTCCTTTCGTGCCTTTGTTATTCTTAAATTTCGAGGACGAAATTTTTATAAGTTGGGTAGATTATAACCCCCTGAATTTTCAAAATTATTAAAACTTGAATTTTTTTCCCAATTTTCTGGAATTTTTTGGGAATTTTCTGAAATTAAAATCAAGGTTCTTAATTATTAAATAATTTTTATTGTTAATAAATAATATTAAAATATCATGGAAATAATATTTTTGGGTGTAAAATGAAAAACTGGACTTAGGGTAATTTTTTGGGATTTTTCTGGGCCTCAGACCTATTTTTAAATGCCTAAAAACTATTTTAATAATTAATTAATTATTTAACTGATTTTATTATTATTATTATTAGTATTTATTTTTATTTTTATTTTATTTTTCCTTTCTTTTGGGCCCGGCCCGGCCCAGTGGGCCGAGCCCATAAGCCAGCAGCCCAACCCTTCCTATCGGGTCGGGTCGGGTTGGTCAGACCCGAACCCGCCTACAACCCGACCCGGGCGACCCGTGCTCCCCAGCCCCCTCTCCGCCCGCGTCCAGCGTCGGCCTCCGCGCGCAGCGCCGCCCGCTCCGCACCCACTCCCCGCGTCCTCCGCGCCACGTCCTCCTCTTCCCCGCCGTGCTCGGCCTTCCCCCTAACCGCCTCCTCCTCCTACTTAAACCCCCCCTCTTCTTCTTCTTCCCCACTTCCTCCCACAGAAACCCTAGCCCGGCGCCGCCCCTCTCCGCTCCGCCACCTCGCCTGAGACCCGGCCAGCCTCCAGCGCCGCCCTCCTCCCTCGGCGCCGCCTCCTCCTCCTTCCTCCGCCGGCTACCCTAGTCCAGCACCTCCCCCCTCTCTCCCCCGACCTTGCCGTGCCGCAGCAGCCGCCTCTGACCAGCGAGCGCCGCCGCCTCCGTCCAGCACGTCTCCGCGCCGTCCTCCGGCGGACCCCGACACAGAAGTCGGACACAGTAAACCCTAGCCCCTTTGTACTGTGCAGTGGACACAGTAACAGTGTCGTGTCGGACACGAGTCGGACACGGTTCGACCCTGATTTTTAGGTCCCCTTCAGGTACTCATAACTTTTTGCTCGTAGCCCTGTTTTTGATTCCGCAAATTAGTTGCGAAGCCTTTATGACCCTCTCGGTGCCCGGATAAACCGTTCGGGGCATCGCGTCCTGTGGTGATCGCACACCGCGATCCAAAAACAGGAAAAACCAGACCCTGTTTCACCCCGAAACTGAGTACGCCCTGCCAAACGGGATGACTTGGTCGCATGCGGTCTTCACAGATACGTGCGCGTCGTCGATATGGACGTGTGAGTTTTTGCGGAGGCTGATTCGGGTGTGCGTGCACACCGGAATCAACGCGTATCCGCGGACATCGCCCCGTATCCGACTTTTTTGCAATTTGCCCTAACTTCTTGTACACTCGTCGGATCGAGACAAAACTTGCGCCATCAGACTCGTAGCGATACGCTGGTCCTGTGGGTCAAGTTTGGTTCGATTCTGAGAACGTTGACGAAATCGCGTGTCGTGGGCCCCATAGGCCCCGTTCGACGGACGATTTTGTGTTCGGCTCATCGGAATCCAAATCTAGAGTTCTGTTGGGTTCGTATCAGCGTTCCTGACCTGTTGACACTAAGTTTGGTGAATTTGGAGACCATTGACTCGGACACGTTTTTCGGTGCAAAGCGGACCCACCGGCGGACCCCGTTTTGACCCGAAACTGCCATTTTTGCCCTTGTCTTCAAATTGGACCCAAGGACAGGCATTTCTAGCTATTTGACATCTTCTGAGCATGATGGTAATGTCTATTTTAGCTTTTGGACTCATCTCTGAAAATTTTCCCAAGAGCAATTAATCAGATCCAAACAACAGGCAAGTACCTGCACTTCAAGTTAAATCTTTATATTGTGATAATTAATTCCCTGCTTTACTAGTACCCTTGATGATTACACCTAGTTTTAGGAATACTAGATTTCATGTCTTGAATATTGAAGTTCATGTCTTGTTTATCATGTCGGGTGGGAGAATACTAGAAGGCATGTAGTTTACCCTTTCCCCTGCCATGTCTAATAGCTGTTGGTACGCGACTGTACCTCAGCCAGATCTCGATTTTCCCTGTTTAATAGCCGTTTATAAAGGTCGGATTAGCCTTATAAACCCCTACATGCCAACTATGTATTCTAAAACAAACACAAGTTCACACAGATAGTTTCTGGTCTTGTTATATTTCTTGCTGACTGTTGTAGTTTTATTTCCTGTCTCATTTATTTCTGTTTTCTCATATTCCTGTTTACAGCTTTAACTCTGAGATATTGATGTTCTTTTATGCAGTTTCTCAACATGATACTCAATTTAATTGTCATAAATATTTAGTTTAATCTTGTTGTGCACTGTGTACTTTGCTCCTTTCCTGACTGGATCTGTTGATTTAGGCGATGATGAGGACCTTGCCCCTATATATTATGGTCCCTATGAGGGTACAGATGATACCTATGAGGAGCCAGAACCCATCCAGAAGACCCCTGCTGCAGAGTAGATAGCAGTAGCTACTTTCATTTATTTGCTCTTTATCTTAGTAATCGGGTTTGTCCCCGATTTTATTCTGATTTTTGTACTAAATATTTGATTCTGTTGTCGCATTTATTTCAATTACAATCTTAAGTATTTGTTTCCCTTTATTATCTTGCCTATGCTATTTGTGAATGAGCTAGTTTAGTTAAGTGTGGATTTGACCTAGACAGCGTACTACCGCCGACTCTGCGGCGTAGGCTGGACGTACCCACGCACTCGTGCCCGAATTTTTGGGTGCGGGTCATGACAAATTTGGAGACCTTTGACCCTGACACATTTTCGGTGCAAAGCGGGCCCATATGTGGATCCCGTTTTGACCCGAAATTACCGTTTTTGCCCTTGTCTCCAAATTGGACTCAAGGACAGGCATTTCTAGCTATTTGATATCTTCTGAGCATGATGGTAATGGTTATTTCAGCATCCGAAGGTATATCTGGAAATTTTCCGAGGGCAGAACCGTAGTTGGAATCCAAACATCAGGCAAGTACCTGCACTTCAAGTTTATTCTTTATATTATGATAATTAGTTCCTTGCTCTACTAGCACCATTGGATGATTACACTTAATGTTAGGATTTGGATTTCATGTCTTGCTTTTTGTGTCGGAAGGGAGAATACTAGGAGGCATGTAGTTTACCTTTCCCTCATGTCCTGACTGCTAGCTGTTGAGTACGCGACTGTACCATCAGCCTGATACTCGATTATTCCTGACTGCTAGCCGTCTATGACGTGCCTGATTAGCCTTATAACCCCCTACATGCCAACTATGTATTCTAAATACACAATTTTACACACATAGTTTTTTTTTCTTATTGCAGTTCTATTTTCTTGTCTCATTATCTTCCTGTTTTACTCATATCCCTGATTTCTAGCAATTAACCCTTAGTTAATTTTACTACTTATTATGTATAATTTTTATCGTGATGCTTAGTCAATTTTTACTACTTGTCATAATTATTTAGTTTAAGCTTTGTCATGTATTGGTACTTTGCTCCTTTCCTGACTGGATCCGTAGACATTTAGGCGATGATGAGGACTATGTCCCCACCTTTTATGGCCCATATGGCGTAGCAGATGATACTTTTGAGGAGCCGGTTCCTACTCAGGAGACTATTTTTGAGGAGTAGTTAGCCAGTTAGCTAGTATTTTCTTTCAGCATAATACTCGAGTTTGTCCCCGATTTATCTTCTGGTTCTGTATTAAACTGTGGATTTGGATGTCACAAAATTTGTCTTATAAAATCTTAGCATTCCTATTTCTTGTTATTATCCTTGCCTATTTATTCACTGTGAATGAGCTAGATTTAAATTACCTGAGAATCTGATCTAGGCAGCGTACTACCGTCGACACTGCGGCGTAGGCTGGACGTACTGGCGAACCGGTGCCCGATTCATCTGGGTGCGGGTCGTGATACATTTTTATGGTGGCCCATGGAGGTCAACGAATAAATTGTTCGGTTTTAACTTAGGGACCGAACAAGCCTGCAGTAAGAATAAGATAAGTTTTTAGGATCTCATCCACTTGCTTGAATCGTTCTTGACATCTATCTCGGATTCGAATTAATTCCTTGACTTGCATCCTGCCTTGATTCCTGTGCGCCTCTTATCGTTTATTTTGGATGCAGAGTAATGGATCTACCAGCAAGCGACGAGATTCCTACAAGATCACCACGAGATGCTGTGCTAAACCAACAAGCTCTACCAACACCCGAACCGAGACCACCCTTGGTACCACAAGCAGCACTCTTCCAACAGGCCCAGCAGCAGCAGAGGAATCCACCACAAGGACACGGACAAGCTTTCACGATGACCGTGGAGAACGCGCAGACTCTTGGAGTAGCTAATGCGCGTAAGTGATTTGTAGCCGCCGTTTCTAGTCTTGTTTTAGCTTGTGCCTATTGGTTCGTGACCTCAGTCCCAACCTAGTAATTTTGAACTTGCTAATAACCTGGTATGCTTTTATATTTGATAACTGTAGAGATTGTAGAGCCTTTTGTTATTGTGCTTATTGTGTGTTGTATTGTGAACTTGAATAATTTGTACCTCCTTCCATCATCATATAGCGTACTTATAATTGTTGTACCACCTTGACTTATGCTGCTAATATAGCCTAGTTTTGCAAGCTTATCCTTTCATCAAGCTTGTTCATGATATATGTATTATTGGGTCGACACACTAATACAACTGTCTATTCAGAATCAGTGTATTACGGTCTGATCAACCTTAATGCATTTTGGTTCACTCTTCGCACGACTACTTCACGTGGATTGAGATATATAGTTGACTAGTATACTTGCCCTCTAGATATGACTGAGCATATCATATCAGTTATATAACTGTACTAATACGAGCATGCGAACAAATGATTACCAGAATAGGATTTCAATCCACAACTGCTTGACAATTCCCATTTGAATTTTTTAAACGCCTTGATCCCGATACTTCTATCCTATCACCTCACCCTTGAACTCTTTGATCTTCGTCTTCCCTTATTTCGAAAAGACAAAATCTCGTGCTTGGTATAAGTTTGATATATAGACAGTACTAGATATACCCCACAGGCCGGTCGCATTGATGATGACCCTTTTATATAGGATTAAGAGAATACCATAGGTGATGTGTTTGGTGTTAAAGACTTAAGGATTCAATACCATGATTAAATAAGTTGGGACATAGCTTTATTAGATGTATAGACTTAGATGATAGATGGATAAATTCTAAGTTGGGTAGAGACCGCAATGTTCACTTGAGAAAATCCTTTAGACTGTAATCAAGTGAGATTGGATAGAGAGAACCCTACCATATTTTAATTTTGAGGACAAAATTTTTATAAGTTGGGTAGATTGTAAGCCCCCTAATTTTCAGAAATTATTAATATTGGACTTTTCATAATATTCTGAAATTTTCTGGGATTTTTCTGTAATTAAATTCAGGATTTTAATTTTTAAATGATTTTTAAATGATGATAAATCATATTAAAATATTATGAAAATAATATTTTTTGGTGTAAAATGAAAAACTGAACTTAGGGTAATTTTTCTGGAATTTATCGGGCCTCGGACCTATTTTTTTATCACCTAAAAACTAATATTTATTTATTTAAATCATTAACCCTAAAACCTAACCCAGCCCAATACCCAAACCGGCCCGGCCCAACCGGCCCCCCTAGCTATCGGGTCGGGTCGGGTCCGCCCGACCGAACCCGCCCGACCCGCGACCCGCCTCTCTTCCCCAGCCCACTCCCCGCAAGACCCGGTCGGCCCCCGCGTCCGGCGCCGTGCCGCCCGGCCCACGCCTCGTGCCCCGCGGCCACGACGCCACCTGCCCGCCTCTCTCGGCCCCCCAGCCTCCTCCACCACCTATAAACCCCCCCCCCCCCCCGTCCGGCTCTCCGGTCACCTCCCTCCTCCGCCTCCGCCCCTCCGGCTCCGCTCCTCCCCGCCTCAGTCGCCGGAGACCCGAGCCCCATCCTCCCCGCGGCTCCGCTCCGTCCCAGCGCCTCGCCGGAGACCCGATCCGCCGCCCTCCCCGCCGTGCAGCGCCGACGCAGCCCCGAGCCGACGACACCGCCGCAGCACCGCCCTCCTTCGGCTATCGGAGCTCCGCCTGAGAACCCTAAACCCTAACCCTAGGACTCTGTGTACAGGACGCGTGTCGGACACGTGTCAGACACGAAACTTTTTGGGTTTTTGAACCCTGTTCAGGTACTCGTAACTTTCTGCTCGTAATCCCGTTTCTGATTCCGTCAGTTACGTCGCGTAGCCTGCATGACCCTCTCGGTGCCCGGGCAAACCGCTCGGTGCATCGCGTCCTGTAGTGATCGCGAACCGCGATCCAAAAACAGGAAAAATAACGCCCCGTATCCGACTTTTCTGAATCGCGTCCTAACTTTGTATACACACGTCGGATCGAAACGGAACTTGCGCCATCAGACTCGTAGCAATACACTGGTCCTGTGACCCAAGTTTGGTTCGATTTCGAGAACGTTGACGAAATCGTGTGTCGTGGGTCCCACAGGCCCCACTCGACGGGCGATTTTGTGATCGACTCATCGGAATTTAATTCTGGAAGTTCCGTTGGGTTCGTATCATCGTTCCTGACCTGTTGACACTAAGTTTGGTAAATTTGGAGACCTTTGACCCTGACATATTTTCGGTGCAAAGCGGGCCCATATGTGGACCCCGTTTTGACCCGAAATTGCCGTTTTTGTCCTTGTCTCCAAATTGGACTCAAGGACAGGCATTTTTAGCTATTTGATATCTTCTGAGCATGATGGTAATGGTTATTTCAGCATCCGGAGGCATATCTAGAAATTTCTCGAGGACAGAACCGTAGTTGGAATCCAAACATCAGGCAAGTACCTGCACTTCAAGTTTATTCTTTATATTATGATAATTAGTTCCTTGCTCTACTAGCACCATTGGATGATTACACTTAGTGTTAGGATTTGGATTTCATGTCTTGCTTTTCGTTCGGGAGGGAGAATACTAGGAGGCATGTAGTTTACCTTTTCCTCATGTCCTGACTGCTAGCTGTTGAGTACGCGACTGTACCATCAGCCTGATACTCGATTATTCCTGACTGCTAGCCGTCTATGACGTGCCTGATTAGCCTTATAACCCCCTACATGCCAACTATGTATTCTAAATACACAATTTTACACACATAGTTTCTTTGTCTTGTTGCAGTTCCATTTTCTTGTCTCATTATCTCCCTGTTTTACTCATATCCCTGATTTCTAGCAATTAACCCTTAGTTAATTTTACTACTTATTATGTATAATTTTTATCGTGATGCTTAGTCAGTTTTTACTACTTGTCATAATTATTTAGTTTAAGCTTTGTCGTGTATTGGTACTTTGCTCCTTTCCTGACTGGATCCGTAGACATTTAGGCGATGATAAGGACTATGCACCCACCTTTTATGGCCCATATGGCGTAGCAGATGATACTTTTGAGGAGCCGGTTCCTACTCAGAAGACTACTTTTGAGGAGTAGTTAGCCAGTTAGCTAGTATTTTTTTCAGCATAATACTCGGGTTTGTCCCCGATTTATCTTCTAGTTCTGTATTAAACTGTGGATTTGGATGTCACAAAATTTGTCTTATAAAATCTTAGCATTCCTATTTCCTGTTATTATCCTTGCCTATTTATTCACTATGAATGAGCTAGATTTAAATTACCTGTGAATATGATCTAGACAGCGTACTACCGTCGATACTGCGGCGTAGGCTGGACGTACTCGCGAACCGGTGCCCGATTCATCTGGGTGCGGGCCGTGACAGTGCCTCACCGGACTGCGGTTACTATTACCCGATTTACCTATAACTACGACTAATATCGTTGTTCTCATGGAATGCCACCCTCTTAGATGTCGTATTATCATAGTTTTACCATTTTTTATGGGTTTTTCTTGTCTCTCTTGCATGTTTATTTACTGTACTTTTGGCATATTTATGGTATCATATTACGTCCCACTGAGGACCTGGTCCCTTTCCAGGTGTAGACAATCAATACTATTCGCAGGAGCACGGGTCAGAACTTGCTACTCCATTCTCTTTCGAGGAGGTCTTTCCTTCGAGCCTCTTTGGTCATCAGATGATGTACTTACTATATTTTCTTTCAAATTCGTTTGGTAGTGAATTTGTCTCCACCCAACTATTAGTTCTTCTCGACTATTTCATATTTTGTTCATTGTCATATTTGGTTATCTATTTCTATTTGGTTTTATGGATGAGATTAGTATTGCCTGTGACTTGTGATATTATATACCACTTGTGAATTGTTATTCATAATACAGCGTACGTGTGTGTTATGGTTTTCATATATTGGAGTTGTCATATACATACGACTGGCATGCTCACGTATTCTTAGTCCTACGTATTTTGGGACTGGAGCGTGACATATTTTTGTGGCGGCCCATGCAGGTCGAGAGTATATTGTCTCGGTTACTTTACTTTATCGAGCAAGCCGGTGAATATGGTTAGAGTATAGGATCGCATCCACTTATTTAAATCACCTTCCTTGATTTTATTTTGAATTCTCATTTGACTGCTTGAATTACATCTTGCTTGATCATTTCACAACGTCAATCTTATATTTTCTTTCATGCTTGATAGAGGTTAGGAAGGTGACTTATACTAGGTATATATGCTTCATTGGTCAATTACACTATTAGTTGAGATCTTATAAGTTGGGTAGTGTAGATGAGTTTAAGGAATAAAAGAATAGTGTATAAACGATAAGAAAAAAAAGTGGTAGGATGGCTCACCATAACCTTTTAGAAAGAACTGCTAGTTGGAAATGAAGTGTTAGTGACTATAGTGAATTGTTATGAATATAGTTTAGTTTTAATTTTGAGGACAAAATTCTTTTAAGTTTGGTAGAATGTAAATTTTTAATTTTTAATTTTTAATTTTTAATTTTTAATTTTTAATTTTTATTAGTTTATTGGATTTTTTTGGCTATTTTGTTGGTTAATTAGAAAATAACTTATTTGATTTAATTACTTATATAAATACTAATTTAGAATTATTTTCAGGCTATTTTAGAATTTTTTGGATTTTTCTAGAATTTTTGGGTAATTAAAACTAAGAAAACATAATTTTCTAGGGCTTCCATGATTTATTGTTAGATCATACTTACATAGTTTTCTACCAAACATTTATTTTAGGGTTAAAATACTTAAATATATTTTCTAAAATTTAATTAGATTTATTTGGTTTTAAAATAGGCTAAATACTAATTTTCTAGGAATTCTAGAATTTATTGTGCAAGCCTAGGAGCATAATTTGGTCCCAAGTATTTTTCTAGGATTTATAATGATATTTTATGAAATGAATAAACAAAACCAGATCTATAGAATGAGATGCATGAGCCAACAATCAATGGCATATGTTCCATTCATGACATGATACGACACTCCTTTACCAAACAAGGACATGAAGTGCCATATCGTATCAGGATAGAACACATTCCTTGATTGTGGTCAAGCTAAATAACTCTGCGTCGTAGTTTCAGTCCATAGCCTATCGTAACATAATGACGCAATCCAACAACTAAACAAGGACATGAGTTGAACCATCATACCACAACAGTCTATATCCCTAATTTTACTCAACAGAAGGCACAATACACAAATAGAGATACAATATAGGAGAAATAATAATATAGCTTCAGTCCATGGAGTATCGTAACACAACGATGCAACCCAACAACCAAACAAGGATATGGGTTGAATCATCATGTCACGGTAGCCTATTTTCCTAGCTAGGCACATATTACAAGCAATGTAAACGGCTAATCATGTATTACGGCTTGGTATATGATCTCTGGGTTATCCCATGTCACTCCTCCCTCCCAGAATATTAGGTAAATACGGGGACTGATATGGCCAACTGCACCTTGCAGAATGCTGAAGTAAGCCGTAATGTGTTAAGGTTGTCTAGAAGACAGATGGGTGAACTCTAGCATGCTATAACGTCAGTCCTAAGGCCAAAAAATCATATTATCTCAATCTAGCAACACAAGTACAAGAGTATATCATATATGAAAGTAAAAAAGGTGTCCCAAATTATATACCACATATGATCATGAAGCTAGTGAATACAAAATATTGCACTAGCAGAGTATAATAATATATGATCAAATATACCAGATGATCGGCTAATTAGGCTAAGTCGGCAAAATTCGGCCGCATACTGGTCGACCAATCTTGTGTTCTGGTGGAGGTTGATAAACTGCTGTTGGAGCTGGAACTTGGTGGTTGTGTGAAAATACTTCTTCTGGAAGCGCTCCTTGAACGTCTGCCAGTCAATAGGCTTCAGAAGCGCCTTTTCTTGTGCTGTCCACCAATCTCGGGCAAGATCTGATAGTTTTAACTTTACGACTGCTACATTTTCATCATCTGGGGTGTTGGTTGCATCCAGGATTGCCTCAAAGTCCTGGAGTGAAGATTCTATTGAAATTGCATCTTCCGTGCCGAGGAACTTGGTTGGGCGCATGCGGATAACATTGGTCGCCGAGTTATGAGTATAATATCCGATGTTCATGAGTGCTACTCTAACTCCCTGGCAAAGTGTAGTGTTGGTCTATTCTTGTCCTTGCTGAAACTGCTGGCAGAGCTTAACCACTTGTTGCTGGAGCTGGAGTTGTTGTTGTTGCACCATCATCATGGCTTGGATCATCTCTAATATGGCTGGCGAGCCTGTCCTGGTTGTGCTGGTAGAACTGGTGGTATTGTCTGGGTTGGTTGAACTAACTGAGCTGGTATGAACGACGGAGTGGGCTAAACTGGTTGTTCCGGCAAGACTGGTGGAGCTGATTGTGCTGGTCGAACATGCATGACTTACAGAGCCGGTTGATGAAAAACTATTAACGCTTGTCCTTGATTCAATATCAAAATTTAGCCCTAGCCTACTGGATCTGCTGAAGTTATCGGTGCAACGGAACCCTCGGAAGGAGGAGCAGGTGGGGTGTCCCTGAAGGATAAGGACACAAGGATATCAACAAGGGACGAGAATGAAATAATCATGTCAAGCAAGTTTGAAGTTCAAGGAAAGCGAGAGGTGCATGTTGCAAGTGGAGTTCAATCGAAGATTAATAGAGGATTGAGATTCTAATAAGATCAGATCCCCCCCAAGTCTGAAAAACTGACCTGCATGGGCCACAAAGAAAATCTTGTCATGCCCTGCTCCCAGAATACTGGATAAATACGGGAACTGACATGGCCAACCGCACCTTACAGAATACCGAAGTAAGCCACAATGTGTTAAGGTTATCTAGAAGACAGATGGGTGAACTCTAGCATACTATGACGTCAGTCCTAAGGCCGACAAATCCTATTATATCTCAATCCAGCAACACAAGTACAAGAGTATATCATATATAAAAGTAAAAATGCGTCTTAAATTATATAGCACATATGATCATGAAGCTAGTGAATACAAAATGGTGTACTAGTGGAGTATAATAATACATGATCAAATATACCAGCCATGGTCAAATATTTACATCATGTTGACCGCAGTCTAAAAAATATAAGGAGCTAACTCTGCCCCTTGCTAAACACCACAAAATAAAGTGATCAAGACGAGGGGTAAAAGAAGGAAACCTACTCGCGAGCTTCGGCCGCAGTCCTACGAGTGCTAGCCATCTTATTGGAAGTGCGATGGATCCTAGTTCTCTTCGGGGTAACCTGACCATGCAAAGCCAGTGGGATCAGAACCCCAAGCAACAAGTACCACAAAGGAGCTCGAAGGGATAGACCAAACACATCATAATATAAGTAGAAAGAGACATAAAAGAAATAAATGTTGATCGAGACTTATACGGTACCAATGTACTTGTCTCAAGAATAATACTAGAAGAAATGATAACAAGTGCAAAAAAATGAAAGTAAGGCGACGAGCGGCAAGAGATCATAGGAACTACTCTGGATCGGGACCATAACCCTTAAACTAAATAAGGACCGGGGTTGCGGACCTTCATCTGAGCAGAACTTAGCACCATAATCACACGCCAGAAGAAAAATAAAACTAGAAGAGCGAGCTATAATGAAAGTAACATCATTCATCGTACAGCCAAACAGCTCTACTTTCTACGATTAACTAGCTAGGGTTGTCACATGTATTAATTACTAAATGTATGTTTTAAGAATATTGCTACCACCAACGCTGTAGTTAACCCGGATGGCCAAGGGTACACTTGTCTAGTAAATTTAAATGCACATTCAACCATACAATAACATAACTCGTTACTTTTCATAAACATAAATTGAACTTATAAGCATAAACTTAAACGTGTGATCATAAACTTGATTTATAAACATAAACGTGTCTTATAACATAAACTTGTATATAAACTTGTCTTGTAAGTGCCGCAGCATGCGTAAACTTGGTCAGTCATGTAGCCCTTGCCTAGCAGGGTTGTTCCATGCTGCATGGGGCCCTTAAAGATCAGGGTAGCCGGTAGCGCAATATTCTTCCCTCCCAATGATCTAGGTAAATCTTATCTTGTTTAATCATTGCTGAATTATTTTAAGTTCTTGAGTCGTGAACACTTGAGAACTTTCTATAATAATGAGTCACGAGTACGAGTTTTTCACGAGTTATCGTATTCGTGACACACGATACATTGGACAATACTCACACTCGATTGTCCGATGCCAAATATAATGGATTTTTATACACAAATATTTCCACGGTGTCATGAGGATTGTGAACTTGTACATAAACTTGTCTCATGAACTTACATGCAAAACTTGTCCGGTCACATAAACTTGTATCGACATAAGGAAGCACACAACAATAATCACTAAAAGGAATTACTAAATGAACATAATTAAAGGGAACACAAAATGCACACAAGAATTCCTGGCCGCATGCTCCCACTGGCCGCATGGACTCACATGCCGCATGCACCCACTGGCTGCATGCACTCTCTTGCCGCATGCACTCATTGTCCGCATGCACCCAATTGTCGCATGGACTCACTGGCTGCATGCACCCAATTGCCGCATGGACTCACTTTTCGCATGCTCAGGGTTAAAGTCTACTCCTTGGAGCAAGTGCTGGGTGATGGGTCAATAATGCAGTATCAGTGAAGTGACATAAAGTTATTGATGTGACATGCCATAAAGTGTGTCAGGAAGAAAAGACAAGAATCATAAAAATATGTGCAAGGTTGAAGCAGAGTTATGCGCCAAAAGAGGAGAGACGCATAGTACCAATGCCGTATAAGTCTGCTTGACGCATGCTCAGATTGCCGCATAGATTCCCCTCTTGGACTTAACGAATTTTTTATTCGTTCAGCGAGTGAAAACACAAGTAGTTCAAGGATTAGCTCCAGAACACTTTATGTAATGTGCAGTCATGCATCCAACAAGATGGACGCATGCTGTCAGTATACGACAAGGAGTTCAGGCCGCATAACCCTCTCAGGCCGCATAGCGCTCTCTGTCGCATAGGTCGGTGGCCGCATGAAGACTTCGTCTTCTCCAACAGCAGGTTCAGCCATGGCCGAAAGCTCAAAAAACTAAAAAAAAAAATTCTTCATAAAAACTTTATTTTAACACCAAATCAAGTGAAACAAAAAATAAATTGCATGAAATAAAATGCTCTAACATAAGGAACAACTAGTTTTCAAAAATACTAAGTTTTAATAGATAAAATCAAAGAAAAACTCATGGAACCCATAAAAATCTTAAACTTAAAACTCAGATCTACAAAAATTTATACATCAAAATCCAAAACTCCAAGAACTAAATAAGATCAGCAACTCAAGAAAAATATTTTTTTATCAAATACATTTTTAAAACAACATATAAAGATAAATTCAAAAATTTATGACTTCACAATTGAGCAAGATGTACTTGCCTAAAAGTCCAACGACCTCTTCCTAGCTAGGTCCGGTGCTAGGGTTCGGCTAGGGGAGGTGCACGGGGGTGAGGGAGAAGGGAGCAAGGAAGAAGAAAATGAAAATAAAGAAGAAGAAAGAGAGGAGAGAGAGAAAAGCTCATATATATACTAAGAGGAGAGAAAAAATGGTTTAGTCATAGGTTCAGTCAATTGAAGCAAATCAAGTGTCTATTCTACATGCAGATCCTAAACCGGGTCTATGACAATGCCAATGGATATCCTACTGGTCTCGGGTAGTCTCTCACAACAAAATAAAATTAAAAAAATAAAATGACAAGAACCAACATGAGAAATACAACAAGAATACATTATCAGAAAAAATTAAATTCTAAAAATTTAAGAAATACCAAATCTTGAATCGGGTGTGACATCCCAGTATTGCAATACATGAGTATCCTCAAATCGTGCCATAATCGAGCAAGGTTGGCTGAACCATTTATATATGAGCAGAAATACATGTAAAAGTTGCACCAGTCCCTCGCAAGGGCCCAGAGCTAATTAATTATCATTAATAGTTTTAGGCTTTCTATAGGAAGATACTGGCTCGGTCTTATAAATAAATCAGATACTGCACTCCACTAGCGCAGATGATATACAGTATCCGTGGTGGCCAGCCTTTACTCTCAGCTAATTTAGGGTGGTTCGACATGCACGATCTCGAGATACCGTTCCCTCCCAATGCTCTACAATTAAGTTGCCTAGTTAACACTAGGTTAATTAGAATCTCATGCCATGGTCACATAAATATTCTTTCTTAGATGTAGTACCTTAAGTATGGGCACTCTTGATACGAACCCATATTATCACTCGAAAGTTAAATCTGAATTCACCCAAGTGTGATGGAACAATTAATACTATCTAGCAACGGCTAAAGTCACTGTCCAACTACCAGATTAGTGCATAGAAATAATAACATATATCACATAGCATGAGTATGTGGCACGCCGACCCACTATATATCAAGTAACACTCTTGGTGCGATCAAGTGTATTAGCACGGGTACAATAGTCAGGGCATGAACAAGTTCTAGTATCTTTGATTATGGTTATCAGGTAGCAAGTTATTCTGGACAGGATAGTCTAATACTGGTCACATTAATTTGATACTTTATTATATCGATGAATGATGATAAGAGTAGTGCGAGAACCCCTCGAGATCAGATCCACAACCCTTAAATCAAACAAGGATCGGGGTTGTAGAACGTCACCCGAGCTGAACTGTGCCTCTTATTCTATCTAATGTATAATAATGTGATCAAGGAAAAGTAAACTAATTAGCAAGTAAAATAGCAAGTGCATATAGGGCCACATCTACAGGGCTCATGTCAGATACTTAGTCAATTTAGCATATAGTCATAACTAGGTCATTTGGTCCATATACCTTCAAGAAAATACAAGTCATCCATAACCTCACAGTCATTCAACAAACATAAATGTTAAACCAAGCAAAGGGCCCAACATGCACAGAAAAAAGTAGGCGCACAAGCAAGTTGGCGCACAAACGACCAAAACTAGGTTGATGCACAAACGACCAGAACTAGGTTGGCACACAAACGACCAAAACTAGGTTGGCGTACAAACGACCAAAACTAGGTTGTCTCACCTTCGCAAGAAAGTGCGCGAGCTACAAAGGGTGGGGCACTTTGTCAATTTGACCAACACGGCGCACTTGACAAAAGTGCACGGGCAAGAATAAAGCACGCTTTTAAGAAAAGTGCGCGAACAAGCTAGTTACAAGACAACACACAATCCGAGGTTAAAGCTCGACAGTTGAGAAACTCATCAGTCGAGGAGCACACAAATCAATAACACAAAAATCGAGAAATCAACCAAAGCTTCGTCCCTAAGGAATGAAGAGGGAATAAAGTGAGCGAGCAGACCAAACGTAAGAAAACTACGCCGGCTGATGAAACATAGAAAAAATACGCCAGATTGCCAATACGAAGAAAGTGCGCTGACTGACTGTGGCGCACTTTCTCTTGGTTTCCAGGAAAAACTTTGATGGATTACACACCAAAGTGCGTCAACTGAGTTTTCTCGCGAAAGTATGCCACTAACTCAAGGAGTGTGACTGGCGCACTTTTGCTAGAAAACTGAGTGCAGTATGATTAGTACGCACAAAGAGTTGGGACAGCACACCAATGCGCCCAAAGTAAAACATACATATTTTTATGCTAAAGGGGTTCTCTTGCATACTCTTCATAGAGCACTGTTTTTCTTCTCCAGTCAGCCATTTGGTATACGTATTGTATCAAATTTCAGCACTAAACTTAGCCGAACTCGAAATCAAGTACGGCCAAAAGAAAAGTTACATAAAATATGATGCTCTACACTATAATCTAATTAGTTTTGTAAAACACAAAATTTTGGGAGATCAAACCCAAAAAAATAAAAGTGAACCCATAGCCCCAAACTCAGGTCCATACAATTCCAACCAAGAAAATCAACTTGTTGATGCCTCCCTTGAATACGCAGTTATGGCCTCTGCTATCCATACTGTTGATTCCTCTGCTGGTTTTACATTTGAGTTTGCGTCGGCAATGGACGCTGAGCCAATGGACTGATCGCCAGTACTGGTCCCCTATACTAAGTTGTCCCTGGTGCTGGCAGTGTTAATCGCTGCGCCGGTCCTTCAATCCTCTGCATCATAGCATAATTGTCAATCTGATGATCTGGATTGCCACATCGCAAACATAACCCGTATGTTGCCCTATACACATCTAGTATATGGCCTTCCTTGCCACAATACGTACATCCGACTGGGGCTCCCAATCATTGTTTATGTTGCTGCCTCGACTGGTTCGGCCGAGCTGGTGTTGTTGTTGCTAATGCTACTGACCTCCTTGGCGTTGTGTCATGAATGCGAACGCCAGGAGACAGTGCTAACATTCGTTGTACTGGTCCTCCTCCTTCGCTCTATATATGAGACCTCTTCTGGCCTTTTTTTCTTGATGCTAACCTCTGCATTGTCAGCTCGTATCGCCTAGATGAGATCAACACTTCATCGAAAGTCTGGTAGTTATGGCCCTCTACCAGTTGCTGAATCTCTAAATAAAGTCCATATTGGAACCTCATCGCCCTCTCTGGTTCTGTTGCTACCATCGTTGGAGCAAATATGCTAAGCCTGCAGAACTCCGCCGCGTAGCCATCTACTGTCCTTCCAGACTGTTTGAGGTTGATAAACCTCTGTTATAGCTCATACTGTGATACCACTCCAAAATGCTTAACCCTGAAATGGGCCCTGAAGTTGTCCCATGAGATAAGTCATCTTAAACCAACTTCTTCTGCTGCCCATCAATCTCTGGCAAGGTCTTGGAGTTGCAATCGGACCTGGTCAACTTGTTCCTCAGCTAGAACCCTTACCGTTGTCTGTATTGTTTCAATGTTCTGCAGCCAAGCGTTTGTGGTAATAGCATCCTCCGTGCCATCAAAGTATTTGGGGTTGAGTCGGAAGAACCTCACGGATGCCCCTGAATCTGTTCTAATACTTCTTTCCAAGGCCGTCTGTAGTCCTTGGTTCAAAAAGACATTATGCTCTTACTGCTGAAGCGCTGATGTTGTTGCATCGCCATCATTCCTCGTATAAGTTTTAGGAATGTCGGGATATAGAGTGCTACTGGCACTACTGGTATGACCGGGGGTACTGGAGCTTCTGGTATATCTTGCTCCTCATGCTCCTCTACTTGTTCTACCCTGATCCCTCCAGGAGCAGGTGTTGTCTCCCACTGTGGGCCAATAGATCCTTACCCTGCTGAAACTGCTGGTGCTCCAACCATCGAATCTGGAGAAGCCCTAAGGAAAGGGACACAAGATAAATCAAGAACTGGATGAGAAATGATCAAGGAACCAATGGTACAGAAGTCAAGATGAGTTTCGAAGAGATAGGTTCATGATCTCAATGAGGAATATGTTTGATTGAGACATCCTATGATCAAGCCACACCACAAGTCTGAAAAAAAGACAGACCTGCATGGGCCACCACTAAAATCTTGTCACGCTCCAGATCCAGATTACTGGAGAGCGGGAGAATGACTTAGCCAACCGCACCTTATGGAATACCAAAGTAACCCGTAATATGTTATGGTTATCTAAAGACAAGGGGGTGCATACTACAATCAAGTCTACTAGGGTCAAGAACTTCTATGTCCCAATCATTCAAACAAGTAAAAATAATATAGAATATTTCAGAATAAGCAGTAAGGTATCACAAACTTCACATCAGAATGTTCTTTAAAGATATGGTGGTACATGATGATGTGCCAGATGCAAGATCAAAGTATACATGACAGTGAGTCGGCTACAGTCTAAATATATATACAGTCATGTAAGGAACTAGTGTCCATATTTTTTGGCTAACAGGTACCGGTTGGCTAAACGTCCAAAAGAATATAGTTTCCAAAAGACGAGCAGTTAATAAAGGAACGCACTCGTGACCCTCAACATTTATCCTTCTGGTGCGTGCCATCAGTGAAGGTGAGATAAGCTTGATCCTCATGTGATGGCTCTAAACCTGGCCATAAAAACCAGTGGGGTCCGACCCCAAACAGAAAGTACCACAAAGGAAGCACAAAATGAAGAAACAAAACCAGATCTATAGCATGAGATGCATGAGCCAACAATCAATGTCATATGTTTCATTCATGACATGATACGACACCCCTTTACCAAACAAGGACAGTAAGTGCCCTATTGCATCAAGATAGGACACATCCCTTGATTGTGGTCAAGCTAAATAACTCTGCGTCATAGTTTCAGTCCATAGCCTATCATAATATAATGGCGCAACCCAACAACCAAATAAGGATATGAGTTGAACCATCATGCCACAACAATTTATGTCCCTAATTCCACATAACAGAAGGCACAATACACAAACAGAAATACAATATAGAAGAAATAATAATATATCTTCAGTCCATGGAGTATCGTAACACAACGACACAACCCAACAACCAAACAAGGACATGGGTTGAATCATCATGCCACGATAGCCCATTTTCCTGGCTAGGCACATATTACAAGCAATTTAAATGTCCACTCTTGTCTTACGGCTTGGTATGTGATCTCTGGGTTATCCCAGTAATGCAATACATGAGTATTCTCAGATCGTGCCATAATCGAGCAGGGCTGGCTGAACCAATGATATATAAGCAGGAATACATGTAAAAGTTGCACCAGTCCCTCGCAAGGGCCCTGAGTTAATTAATAATCAGTATCTGTTCTAGGCTTTCTATAGGAAGATACTGGCTCGATCTTATAATTAAATTAGATACTGCACTCCACTAGTGCGGATGAGATACAGTATCCATGGTGGCCAGCCTTTACTCCCAGTTAAATTTAGGGTGGTTCAAAATACACAATCTCGAGATATTGTTCCCTTCCAATGCTCTATAATTAAGTTGTCTAGTTAACCTTAGGTTAATTAGAATCTTATGTCGTGGTCACTTGAATATTCCTTCTTAGATGTAGTACCTTAAGTACGGGCACTCTTGATACGAACCCATATTATCACTCGAAAGTTAAATCTGGATTCACCCAAGTGTGATACAATAATCAATACTATCTAGCCACGGCTAAAGTCACTGTTCAAATACCATATTTGTGCATGGAAATAATAACATATATCACGTAGCAAGAGTATGTGGCACAACGACCCACTATATATCAAGTAGCACTCTTGGTGCGATCAAGTGTATTAGCACGGGTACAATAGTCAGGGCATGAACAAGTTCTAGTATCTTTGATTATGGACAAGTTATCAGGTAGCAAGTTATTCTGAACATGATAGTCTAATACTGGTCACATTAATTTGTTACTTTATTATATCGATGAATGAGGATAAGAGTAGTGCAAGAGCCCCTCGAGATCAGATCCACAACCCTTAAACCAAACAAGCAAAGGGATTGCAGAACGTCACCCGAGTTGACCCAAACCTCTTATTCTATCCAACGTATAATAAGGTGATCAAGGAAAAGTAAACTAATTAGCAAGTAAAATAGAAAGTGCATATAGGGCCACATTTACATGGCTTATGTCAGGTACTTAGTCAATTTAGCATATAGTCATAACTAGGTCATTTGGTCCATATACCTTCAAGAAAATACAAGTCATCCATATCCTCACAGTCATTCAACCAACGTAAATGTTAAACCAAGCAAAGGGCCCAACGTGCGCAGGAAACAGTAGACGCACAAGCAAGTTGGCCCACAAGCGACCAAAACTAGGTTAGCGCAGAAACGACCAAAACTAGGTTGGCTCACCTTCGCAAGAAAGTGCACGAGCTACAAAGGGTGGCTCACTTTGTCAAGTTGACCAACACGGTGCACTTGACAAAAGTGCCCGTGCAAGAATAAAGTGCGCTTTCAAGGAAAGTGCGCAAGCAAGCTAGCTACAAGACCAAACACAAAATCCGAGGTCAAAGCTTGATAGTCAAGGAACTCATTAGTCGAGGAACACATAAATAAATAACATAGAAATCGAGAAACCAACCAAAGCTTCGTACCTAAGGAACGAAGCGGAAAGAAAGTGTGCGAGCAGACCAAACGTAAGAAAACTACGTCAACTGACGAAACATAGAAAAAGTACGCCAGATTTTCAATGCAAAGCAAGTGCTCTGACTGACTGTGACGCACTTTCTATTAGTTTTTCAGGGAGAACTTTGATTGAATACGCTCCAAAGTGCGCCAACTGAGTTTCCTCGCGAAAGTGCACCATTGACTCAAGGAGTGTGACTAGCGTACTTTTGCTAGGAGACTGAGTGTAGTATGATTAGTACGCATGAAGAGTTGGGACAACACACCAATGCGCCCAAAGTGAAACATACATATTTCTACCCCAAAGAAGTTATCTTGCATACTCTTCACAGAGCACTGTTCTTCTTATCCAATCAGCCATTTGGTATACGTATTGTATCAAGTTTCAGCACTGAACTTAGATGGACACGAAATTAAGCACGGCCAAAAGCAAAGTTACATAAAATATGGTGCTCTACGCTATGAGCTAATTAATTTTGTAAAATACAAAGTTTTAGGAGATCAAACCCCAGAAAAATAAAAGTGAACCCATAGACCCAAACTCAGGTCCATGTAATTCCAACCAAGAAAATCAAGAACAACAAGTATTAAAGATGAAGGGGTACTCGGTCCCAACAATATGAGCTAGAAATAGACAGAAAATATTAAGAACTAAAGCATGCATAAATCCATGGTTCTTCTCTGGTGCAATATGTACTTGCCTATGGAGGAAGAAAAAACCTAAGAGAGAAATAGAAAGAAAAAAATGAGCAGAGAGAGAAGTGGATATATATATATATATATAGTTTTAGGTTTGAGATGTTGACCGTTGGATCACTCAAATCCATCCAAGACACACATGCCACCAACCCAATCAAACTCAATCATGACCGGGCTAACAACCAACATGCGCCAAAGATAACTTGAGGACAACGGAGCTGCTACATCATGGAAGTCGAAGAAGCAGACAATCCTCTCTCATTCCTCGATGGAATCTGAGTTCTATGCACTAGCGGCTACAACAGATGAAGCATAATGGCTTCGAAAGCTCATGTATGATCTTTCATTTATTGGTGCACACATTACGACAGTACTAATTTACTGCGACAACTAGGCGACTGCAGCGGTGGCATCAAATAAACTCTTCAATGGTAAGAAGAGGATTGTGCGACTGAGGTACATGACAGTGAATGATTTGATAAAGACTGGAGTCATGCCCGTGATTGGTCTTCGAAGCCAGAAGAATCTGGTGGATCCGTTCACCAAAGATCTCAAGCACCAGCTGGTCGAGGATACAATAATTAAAATGGGCTTGAAGACATTATGATATTGTGTCTTTGTAATTCTAACATAAAGTTTTATGCTATTATTCAAAGAAAAATCTACTAGGCATCTAGATTTTGGTTCAAAGAATGATCATTGACTGGGAGAATATCAGGAACAGTGGGTAGTCCTTTGAGACATTGAGGGGTTACGGACCCAGAACCACTATTGTCTACTATTTGTTCTTTGTGTAGAATAAGTCATGTGGGAGGATGGCTTAGACGCCTTAATGAGTTATCAGATATTTTGAATGTCTGATGTGTTTTACAGGAAGCACGGTAGCGCACCACTACAAAGGAGCGTAAGGACTCCATGCTACAGTGGTGTGACACCACGATGAGGTTCCTCGATAAGGTAATGCCTCGGCTTTGCAAGCCATGTCACAGCGGCGTAGTACCGCACATAGGCAGGTAGCTTAATGTTGTAGAATGAAGAGTGATAGACAATACTACAAAGAGGTCGGTGACCTCATGTTACAATGGTGTGACACCACCAAGAGATAAAAGATGTAAAGCCTCGGATACGTGAGCCATATCACAATGGTGTAACACCATAAGAAAGCGCAAGGCTTTATGCTGGGTAGAATGACACTACAAAGAGGCCAGAACCTCATGCTACAGTGGTATGACACCACGATGAGGTGTAGCCTCGGCTTTGGGCCATGTCATAGTGGCATAGCACCGCAAGAAAGCAAAAGGCTTCATGCCAAAGACTCTTTAAAAGAACTCACATAGAGTGTGTGAAAAGAGATATAGGCTATCTCTTGAGGGTAAGTTTGTAGACACCCAAGATGCACACACTGAAACCAGGCATGCACAGGGCCTTTAATGTACAACCGTAAGCACAGGTGATATCATTGTGTGAGTAGGAAGAATTACAGCTATGGTACAAAAATCAAGGCTTAGTACATTCTTGTATCATATTGTTATCCAACTCATGCAGAAAGATTCAAGTCGAAGTGACATCTATCATAATACATGATGGGCAGTCACTGTGGGGAGCGCTTAACCCATATATATTGAGATATGTGGGGAATTGTTGGTGTTATTTTCTTTGAAATAGTGAGAATAGTCTCACAATGGCTACACCACCAAGTGCGTATCTCAATATAATACTTTGTATGAGTTGAGGTGTGCACATGGGGTATGGTGGGGCACATGTGTGTCATGTGGGAGTATTTTTATAGGAGAAAAATAATTAATTCCTCAAAGAAAGTATTTATACTTTTTGTCATTCTCTTGAAAAAATTTCTTAGGAGCTAAGCCCCAAAGGGCCTTAGTGATTCAGACTCGGACTCAAGGACGTAAAGTGGCACTTTGTTGGCGCACTTTGCATGTCACCATCAGCATTTGTGCGCATTTAACGTGCTCATTTTATGCGCGAGTTGCATGCACGGGTGCTGAGTGGGCGCATGAGCCGGCGCATGAGCCGTCGTTGCGCGGGCGTATGCACAGTCATTGCGCGGCTTTGCGCTACTACGTGCATAGATGCGTGGGCGCATGGGCCTCTGTGCTGCTGGCTTATGCGCGCAGGAGCAGTTTAGTTGGGCTGATGTGCGCATATGCGCAAATAGCGCGGTTGGCACACGATTCCACTGATTGCGGGATTTGACGGTTATGGAAAGATATGATCAGTTATTCAGATCCGATTTTTGTGGAATTTGAATTTAAATCGTTCCTATCTTTTCGTAACTGATTGAGGACTAGGGTTCCAACCCTCTCTTTATAAATACTCTTTTCGTAGCCTTTTTGAGAAATTACTTCAAAAATAGGGATACAAAGAGAGGTTCTGTTGCTGCCGCCGTTAGAGTCCAAAGTGTTCGTGCGAGTCCAGGAAATAGGTGACATCGAGCGTTCCAGAAGTTCTACGTGAACTTGCTGATTCCTGGCAGCAGATCGTGTGGGGCGAATCTTGCTTTGAGCAGCGATAATTTTTTTCACTCCAGCAAGCAGAGATCCTTCTTCTCCTTCCTCTTCTCTTCTTGTAATCTGTTCTTTCCGTCTGTAAATGCGATTGCAAGGAAGAACAGAGATTATTATTATTTTTGTAGCAGCAAGTTGTAATCAGAATCATTATATAGTTGTTCGTTGGATCGAGGAATATCAGTGAGAAAATTTTTGTGTGAACTCCTGATCTCGACTTCAACTTTCGGTTCTTCCATCTTTGATTAAGTCTCGGGACTAACAATTGTTTTGGAAGGAAGAAAAATGGAAAAAAGAAGAAGGAGAAAGTAGAGAAAAAAATGGAAGGAAAATAAAAAACAGTGGTGTTTGAAAAATAAGGATGAAAGTGAAGTTAATTATTCTCTACTTTCGGTACAAGAGCATTATTTACATTCATGATTGTTTTTGAGCTTGTACAAGCTGTGTGATTGCATAAGGTCCTCAAAATTGAATTTTTTTTAAAAGTTTAACTTTCGTATATATTACTAATGTGACATCTCTATTTTTAAATTTATGTCTTGATTTTTTTATATATTTTTTTAGAAACAATACAAACATAACCCTTAAAATATCAGTTTTTGTTTTTCTTTAAAGTGATTAAAAAAATATTTGTACAGAATCTTCAGAAAAGGACCACATTACATTGGTGACCATAGTACAAAAGGATTTACATTGTGGGGGAGACATTGCTAATATGTCATGGAAGAAATTGACACTAGTATACAGTAGAGGAAATCTATTGTCACCCACCACACCTGGCCACATAGGTGAGAATCTACTACACTCTGGGGAACAGAGCTGGTCCAGTTTTCAAGATGTGACTTCCAGAGAAGATCTTCTAACCAGTGAGATTCCATGCAATTCACAGGAGCCCTCTCCCTCTCCCTCTCCCTCTCCCTCTCCCCTACAAATTCTTACAGTGAGTTTCAACCCATCACATGTGGTGTGGTCACAAGACTTTAACTCATGTTGGAGAAATGTGCCTGGTTAGCTTTTATTGCAATTTCGCACAACCAGCTCATGTCCCTATGTCGACTCTTGCTATGTTTGATTTGTTATGCAAAAGTGTATCAAGCAGCTATTAATATATATATATATATATATATATATATATATATATAAAAGAGTAGTTTTTTTTTCAATACTCGAAAAATTAATATATATATATATATATATATATATATATATATATGTAAAAGAAAGGAGCCATATCATTGGTTATCATAGACTCTCCTCTTATGAGAGACAAAGCCACCTCATTGGTTACCAGGTCTAGATGCGCACGGGTGCTCGTTGATATAGATATCAGAAATGACTCCCCTCCTTAGAATCAATTTATCGGATGGCAAAAGCATTTGACAAGTTGTCATATACTAGGATGGCCCGATTTTCTGTAGTAGATGCTTCCGGCTAGGCCATGCGGCCAAGGAATGTTCCCAGGTACAGCTTGAGCACACTGTGAAGAAAGCGTTGCAGAAGGAGAAAGGTAAGGTTCCAGGGGTAAATCAGGGGTCTTCTGTAGTGGCATCGGCTTAAGCACCGTCCAGTTAGGGAGGCATCCTTCCCTCAGAGGAGTATGCTCCTATTAGTCCAGTAAATTTGAAGGTTCTTGGTCCGCCTCTAATCTTGGAGGCAGAGTTTCAGGAAGCTGGGTGTGATAGGGGCCCTCTTGTCCCCGGAAATGGTAGTACTCAGGAGGCCTTGGATTGGGATCTAGGGACATGGTCAGCAACCTCTTATAGCGTTTGCTTATATTCTATCGTCGTCAGGGTCCCCGAGCTCGGGATGTCGGTGCCGGAGGCAAGTTTTGCTGGTTTTTTGGGAGATAGCCTCTTGAGCACCAGCATTGCTACTACCGTTCACGAGTTCGTGCCCCCTTTTGGGGAACCCGCCCCCATTCCTCTTCTTTCTTCCGGATGGTTGCATGACCCTTCTTCCACTTTACTTGTTCAGACGGTTCTCCCCAAGCAAGGCCCTGCTTCCGCCCCCTCCCGGGTCTCGTGCCAGACGTCTGATGTGGAGGGTCGATCTCTTCTTTGGCGGCGTGACATGCATCTCTTCTTGGGCTGCCTGGATGTCCTTCTAGTTGGGCGGACGTTGTCGAGCGCGAGGAATTTGTGCTCTTTATTGGCTGCTAGGGAAAGGATGTCGTGGGGGAGATGCAATGCGATTTAGCCCCTACGGGCCTAGGGGTGGACTCTCTTGTCCAGTTCACCTCTCCTTTGCGGGGTGGTTCTTCCGCCTCGCCTCTTGGAGACCCTGATCTCGTTCCTTCCCGGCCCCTTCTTGGGAGGAGCCCCCCTGGAACCCTCTTTACCTCTCCCCCCCTTGCCACCCCCCTTTCACCCAACGCCCCCCCCCCCCCCCCCCCCACAATCACCCTCCGCAGATAATGTGCCTCTTGTAGTGCCCCCGGGGCCTCCTGACCCCCCTTCCGGGTTGTACACTCTGTTCGCCTCTTCATTGCCAGGATTAGTTCGTAGTCCCTCCGGAACTTCTTGCCCTCCCCCCCTTCCCCCCCTCCTCTAGATTTTTGTCGCAAGCCATTAGCTTTAGCTTAGGATTGGAGGGGTTGGATGCATCCGTCCGAGCTGTCATTAACATCCTCGAATCAGGTGTGGAGAAGTTGTCTCCTTCCTCCCGAGCTGTCATCAGATCCCACTTTCGGGCGGATCGTGGATCGGTCGTGTCCCCGCCTAGAGAGGAGTCTATGCTACATCTGTCCGAGAAGCGGAAGTGGATGTCAAGAAGTCTATGAGGACCAAGAACTATCACAAAGTCGCTCCTCAGCAACTCATGACTCTTAGGCCTTCCTCTTCCCGAACCAAATCAGTCAAATTCAGATCCTAGGATACATGTCTTATGTTTGTTTCTTATCTTTGTTGGACAAACTGATACGCTTTTTGCTGATCATTAGTGTCATGTAACCCATCTTCTTTCATTCAATAAATTTTTTTCTTATATATATATATATATATATATATATATATATATATATATATATATATATATATGACTTACATTACGACTTTAAAAAAAAGATAAAAATTTCTTAAACCCAGAATCATCCCAATCATAGGCAAATCAAGAAGAGATCAACTGGGACATTTGCTCCATCTAGATTTTGTATAGCCGGTTATACGTTATACTTTGTGCCCTACCCTAATATAAACACATTTAGGGTACCCTGAGCTAATAGTTATTCAAAATATATATGGAGTTGTTGCACCATTCTTGCTTCCTGCCTAATTAAAAGAAATAAACTCTCTCAATAATGGCCTTAAAAGAGCTTCTACATTCATCACAATTTAAGGGGACACATAAATATTACAGCAAATGAATAAGTTCTACTTCAAGATCTATATAATAGTTTAATACCGAGCAAACCAAAATCTATAGAGACAGTTGTTATCTATATTAAGCTTAGATATATCATATACATATTAATTGGATAAGAAAAATTTTTTTTGAAAACAATAATTTATGAGATGAAAGAAATCAATATTGTCTTACCTGACAACTTGAAAAAATAAATAAAAATCAAATAGATGACGTCCGTTGTTTGAATTGATTTGGTTTGGTATGTCTTTCTATTTCCATCAGTTAATTTGCACAGTAATTCTGCCATAAGTTAAATATTGATAACCAACAGGTTTTGGTTTGACGTTTTAATTATTGTGGTTGTGTTTTATGTTCGCAATTTATCTAATTGCCAACCAGTAAAATGAATTAAAATCTAATGTAAAATTAATGCAAGATTCATAAGCTTCATGGAGATTTTTCATGCACTTTAGGTTTCGAAAATATGCATATCTTTCATAATTTTACTAGGTTGAAGACATATTGAACAAATATCGGATTTGTTATGCATATTTTTCGTAAACTTATTCACGTCAAGATCTTTTGCAAAAATTTCTTTCGTCAAGAACTCGTTAAACCGGCGGTCTGGAACTATTCGTGCATTCATGCTTATAACATGTTATAAAAGTAAACTAAAAAGAAAGAATTTTGTAGTCGAATATAATAGATATGAGCTTCTCTTATTAAAACATGACATACAGAGGAAATGATTAGGAATTCTATGTATTTAGATAAGGTCGACAGCCATTTATTTGTGATTATCGTCAAATATATGGTTTATAACATATTCAACTAAAAACCGATCAATAGCTTAACATAATCAAAATTAAGAAGAAAAAAAACTAAGGATAAAAATTCATTTAGAAGTAAAACACGTTTTTTATTTCTTTTGGGCACATCTTTGATTTCTTCTGGTTCCTGGAACAAGAAAATAGTATTTGACGAGTGTGTCGATATAAAATTTAAACATGTGAAACTCCACACAATGATAATAAGAACAAAAGAATAATTTTTTTCTTTTATGGAAATTATATATATATATATATATATGGGAGCGGATCTGGAGTCCCGCGGGAGCCACGTCACTCCCAACCATTGGATCGCGGAGGCCCCACGCGTGGCCCCCACGTGGACCCCTCCGATCCGATGGTGCAGCGGGACGGGGCTCCGGGATCGGATCTTTTGATCCGCTCCCTATATATACTAGTAACATGCACGTGCGTTGCATGTAAATTTACTGCTAAGTATTGTTTGTCAAGAATAATTTATCTTGGACTTTTTTATTTCGTAATTATAAGTTTTTTTTAAAATTAAATTGGTTGATATTTACTTGCGGCTTGGACGGATAAGAGGGAAGTTGGTTTAAGTTTTTATTTCTCTTCTGTAACTTAAAAAAAATTTAATTGGTTGAGTATTTACTTACTGTTTTAGATTTGTAATCTTCCGTAAGTTTTAAAAAAATTTAAATTGGTTGGATATTTACTTACAATTTTAGATTTTTTTTATCTCCTATGATATAGTTTAAAAAAAAAAAAAAATTGGTTGAGTATTTACTTACGTTTTGGACGGATAAAAGGGAAGTTGTTTTAAGTTTTTATTTATCTACGGTAAATTTTTTTGGACATGATATTGCACCAAGACTTATTGTACCATTATTTCACCAAGCAATTTTAGTTTACACAAATTTTGAAATGTGTGATTATAAAGTATGCTGACGTGACACAACTTTATGGGATGATTTGTAACCACACATTTCAAAATTTGTGTGGTTGAGATTGTTTCATACAAAATCTAAGAACACAAAGTAAAAGAGGAAAGGTGAGAAAATATTTTGTGGAAGAGATTTTGTAGAATAATTTTGGTTTGATATGAAAACAATTAGAAAAAATTTATCCAAAAGAATAAAAAAAAATTGTTACATATAATTAGGATTTTGTAGAGAGGATTTTTGGATATTTTCTGCTAAAGAGATGATCCTAAGAAAGAGGAAGAGGTTACAATAAATTTATAAATTTAAATTAGTTTGGGGAGGAGTGGGTATAAATGATCTTATATATATATATATATATATATATATATATATATATATATATATATGAGTGTTATAGAACCATCTGAATGGTTTCATATTAAATTTTTATATCCATATGTTCCATAGGTTGAATTTGGATTGGGTGGTTGAGATTAAAATATGGTAGAATCTACAACTTTTAATCTCAACCACCCAATCAAAATTAAAATCAAATATATATATATATATATATATATATATATATATATATATATATATATATATATATATATATATATATATATATATATATATATTGGGCGGTGCTACGTTGTCCGTCCGCCACATGTCGCCGTCCTATTGGCAGGTCAACCGGTGACGGACCCAAGCGGCAAAGGGGGGCCAATTTGGTTCGGCCACGCGGCGGCTACGGACCAGCCCGCCTACGAAAAAGTTAGCATTTTCGATATATATATATATATATATATATATATATATATATATATATATATATATATATATATACACCAAATGCCCACAACCCTCTTACAACCGTCACGTGGCGGCCGTCCATTCGAGAAGAGAAAATGTGGGACCCGGTGGCTATCCGAATGGTCGTCACGTAACAGTCGTTCATTGGAAAATATGTGGGACTGGAGGTGGCCCACATAGTAGGAGGTGAGAGGGTTGTAAGAAGGTTATAAGCATTTGGTAGTAAACTTAACATTATTGATTATTTATCCATCTATCTATCTATTTATCTAATTCAAAATCTTCGTTACTGTTTCAGAGTCTCGAACTTGATCTGAACCCTTTTCTCCTATTCACTCGCACAGCAAAAAGTGAATTATACCTTCTTTTCTTCTTTTTCTGTCTCATCAAAAATAAATAATATTTTTTGATCAAATTATTCCTCCTCTCCTCTAGTAGTATCTGAAGTAACAATAAATAATAAATAACAGAAATATTTTTATCATTTAATATTTTTTGTTAACAATTGTACAAGATATTAAATTATCTAATATTAAAATTTAGGATATCAAATAAAATAATTTAAATAGTTGAGAGTATGAAGTTAAAATTTAGCCTTAAATTGAACCTGACAGTTAGATAATTATGTGTAATTTTTCTTAAAAAAATCGTTGTTTGTTCTTTACAAGTAATATAAAATACATGCAACACATGCACTTATACGTAAGAAATAAAAAAAATGAGGTGGTGGTTTCCCTCAATCTAAAGTTGGTCCGCCCTTACCGTATGTATTACCCATATCATTCTTTGATTTTAACTTAATATAATCACAGAACAATGATTAACTACCTGTTAACAACAACGAGGGAAGTATTTTCGGTTTAATTGGCCTTGGTTTACATGAGAAGCAATATCCATTAATCTCCTGTAATACCGATTCCATTAAGACCTTATGATTATGTTAAGAGCATCTCCAACCCTGTTGTGACTGTGGATAAAAGTAGTAGCCACATAAAAATCACAAAATTTTATTTAAAAATTATTCTCCAATGTAATCGTTAAATAAATTATGAACTATACCTAACAAAATTAGAGTATACACAGTGGGAGTAGTTTTAATTATTATATTTTTACTTTAGTCAAAATTTGTAATACTTCGGGACTACGGTGGACTCTTGTTCACGCTTGAAAAATGCTAACAATCCAAGAAGTGTTCTAAATTTCAAACGTGTTATAGCAAGTGAACAGTAACCCAAGTGGATCTACCAAAAAAAAAGAAAGAAGGAAAAAAAAAAGATTAATTTAAAAAAGAGAGAAAAAAGAGAGGTTAATTTGGATTATGGATTTAGTGTATTATTTGGAGCGTGTCCAATCTGAAGGAAAACACTCCAAAAGTATTAATTTACACGATTTTTAAAAATTTGGAGAATGATATAAAGTGTTCCCTTGGTGGATGCTCTTATAGAAGACGGTGTGTTTAGTTAACTTGACAATATTTTCATCTCCATGTCATCAATTATGAATAAAAAAATATTTAATTTTTTTTTAAAATATTGTCTCAAATAAAATAAAAATAAATTTTTAATATTTTTATATTAAAAATATTTATTATTATTTTTTATAAATATAATTTTATTATCTGTAATAAATATTATCTTGTATTTCATATCATATTATGTCACGTAGGAATCACACTTACATTAGAAGACAATGGGGGTGGGGATGCCGGAACCATCCAAATTTCTGTGCTATTGCCGCTTCATGGGTAGAAAAGACTGGAAGAACCCAAAAACCAGAATGATTTGTGTGCTTGACCAGCAATAGTGTAGAAACAAAAGTCCACCCACCACATCCACATTACCTGTCCATATTGTGATGATGCTGGTGAGTGACCCAGATCATAGTGGCATGATGTGGAGGCTGCAAACTTGGCTTTCTACCCACATTTTGACTCCCATAAGCCCCTTCCACTTCCACAGTAGAACCACCACCAAATCCAATCATTCAAAAAAGTAGAAAAAGAAAAGGAGAAAGAAAAGGGAAAAAAAAAAAAAACTCAAGGCCCCAAAAGAGTTTGTGCTGGAACAATACCAGTACCTTAATAATAATGCTTAACCTCTCCATTTTAGGCTAGCCATCCTCCTCACCCCTCCCAAACCATTTGAAAACCCCAAGAAAGAGACCCCACCCTATACTTTTCACACTTCTCACATTCACACACAAATTCTGCACATCAGAACAAAAACCCCATTTCCTCAACAAAAAAATAAAAATAAAAAAATAAAACCTGGGCTCCACTGTTCCTCTCTCCAAAATCTCAATCTCCAAAAAAAAAAAATCTCTCTTCTTCCTCCCCTATATTCTTGACTATGTTTGTTCTCTCTCTCTCTCTCTTCTCATCTGATCTGAGTTTATTTCTTACCTGACTTGCTTATCTGAGATAAGTCTCCCTTGAGGGTATAACCCATTTGGGTGGTGTTTCAGATAGATAGATCTATAGTCTGAGGTTGGCTGATCCAAAGGTATTTGCTCAAAAGTTTCAGGTTCTTGAAAATTCTCTATTGTTCATTTGTAGATTTTTACATATGGGGCTTTAGTTGTACTCCTTATGATGCAAAACCAGTATAGAAGGAATCATATGAAAATCTCTATTGTTCATTTGTAGATTTTTTACATATGGGGCTTTAGTTGTACTTCTTATGATGCAAAATCAGTATAGAAGGAATCATAGGGTTGAGGGTTTATTGGGGGATTTTTTGTCGCGGTCAGTAGTAGTAGTTGTTGGACTGTTTATCTTGCACCTGCTCATGCTGCAAACCCACAGCGACCCGCCATTTGGAGGTTGTTAGTATGTTGTGTTGATTGGACCACCAGCCATGGGCAACAGCACCTCCCGTGTTGTTGGCTGCTTCGTCCCGTCCGGCAATGCCAGGAACGGCGGCGTCGATCTTGACCTCCTGGATCCCCTGGACGAAGGGCTGGGGCATTCGTTCTGTTACGTTAGGCCTGTGGTCGTAGATTCGCCCGCCATAACCCCGTTCAACTCCGAGAGGTACACCGTGGACTCCAGCACGCTGGATTCGGAGACGCATAGCGGGTCGTTCAGGCAGGAGATTGTGGAGGATTTTGCGGGGTGGCAGAGATCGAATAAGAATTTCGCCGAGACCACGTTTAAGACCATATCCGGCGCGTCCGTGAGCGCAAACACCTCCACGGCGCGGACGCCCAATGTGATGTTCACCAGCGACGCGCAGGAGCCCGCCGCCGCGTTCGAGAGCACCGCTTCTTTCGCTGCGGTCCCCCTCCAGCCGGTGCCTCGGGGATCCGGGCCTCTGAACGGGTTCATGTCGGGACCGTTGGAGAGAGGGTTCATGTCGGGACCGTTGGAGAGAGGAGCGGGGTTCATGTCGGGGCCTTTGGACAAGGGAGCTTTCATGTCGGGGCCTCTCAATGGCAGCGACAGGAGCAATTTCTCGGCTCCGCTCACTTATGGTCCGAAGAGGACAGGGTTGGGATGGCTCGTCAGGAGTATGAGCAGGCCCATGAGAGGCGCTCTTTCTCGGACCTTTGCAAAACGAACGCAGGGCTCTCGTTGGATGCAAAGGTTCTTCCTGCATCCGATGACACAGTTGGTTTGGCACCCCAAGGAGGCAAAGTTTCGAGCGGAAGCTCCACGGCATTGTTCTGAGATTGGGTCCTCTGAAACTGAGTACAATAATACACGGAACTTACAATGGGCTCATGGCAAGGCGGGTGAAGACAGGGTGCATGTTGTTCTATCTGAGGAGCAAGGGTGGTTATATGTTGGGATCTACGACGGCTTCAGTGGGCCCGATGCCCCGGATTTTCTCATGAGCAATCTTTACAAAGCTGTAGATAAAGAATTAGAAGGATTGCTATGGGATTATGAAGACGAACCTCAGAAGAGTTCACCTACATCTGGTCATCTTGAAACTGATGCTAGTGAGATTTCTTCGGCTTATGCAACAGAAGAGTGTGTTGTGTCTCAGCTGGGTGATGATGAATCAGAAAAACAACCATGCAAAGATTCTTATGAAGGACAATGCAATGAAGGAGCTGCGCCTCTTCAGAAAAATGGTGGGGATGGCAGAACTGAACCTAATGTGTATGCAGATTTGCATAACGTATCAGTGCATGCTGATGAAATAGTAGAGGAAAAAACTACTGTCATGGACATTGATCAGCGTCAAGACGTTTGTGAATGCAGTGGAGATAATGCTGCCAACCTGAGCACAAATGTGGTAGGCCTAGTCGATGCTTCAGAGGACCCCTCTAAATTGAATGCTGCAGATAAATGCCGGAAAAGCAAGCGCCTTTATGAGCTGCTTCAGCTGGAGCTGCTGGGTGACTATGAATCAAAGGCATCTCATTTGGCATCAGAATTTGGTAGTTCAAGGGATCTGCAAGAAAATCATGCTCAGGTGTTAAGCATGAGAGAAAGCATACCGGAAGCACAACTGGTTGCTAGCATCAAAGGAGAAACTTCAGGTCGCACAGAAAGGACTGATAGTTTGAGAGAAAGTGAGGGGGTATTGGGGGAGGATAACAAAGATTTGAAGCATGAATACGATGCATCATTTTCTGCTTTAGAATCCATTCAGATAACGAGGAAAACGATACTTGGATCAAAGTTGAGAAAAATTTACAGGAAGCAGAAAACATTGCGGAAAAAGCTTTTCCCATGGAATTATGATTGGCACAGAGATCAACAACATGAGGAGGAGAGGGTAGTTAACCAGCCAGCGGTCATCAGGAGATGCAAGCCTGGGCCAGTTGATCATAATGCAGTATTGCAGGCAATGACTAGGGCTCTTGAGGCCACAGAGGAAGCATACATGGCAATGGTGGAAATGTCACTTGATATAAATCCAGAGCTTGCGCTGATGGGCTCATGTGTTCTTGTAATGTTGATGAAGGATCAAGATGTATATGTAATGAACCTTGGTGATAGTCGTGTTATCTTGGCACAGGATAGGTTGGGTGAGCGCAATATTAATTCGAATCTTGTCAAAGACGATACAAAGCATCGTAACAGATCTAGGGAGTCACTTGTTCGCGTGGAGCTAGACAGAATATCAGAGGAATCTCCTATGCACAATCCCAATAGCCGTGTCTGCACCATTAACAAGAACAAGGAGATCTCGCTCTGCAGATTAAAGCTTAGGGCTGTCCAGCTATCCACTGATCATAGTACCAGCATTGAGGAGGTAAGTGATATTAAACTGTAATTAATTTCTCCTTCTATGTAGCTACTGTTTTATTGTACTCAAAGGAGGAGTTGACTGAATTTTATCTCCAAAGATATCTATGTAAAGTATTTATCATTTTCTCTATGTTAATGCTCACCTTCTTTACTAATTTGTTGGTAAAAATATACTAAATGCGATGATATTTATATTATTTTGTCTATAAACTTCCTGTCACGAAGGAGAAAGGAACTCATGAAGTAGACAAGGCTCTTGAGTTTTTCCCTTTGTTAACTTATTATTTTATAGGTGGTATATTGAGACAAATCTCTAACTTCTATACCCGCATTCTTGTAGTGTTTAGTAAATCCTTACAAGCTCTCTTTTACGTGAGTAAATCTTAGCTTGCCAAGGTAAGATAGGAAAATCATGCTTCGCATCTAAGACAGCTCTCTTTCTAGAGGCCACCTTGGGACTGCATATGCAGGTTGTCTTATAGGTAACATGGAACTTTTTCTATCATACAACAAGAATATGTGAAGTTACATGTCATGTTGCCAAAACTTATGTTGTTTTATTGTATCATTGTTTCCAATGTCAATATTTTATGTCATTCTGATATCTGCTACATATCTGGGCGTCAAACCAACCCTTGCTCAGTCCAACTTGAATTGATTGCCAATTCAGGCTATAATGCCCTCAGAATTTCACAACCAAACTCAACTTAAAACTAAGAGAAAACTTGTCAAATGGGCCGTATTATTGTGGATCCTCCTGTTTTATTTGGTAGGTAATGTAGATGGGTATTGAGAATTGAAAGGTAGGTGTCTGGGAACAGATTGAGAACTAAGGGAAGTACAAGAAAGTTGGAAGGTTAATTTCCGTAGTTTTTGTAAACTACTGAAAGTAAGTTTTAAAACAAGAAAGGTTGTTTGTTTGCTTCAAACTAGAACTAGAAGTCACTATTAAAATAATATAAAAAGGACAACATTAAAGACTATTAAAGTACAACGTGCATGAAAAATACCCAAGATTCGAATAAAATAATAATATTAAAAAGGACATATAGAGTTTATGTGACTTTCCATGTCTTGGAGAGGAAACTAAGTAGGGTACTGGTTTCTGAATATGCTGATGTGACATGAACTTCCTAAAATGAGTTCCAGGTTGCCAAACAACAATACAAGAGGAAATTAAGCATATTTCCTACTTTCCTTCTTTACTTTCTTGCTTCCAAACGTGCCCTAAGGCTACATTTGGTTTGAGAGAAACTGGGGAAAGGAAAAATCAAAATTTGGTGTTTGGTTAGGAAGAAAAAGAAAAGGGAAAGAAAAACTAGAAGAAAATGAAGGAATCCTAACTATTATAGATTTTCGTCGATCTTTCTCTAAAACAATGGTGCGATTTATTTTCTTGCTCTCTCAACCCCCTTCCTTCCTCTTTCTTGATATTTTTCCTCTCTCCGATTCTCTCCCCGTAGGTCCTATCCCCCCTCCAAATTCTCTCTTCCGACCTCTCTCTCACTTTCTCAACCTCTCTTTCCTTTTTCTTTTTCTTATCAATTTTCTTATTAACCAAACACTCGCAAAAATTTCTTTTTCGTTTTCTTTTTCTTTTTCTTTTTCTTTTACTTTTTCATTTCATTTTTCTCTTTATTTCTCTTTTTTTTTTCAAACCAAACATACCCTAAAAGAAATATTGAATTCTCCCAATAGTTCAACTTGAATTGATTGCCAACTCAGGCTCTATCGCTTTCAAAATAGATCTTGCCTTTAACAACCAAACTCAACTTAACACTAAGAAATTTTTTTGTCAAATGGGCCATATTATTTTGGATCCTCCTGTTTTATATGCACGGTAAGGTGGATGGCTATTGAGAATTGAAAGGTAGGTGTTCCGGGGGATGAGCATATAGGTATGCATTCAGTTTATTCGGTTCTACCGGAAGGAAATTGTCGAGATGACACTTACCAAAAACCTTATAACACCAAAACCAACCAAACAATCTGAAAATCGTATTTGACAATGCAATTAACAATATAGTCACATAACAACTATGTTGCATGGACACGATTTGTCTATATCCATATCGTGTTCATACCCATGTTCATGTCTTTACTCGTGCAACATAGGTAACTAATTTTGTATCTATTTGAAAATATTTGTATCCTATATTGTGTTTGTACCAATGTTTGTATTCGTACTCGTGAACATAGCATAACAACTATCATCCACATAGCAACATAACATAAATGTCATTATAACAATGAAATCACATAGCTACATTATTGACGTTAAATACCAAAAATATTATTCCACGAGTAACAAAACTATTATCATTATAATGAATAGAAATGGCACCACATTCAAGTAATAATTGTCACGTCCCGAACCCCAACCATACTAGGACATCACTCGTGCAAGAGCGAATGTGCACGTCACTTGAGACCCAAGTACTCCAGTATAAACCAAACAAACTCCTATCTTTTATTCCATGCATGGCTAAATGTTGGGGTTTCACAATGTCCCCAATCAAAGATGCTAAGTTCTCGTCGTAGCATGTGCAAATGGTCCAACTTTGGCATTGTGGAACACATCCACCGGGTAGACCTTATATCATTTGTCACATCCCGGTCTACAAGCCCATCAGGACATAATCCATTCATGAGCCACATGTGTGCATCGCTTGGCTCAACTTACCAAATGGTTAACCCGGATATACAAATAATACCCAAGCACTCCAATATAAATCAATCAAACTCCCATCTTTTAATCGATATGAGACTAAATATCGAGGTTTCACAATGATAACAAAAACATCTAAAACTTTATATATATATGTGTGTGTTTTTTTCACGCGCACTCGTATTCCGTGACAAAATTGTAAATGTTTGTGCACTTTATGGGATTTGAACCCAACTATCTTTTCATAACTGAACTGCAAAACCACAATATTATAAATCCAGGAACACAACCAAATATCTTACAACAAACTGAATCAAATAGCCTGATTCCGTTTGACTAAAGTTTTGTAGTTTGAAATACATACTCCACACTTCTAAATGACCATAACCCTTATACTACTAATAAGGGTGAATTTGGTGTGTTATTTTGGTTGGTGTCAGGTAGTGACTAACAATAATGTAGCTAGGTGCTTGCAGTTTGGATTGAAGTTCGCAGCAGAGTTCTAAATGGTGTCAGCCTCGGCCGCCTAGGCGGTAGGCGGTCGCTCTCCACACTGCTTTTGCCGTTGGTGCCTTGGCGATGGAGTAGACGACCAACAGAGGTTTGGCGGCATAGGCGGAGGTGAGTACGTGGCACGCGGTGTACTCTAATATAAATTCTGTAGTAGAATGAGTTAGGCGGCAGTGTAGGCGAACGTCTAGACGGAGCAATACCTGACTAAATATTTTGGCAAAATAGTTTTGCAAGCATTATGGATCTATGAGTCATTTTTATATGACTTAAACTTCATAAATCTTTGTTCTACAATTTAGCTATGCATAAAAAACGGTGGCGGCATAGGCGGAGGTGAGTACGTGGCACGCGGTGTACTCTAATATAAATTCTGTAGTAGAATGAGTTAGGCGGCAGTGTAGGCGAACGTCTAGACGGAGCAATACCTGACTAAATATTTTGGCAAAATAGTTTTGCAAGCATTATGGATCTATGAGTCATTTTTATATGACTTAAACTTCATAAATCTTTGTTCTACAATTTAGCTATGCATAAAAAACCCTTAAAATATGCATATTATGCAAAAACGGTGGTAAAATAGTAAAAAAATACCGAAAATGTATCAAACGCCTATGAGGCGCCCAGGTGTCCTAGGCGGTAGGCGGACCCTTTCCGCCGCGCACCCGCCTACCACCGTTTAGAACACTTGTTCGCAGTACTGACCTATATATATATATATATATATATATATATATATATATATATATATATATATCCTCTTGGCTCTAGTGGTCAGTCTGGATGTGCTCTCTTCCCATACTGATTACTAGAGCTAGGAGGATATATATATATATATATATATATATATATATATATATATATATACTCCTAGCTCTAGTAGTCAGCATTGGGAGAGAGAACATCCAGGCTGATCCCACGGGGAAGCGGATTATTCCTTCCAATTATGGTGGGAGTATAATACTCATCCCAACCGATATTAAATTGTGCTTATCTTCTTATGTTAAAGAAAGAAAAATAAAATAATGTTGAGAGAAGAGTATGTCGACACAATGAGTTGATTGTGTTAAAGATCAACATGTTAAAGCGTATTAATAAAATTCCTTACCAACACAATGTAACAATTACTGTTTGTTGAAGTTTATATATCTTAATATTAATCCATTTACATTAAAAAATATCTATTGTATGGGTACTTTGTTTAAAAAGAATTAAGATAAACAACAATATCTATTGCGGGTGAATAATTGAATAATAAGGAATATTATTCTCTTCAAAACTAACAAAAAACAATAAATGATACATGAGATGCCTAGATGTATCAAATGTTTTTCTAGTTTTCAAAATAATATCTTATTATTTTTGGCTTTGTGAAACCAAAAATACTGAAACTCTGGTATGAAACCATTGAAACCCCTCGTAGCAGTACTGCAATTCTGCGAACTTTCGTCGGATCCCTCTTGCATCTTAATTGATTGGATGATCAAACTTTCTTTATTATATATACGATTCAAGTTTTATATGTGGCTCAATCTGAACGGGGTTGCTTGTATTCCTGCTGCAACAGTTTTAACTTAAAATGTTTGGCAAAACCTAGCCCAAACTAACCCTCGTGAGGGCTGACCTGACTGTACTTCAAGTTGGACAAGCCTTCTCATGATCCCAGTGTACTAAAATTCTCTATGCGAATTTGGTGCAGAGGAGGAGCATATTTTTACCCTGATACTCTCTTGGAATAGCTTATATAGTGTTATATCATAATGAAACACATTTAATAAAGAAATCATCAACATGTATTCTATCATTATTATGATTAATGAAGATATCATCAACATTATTTCATAATGAAACACATTTAAAGAAATCACCATATCCATAATACAAATTTAAAATTTCAATGTTCTAAATCCAAATACTAACTTAAAATCCAAACAAACAACATATCCACAATACAACTAAGCATCAAAAATAAAATATTAAAATCCGAACAGGGCCGCACAATCACACAAATCCGCCGAACATGAGATTTTCGGTTCGGCCTAGGGCCGCCTAGTGCCTAGACGGCCGCCTAGGCCGAGTTTTAGAACACTGCATGATCCTTTTTTTATATTTTGTGTTAGATTTCGTCTACATCATCTGAATCTAGCTTTAGGTGTTCTAGACTATTTTGTCGTAATCTCACCTTCATATGACCCCTCTTTGGTATTATAGTACCAGGTTACCTTGTGTGTTTGGGTAGTTGCATATTGTCCAAATTTACAATGTTTGGTTACGTTAACATACTTGTCTACTTTAAATTAGGGCTAATTTGATTTTAAGTAGCATTAAAGTAGATTTTAGTAGAATGCTTGATTTAATTTTATTTATGGGTGGGACTACATATATATAGGAGATGCTAACCCCTCTCTCTACTATTCTATTAGATGTTGGACTAAACCCCACTAATACTCTCAACACTCTCCCTCAAGATGGACGATAGATATCAATTATCCCCATCTTGTTACATAGTTTAGAAAGACTCGATGAATTAAGACCCTTAGTCAGACAATCTGTAACTTGTTCTTCTGAGCGAATGTGATCGAGCTTTAATATCCCTTTTTCTAGCTTCTTTTTGATGAAGAACCAATCGATCTCGATGTGTTTAGTTCTGTCATGCTGGACTGGATTGTTAGCTATACTTATTGCAGCTTGACTGTCACTCAGAAGACGCAACAGTGTTCCCTGGTCCAGTTTCAACTCAGTCAACAGTGCTCTTACCCACAATAATTCTGACACTCCCAGAGCCATAGCTCTATATTCTGTTTCAGCAGTCGATCGTGCTACCACAGACTGTTTCTTGCTTCTCCATGAGATTGTTACCCCCCACAAAGACACAGTACCCTGAGGTAGACCTTTTGTCATCCATGCAGCTTGTCCAATCTGTATCGCAGTACCCCTTAACATCCAGGTGTCCATTTTTTAAACCATAACCCTCTTCTAGGAGTCCCTTTCAAATATCTCAGCATACGAAAAACTGCATCCATGTGGCCTTTCCTTGGATCATGCATATAGCGACTCACTATACTCATAACAAATGAGATATCAGGGCGAGTGTGGCCTAGATAAATCAATCTGCCTATAAGTCTCTGATCTCTCTTACGATCAACAGGCTCTCCTGCTTCTGCCCCAAACTTATCTTTCTGATCGATCGGAGTGACTGCCGATCGACATCCCAGCATACCAATCTCTGTGAGAAGGTCTAGTACATACTTTCTCTGAGAGAGGACGATCCCATCTCTTCCTTGAGCCACCTCGATCCCGAGAAAATACCTCATCATTCCCAAATCCTTCACTTCAAACTCCTTGGCGAGTTATGACTTCAGCTGGGTGATCTCCTCCTCATTATCACCTGTGATCACTATATCATCCACATACACTGCAAGTATGGTGATGTGGCCTCTTGCATGCTGGAAAAAGACCGTGTGATCTCCTCCTCATTATCACTTGTGATTACTATATCATCCACATACACTGCAAGTATGGTGATGTGGCCTCTTGGATGCTGAAAGAAGACAGTATGATCTGCATTGGTCTGGCGGTACCCCATGCCTGTGACAGCCTTCCTGAATCTATCAAACCAGGCTCAAGGAGATTGCTTTAGTCCATACAGTGATTTTTTCAGCTTGCACACCTTTTCCGTCGACTGCTTTGTACAAGACCCGGGAGGGTCCTCCATGTATAATTTCTCTTGTAGATCCCTATGAAGAAAAGCATTCTTTACATCTAATTGATACAACTGCCACCCATGGTTTGCTACAAGAGAGACTAGTGTTCTCACAGTGCTCATATTTGCCACCGGAGCAAATGTCTCATCATAGTCGATGCTATAGGATTGAGTGCATCCCTTTACAACCAACCTTGCCTTGTACCGCTCCACCTTACCTTCGGGCGTCTCCTTTACTGTGAAGACCCATTTGCATCAAACTGTTCTCTTTCCGTTAGGCAACGAAACAAGTTTCCATGTCCAATTTCTTTCGAGTGTCCCAAGTTCCTCTAACATTGCAACTTTCCACCTTGGATCTTCCTTCGCTTCCTGCCAACACTTAGGTAAAGATGTGGTGTATAACAATACAATGAATGCTCGATAAGTAGGGAATATATTAGAGTAGGATAAAAAATTGGCCATGTCATGTTCATAACCATAACGATTATGGGCTCTTCCCGCATTACTGCGAGAAGATCTCCTTAAGGGAGTATGAGGTAGTGGTGGAGAGATCATACCATCTGATTCAGAAGGATCCAGTGCGGGGGGTGTATCTTCAAGAGTTGGGACAGGGTTAGGCGAGGGACATGGCACATTAGGGGCAATAGACACAGTAGAAAACTGTTGCTTTCTCCTTCTGTAGACTTGGAGCACTGTAGATTGTTTCCCCTGCACTGGAGCATCACTTTCTTTCTCCTGATTGTGTGTATCCTTATCACTTTTCTCACCCTCGCTATCTCCCCCTTGTTCCCTTGGACCAACTTCCATCATTGGGCATGGAACCGACCCGACAATCACGCTTGGACTTATCTTCCCCTCACTCCTAATACCTCCTGTGTTAGGTGTGTCACCAAATGCGGAGCATTCACCTGAACCATTGTGGTAGTATGGTTCCATCTCTCTGAATGTAACGTCCATGCTCACAAAGAGTCTTCGCTCCATCGGACTCCAACAGGAGTATCCCTTCTGAGTCCCTGAGTAGCCAACAAAGATGCACTTCACTGCCCTAGGGTCCAGTTTTCCCACCACAGGCCTATTATCTTTTACAAAGCATACACATCCAAATATCTTTTGGGGAATAATGTACTTGTTCTCTCCTGTAAGCATCTCAAATAGTGTCTTCCATCCTAGCACCTAAGAGGGCATCATGTTGATGAGATATGCAGCCGTCAACACGACATGCCCCCACAAGTGTTTAGGGACATTTATGGCAAACATCATTGACCGTGCTACTTCCAACAAGTGCCTGTTCTTCCGCTGTGCCACGCCATTTAGTGCTGGTGTATAGGCACACGAAGTCTGATGCTGTATCCCATGAGCTGATAAGTACTCTTCAATAGCTTTGTTGGTGTATTTTGTCCCATTGTCAGATCTTAAAATCTTCACTTTAGTATTGTACTGTGTTGTAACCCTGCGATGAAAATCTTGAAAGCATGCAAAGACATCTCTTACTCTTCAATAGGTATATCCATGTGACACGAGTATAGCAATAAATAAAGGTGACAAACCATTTAAAACTATTAACCGCGGTTGTAGTACAAGGTCCCCACACATCAGAGTGTATCATATCAAAAGCAGCTAAACTTCTATTTCCAGAACTCATATAAGAGCTTCTGGTATGTTTTCCAAGCTCACAAGCATCACAAACCAACTTTTGTTTATTAGCCTTTTGATACATAAATGGATACATCCGACTCAGTAGACTGAATGACGAGTGTCCCATGCGCTGATGTTGAAGTAATAACTCTGCTTCCACAGTTCTTTGCGGCTCCTCCGGTTGTGCTTCTTCTACCAGTGACGCTAGTGCTGCGTCCAGTCCACCCCTGTCTAAGTACCATAGCCCCTTTTGCCAAGTGCCAATCCCCAACCGTCTTCCCGTTCCTTCTCCTGAAAAATCACCTTAGGAATGTCAAAGGAATAAGTTGAAGAATAATGACACTAATGGACAATAGATTAACATGGAAGTATGGAGCATGCAAGACATCAGTAAAGATTATGGAAGTGGTGCATTCAACTGTGCCTTTACCTATAATGGGTCTAGCCGTACCATCAATAGTCTGAATGCTTTCAGACGTCGTCAGATGAGTGTAATCTTGGAACTCATTATGGGCACCCGTGACATGGCGGGATACCCCAGAGTCAATTATCCAACTTGGTCTGTGGATAGATGTCAGGGCACGAGCAGGTATACCTGTGCTTGTATGGACATAGTAGGTGATGTTACCCCCGGAGGTGGTTGGAGTTGATGACCCAGAGGTGTTGGCTCGACTGTCGCTGGTTCCAAGCTTCATGCTTCTCCATATCTCTAGCATTTCTCTCTCACTAGGGGTCATATCGGATGACTGACACTCACTTCCCTCTTCTACCAGGTTTGCCTTGTGCCCTCCAGAATGATTACTTCTGCCACCCGCATAGTCTCCTCTGCTACCCCTACGTCCTCTATGGCTGCGTCCACGGCCGCTGGACTGGCCTCTCAGAGGTTTCGTACAGAATCTGATGAAGTGTCCAGGGTCTCCACAGTTGTAGCACTCTCCTCCTTTGGAAGGGTTTAGATTAAAAACTGCTAAGCTAATTTTTTTTCCGGAGAGCTAGTGGTGCTAGGCATCAGCTTCAGTCGTGCCTCTTGTGCCATAGCTGCTATGGCCTCCTCCAGTGATGACAGCCTGAGTTGTGCAAGTAGGACATTCCTCCTCTACTCGAATGCTGGGTTGAGTCCCTTCAGGAACTTTATCATTCTTTGTCGCGAGATATACTCCATGAACTTCTGATAATGTTTTGCAAATGCTGGTTCCACTTGCTCATCCTTCATGCCAATGGGATCATAGTGGTCGAGATTTGACCAATACTTCTTCAGCATGGCAGCATATTCAGAAATGGTGTGATATTCTTGGACAACCTTATCAAGTTCATCCTGTAATTGGAAGATCCTCATAGGGTTGCCCGTCCCTGAGTACATATCTCTCAGCGTCATCCAAATGTCACTAGCACTCTCCATTGCTTCCATGTTGCCTAACACTTGGTCGGTCAATGATGTTGTCAGCCATCCAGCTACAACATTGTTGACGATTTCTCACACAACAAACTCCCATGAGGAGTGATCTTCAGGTGTCTTGGTTTGACCATTCATATAGTCCACCAAGCCCCTTGTCTTCAGAGTTCGCATCGCTTGACGCGACCACTTCAAGTAGTTGGAAGTACCCTCCAACTTTACCTCCAGTTTCTCCAACTTTTTTATTTTGTATGGGGCATGAAACACATCTGCGTGTGCAGCTTGGGAGCTAGTCTCGGTTAGCCTCCTGGAGAAGAGATCGTCCACCAAAGCCTTCATCTCTTGGGCCGTCAGCTTGCCGTAGTTCGTCTTCATTGTCTTCTTCTCCTCTTCCATCAGCAAGGCGGTGGCGGCTAGATCTTGATCGCCGTCCTCTCCACATCTACTGTTCTTCCTTCAGCGACAGCGGTGTCCTTGAGAGCCGCTGCTCATCTCCCATGCATGGATGCGACCCGTGGTCGCATAGCCCGATGAGAAGAACAAGGCCAACATAGCTTCTGATAAACTTACAGTCTACCTTCTGTCGGCCAAAAAGTTGTAATCGAGATCTAGAAGCTTCAACAAACAAGTTTGCCTTTCAGAATCTCGATTCCAACAAAGCAGAAGGAGAAGAAGGAGAGGAGGGGAGATGGGCGGCGGCTGTGGGCGGGTGGCGGTTGGGAAGGGGAGGAGGGCAGAGATGAGAGGGCGGCAGACGGCTGTGAAGACGGGCGAGTGGGGGGCGGAGGTGAGAGGTCGGCCGTTGGGGGCTGTGGGTGTCTAGGGTTAGGGTTAGGAGGAACTTGGCTCTGATACAAAGTAGATTTTAGTAGAATACTTGACTTAATTTTATTGATGGGTGGGGCTACATATATATATAGAAGAGGCTAACCCCTCTCTCTACTATTCTACTAGATGTTGGACTAAACATCCACTAATACTCTCAACAATTGACTTTTCCGTATGTCCATTTTGATATCTTAAACTTTGTATTTATCACTTATCTATCTTAATGGTGTTGACGTAGGATGATAAGAGGATGATTTTATATCCGATGTCGCCATGTTGTCCCCCTCTCTATTCTCTGCCCCACCGCCATCATATCCAATGTCGCCATGTTGTCCCCCTCTCGACCACAAGCATCTTTTTTCTCCTGTCAGGACTGAGTTAGGGTAAGGTTTGTTGATAAGAAAGGAGGAAGATAATGGTAGTGATGAACTAGGGTTTAAGGACGAGGAGAAAGAAGACAACGGCGGTTAGGAGGGTGGCAGCACGACAACGACATACTAAACTAGTTAAGGGATGAGGAAGGAGGTGGATGATTATTTTTTATAGAATTGTCATATTCCAGTCGCATGAAAAGCACATAGCTGCTAAGACTAGTGGAAGGTATATAAATGAAAATATTTACGAAGTTAAAGTCGTATCAAAGCATCTAGCTGCTAAGACTAGCCGAAGATATAGAAATGAAAATATTTAAGAAGTTCATGGTAGTTGTATCTGTTGTTGTTGTTTTATGGTAGTCGAATATGTTGTCAGTATTTTCCGAACATTATGCGCACAATATGGTACAATAAGACTTATAAACAATACTATTTGTTGAACGAAGAGGGATAATTTGTCTTACGACAAACTTTCTATATCATACAGTACAATACAATATGTATCACCCAATATGGTTATCGTCTGAAACGAAGATTTCCATGCTAACCTGAATTTTGACGTGATAAACCCAAATTTTAAGTAGTTCGGAGATTGATTTCAGTTTTACAACCCATTGCTGCAATACTAAAACTCAACCTTAATACCTATATAACCCTTAAAATCCTTCACAACTTTTTTGTTACAAACAAACTCACGTCTTCTAACATATCCAATGAAGACATCTAACATCTTTGAGAATGACATCTAGCACCTTTGGTGACTTGAACTAATTTGTAAGTGATATTCTACATAAAAGGAATGTTTTCGTTTTTGTTTTTTAAAATTTCTGTTTTTAGATTTCTTCTTGAACATTCTCTAAGTTACATTGTTTAGAAACTAGAATGCACAACAAAACATTAATTGAACATGAACACACTGACTATAGAGTCAAGTTCTTATTGCTGCAATGATGTTACTACTACTAATACTATTATGTGATGCTAATGTTACATTTTTGTTCTCAACTATCAAGTATATGATGAACTTGTCACTTAATGCTTGCCAATGCTCCTTATATTGGCCAATGAGGTTAAATTTATCCATATATGCAGGGTTATGTTAAATTCCTATCAAATTTACTGTGGGAGAATGTATCTTATAATACATGATATGATATACGAGATGGTAAACAATCAAGTCAGTACATTATAAGTATCTCGGTTTGACAAACTAGGTAGTCATGCGAACAAAAAAATAGTTTGAGACATTCAAGTGATTTTAGGGAAAAGATGAACGTAGTTAAATGAAAATTAGCCTAAAATTAGTGCAGTTGATCAGTAATCTGGTAGATTAAACCCCACCATTTAGGCAATTAAATAGCTGCCTTCATTGAAATTTGTCCCTCACCCACTCCCAGGTTGAAATTGTTGAATTGGTCCAACTTGTCTATTAAATGAGCCAGGAACGGTCTACATTCTAGGTAACTAGAATGGCTTTTAATGGATAGGAAACTCTACATACTGTCTTGTAGCCCTATATAAAATACCACTAAAATCTTTGAGTATTTCTAGTTGTTTAAGATTATTATTTTTGATTTAAGCCAGCTGTTCCTTCAGGATGATATTTATAGCGTTGATTGTGATTTTTTGGTATTTCCGATGTCTGATATGATGAGTTTGACCTCATTATTATCCTATTTATCAGGGAGTACACACGGCTCATGTTTTGTTGGAAATTGAATGGTTGTGTCCTTACTTGGTTGTTGGTTACTACTATGCAAATATTTCTGGGTTTAGTTTCACCTTGAAGATTGGATCCATAACTCTATTAGTTAAAATCATTCGAGTGCGAAAGAATATCTTGTCTTGTCATGGGTTTGCACTCAAAGGTAATGTTTCCTAGCTCACTAGGTGCTGTGCTAGGAAGCATGAACGCTGAAAATGTTGGCCATGCCATGTCAGACACGAACAGGTGCCGGACACTCCAAAATGCACTAGGACAGAAAAATAGGTGTCTTGTCCTTGCCGTGTCGTGTCATATCTGTGTCTGTGAAATGTCACATGAACCACGGACATATTCCTTTAATGACATATCATATTTTGGTATTATTTTATATAAATCAATTCCTATTATAGGTTGATCCAATTTTGGTAGGTGTATTTAATGGGTCATAGGTGGTGTAAGTCGTTAGCTAGAGTAGGTTGGTCAAGCATGTATAAAGGCAGTCGTATATGCATAGAATTGTATTGATTGATAGAATAGAATAACTTACGAGAGAATCACACAGTTATATCATAATATTCGAGAGTTGTATTAGAGTTTTTGTCCTGTAGTTAATAGGCACCAGTTACATAATTATTTTATATAAGTATCTTGATAATCTACTGGCCATTTCCTTTAAAGAGTTGAAAATATATATTCTCTCTACTACTCGTATATACAAAGGTTGTTCCCAACAAAATGTAGATATACTGAGAGGTTTAGTAAGTGCAAAACTGCTATTGCTAAAGCGTCTTATCGTTGATTCATTTCTAATAATGGGCGAAAATAAGAAAATGGTACACTTCCAAAGATTCCCTAGCAAGAGGTTTGTTAAGCGTAATCTGTCCTTAATAAATATAATCTGTCCTTAATAAATTATACATCTTTTCTAATCCGTGTCGCCGTATCTGAAACTTGTCGTGTCGAATCTGTGTCCGTGCAACAAAGGAAATAAAATGTATGGACAAAAATTGTCTCAATCCCTTCTTCACCAGATTCTCCTTATGCAGGCATTTCTGAAATTTGCAGCTTTGTTCTTGTGAACGTTTTTAAACTACTTCAGAAATCAAGTAGGCATCTTTATATGTCATTTTTTTTTCTTCTGTTTCTTGGCTGGCCTCTTTGTTGAATTGTACTTTGGCACGAATATGATATCAAACCTAATACGTTCAAAATCTGTTTGAGCCCGACACCTTTTGGTCTTCCTCTTGCTTAGAATTGGGTTCCATGGTCTAGTGCTGACTAATGTTGATGGTAAAAGCTTAGTTGATGGCTTTGTTATGTGGATACTAATATGTGACACTACTATAAGGTGTCTGAATCTCTTAAGCCAAAAGATCATAACACTTGCATGTAGGTGGGTATGCTTGTGTACATGGTGGTGGGTATTAGAGTCGACTGCAGAGGTTATTAGCCTTCATACTTTGAGGCATAATATAATATACATTCATTTGCCTAAAATTTGGTCATTCACCTTCCTATAAAGGTTTGAAGTCTTTTGAGAAATTTAAGGTATATGGATCATCTCTTTATAGTAAAAAATTTAAAAAGAATGTATATGCTGGGTTCTTTGGCACATATGATTACATGCTGGGGGTTTCTCTCTGGATTATCAATAGTATTCACAGAAAAGGATCCTGAACAGTCCTATTAAGGCAAGTACCTGTACCAGTGATCATAAGTGTCCGATGCTTATAGTTCTGCGAGAATCCACTTAACATAGATTGATAATTATCCCAACCATGCTTGTTGATTATGCGTGATTATTTGCATTTAAGTACATGATCGGAGGACTTCTACTTAATTTGTCAAGATTCTATACAGACAAGAATTGTGAACAATCCTATAAAAAATAGTGCTAAGACCTGTGTTCACAAGCGTCTGATCATTCCGATCCTTGTTATTCATCTATTAGAATCAACATAAGATAGATTGATAATCATGCGACATAGCTTGGCTACTGTAAAGAATTTTCTTGTGATCCTTACCAATTTTAGAGATTGGAGGGGCACCTGTACTTGTACAAACAGCCTGATTTATGGCCACGCTATGGTGCACTATATTTTAGCATTATGCCCCCAAATAAAATACATGGAACTGCTACACCAGGCTAGTGGTATGGGGCCTAGGGAACTAGATCTGAGGTCTTTTATTTTCTTGTCCATTTCTTCTTCTTTCACATTTCCTTGTATCTTCCTATTTTGATGCTCACGGGGAAGTTATTCAACTACATATAACAACTCTTATGGATTGTATACTTTTAGGACATTGGAATATGCTACAGTAATTGACAACCATCCTGAATAGTAGAATGGTTACTGGACAACTTATTCTACAGAAATTGTTTGGTTGATACAGTTTCTTGGTGGTATAAATGACAAGATTTAGGCCAATCTTGCTCAAATACTCTTCCAGAAAATTGCTTGCTACTTTATTCTTGAATGGCAAGCCAATATAAATGGTAGTGATAATATTAACGTCTCCTTATTTGCAGGAAGTTTTGAGGATAAAAGCAGAACATACTGATGATGCTCAAGCCGTTGTAAATGAGAGAGTAAAAGGACAGTTGAAAGTTACGAGAGCCTTTGGTGCTGGGTTCCTCAAGAAGGTCAGTTACGATTTTTTCATACATAAAAAAAGGGTTATTTACACTAACCTCCCCTATGTTTTTGGTTTATTAAACGGACCTCCCTTATTTTGAAAATAATTACCCTAGCCTCCCTTATGTTTTATGTTTATTACACGAACCTCTCCTATGTTTTATGTTTTACATAAAGGGTTATTATACTAACCACCCTTACAACATAAAGCAGAGGGAGGTCCGTGTAATTATTTTCAAAGTAAGGGATGTCTGTTTAATAAACCGAAAACATATGGGAGGTTAGTGTAAATAACCCTAAAAAAGTGATAATAATAATAATTTCTCCTAGTATTGATAATATATTTCCTTTATCTTGTTTAGTGAGAATAGGTAACTGACCACATACTTGCTTGTCGAGTAAAACCAATAAGATGAACTTTCCATTTATTGGTAAGGAAACATATCTCAGATGTTAATGAGCAACAGACGTGATGCAAGCAGCCAACTACTTTTGATATTTGATCTTGGAACAAAGATTGAAAAGAGAACATTTGAAATGAATATCTGCCACATAGCACACTGCTTTTTAAACATGAATCTCAATCCTCTAAATTTTTTGATGTCATATATTTATTATTTAACTGTAGCTTATTAATTTAGCTGATTGTCAGAATAGAGCACATAAAAAGTCACAGATGTTTCTTAGTCTAGCTCAACTTTGACATGGCTCTTTATGAAGGGACTCCCATCATAGGCAGATCAACTAAATTTACCCTGTTGTTTCCTCCTTGTATATGGCTCTATCGTGGAGCACATAACTTTTTCTAATTTGAACATATCATCACTGCCCCCCTTCACTCCCATGGAAGATAATTTTAAACCATATGTTTGGTTAGTTAAGAATCTTTGTAGATTGATATAATAATATTGGGAAATTATCAAGGGCAGCACACAAAGTAATTGGGGCTATCACAGTTTTTTTTTTTATTTGTCATTTTTTTGATATCCAAAATATCCTCGAAAAAAATGTTACGCGGCTATCATAGTTTTCTGTGTGTTTGGACTGCCAAAATCCTGTTAGGACTGCCAGAATCCTGGCAGTCTTAGGATTGCCAGGATGATTCTAGCAGTCCAAAACTGTGTCTTAGGACTGCAAGAATTTTGGCAGTCCTTCATCGTCCTCAACATACATTAATTGAAATGAAGCTTCCAAACTCTAAAATGGTGTTCAAAACCACCAATAATGGTGTTCGAAAGAAATAAATTTTCAACATACATTAATTGAAATCAAAAAATAAAAAAAATCCAAAAAAATGTTGTTTTCAATTTATTTGGAAAACCCTAGACAGTACAAATTGAAATGAAGAGAGGAGGAAGAAGAAGATCTATCTTGTTATCTTCGATTAGGGCTGTAAGAGGAAGTTGCAAGAGAGGAAGAGGAGTTTGGGTATTTAAATGTTTGTCCCCCAACAACCATACTGTTGTCTCCTAACACTTTCACAACTTAAAGAGTATTGTCTCCTATCATGTGATAGCCCATCACTTTTGGTGGTGCCCTTGCTAATTTTTTAAGATTGTGATACCTAAGTATATTAACAGATTAGGAGGGAATTTAAATTTTTTGAAATTTCAGGTAGCCAGTGGCCCATCTGAACCACCTTGACATAAAGACATTGGTGTAGGTACTTCTTCATTTTCCATTACCATAGGCTTACATTGAGCACCAAAGTTAACGCCCTATCACTTGGTACGAGTTGTGGATAAACTTGCTGGCATATATATGATGTGATTCCATTACGCATATTTCTTGTTAATAATTTTGTCTAGTTAATAACTGATAAGAGAAGAAAACTGTTAGCTTCTAAATAGAAATGTGTAGAGAAGCTTCCAGATCCGAAAGAAATATGGTGGGGGTAGACATTCATTTTACCGCTTCGTCTAGACTCTATAAAGTTTAGGGGAACTTGGAGACGCTCCTTGGTTGCATGAGCTTTAACTGCATATCCAAAAAGTAGGGCTACCTTGCCAACTTGCCGCCTAGGTTCTATGAAATGACCCTCTCATGCTCATGTTTACCTCGACTAGGAATTTGATACCAACATAGAGGGTTGACGTCCGGTTGACAACTCATCATAATTTTTTTGTCAAATCTTTTATGGAGCTTTGTTATGCTCCATAGCCAACCTCATCCTGATGGGAGAAGGCTTGGATGATGATGATGGTGTACTATATATTTTTCCTCCATTAAGGATGTCGAATCATGTTCTTTTTCTCAAAACAACCAAAATTTTCCGAGTCAAGGAGTATATTTCAATTGGCTTGGGTGTAGAATTTCGGAACACTATATTTAATGTTTCGGTACGGAACATTTCGAAAAGGAATTTGTGAAATGCAAATTGCTAGGGGCTAACTGGTTTCGACATGTGCTAAGGAGACCAATTTATGCACCAACTATAGGAGTGCTAGGTTCCCGGTCAAAAGGAGCTGCCAGAAGTAGGGCTGGACCTAAATGAAGTTGGATTGAGACTGTGAGAAGGGATATGATATTTGTGACAGAGAAGTCAATTCAGAATCCATGACAACTATGTAAGAGTGGTTTGTCAATAGTAGAATCAATAATAACATGATGTCCATGATTATGATATGGGTTTGGTTCCTGTGTCTTTAGTTTAGAGGCGAGTGATTGATTAGTTATTTCTTTGATCAGGAAACTCATGTAACCATTAAACACCTAATCACACTACGCCTAAATCCTAACACCTTGCCGCCACTAGGGCTTAAACTCCTCCCTTATCAATGGAGGGGCGAGCACTTACCACTAGACCAAACTAGGAGGCTCGAGTGATTGATTGCTATGACTCAACAATTGGGTGTCTGAGGAGTTATAGGGCTTAATCTCTTGTGTTTTTTCATCAAAGTTGAATCTCTTTTTTAAGTTTTAACTGGAACTGTTGGTTATTGCATATTCAGTAGCACAACAGTTTCCATGTTAAAAAAAGATGAAGGAAACAATTCAAAACCCATTGTATCCTGTAAGTTGGAAACCTTAGCATGAAATACCTCATGACTACAGTACTTATTATATTAGGGTTTCCCTTTCTTTTTTTCTTTCAAGATGTAGCATGTTCAGTCTCAGAAACATCTTTATTTATATGAAAGGAGGATAAAAGCTGTCTGCTTATCCCAATTACTTGGAAACCAGATTGTGAAGTCCTCACAATTTATTAGTTTTTTTAAAGTTTTGTGCAGTTTTTGTTATGTAGATGCATAAGAGATTGTCGTGAATGATCCTATTCCAATTTTCTTGGTTTAAAGGTATTGGGATAAATTTTGGTACTAGGTTCGAATTTATGTTTATTCCATATATCTCACAAGGTCTTGAGGGAGGATAACTTTTCGTCTTTTTAACTCGTTACAATGTTCTCATCAACATAAACTGTAAAGACATTAGAATGCCAATCCTAGAGGAATATTATCATTCTAGTTTTCATGCTAAAGAAGCCATGGCCTGAATAATGTAGTGTATCTCTATTTTTAGGTTTTTTTTTTTATATTTTTTATTTTATCGGATCCTAGCAGCTTTTCCCATTTTATGCAGCCAAAATTCAATGAAGCTTTGCTGGAGATGTTCCAGATCGACTATATTGGAAGCTCACCATATCTAAGTTGCATACCTTCAGTTCTTCATCACCGTCTTTGCTCGAATGACCGTTTCTTAGTTCTTTCTTCTGATGGGCTTTACCAGTATTTTAGCAATGAAGACGTCGTTTCTCATGTTGCATGGTTTATGGAAAACGTTCCAGACGGGGACCCGGCACAGTACCTGATCTCGGAGCTACTTTTCCGTGCTGCTAAGAAAAATGGTTAGCAACTGCTCTCTTTACTGTGGTTACCATTAGAACCCGCATCATAGTTTTGATCTTTATACATTTGTTATAGCATCACGCCTTCACCAAACTGTCATCTGGTCACTAATCCTCGAAATTCATTTGTCTAGAGGATGACATTCACTCTCACTACCTCCCACTCAAATACTTTGTTCCAGAAGAAATAACATTGCTTTTTCGTCAAAGCCAACCCTCAATACATATAGCAGCCTCCTTTATTGTTAAACATGACCAGGCTTTGGCAGTTTACAACTCTGATCGAACTTATAACCAGGGATCGAACCAGGATTTAGGAGAGAGCACCCCCTACATCCCTGCCCATAAGATGACATCTTACAGTAGTTATGATGCTTTTTCGTCTTTGAAGATCATCTTTGATACATATGATTCCGTTCTATTTGTTGATTATTGTACCATACTTTGTGTAGGAATGGATTTTCATGAGTTGCTAGATATTCCACATGGGGATCGACGGAAGTATCACGATGATGTATCTGTAATGGTCATCTCCCTTGAAGGTAGGATCTGGAGATCGGTGGGTTGATTGGTTCACGATGTTGGTCTGCATCCAGTCCAGTCCGGTCGTGAAAATGTAACAAGTTTTCGTGAAAGAGGACATCTTTTCTTTTCTTTTCTTTTTTCCTCGGCTCTCGGCTTTGAGCTCCCTCCTCTTCCAGTCTGGTTTCTGTATTGTGGACATTTACAGGGACCATCTCTCCTCTTGTTGCATGCACAGCCATCCAACTGATGGGCCTTTTTGTGTTTTTTGTGGTATTCAAAATTTTCCTTGATTGGGTGGGAAATGAAAGAAGGAAAGAAATCAATGCGGGTTTTACTAAATTGTTTTTAGTTTGTTGCGAATGGACATATATATCATCAGTGCCCTATTCGCACTTGCTCAAGTTTTGGTTCTTTTTGGTGAATTTTATAGACATTAAGTCATAAGAAATGTGAATCAAGTCCCCTGTCTAGGTCACACATTTTACCCTTTGGTCAACTGCAACCAAAGGTGTAAAGAAAACTATTTTGTGATTTTATTTTTCTTTTGACTAAATTATACTTTTTTAAGTATTCTTGACTATCCAGTTTTCACAATTGAGTACTTGAATTATTTCTTGGCTAAATTACAATTTGATACGCTCAACTATCCAAGTTTTTCAACTTTATATCCTAAACTATGATAGGCACTAATTTAATACTATCAACTATAACAATTTTCATGTAAAATAATCCTGCCACTTGCAGTTAGTTTATTTTGTTAAAAAAAATTATATATATATTTAGACCAAAATATCCTTCCTCCTTTCCCTCCTTCGTCACACCCTCTCTGCGGTTGCGTCCCTCTTGGCTTCAATACCCCCCCTCAGTCTTACCCTTGTTGTCACTCACGCTACCATTGTTGTAGGGTTGTTGCTGTTGTGTTGCCATTATGTTGCTGCTGATGTGCTGTCGCTATCGTCGGAGAAGGAGAGGGGACTGCCATGGAGAGGAGGGGAAGAGAATAGGAGGGTATTTTTGTTATTTCCTATCCTAGGTTAACACCGGCAGGAAAAGAATTGAAGAAAGATATTAAGTTAGTACCTATAAAAAATTAAGGTACCAAGTTGAAAAACTTGAATAGTTTGAGGTATCAAATTTTAATTTAACCTTATTTGTTTGAACAAATTATTGTTGTATACTTTCTAAGTTTTATCTAGTCCATCCGTCCCCCATCATCTCACTTGGTGGGTCATATACAAAGATTATGAGCATTTAGTATTTTTTTTAATCCCCAAGTAATTTGATATTTACTTCCAACAAAAAATTAGAGTATAAAACAATTTAAAGAAATTAAAGAAAAAAAAAACAATTTTCCTGTCTCCTAGCCCTAATCAAAGGCCCACCATCGCTGTTGCTCCGCGGATTGGAGTTCAATTCTACAAAAGTAAGATTTTTTTGTCAAAAAACTCTCTTTTTTCAGAAGATTTACCAATTTATCACAACATTATGTTTTCTACTCTTGCAGATGGATATTCTAAAAGATTCGGTAAATCAAATTAGTAGACAGGTTAAACCCTAGTTAATTTTTGTCAAAATTCTAATTTTTTTGGATTAGGATCAACCTTCAATTTGGGCTCATGTGCAATGTGTTAGTGCAATGTGTTGTAGGTTGAGGAGAAGAAAAGAGACGGAAAAGGAGAAAATAATCTTAGGGTTTTATTTTCTCCTCAAAAGGCATAATTTGATCATGTGCAAGTCATTGGAATTTTTTGGATAGCAAAAAAAAAAGAAGAAGATGATATTTAGCTGATAATGGTTCGTTATTGATGATAGCAATTTACTTTAAAAAAATTAAGATAGCAATTTGCTTAGAAAATTGAAGTTCATGATTTTAAGTGCAAATTAGCCAATTTAATTTAGATTATTTCTAAAGGCACATCCAAACTTGCTCATGGCAGTCCATTACTTGGTGCTAGTTCAGGCTGAAGTAACTTTTACTCAGGACAACCCAAAATTTACTATGGGCTGCCCACCCCCTCTCTCTTCTACCCCAAATCTAAACCCTAACCCTAACCCCAACCATCTAAGGAGGAGGAGGCGCGAGAAGGAGGAGGAGGAGAAAGACGACAAGGTGGAGGGGGGGGGGGGGGTGGGGGGGGGGGTCTTGCGACAGGGAACGCGCGGGACCGCCGTCGCTGCTATTGCCGCCACTGCTTCTGCTGCTCGTTTTCTAGGACTATCAAAAATTTTGACAGTCCTTCCAATAGAAGACTATCAAATTTTTTGACAGTCCTAAAGAAACCGTAATGTTAAATTTTTTGACAGTCCTAAAAAATATTTGGACGACCACGAGTAAATAGAAGAACCTCAGCAGTAGTAGTCCTTGTTCTCCCCTTTTGTGTCATGGCTTTAAGAAGCATATGATGTATCTTCCTTTTCTTGCACCGAAGAAATAAAGAACAACTTTTCTTGTTGCCTGTAAATTTTTATTTTGCAAATATCTTATTAGACTTAATAAAATACTGCATTTTGTATGAACGAATAATTTTACTGGAGAATGTTGAATAAACTTATTATCCATTACATACCTAGAGTTAGGTATGAATAATAAGTCAGATATACTGACATTTATCAGAGGTAGTATAGACATGATAGTCAATAGTGAATAAAAAAAAGTTTGTTCAGAGGTAATATGGACAGGACAAACCATTTGGGTTTAGGAGTTCGCTAGGGGACTGGTGGAATCATTATCTGGGACATACTTAGATATAAGTATGGATAATAAGTTGGAAGGACTAATACTATCATAGGTAGTATGGACGTGACAGTTAATAGTCGAGAAGGCATTTACTCAGAGGTGATGTAGATATGGTAAACCCTTTGAGTCAGATACCCTAATGTATGTCTACTCAGAGGTAATACATACATAGCAAAAATAAATTTTGTGGGGATCAAAATTTTGTGGAGAAAATAATTTAGAGGTAATCTGGACATGGTTGTTTTCTTAAATTTACTCTACTAGGGAAAGTGAAAAAGAAATAGTTCAAAGGTAATATGAATGTGAACCAATGTTAGAAACGTCCCCCCCCCCAGCTGTGGCAGAATCATTCAAAAGTATTTTCGATTCAAGTAGGGATTAAAAATATACATTCTTAGAACAACTGGGTTCTAAGAACATGATTATTTTGTTTGAAATGATCTCAACGATGACGTTTCGTAAGATCTGAGGACTATTCTGCTAGATAATTTTCTTTTGGGGATCAATTACCTTTTGTGTATTCGAGACTCTTGAATACGGATACTAGATTTTTTACAATTGTATCACTGTATATTTATGCTATTGGAAAAAACTGAGAATGTAGACATTGTACATTTTTGGTGGAGGATCACAGAGCATGATCCAGGCCGCGGGTCAAACGTAGTATTTCTTCAGGAATTTACCGTTGATAGGCATCATTAGCAGATCTCCATTAGGCTCTGCGAGCCTATACGCACCGTTAGAATACACTAACTCTACCACGAAGGGCCTTCCCATTTGGGTTAGAATTTACCCTTGGTATTCTTACTGCTAAGACGAGGTCACCGGCTTGAAATATTCTTTCCTTCACCTTCTTGTTAAAGTCTTTGAAATACGTGCTTGATATAGCTCAATACGGTGTTGAGCTAAAAGACGTTTCTCGTCAAGCGTCTCCAACTTTTATAATTATAAGCGATAATTGTCTTTGGTTGTTAACTCGCTGGCGAGGGCTATACGGAGAGAGGAAAATTGGATTTCCAGGGGAAGAACTATTTTGCCCTTAAGACCTTGCTCCATGTGCCATAATGATGCGCCTCAGTAGTCTAACTCCTTGTGCCTCAAGGATTCTGGCCAATGCGCCAACAGTCTAAGTGGAGTCTTATGCACCCGCAGTACCATGCGCCCTCCTACATCTAGGTGTCTCATGTGCCCGTAGTGCCATGCTCTCACCTACATCAAGGTGTCTCATGTGCCCGCGGTGCCATGCGCCCCTATGTATCTAAGTGTGTCATGCCCCTGTAGTACCATGTGCCATTATGATCCTGTCAACTCTCATGCGCCTGCAGTTTCATACCCATGCAATTCACGTACATGCGCCTATGTGATGCCTTATTGAAGGCTATAAATAGTGGATATTTTTCCTACATGCAGGAGGAATCGATCAAAGGGATTCTGTCACGCACCAGTCCCAAAATACCAGGGGACTGGACACGTGGCAATGGCCAGCAGCACGCACCGATGGACAAACCCAATTTAATGGATCCATCGGGGCATACTTAAGCTGTTTTACAATAGTCAGAGTTTACTAATCTCATCCACAGAATAAAGATAGCAATATCAGCAAAAAAAATATTAAACAACAACCAGTCAAAGTAAATAAAATCGGGGAACAACCCGATATTAAGTCTGTTACAATGTTCTCATAAACAGGAAATAAAGAGTTTGTTGGCAAATAAAACTGAGCATGGCGAAGCAGTTGTTCAGGAGAAGTCCCCAGCGATCACCTCGTCCTCAGGTTCCGGTACTGCTCCGAGTAGGGCCCCTGTTCCGTACACCTCAGGGTAGATCTCGTCTGCTAAACCTGGGGACATAATCCGGATCCAGGTCCTCAGGGGACATAGCAAGGTACAGAAAACACAAGCCAAAATAATGCAGCAAATGAAACAAATAGGGTAAATAAATAAACCAGCTAAGTGATATGCAAGTGAGAGTTTTAGTCATACTCAGGCTGAAACTACTACAGGATCAGTGTCAAAGAAACCATAGCAGTATTTTCTCGAAGGGCCAGTACGGTACCAAAGCTCTGTGTCAGAGTCTAAGGCACTTCCATTAAGTTAGTTATATATATATATATATATATATATATATATATATATATATATATATATATATATATATATATATATATATATATATATTCAGCCTTTTGTATGGAAATTCTCTCCCCACCCAATGAAATCTCACGTCACAGTCCATAATGTCTCATGTTCATGTCACGCAAGATTAAACTAATGCAATAAGTCATTTATTAATATCTAAGAAAATAATGATCAAGTCATGAAATCTATATCCTATACAGAACCACCTTGAATAGTCAGGAAGATTCTGTAACATGATTTGTGTCAAGTATCCTTGGTATAATGTACTTGATAGGGCAAGTACAAGAAATATAAATGTCACGATATCCATCTCTAAGTGACGTTACACAACCCGCGTACGGTGTTGGCACCCGACTATAATCGGAAGCTAAGTAAGTCACTCGGCCCTAGGGTTGAGCATGTACAACAGTCACAGGGAATAAAACAAGAGAACAAAATGAATCAATAAACTGCATTTATGACAAGGTACACTTGCCTGGGTTTTCGGCTCCAATTGTTGCTCTGGCTTCAGCGGGGTTTGCAGGCAGTACTCCGGTTGCTGAAATAGACATCACCATCAGATCCAAAAAATATTAATCATCTAAAAATGCCTGTCCTTGAGTCCAATTTGGAGACAAGGGCAAAAATGACATTTTCGGGTCAAGGCGGGGTCCACATGTGGGCCACTTTGCACCAAAAAATGTGTCAGGGTCAAAGATCTCCAAATCTGTCCAACTTAGTGTCAACAGGTCAGAAACGATGATACGAACCCAACGGAACTTCCATAATTGGATTCCGATGAGCCGTTCTCAAAATCGCCCGTCGAGTGGAGCCTATAGGACCCACGACACGCGATTTTGTCAACGTTTTCAGAATCGAACCAAATTTGGCTCACAGGACCAGCGTATTGCTACGAGTCCGATGGCGCAAGTTTTATCTCGATCCGACGAGTGTACACTAAGTTACAGCAAAATACAGAAAAGTCGGATACGGGGCGGTGTCCGCGGATACGTGTTGATTTCGGTGTGCACGCACATCCGAATCAGCTTCTGCGAAATCCCGCACGTCCGTATCAACGACGCGCACGTATCGGTGAAGACCGCGTGCGACCAAGTCGTCCCGTTTGGCGAGGCGTACTCAGTTCCGGGGTGAAACAGGGCGTTGGTTTTCCTGTTTTTGGATCGCGGTTCGCGATCACCACAGGACGCGATGCACCGAGCGGTTTGCACGGACTCCGAGGGGGTCATACAGGCTACGCGATGCAAAAGAAGGAATCAAAAACGGGTAAACGAGCAGGGAGATACGCGTACCTGAACATGGTTCAAAAAACCCAAAATTTACCATGTCCGACATGCGTCCGACACGGCCTAAGACCTAGGGTTAGGGTTTTGGGGTTCTGACGGAGCTGGGCGGCGCTGCGGTGGGGGAGGCCGGCCGGAGGAGGCTGGGGCGGCGCCGGCGAGGCTGGACGGAGGCGGCGGCGCGGGCACGGCGGCTGGAGGCGGCGGTCCCTGGCTGCTGCTGCTGCTCGGCTGGAAAGAAGGAGGAGGGGAGGAAGGAGGAGGAGGAAGGGCCGGGCGAGGTGCTGGTGCGGTGGAGCTGGGAGGCAAGGCACGGCGGGTGGCGGTCGGAGTCGGGGCGGCGCGCAGCTGGTTAGGGATGGCCGGAGGAAGGAGTTTGGAGGAGATTTATAGGGGAGGAGGAAGGGGTTGGGACGGCCGGTTAGGGAGGTGGAGAGGTTGGGGGAGCGGGGCAGCCGGCGGCGGCCGTTGCGGGTAGCTGGAGCGGTCGGGGAGGCGAGGCGGCGGCCGTTTTCGGCGGCGGGGAGGTCAGGGGTCGGGCTTGGGGCGGTTTGGGGAAGAGAAAGGAAGCGGGTCGGGTTTGGGCGGACGGGTCGGGTCTAAGGATCCGGCCCGATCCACTAATCAGAATGCGGGTTCGGGTTTCGGGTTAATGGGTCGGGTCTGGGTTGGACCCGGATCCGACCCGCTAAGAATTTGGTTTAATTAAATAAACCCGATTTGGTTCAACTTGGTTTGGTTTGGTTTATTTCAAATAAATCCGGTTTATTTTTGGTTTAATTAATTAATTAGTTTTTAGGGCTTTTAAATTGCTTTCGGGGTCCAATAAATTTCCGAAAAATTATCCTACGTCTAGTTTTTCATTTTACACTATAAAATATTATTTTCATAATATTTTAATATTATTTATTATCATTTAAAAATCTTTTAATAATTAAAATACTTGAATTTAATTATAGAAAATTTCCAGAAAATTCCAGAAAATTGTGAAAAATTCAAAATTTAAAAATTCTTGAAAGTCAGGGGGATTACAATCTACCCCCTTAAGAGGATTGCGTCCTCGCAATCAAAGAATAACCGGTCAACAAAGATGACACGGTTGTAAAATTTATTCGAATCAAAAAATCAAGGTTGAGGGTTTAAACACATAGAAAAAATCATTTCCCTAAGCAATAGAATTTCCCAATTATAGGAAATCTAGAAAATTACAGTTTTTTCGAAAAACAGGTTATTCTTTTAAAAACATACCAGGTTAACATTTATAAAATATTCTAGGTTATAAGTTCAAAATTACTAGGTTAACACTAGGTTACAAATTATTAGCAAGTTAAAGTTATCAGGTTAAGTCTAGGGTCACGAACCAGCAGACACTAACTACAGAAATGCTAGAAACAGAACTACAAAGACTTACGCGCATTAGCTACGCCATGGTTCTGCGCGTTTTCCACAGTCATTACGAAAGCTTGGCCGCGTTCTTGAGGTGGTGCTCTCTGCTGTTGCTGGGCTTGCTGGTAGGGTGCTGCTTGAAGTGCCAAGGGTGGCCTTGGTTGCTGTCCTCCTGGTGCCGGTAGAGCTTGTTGGTTTGTCCTTGGTGCTCCTTCTCTACGCTCAGGGCAATCCCTTACTGTATGCTGTATGGATCCGCAACCTAAGCACAGTCCGAATTTTCGTCTACACTCCTTCTCAACATGGCCTATCTTGCCGCAGTAGTAACAAGTAGGAAGAGTCAGGGATTTGGTTGCAGCTCCCTGTGGTGCTTGATGCAGATGAAGTTTCTTGGCAGCTTCTCCATTCGTTGCTCTGGCTGGTGCTGAGGTGGAAGACCTCTTCATGTTGGATTCTCGTCTGATGACACGCTCCATACGTCGAGCTGCAGCAAGGACGTTCGTGTACGAAGTAGGTACGACGGATCCGATCATTCTTTGTAACTCAAATTTTAGCCCATCAAAGAACTTCTCAGCCTTTTCTTCTTCTGTTGGGATCAAGGTAGGGACAAAATGACTCAGACGAATGAACTCGGCGTTGTACTCTTCCACCGTCATAGTATCCTGAGTGAGGCGATTGAACTTGTCCCTCAGTTCTGATCGAGCGATAGCCAGAATGTACATCTCTTGAAAGAGTCTGGAGAACTCTTCCCAAGTAACTCGGTCTGGTCCGAGCCGTCTCTCTTCAGATAGCCACCAGTGGTGAGCATTGCCCATCAATTGCATTCTGACGGCAGTCATCCAACGTTTCCTAGGTAGCTCAGCTGCTTCTAATTGATGTTGTATGTTGGTGAGCCACTCATGAACTTCTGTGGGCTCCTCCTTGCCTGAGAAAGTACGGGGCTTCAGTTGGCAGAAATCAGTGATAGAGCCCGTCAGTTGCCGTCTAGCTGGTAGGTTGGCCTGCTCCAGTGCATTTACTAGAATGTTCCTCAAGTAATCACCCTCGCGACGCTGAGCCTCGTGTTGGACTTGTTGCTGGGCTTGCATCATTGCGTAGATTAGTTGGAATATCTGTTGCCCGTCAATCGGCTGCCCTTGAGGGAATACAGGCATCGGTGGAACGAATTGCGGAGGAGGTGGAATGTCATCACGCCGAAATCTAGAAGCTTTATGATCTGCTTGGCTGCTTCGGTGAGTAGAGGGATCTCCACTCAATAGTGTCACTTCATCTTCTCCGTAGGTGGTTTCAGCACCTATTGGTGTTCTTGCTGGAGTTCCATCGTTTACTTGTGAATCCATTACTCTGCATCAAAAATAAACTATAAGAGGCGCACAGGAATTAAGGCAAGATGCAAATAAAAAATTAATTCGAATACGATGCAGATATCAAAAACGATTCAAGCAAGTGGATGAGATCCTAAAAACTTATCCTATTCTTATTGCAGGCCTGTTCGGTCCCTAAGTTGAAACCGAACAATTTAGTCGTAGACCTGCATGGGCCACCACAAAAACTATGTCACGCACCAGTCCCAAAATACCAGGGGACTGGACACGTGGCAATGGCCAGCAGCACGCACCGATGGACAAACCCAATTTAATGGATCCATCGGGGCATACTTAAGCTGTTTTACAATAGTCAGAGTTTACTAATCTCATCCACAGAATAAAGATAGCAATATCAGCAAAAGAAATATTAAACAACAACCAGTCAAAGTAAATAAAATCGGGGAACAACCCGATATTAAGTCTGTTACAATGTTCTCATAAACAGGAAATAAAGAGTTTGTTGGCAAATAAAACTGAGCATGGCGAAGCAGTTGTTCAGGAGAAGTCCTCAGCGATCATCTCGTCCTCAGGTTCCGATACTGCTCCGAGTAGGGCCCCTGTTCCGTACACCTCAGGGTAGATCTCGTCTGCTAAACCTGGGGACATAATCCGGATCCAGTTCCTCAGGGGACATAGCAAGGTACAGAAAACACAAGCCAAAATAATGCAGCAAATGAAACAAATAGGGTAAATAAATAAACCAGCTAAGTGATATGCAAGTGAGAGTTTTAGTCATACTCAGGCTGAAACTACTACAGGATCAGTGTCAAAGAAACCATAGCAGTATTTTCTCGAAGGGCCAGTACGGTACCAAATCTCTGTGTCAGAGTCTAAGGCACTTCCACTAAGTTATATATATATATATATATATATATATATATATATATATATATATATATATATATATATATATATATATATTCAGCCTTTTGTATGGAAATTCTCTCCCCACCCAATGAAATCTCATGTCACAGTCCATAATGTCTCATGTTCATGTCACGCAAGATTAAACTAATGCAATAAGTCATTTATTAATATCTAAGAAAATAATGATCAAGTCATGAAATCTATATCCTATACAGAACCACCTTGAATAGTCAGGAAGATTCTGTATCATGATTTGTGTCAAGTGTCCTGGGTATAATGTACTTGATAGGGCAAGTACAAGAAATATAAATGTCACGATATCCATCTCTAAGTGACGTTACACAACCCCGCGTACGGTGTTGGCACCCGACTATAATCGGAAGCTAAGTAAGTCACTCGGCCCTAGGGTTGAGCATGTACAACAGTCATAGGGAATAAAACAAGAGAACAAAATGAATCAATAAACTGCATTTATGGCAAGGTACACTTGCCTGGGTTTTCGGCTCCAATTGTTGCTCTGGCTTCAGCGGGGTTTGCAGGCAGTACTCCGGTTGCTGAAATAGACATCACCATCAGATCTAGAAAATATTAATCAGCTAAAAATGCCTGTCCTTGAGTCCAATTTGGAGACAAGGGCAAAAATGACATTTTCGGGTCAAGGCGGGGTCCACATGTGGGCCACTTTGCACCGAAAAATGCGTCAGGATCAAAAGTCTCTAAATCTGTCCAACTTAGTATCAACAGGTCAGGAACGATGATACGAACCCAACGAAACTTCCAGAATTAGATTCCGATGAGCCGTTCTCAAAATCGCCCGTCGAGTGGAGCCTGTGGGGCCCACAACACACGATTTTGTCAACATTCTCAGAATCGAACCAAACTTGGCTCACAGGACCAGCGTATTGCTATGAGTCCGATGGCACAAGTTTTGTCTCGATCCGACGAGTGTACACTAAGTTACAGCGAAATACAGAAAAGTCGGATACGGGACGGTGTCCGCGGATACGCGTTGATTCCGGTGTGCACGCACATCCGAATCAGCTTCTGCGAAATTTCGCACGTCCGTATCAACGACGCGCACGTATCGGTGAAGACCGCGTGCGACCAAGTCTTCCCGTTTGGCGGAACGTATTCAGTTCCGGGGTGAAACAGGGCGTTGGTTTTCCTGTTTTTGGATCGCGGTTCGCGATCACCACAGGACGCGATGCACCGAGCGGTTTGCACGGGCACCGAAGGGGTCATACAGGCTACGCGATGCAAAAGACAGAATCGAAAATGGATAAACGAGCAGGGAGATACGCGTACCTTAACAGGGTTCGAAAAACCCGAAATTCACCTTGTCCGACACGCGTCCGACACGGCCCAAGACCTAGGGTTAGGGTTTTGGGGTTCTGATGGAGCTGGGCGGCGCTGTGGTGGGGGAGGCCGGCCGGAGGAGGCTGGAGCGGCGCCGGCGAGGCTGGACGGAGGCGGCAGCGCGGTCCCTGGCTGCTGCTGCTGCTCGGCTGGGAAGAAGGAGGAGGGGAGGAAGGAGGAGGATGAAGGGCCGGGCGAGGCGCTGGTGCGGTGGAGCTGGGAGGCGAGGCACGGCGGGTGGCGGTCGGAGTAGGGGCGGCGTGCAGCGGGTTAGGGATGGCCGGAGGAAGGAGTTTGGGGGAGATTTATAGGGGAGGAGGAAGGCGTTGGGACGGCCGGTTAGGGAGGTGGAGAGGTTGGGGGAGCGGGGCAACCGGCGGCGGCCGTTGCGGGTAGCTGGAGCGGTCGGGGAGGCGAGGCGGCGGTGGCCGTTTCCGGCGACGGGGAGGTCAGGGGTCGGGCTTGGGGCGATTTGGGGAAGAGAAAGGAAGCGGGTCGGGTTTGGGCGGACGGGTCGGGTCTAAGGATCCGGCCCGATCCACTAATCAAAATGCGGGTTCGAGTTTCGGGTTAATGGGTCGGGTCTGGGTTGGACCCGGATCCGACCCGCTAAGAATTTGGTTTAATTAAATAAACCCGGTTTGGTTCAACTTGGTTTGGTTTATTTCAAATAAACCCGGTTTATTTTTGGTTTAATTAATTAATTAGTTTTTAGGGCTTTTAAATTGCTTCCGGGGTCCAATAAATTTCCAAAAAATTACCCTATGTCTAGTTTTTCATTTTACACCATAAAAATATTATTTTTATAATATTTTAATATTATTTATTATCATTTAAAAATCCTTTAATAATTAAAATACTTGAATTTAATTACAGAAAATTCCCAGAAAATTCCAGAAAATTGTGAAAAATCCAAATTTAAAAATTCTTAAAAGTCAGGGGGATTACAGATTCAGTGTCTAAAACCCTACGCCCCCCACACATAAAAAATAAAGAAGCTAGCAGCCGTCTCTACAGGAGAAGGAAAAAAGACAAGAGCGTCGCCTCGTCAACCCCCTTGGTGTCATGCCCCGGTCCCGCAGGGCCGTTCGTCCTCGCTTTGGTCCCTACGGAACCGATCGTCCTCGCACGGGCGTGATGCCGTGCAAGCCTAAAGTGCGCTTGCACAAGGCCAAAGCTTTGAAACAAGGGCAAGTAAGCTATTCAATATCTGAAGCAGCGGCACATAACATTGCAGAAAAGTGAAGAACACAATGGCATATGAAAATAGGTTCTTTTATTGATAATCGAAAGTGTTACAAGCGGCGCATGGCCGAGGTTACATAACGCTCAAGCACTCTTCTCTCGATTACAATGATACCGTTCCATACATTATGTCCCTCTATCTAAAAGCAGCTCAAAGCAGGCACAAACTCGATGCAGCTCGAGGCATCGACTCCAAATTTCCGGCTCCTTGGGATGAGGTACGGCTATCGCTTCCCGAACGAACGAGCACCTGAGAACAAGCAAACTGTTGGTGGGTCAGCACTTTATGCAAGTACTGGTGAGATAAAATAACTGAACAGAAGCTACACCCCCTGAAACCCACACTAAGTAATCATGTGGCAAAATATTGCATTACTAGTGATCTTGCTAGTTTTACCTAAGTTCATTTCATGCAGTTCAGAACTATAGTCAGATTACATCTTTGAAAACATAACTTGAAAACAGTTTGCATATCGAAACTATAATAAGCATACGAATCGGGACAGTGCTCTATCGTGTAGTGCGCATCATGTATTGTGCAACACAAGTCTAACTCTTAGGGGCAAAGCTTAACTAGCATACGGATCATATCGAATCGAGGCAACGTATCAAGCATACAAGTTTAACTATCAATCAGAGGTCGGTCCCCGAGAAACTCAGGATCGGTAGCGGTAATCCAGCTAACCAATGACTCCTTTATCTGATGCTATTAGCAGCTGTGACTCATGGCTGCACATTACTGCCGAAGCAGCCGTAACCAAGGTTCAGCTCTGCACTAATAGCCATTGTCCGACCGATGCAAATGCATGCAACACTATCAGATAAACTCTATGATGCACATCTTAATGAGCAAGCAGGCTTATGCATAAACTCATATTCTTACCCCATGGCCGAACGGTTATCCCTGCAGCAGACACACAAGTTAGTCATAATATGCTTATATGGACAAACTTATGAATCCATCTTCTGGTGTCACAGTGATAGGTATGCAAGAAGGTAAACCTAGCATGCGTCCTATCTATATGACGGTCCTGAGAAACTCATTGATGGACAACAACACCCCCCTAGATCCTTTCGGAACGGAACATCAGGGTGCTCTACAATCCCTTCCGGACCGACCGATTCCCAGTGCCCCAGGAATCGACCGAGAGACTATTACCTTGTGCACAAGTTATCCGAGACCAATGCAACAAACACATTCACAATCACAAGCACTTAACAATCTAATAGCCACACCCCCCTGGAACCCGAAGGCACGGAACATCAGGGCGGACTATTAGACTATACTCTTCTTCTTATTCAAGCAAACACATCTTTTCACATATCTAATAGCACACCCCCCTGGAACCCGAAGGCACGGAACATCAGGGTGCACTATTAGTCTATGCATATACGAATCAAAGGCAGCAGTTCGATATAGCAAAACAGACAAGCAAAACATATTTTTGATAAGAACGATTGATTCTTATTTAACATGCAAAAACTATCTCTTTCTTTCTTAGCATATTCAAGGAACACATTTCAGGCGATTCGTTTACTTATCTTCTTAGCATGGCAAGAGTTCGTTTGAGCTGTGTCGGTGTAACTAAGCATGCAACATTCTATCTCTCTTTATCATGGCAATGGTTCTATCTCATTTCTGACAAGCATTACATATTCTCTAGTTAGGCAGCAGGTTCGTTTCAATGACAAGCTATGTGCGTTCTCTTATTAGCATGCTGAGTCGGTTCTATCATTTTTTCTTATGAAAACATTCTTCTTAAGCAAACAAGCATTCAAAAACTGAGATTCATTATTAAGTCGTGCAAGAATCAGAGAATGCAGTTCTGCCCACTCACCTTGATTAATCGGTCGGGAACTCTCCGAGAAGACTTCCGTTCGAGCAAGCAAGTCGATCCCACTTGTACATAGTGCCGACGCGGAGCGGGGCACTACATACTTACCCACCAACAAAGAGTTTCGTCCTCGAAACTCAAGGAGAAACTCACGAAACCATAAAGCAGCGATAGTCCTCATCCCTCGCCATCCCAAATCAAAACTCTAGCAATCCAGAAATCACAAATCCCATCTCAAGCAATGAAAACAAATTCCAGAAAACTTTTGCCGGCAACTTTGAGAATATTTACGGACTCATTGTATGGAACGTTCATTGCATCTCACATCAGGCACATCTCAGAGTTGGAAGCAACGGAATGGGCAAGGAATCGAGTCGCTCTGATACCATTATGTCACGCCCCGGTCCCGCAGGGCCGTTCGTCCTCGCTTTGGTCCCTACGGAACTGATCGTCCTCGCACGGGCGTGATACCGTGCAAGCCTAAAGTGCGCTTGCACAAGGCCAAAGCTTTGAAACAAGGGCAAGTAAGCTATTCAATATCTGAAGCAGCGGCACATAACATTGCAGAAAAGTGAAGAACACAATGGCATATGAAAATAGGCTCTTTTATTGATAATCGAAAGTGTTACAAGCGGCGCATGGCCGAGGTTACATAACGCTCAAGCACTCTTCTCTCGATTACAATGATACCGTTCCATACATTATGTCCCTCTATCTGAAAGCAGCTCAAAGCAGGCACAAACTCGATGCAGCTCGAGGCATCGACTCCAGATTTCCGGCTCCTTGGGATGAGGTACGGCTATCGCTTCCCGAACGAACGAGCACCTGAGAACAAGCAAACTGTTGGTGGGTCAGCACTTTATGCAAGTACTGGTGAGATAAAATAACTGAACAGAAGCTACACCCCCTGAAACCCACACTAAGTAATCATGTGGCAAAACATTGCATTACTAGTGATCTTGCTAGTTTTACCTAAGTTCATTTCATGCAGTTCAGAACTATAGTCAGATTACATCTTTGAAAACATAACTTGAAAACAGTTTGCATATCGAAACTATAATAAGCATACGAATCGGGACAGTGCTCTATCGTGTAGTGCGCAGCATGTATTGTGCAACACAAGTCTAACTCTTAGGGGCAAAGCTTAACTAGCATACGGATCATATCGAATCGAGGCAACGTATCAAGCATACAAGTTTAACTATCAATCAGAGGTCGGTCCCCGAGAAACTCAGGATCGGTAGCGGTAATCCAGCTAACCAATGACTCCTTTATCTGATGCTATTAGCAGCTGTGACTCATGGCTGCACATTACTGCCGAAGCAGCCGTAACCAAGGTTCAGCTCTGCACTAATAGCCATTGTCCGACCGATGCAAATGCATGCAACACTATCAGATAAACTCTATGATGCACATCTTAATGAGCAAGCAGGCTTATGCATAAACTCATATTCTTACCCCATGGCCGAACGGTTATCCCTGCAGCAGACACACAAGTTAGTCATAATATGCTTATATGGACAAACTTATGAATCCATCTTCTGGTGTCACAGTGATAGGTATGCAAGAAGGTAAACCTAGCATGCGCCCTATCTATATGACGGTCCTGAGAAACTCATTGATGGACAACAACACCCCCCTAGATCCTTTCGGAACGGAATATCAGGGTGCTCTACAATCCCTTCCGGACAGACCGATTCCCAGTGCCCCAGGAATCGACCGAGAGACTATTACCTTGTGCACAAGTTGTCCGAGACCAATGCAACAAACACATTCACAATCACAAGCACTTAACAATCTAATAGCCACACCCCCGGAACCCGAAGGCACGGAACATCAGGGCGGACTATTAGACTATACTCTTCTTCTTATTCAAGCAAACACATCTTTTCACATATCTAATAGCACACCCCCCTGGAACCCGAAGGCACGGAACATCAGGGTGCACTATTAGTCTATGCATATACGAATCAAAGGCAGTAGTTCGATATAGCAAAACAGACAAGCAAAACATATTTTTGATAAGCACGATTGATTCTTATTTAACATGCAAAAACTATCTCTTTCTTTCTTAGCATATTCAAGGAACATATTTCAGGCGATTCGTTTACTTATCTTCTTAGCATGGCAAGAGTTCGTTTGAGCTGTGTCGGTGTAACTAAGCATGCAACATTCTATCTCTCTTTATCATGGCAATGGTTCTATCTCATTTCTGACAAGCATTACATATTCTCTAGTTAGGCAGCAGGTTCGTTTCAATGACAAGCTATATGCGTTCTCTTATTAGCATGCTGAGTCGGTTCTATCATTTCTTCTTATTAAAACATTCTTCTTAAGCAAACAAGCATTCAAAAACTGAGATTCATTATTAAGTCGTGCAAGAATCAGAGAATGCAGTTCTGCCCACTCACCTTGATTAATCGGTCGGGAACTCTCCGAGAAGACTTCCGTTCGAGCAAGCAAGTCGATCCCACTTGTACATAGTGCCGACGCGGAGCGGGGCACTACATACTTACCCACCAACAAAGAGTTTCGTCCTCGAAACTCAAGGAGAAACTCACGAAACCATAAAGCAGCGATAGTCCTCATCCCTCGCCATCCCAAATCAAAACTCTAGCAATCCAGAAATCACAAATCCCATCTCAAGCAATGAAAACAAATTCCAGAAAACTTTTGCCGGCAACTTTGAGAATATTTACGGACTCATTGTATGGAACGTTCATTGCATCTCACATCAGGCACATCTCAGAGTTGGAAGCAACGGAATGGGCAAGGAATCGAGTCGCTCTGATACCATTATGTCACACCCCGGTCCCGCAGGGCCGTTCGTCCTCGCTTTGGTCCCTACGGAACCGATCGTCCTCGCACGGGCGTGATACCGTGCAAGCCTAAAGTGCGCTTGCACAAGGCCAAAGCTTTGAAACAAGGGCAAGTAAGCTATTCAATATCTGAAGCAGCGGCACATAATATTGCAGAAAAGTGAAGAACACAATGGCATATGAAAATAGGCTCTTTTATTGATAATCGAAAGTGTTACAAGCGGCGCATGGCCGAGGTTACATAACGCTCAAGCACTCTTCTCTCGATTACAATGATACCGTTCCATACATTATGTCCCTCTATCTGAAAGCAGCTCAAAGCAGGCACAAACTCGATGCAGCTCGAGGCATCGACTCCAGATTTCCGGCTCCTTGGGATGAGGTACGGCTATCGCTTTCCGAACGAACGAGCACCTGAGAACAAGCAAACTGTTGGTGGGTCAGCACTTTATGCAAGTACTGGTGAGATAAAATAACTGAACAGAAGCTACACCCCCTGAAACCCACACTAAGTAATCATGTGGCAAAACATTGCATTACTAGTGATCTTGCTAGTTTTACCTAAGTTCATTTCATGCAGTTCAGAACTATAGTCAGATTACATCTTTGAAAACATAACTTGAAAACAGTTTGCATATCGAAACTATAATAAGCATACGAATCGGGACAGTGCTCTATCGTGTAGTGCGCAGCATGTATTGTGCAACACAAGTCTAACTCTTAGGGGCAAAGCTTAACTAGCATACGGATCATATCGAATCGAGGCAACGTATCAAGCATACAAGTTTAACTATCAATCAGAGGTCGGTCCCCGAGAAACTCAGGATCGGTAGCGGTAATCCAGCTAACCAATGACTCCTTTATCTGATGCTATTAGCAGCTGTGACTCATGGCTGCACATTACTGCCGAAGCAGCCGTAACCAAGGTTCAGCTCTGCACTAATAGCCATTGTCCGACCGATGCAAATGCATGCAACACTATCAGATAAACTCTATGATGCACATCTTAATGAGCAAGCAGGCTTATGCATAAACTCATATTCTTACCCCATGGCCGAACGGTTATCCCTGCAGCAGACACACAAGTTAGTCATAATATGCTTATATGGACAAACTTATGAATCCATCTTCTGGTGTCACAGTGATAGGTATGCAAGAAGGTAAACCTAGCATGCGCCCTATCTATATGACGGTCCTGAGAAACTCATTGATGGACAACAACACCCCCCTAGATCCTTTCGGAACGGAACATCATGGTGCTCTACAATCCCTTCCGGACAGACCGATTCCCAGTGCCCCAGGAATCGACCGAGAGACTATTACCTTGTGCACAAGTTGTCCGAGACCAATGCAACAAACACATTCACAATCACAAGCACTTAACAATCTAATAGCCACACCCCCGGAACCCGAAGGCACGGAACATCAGGGCGGACTATTAGACTATACTCTTCTTCTTATTCAAGCAAACACATCTTTTCACATATCTAATAGCACACCCCCCTGGAACCCGAAGGCACGGAACATCAGGGTGCACTATTAGTCTATGCATATACGAATCAAAGGCAGCAGTTCGATATAGCAAAACAGACAAGCAAAACATATTTTTGATAAGAACGATTGATTCTTATTTAACATGCAAAAACTATCTCTTTCTTTCTTAGCATATTCAAGGAACACATTTCAGGCGATTCGTTTACTTATCTTCTTAGCATGGCAAGAGTTCGTTTGAGCTGTGTCGGTGTAACTAAGCATGCAACATTCTATCTCTCTTTATCATGGCAATGGTTCTATCTCATTTCTGACAAGCATTACATATTCTCTAGTTAGGCAGCAGGTTCGTTTCAATGACAAGCTATGTGCGTTCTCTTATTAGCATGCTGAGTCGGTTCTATCATTTCTTCTTATGAAAACATTCTTCTTAAGCAAACAAGCATTCAAAAACTGAGATTCATTATTAAGTCGTGCAAGAATCAGAGAATGCAGTTCTGCCCACTCACCTTGATTAATCGGTCGGGAACTCTCCGAGAAGACTTCCGTTCGAGCAAGCAAGTCGATCCCACTTGTACATAGTGCCGACGCGGAGCGGGGCACTACATACTTACCCACCAACAAAGAGTTTCGTCCTCGAAACTCAAGGAGAAACTCACGAAACCATAAAGCAGCGATAGTCCTCATCCCTCGCCATCCCAAATCAAAACTCTAGCAATCCAGAAATCACAAATCCCATCTCAAGCAATGAAAACAAATTCCAGAAAACTTTTGCCGGCAACTTTGAGAATATTTACGGACTCATTGTATGGAACGTTCATTGCATCTCACATCAGGCACATCTCAGAGTTGGAAGCAACGGAATGGGCAAGGAATCGAGTCGCTCTGATACTATTATGTCACGTCCCGGTCCCGCAGGGCCGTTCGTCCTCGCTTTGGTCCCTACGGAACCGATCGTCCTCGCACGGGCGTGATACCGTGCAAGCCTAAAGTGCGCTTGCACAAGGCCAAAGCTTTGAAACAAGGGCAAGTAAGCTATTCAATATCTGAAGCAGCGGCACATAACATTGCAGAAAAGTGAAGAACACAATGGCATATGAAAATAGGCTCTTTTATTGATAATCGAAAGTGTTACAAGCGGCGCATGGCCGAGGTTACATAACGCTCAAGCACTCTTCTCTCGATTACAATGATACCGTTCCATACATTATGTCCCTCTATCTGAAAGCAGCTCAAAGCAGGCACAAACTCGATGCAGCTCGAGGCATCGACTCCAGATTTCCGGCTCCTTGGGATGAGGTACGGCTATCGCTTCCCGAACGAACGAGCACCTGAGAACAAGCAAACTGTTGGTGGGTCAGCACTTTATGCAAGTACTGGTGAGATAAAATAACTGAACAGAAGCTACACCCCCTGAAACCCACACTAAGTAATCATGTGGCAAAACATTGCATTACTAGTGATCTTGCTAGTTTTACCTAAGTTCATTTCATGCAGTTCAGAACTATAGTCAGATTACATCTTTGAAAACATAACTTGAAAACAGTTTGCATATCGAAACTATAATAAGCATACGAATCGGGACAGTGCTCTATCGTGTAGTGCGCAGCATGTATTGTGCAACACAAGTCTAACTCTTAGGGGCAAAGCTTAACTAGCATACGGATCATATCGAATCGAGGCAACGTATCAAGCATACAAGTTTAACTATCAATCAGAGGTCGGTCCCCGAGAAACTCAGGATCGGTAGCGGTAATCCAGCTAACCAATGACTCCTTTATCTGATGCTATTAGCAGCTGTGACTCATGGCTGCACATTACTGCCGAAGCAGCCGTAACCAAGGTTCAGCTCTGCACTAATAGCCATTGTCCGACCGATGCAAATGCATGCAACACTATCAGATAAACTCTATGATGCACATCTTAATGAGCAAGCAGGCTTATGCATAAACTCATATTCTTACCCCATGGCCGAACGGTTATCCCTGCAGCAGACACACAAGTTAGTCATAATATGCTTATATGGACAAACTTATGAATCCATCTTCTGGTGTCACAGTGATAGGTATGCAAGAAGGTAAACCTAGCATGCGCCCTATCTATATGACGGTCCTGAGAAACTCATTGATGGACAACAACACCCCCCTAGATCCTTTCGGAACGGAACATCAGGGTGCTCTACAATCCCTTCCGGACAGACCGATTCCCAGTGCCCCAGGAATCGACCGAGAGACTATTACCTTGTGCACAAGTTGTCCGAGACCAATGCAACAAACACATTCACAATCACAAGCACTTAACAATCTAATAGCCACACCCCCCTGGAACCCGAAGGCACGGAACATCAGGGCGGACTATTAGACTATACTCTTCTTCTTATTCAAGCAAACACATCTTTTCACATATCTAATAGCACACCCCCCTGGAACCCGAAGGCACGGAACATCAGGGTGCACTATTAGTCTATGCATATACGAATCAAAGGCAGTAGTTCGATATAGCAAAACAGACAAGCAAAACATATTTTTGATAAGCACGATTGATTCTTATTTAACATGCAAAAACTATCTCTTTCTTTCTTAGCATATTCAAGGAACACATTTCAGGCGATTCGTTTACTTATCTTCTTAGCATGGCAAGAGTTCGTTTGAGCTGTGTCGGTGTAACTAAGCATGCAACATTCTATCTCTCTTTATCATGGCAATGGTTCTATCTCATTTCTGACAAGCATTACATATTCTCTAGTTAGGCAGCAGGTTCGTTTCAATGACAAGCTATGTGCGTTCTCTTATTAGCATGCTGAGTCGGTTCTATCATTTCTTCTTATGAAAACATTCTTCTTAACCAAACAAGCATTCAAAAACTGAGATTCATTATTAAGTCGTGCAAGAATCAGAGAATGCAGTTCTGCCCACTCACCTTGATTAATCGGTCGGGAACTCTCCGAGAAGACTTCCGTTCGAGCAAGCAAGTCGATCCCACTTGTACATAGTGCCGACGCGGAGCGGGGCACTACACTTGGTCCCGGATCGTCAACGGAGTAAAGGAGCCGATGTAGTGCTCGATCTCCACCGTCATACTTATCCCAGATCTTTTGTACTTAGATTATTTTGTATAGGATTTTTTTTGTACTCTTTGTCAATTTACAATAAATAAGAATTGTATACCTTCACACAAAACAGTACATAAATTTTTTTTGCGATGTCGACAATTTTAAGTTACAACATCTCACATACGGACACTTAGTTTTGGTGTCGTCCATGTACTGAGAGAACGCCTTGGCGAACTGCAGAAACTGTTCCACCCCCAGTATGAATTTATCTCATACACCGCACATGTCATCAGGATGACGGTTGTACATCCACGAACGATGACGCAGGTAGTAATTTAAATCCATTTCTAGATACTTCTGCAAAGATGAATAGACATAATTTAAGTATATTATCCAAATGAATGCAAAGATTGATACATATGTGAACACTAATAAAGAATATATGTAACGTCACGTATTCAATGTGAGCCATTCTCTGAAAAAGAAATTTATTTCTGCAAGCCTTTTGAGGCTATTAGAGTTAGACTAGATTTCTAAAAGTCTACTAGATTTCTGGTAGAACTCTAATAGCCTCAAAAGGCTTACAAAAGTAAATTTTCTTTCCAGAGAATGACTCACATGGACACTTGACTTCGGAGGTGACAACAAGCGCTCCTAGTTATTCTACTTTTATAATAAGTATTATCTATGTGAGACTATTTACCACTTAACTTATATTTATCTAGCTTATAACATAAACCTAGTTATTCTACTTTTACAATGAGTATTATCTCTGTGAAACTATTTACCACTTAACTTATATAGCTAATCCTATATATGTAGCTATATATGCACTTGGTATCTAGGTATCACTTGACATTTAGTACCCCAGGTACTTAAGATATTCATAATTAACTCAATACCCCATACTCATATGCACTAGATACAAGTGGTATATATATATATATATATATATATATATATATATATATATATATATATATATATATATATATATATATAGCACAACAATCATGATTAGCACTACACTGACAACTATAACACACTTTCTACAGTCATCTACAGACTCACACTATTCTCTACTTCACAACCGCACCAATTTACTCACACACAGCCTATATATGGGGCACACACTAATACTCTATTGGTACTCTGATACCAAGACCCATGATACTCATATTTCTTATATATCTACTACCTCTTCACAACCCCATTAATTTCATATATATCTTCTACAGTCCCTAAATACGTGTTATATTCCAAACCAACTATATTTGACCTTTGATACAAATACTAAAAGATAAATTGTAGTCGCATGATTATCAACATTATCTCAACTTTTAGCTGAAAGCTCTACCTTCGAACAATTTGTACATTACATATAAAATTTAGAGATATATACCTTTATTTTACTTCTTTATTTATATACTTCACAAGTATGGATCTGTATTTTATGTAAATCTATGTAAATACTAGAAATTTAAACCGAACGGATTGGAATGGGTTGAACTAGAACATGTCATATTTTAAAAGTAAACATGACCCTTATATATGCCAAAACCGTGTCGTGTCTGTGTTTGTGTCAGTTTTGTTTGTCTGTGTCATGTCCGTGTTTGTGTGTCCTTCATACAAGTCCTAACCCTAGTTTTGTGTCAATATTTGTGTGTCCATGTCGTGTCTGTGTTTGTGTGTCTGTGTCGTGTCAGTGTGTGTATGTATATGTGTCAGTGTCGTATCAGCAAGAGGGAGATAGGGTTAGGGTTAGGGTTACCTGACCCTCTGATCATGATGGGGGTCCTCGGGGTCGGGGGGCGAGGGGTGTCGTGGGGGCCGAGGGGCGCCGGGGCAGGGGACCGAGGGGGTCGTCGAGGCCGAGGGACGCCGGAGAAGTGGGCCGTTGGGGGTTGCCGGAGTCGAGAGGGTCGGGGTCGCCGGGGCAGGGGCCGAGGGGGGTCACCGGAGTCGAGAGGGGTCGGGGTCGTTGGGGCGGGGCGGAGGGAGGGCAAGGGGTGCATGAGAGTATTTGAGGGAGGGAGAGATCGAGAGAATGGGAGAAAATAAAAAACTCAACACTATATTAACTTTTTAGCGACGTCTAAATTTAACGTCGCTAAACGTCGCTAATTAAAAATATTTGCAACATCTTGCTACATTTATAACTGTTGCTAAATAAAAAATAAGCAACGTTAGTAAAAACGTTGTCAAACGACACTAAATAAAAAATATTAGCGACGTTTAGCGACTTTAAAGAAGCGTATAGCGACTATTATTTAAAAAAAAAAACTCAAGTACAGTCATTACTCGTCGCTATGCATCGCCAACAATGACGTATAGCGATGTTTATTTTTGGAGTCGCTAAAATCTTTAACATTAGTGACGTTTTATGACGACATCACTAGAAAACGTCGCTAAAACATCATATTTTGATAGTGTGTCTTAAATTGCGCCCCGGGCTATTTGGCTTTGAAATTAGCATAAATATGCCTTGCGCATAACCTTCCGTAGCATTAGTATACATCTCCTCTATTGCAGGTATCACACCATAGGCAAAAAAAAAAAAAAACAATAAATAGTTAGTGTAAATAATGCACAAATGCTACTGGATAATAATAATTAATATAATAAGTATGGTTTTACCTTCTGTCTATCAGTGATAATGGTTAGGTTTGGCACATCCCCTATCACAGTATGCAAGTTATCAACGAACCACGTCCAACTATCCTTTGATTCAGTTTCAACTATCCTAAATGTCATTGGATATATCCCAAGGTTGCTGCTACATGAAAAGTACGTTTTTTACGGTGCGCAATGCGTGCCGTAAATCACTTTAGACGGCGCATATGCTCACCGTATTAGTCTATTCCGTAAAAAGCTGCTAGTTTAGACAACATAACTTGCGTGCCGTCTAAACTCTATTTGAACGCAGTTTATAATCATTCACGACATTCATTATGTGCCGTTAAAAGGCAATCGGCATCCAAAGCTACAACAGTGAGCAAAATACCACCAAATGGCCCCGTGAGAAAACATCCATCCATTCCAATGAATTACACCCTTCCAAAAATCCATTTTTCATAGCATCAAAACAAACAAACATTCTTTCAAATTGAGGCCCCTATTAATTGTAGCTGCATCTAATTTAAATGGATTTGTGAGATAATTAGCACCCCAAATTGTATCAATCTTCCTGTAAACACACAAAAATCATCCTCTTCATCTTTTGTTTCTTTATTACTTCCTATTTAAATGGATTTGTGACGAAAATACAACAAGGCTTCCACAAACAGAATGGCAATTGCCATCATCAAGAAATCTTGATCAAACAAATTCCAATCACTTCCTGGGCGCGAGCCGCGACTTGATCTTGTCCACCTCCTTGGTGCCGACCTGGAAAGCCTGGGCCAGCACCGCGTCGGGCACCGCGGGGGACGACGCGAAGAGCGTGGCCGCGATCGACTGCGTGCCCGGGAGCTGGCTGTTGAACGCGACTACGACCGAGGCGGGCGCGTCTCCGTTGTTCTTCTGGAAGTGCACGAGGCCGCGGGGGAACGCGAACACCTCCCCCTTGGTGATGTTCTTGGTGACGAGCTTGTTGGCCGTGGTGATGAAGCCCACCTCGAGCTCGCCGTCGAGCACGAACGCCATCTCGGTCGCGCGGGGGTGCGTGTGGGGAGGGTTCAGGCCCCCCGGGGCATAGTCGATGCGCGACATGGATATGCCGAGGGTGTTCAGGCCGGGGACCTTCTCCACGTTGGCCGCGGTCACTAGGGAGCCCATGCTGTTGTTCGTGGCGCCAGGATTCGCGAGGCCGAGGGACGAGAAGTCGCTCTCGTTAACCGCGGCCGCGGGCTTGCATGCGAACCCGTTGAGCTTCGTCGCTGCGTGCGTCAAAAGTTTATCATCATCATGTTACAATGTTTCTTGACATATATATTCAGTAGTACGTACAAAAGAAAGTAACTAAACAAGTTTGAGAGTGTTTACTAGAATTGAGGTCCGCGACGCAGATGTCCTGGACCATGTCAGGGTCCGCGGTGAGGGAGGGGGAGAAGAAGAAGAGGACAGGTGAGAAGAAGAGCATGAGGGAGGTACTGTTCATCTTGTTAATTAAGCTTCAATGAGAGAGAGGTACTGTCTGTTGATGGCCTATGCTAGCTAGCAAAGGAGGGTGGTGGTATTTAAACAAGGTTCTTGAGTACTGTTTGATGTGTGAGTAAAGGAAAGAAAAAATACAAAACAAAAAATGTGTGTGTGCAAGGATGAAAATGAAAGCAAGAGAATTTGAAGAAGAAGAAGAAAATTTGAGGTGACATTGGTTAGGTGTATTGAAAGAGTGATAATAAAGGAATAAGATTACAGTTTCCGTGACTAATCATTCATCAAGATGTTCAAAATTGTTTCACTGTTCTTTTTTCTTCTTCGTTGGAAATAAGTTTGCTCATTTGTTGGCTAGTCATAATCAGAACAAATTCATAGTTGCTTAATGGATTCTCTCGTCCTTCAATGGATTTGGTTTTTTTTATTTATTAAAAAGCGTGAAATACGCTTGTGTTGTGTGCTATGATGATGATAATAATGATAATTAACATAAAAGCATACTTTAACTACATATTACTCATTGACCTTGTTACTGTTCCTTTTCTCTTTGCCTAAAATCTAAGCAGAAAAGAGAACTTGATCAAGTAAGAAAAAGTTGCTACTGGCAGGTTAAATTGAGTTCTTTGATTTATCAACCTCCAGCTGTAGCATTGGAACGTTATGAATATTTTACCATCAACCACCCTCATAATTCTACAGTTCTGGTGCGGGAGATTTTAATTTGGTATGCGGTCTGGTTGGCGGTCCAGAACCTCGGGCCACATAGTGCTGTCTTACAAATTAATGAGCTAGCAAATTAAGTGAAAGATTTGTTAGAAATTTGTTGTCTTTTACTTATTGAAAATTTCAGAATACAAAAAAATAAAATAGATGTTACCGGCATCTGGGGAAGTCGTGCACGAAGCACTGTCCTAAGAGTTTATTCGGGATCTGTGTGCAGACGTACCCGAAGCTCCTAGTGGTAAAACCCCCGCACTACCGGTATCTCGTTGCCGCACACGACTTGGAGAGAACGACCAGGACTTAGCTCTGCCCAGAGCTTGGAGAAGATGAAGATTGAACAGAAAAGGAATTGACAGAGGTTTCGTAAAGAATTATTCTGATCCCATTTACAAAGAAACAGTCCGATATATATAAAACTGTTGTGTAACGGTCAGAATTAATTCTCTATTAATTCAGACGTTACACAAGAGAATAAATAACGAACCTAGACACAAAACTGGTTCAGAAACATTTTGTAACGTTCAGCTATTAATTCAGACGTTACACAACGAACCTGGACACAAAACTGGTTCAGAAACATTTTGTAACGTTCAGAAATTAATTTTCTAACGTTTAGAAAATTAAATAAAAATGAAGAGGAGCAAAAAGATTTTTAGGGTCCCAGCCCGAACCCGAAGAGAAAATCGGATCGGCATTCGGCGCCCGCAGATGTGGGCGCGTACCCGCACCCGTTACGCGCGCCGAACCGAGCCGAGCCGGGTCGGGCGGCGGCGGCGGCGCGCGCGTGTGGCCCAAGGGGTTCCCCACACAACAACTTAATAGAGCAAAGGAGAGAAAGTAATATATGTACATAGGAAGGTTTTGGTGTATCCGATGTGGGACTAAAGAAAGGGAGAGGAATTGAGCTTTTGCAAGAAACAAACAAAACCAAAACCAACAATCCCCCCCCAAAAGGTCAAGTTCCGAAACAGAGATAAGAGTGAAGTAAACAGAGAGAGAGCATATGGGCAGTAAAATACTATGCATAGATGAGATTGACTACAGCCTTGAATCTCACGTAGTGACTATTGCCTTAATCTGAAGAAGTGCTTGATGGACTATGCCTTGAATCAGACTTCTTGAACCAGATTTAGAAAATAGCACACATAGTACGCTAGAGGTCCTTGGTCTATCGGGTTGCGCTTTTAAATGGCCATGCGCACTTTTCACATTCATGAGAGTTGTCTGGGATCGCCCTGTCCCATAGTCGCGGCCTTCACGACCTCTCATATAGGTAAGTCCTTAATGGTTGGTGATATGAATCAACCTAGCATTACAGCTTGGACCTATTAAGAGTTTAAACTCATCCTAACCATATCACACAAGAACACTGTCACCATAGGGATGGGGAGTTATTGTACACATGTACAGCCGCTTGGGCTTTATTTTAATGAGATTTTAATCTCGAGTCAGTGTTCCATAAAGTCACCTAAGTTCAGCTTGTTTCTACCCATTGAACCGGCTTCTTGGGATCTCCAGTCAGACTCGGTTGGGTTGCCACTGCTGGTGACTAACTTATGGGCTTAACCCCATCCCCCTCGATGATTCTAGGATCAAAGTCCTAGACAGACCCTTCGTCAAGTGATCTGCAAGGTTTTTTTCTGACTTTATATAGTCAAGAACCACATATTTGCCTAGTAGGCTTTTGATTGACTTGAAGCGCAGCTGCAGGTGCCTGTTCATCTTAGCATTCACAGAATCATGCTTTAGTAGTTCAATAACAGATTTATTATCACAATTTATAGAAATTGCAGGAACAGGACTAAGAGAAACAGGTATATGCATAATAAGATTTTTAAGCCATTCAGCTTCTGTGCAAGTTGTATCTAAAGCTATCATTTCAGAGTCCATTGTACTCCTAGCTATGATAGTTTGCTTACAAGAGCTCCAGGAGATCGCAGCTCCTCCTAGAGTAAATACATATCCAGTAGTGGATTTTATATCATGTGAGTCGGTTACCCAGTTTGCATCTGAGTAACCTTCTATGATATCAGGGTGCCTAGTAAAATGAAGTTTGTAATCTAGGGTGCCCTTGAGGTATCTAAATACCCTATCCAAGGCAGTCCAATGTGACTGATTTGGGTTACTGGTATATCTGCTTAGTCTCCCAATAGCAAATGCAATATCAGGTCTTGTCCTGTTTGTTACATACATAAGGAAGCCTATCATCTGTGAATATTTATGTTGTTCCAAAGGTGATCCTTCATTCTTTTTCAGTACAATACTGCTGTCATAAGGAGTAAGGACAGGTTTCTTATCAAATAACTCAAATCTTTTTAGCATTTTTTCAATTGAATGTGCTAAAGATAGAGTATAACCCTCTTTGCCTTTGGTCACTTGCATTCCCAAAATTAAGTTGGCTTCTCCTAGGTCTTGTTCAGATTGAGAGCTAGGTATTTGGACTTGAGAACTAGTAGAGGGTATGGAGGAAGAGATTGAACTTCTATCCTTAAAAGGAAATATGTTTTCAAAGTAAACTGCATCTCTTGCTTCTATAATGGTATTGTTAGAGATTTTATTTACTTCTGAGTGAGTCACTAGAAATCTATTGGCATAGCTGTCTAAGGCATATCCTATGAAAACAGCGTCTACAGTCTTGGGACCAATCTTCCTCTTTTTAGGTTCGGGAATTCCGACTTTAGCAAGGCATCCCCAAACTCTAAGGTCATCATTTTTAATAGAACCTAGGTTCACATGACCTAGTCTGCCATGCCAAACATTTGAAGATTCTATATTAGAGACAATGAGAGAACAATCAGACATTTTATTCATTGTACTTAAAATGAAAAGACCGTCTTTTACAAAGCCTTTTCCAATAAAAGAGTCATGCTTAGAAAAAACTACTTTATTAGCCTCCATTACAATTTTGTATCCTGAGGCTACAAGAAGGGATCCACTAACTAGGTTTCTCCTGACAGACGGCACATGAAGAACATCATGAAGAGTTAAGATTTTTCCTGATGTCATCTTCAAGTCAACTTTTCCTCTTCCAATTATTTGTGCCGTTGAGCCATCTCCTAGGGTCACACCTCCTCCACTTGATTCTTGATAGTTTGAAAAACAGGAGCGATCAAATGAAACATGAACATTAGCTCCAGAATCCAACCACCAATCATCAGAATGGTAAGAGAGGTTAATAAGGGGTTGAAAGCTTACAGACCTGAAGGAACTCGAAGAACCTTTGTGAAGCATGTTCGCTTCTGGTCTAACTGAGTCCTTTCCTTTGTAGGAGGTTTGGACAGCTTCCTTCTTCCTATGGTAGCAGTTGGTGGCCATATGGTTTGTTTTACCACACACAAAACAAAACCTCTTCTGATCCTGAGTCTGACTGAAGTTCCTAGGTATTTGGTTTTGTTGATGATGGTTGTGGTGGTTAGGCTGAAAGTTTTTCTTCTTCTTGAAGAAATTCTTTTTGGGTTTATAAGAAAATTTAGACTTGGGTTTTCCTTGGCCTTCTACAAGGTTTACCTTAGCTTTAGATTCAGTCTTAGGCTTAGACCTCAATCTAATTTGTTCTTCGGTTCTAATTTTCTTTAGGACTTGATTGTAGGTATGTTCTCCTTGTGTATGGATAAGATCCTTAGCCATATCAGACCAAGAGGGAGGTAGCTTGTCTATTAGGCATGCTATTTTATGTTCATTGGAGAAAGATGTGCCTTTGGCTTGAATATGTCTAAAGTATTCTTGGAATTCATGGAGCTGGTCATTCATTGGTTTGTCATCTACCATGAAATACCTATTAAAGGTTGAAGAATTAAACCTTTCTATTCCGGCATCATCACAGCCGTATTCATCTTCCAAGGCTTTCCAAAGTTCTTTAGCGCTCTTGTATTCAAAAAATATATCATACAAGGATTCAGATAATGCGCTTAGAATTCTATGAAAACAATGGAAGTCTATCTCTTTTGGGATTTTAGGTTTCGATGAGGTGGACACTGCTACGTCAGACTCAGTATCATCAGAATCGTTTGTGATGGGTGTGGACCCATCAATGGCAGAAATAAGTCCTAATGTTGTGAGCCAAAATTTCATTTGGCTCTGCCATCTCTTGAAATATGAACCATCAAACTTAGCAGGTTTTGCAGTAGAGGATTCCTCCTTACCAGTCATGATTGCAGTCTGAAAAATATAAATTTATTTAATAACAATGTCTAAGATAATAGTTTAGGTGGTCTTTGCTAATCAATCTTAAAATCTTTAGTTTTCCAAGTGTTGATCAACTCAGGTTAGCTGTAGGGGCCGGTTCCCAGCTAGCGGTGGTCCGAAGACTCTTAAATACCGTGTCGCTTAGGGTTATTTACACCCGGTTGACAGAAGGACCCTTTCGGCTTGTGCCCGAGTTTGTCTCTACTTTGAAACTTTAGATTCAAGATTTTATTTGCAATTTCCTTTTACTAAACTATTTTCTTTTTGTCCTCGATTGTTTTCAAAAACTAAGTGATTAAAAATTGCAATTGACAAATTATGAAATGTGCTAACAAATTGCTAGAAGAAATCAACTTGTTAAATTGTAAAAGTAACAAATATGTTGGCAGAATGTGTTAACAATCTAGCTAGCACTAGAAGAAAACAAGTTGTTAAATTATAACAGTAACTATTTTCTTTTTGGTCCTAGATTTCTTTCAAAATAATAAGTGATTAAAGAAAGAAGCAAATTGTATGTTTCAAAATAATAGAAACAGTAACTATTGTGAACATGAATTTCTAGAATAATAAGTGCTATATAAACAGTATTAAAAAAAAATTCTAGAAGATTTATACTGTTAATTTGAATTTGCTACTTGAAGAAATTGTGAACAATTGCTATAGAAACGAACTGTGAACAATTTCTATAGAAACTAAACTGTGAACAATTGCTATAGAAACAAAATCAACTTATTGAATTTGTAGAAATTTAATTTGCTACAGTCACCAAGAAATTGTTAGAAGTTTTAGCAACAATTGTATATTAAAAATATTAAGCAATTGACAGAATGAAATATTAAGCAATTTTTCCAGAAGTTTGACGAAGATCATAATTGCTACAGTAAGTATTTGCTACAGATACTTAACGAAGACCATATATTAAGCAATTGACAGATTCACAACAGTAGCTATTTGGATCAAAAATTCTATTCTAACAAATGCTGATGTGCTCATAGATTTAATAATCACTTAGCAAACCGAAAAATGATCAGTATGGAATTGCTACTGGCTACTTTCTACTTACAACAAGACCGAAGGAAAGCAAATTTACATGATTCAAGCCTATAGAAGAATATAATTTCTCAGACGAATAAACTCTTAGATTGTTAGAAATTTGTTGTCTTTTACTTATTGAAAATTTCAGAATACAAAAAAATAAAATAGATGTTACCGGCCTCTGGGGAAGTCGTGCACGAAGCACTGCCCTAAGAGTTTATTCGGGATCTGTGTGCAGACGTACCCGAAGCTCCTAGTGGTAAAACTCCCGCACTACCGGTATCTCGTTGCCGCACACGACTTGGAGAGAACGACCAGGACTTAGCTCTGCCCAGAGCTTGGAGAAGATGAATATTGAACAGAAAAGGAATTGACAGAGGTTTCGTAAAGAATTATTCTGATCCCATTTACAAAGAAACAGTCCGATATATATAAAACTGTTGTGTAACGGTCAGAATTAATTCTCTATTAATTCAGACGTTACACAAGAGAATAAATAACGAACCTGGACACAAAACTGGTTCAGAAACATTTTGTAACATTCAGCTATTAATTCAGACGTTACACAACGAACTTGGACACAAAACTGGTTCAGAAACATTTTGTAACGTTCAGAAATTAATTTTCTAACGTTTAGAAAATTAAATAAAAATGAAGAGGAGCAAAAAGATTTTTAGGGTCCCAGCCCGAACCCGAAGAGGAAATCGGATCGGCATTCGGCGCCCGCAGATGTGGGCGCGTACCCGCACCCGTTACGCGTGCCGAACCGGACGGCGGCGGCGGCGGCGCGCGCGTGTGGCCCAAGGGGTTCCCCACACAACAACTTAATAGAGCAAAGGAGAGAAAGTAATATATGTACATAGGAAGGTTTTGGTGCATCCGATGTGGAACTAAAGAAAAGGAGAGGAATTGAGCTTTTGCAAGAAACAAACAAAACCAAAACCAACAAGATTTTCGGTAGCCGACAAGTTAACCGAAACATGTATGTTCCTAATTGACACCGAAAGGGGGTACCCACATCAGAAACAGGTAAGAGAGGCATATCTACTCGAGAAGATTTTAACTTCAGTTTGGTATTTCAGGTGCCTTGCCTTTTAAGTATTATAGTAAGGGGTGTACTCGTTGCTTATTTAGAATTGTTGGGTTGGTGGTGTCATCTGGAGATTAAGAGGAGTGCCAGAGAGGAATCATCAAAGGCAGAGAGAGCGAGTACAGTACAAAGAAAACTTCACTTAGTAGTGTAGACCTGCCACAAACTTAATTACTTTTACTACCTTCATTTTGATGAGCTCTCTCCAACTTACATTTCTCGTATCATTCTGTCTTCTTTACTTATTTTCTCGTTTTTGTTAAGTTTCAGAACAAATTTAGCACTGTTGAAGCCAAAGTCTCAGTTGGAAAATTGCTTATCCGGAGGATATAAACACAGAAAGAAAAAAGAAAGAAGAAAAAAATTCTATCCCTCAAACAAAGAAACCCAACCTAGCCCACAACTTTACATGTAAAAACTTAGCGCGACTAACATGGTCAGGGGTCTATGCAGATAGAAATCTTGCACCAAATTGGGGGTATAACTGAATAAAAGGTACCACTTGGCTAAGGTATTTACCTCCAAAATTTTCAATGTCTTACTATCATAATGTGTTGTGCTACGAGCAGAAATTTGCTTGATGCACTTGTTGTGCATGTCAACGATTCAATGTTAAACATCAGACAAGCAGCACCTGGTCCACCTGTCAATTAGAAACCCCAAGATGCGGAAACAGATGTGCTGTTTCCAAAATCTGTGTACCACATTTGCCTCCACTCCTATAAAAATGTGGATAGCACTAACAACCAGTGGGACTCACAACTGCTAATAATAGATCACAACTGCTAAATATAAGTGTATTTGATTACTTAACCAAGCTAGCAATGCACTAACTTCAAACTTCATCGGAACATAGAAGCAGATTCAACTAGTCAGCTCTTATTCATGACAATAACACAAGTTTGGTGACATTTTTGTGGCATCCACAGAGCTCTCTCTCTCTCTCTCTCTCTCTCTCTCTCTCTCTCTCTCTCCTGTTCCTAATTATAGGAGGCGTAAAATCCTGCCACCTGAACGTTCAGGTGCAGATGGCTGGACTCTGACCCCCGGTGTATTCGCTACGCGTATGTATAACTATGTTGATGCTAGAATTATACTCCATTCCGGTGCTTGAACCCCAGGTCTGATGAATAGGTACGTTGCATTGAACTGTTAGCTGAGTCCCTATGTTTACAATGGTCATCATGTTAGTAAACTCGATAGTGTCGGAGCCTGCCCGCTCCCAGGCCGCCGCTAATAGCATCAAAATCACAAAGAGCTGGATCGAAAAAAAATCCATGTACGAAACCCGATACAAATGATCAGTGTTCGGTTTATTTGGTTTCAACCGAATTGAAATGGTCAAAACTAGATAGACCAAAATTCTAAAAATTCAAAACTGAACCAAAATTAGCCGAAATCGAACTGAACAATCAATTCAGTTAATTCGATTTGTTCGGTTGAAATATTTCTATTGTTTAATGGATCGGATCCAATGTAGGAATCATGATTAAATTATATTAAAAATTATAATTTTTATATAAACATTGTTGTATTCAAAACTGCGTCCAAAGTTGGACTAGTAGTTAAATTGTCAAAGTTTGGACATCAAACATACACATAGAATTATTGTTTTCAAAATATACAAATTTTTAATCACAAAATATGCATAAAATTGAAAGTATTTACATAATTGCACAAGTCTTAATTCGATTTTTAGTTTTGGTCGAAAACCGAAATCCAAAACCGAATAAAAAAATTTAGTATTTTCAAAACCGAAATTGAATCGATTTTTTTTTTCAAACCGATCTAAATCTCTTATTCAGTTCGGTTAGGCTCGATTTTGATTTTGAATTCATAACCGAATAATGCTCATCCATACCTCTCAGTACAAGTGTTGGTAATATTTATACGTTGTATTATTCTCCCAAAACCCAAAGATTATCACTTTTATAGAAGAAGAAAAAAAATCAAAATAAAGAAAACAATTATAGTATGTTGAGCTAGTATGCATGAAGTAAGCAACTCCCAACTACTCAGAAACAAGTTTCATGTGTCTAACTAAACAAAAGGCTGGTAGAACTTGTGGACGAGTTTCCATTCTCTTGAAGTGGCATTCTTGATATACCATCCACCATCTTTGGCCTCAAACTCGCATACCTCCCTGCAGGTGGAGTGGTCCCTGAAGTAGTTGTAGGCCGCGAACCTGACCGGGAAGTCCCGGTTCTCTTCGTCCCACACGCCGCTGCATTGGGCCGGCACGAGATCGATCGTGGCCCCGGCAGGCAACTTCACAGTGTAACTCCCCCCTCGAGGAACCGTGTTCCAGCGTATGTGATCGAGCACAGCGCGGCACATGATGCGCAGTGTCCCTTTCTCGTGCATCCGGTTTCGTATCACGAGCGTGTCGGCAGCTCCCAACCCACACAGAGAAAGGAGGAGGAGTGCGGCGATGGCTAATCCCCGGAAAAAGTACATTGCATCCATAATGGTCTCTCACTGCAGAGTCCTGGATGTGTTTTTATATGGAAGGATTTGGCATTTGTTATTCTTCTTTAGTGTCAGCTGTTACTGTTGCATGTGTAACATATAGGAGTAAATTGAAGTTAATTTTAGAAATGAGATTATGCAACAAGTTTTCTTTAACATGGTTACCATGTTATATAGAATCCAGCATTTGTAACTGTGTCACGAGCATATAAAAGCAAATATACACTGTTTTAAGTTCAAGACAGTAAGTTAAGGAAATCAAATTTATCACAAATAATAAATTCAAAGTTTTCAAATTTAGTACGAATGAAAATTTCAATGTAGATTCGAAAAGGTGGCCCTCAATAACACGAGCCATTTGTCTGATTTCAATGCCCCTTTTTCATCTAAAATTTCTTCTACAAAACCAAACTGATACCAATTATGCATAAAATTGTAGCCGAATTTCCTCTCTTCTAAAATATTAAACACCGAAACCAAAAAATATGAAACTGCTACCCTAGGGCCTCTGTGCAAACTGAAGTTCATAAAAAGAAATCAATAATAAACCCGATGTTCATAACCTTGAATTGAAATACTGCGTCAAAAAAAGAACTTGGGCACTAGTTGCATTTCATCGAACTGAGTGATATTTTACAATAATAAGGATAGCTATATTTATTAAAAAGATGGCTATACATAGTATATCTATCTAAACTGAGCATGTATTGCTAGAAATTTGAGAAATAGAACATACTTCAAACAAGTGAGACATAGATGAAGCAGTTAAAGTGAATTAACTCAACTACTAAAGGCAAAATAGAGGTAGATATAAGTAGGACATAAAGTAGAACAGTAAAAGAAATTATAAGAATGGAATGACTTACCAAATTATGAAGAAAAGTGACCGTCAATCAACCGTGCAAGGTTTACCCATAACTTGAGCATTATGATACATAGGCAGCTTGAACTCTATACCATTCCAGTTTAATATGGGAGTCCATGATTTTGTGCAAGAAATGTACATTACAGAAATATGCAACAGAGTGAATCAAGAGTACATCAGTGATTTGGCACCCAAGAGTCAACCTTACCAACAAATGGATATAATGCATAATTTTGGAACTGTCAAGAACCACTAATTCTCACATAGTAAGCTTTCCAAATTACCAACAAATGGATATAATTTCCACTGCTCCTTTCTTTTTCTTTCAATCACATCCATTATTTGCCAACAGATTTTGGAGAATTGAGCTCGGGAAATCAATGTTTCCACAGATTCCTCCCTGTGGTTCTTTGCCCTGCATTTCACTTCTTGGAACCTCTATCTGGATGCAGCAGGATCGATTCATGCTTCAACCACTGTAAAAACTGGTACCAGCAAGGCAACATAACTTTCAGCTTATCTATAAATTAATTACAGTAGAGACGTACCAAATACTTTTAATTATTCTACCTAGAAAATGAAAATTCATTGAGCCCACTGTTCAATATAAAAGTAGTTACAACCTGTCTTCATGTCTTGCAATAAAAGGAGACTCATCGACGTCAAACTAAAATAAGACAAAGCCACAATGGAAGATAGTTATGTATCTTCTTTCAGCCTCTTTGTCTTCAATCAGCAGCTCATTTTCAGATTTTGAGTTTCAGGAACAGACAGCAAACAAGTTTGCTAATTGAGCTGACCTTACAATTATCGGCTATCAATAATTAACTATTCAACAAAGAGAACATTTGAAATATGACAAACCATAATGCCTTCTTAATTAGGCCTTAGAAGGTCGCTAAGACAAAGAAGAAGAAGAAAAAAAAATCCCATCTGCTTTAAAAATCCTTGGTCAACTAGACTGAATGAGAATCTTCAACCAGCATATTGGATGAAACTATTGGAAGCAGCCTTAGCACATGCATTTAAATGCTGGAATCCAGTGTCATAAATTTTGACAAATAGACACCTTATCAATTTCGACCACCACTAGACTAACCTTCATTACGTAAAATTGTTGCTCAACTACAAGCATAACAAGTTACTCTTCCATAGAAGCACATCCCAGAATACTTCCACATGGCCTGGGCCTGGGTCTAACATCCTGCCATTCTAGTGGCATATTCATCGGATTACAACACTTGGTTGCATTTAGTAGCACAACCTCAACTAAAATGTGTTGTTTCAGTTGTATACAAATTAGATGAGCTAGCAAATTAAGTGACAGATTTTCCGTAGCCGACAAAAGTTAACTGAAACATATATATGTTCCTAATCGACACTGCAAGAGTATCCACATCAGAAACTAGTAAGAGAGGCATATCTACTCGAGAAGATTTTAACTTCAGTTTGGTATTTCAGCTGGCTTGCCTTTAAAGTTTTATAGGAAGGGTGTAGTTGTGGCTTAGTTTGATTTGTTGGGTTGGTGGTGTCAATCTGGAGATGGGAGAGGAGTGCCAGAGAGGAATCACCAAAGGCAGAGATAACGAGAACAGTACAAAGAAAACTTCCCACTTAGTAGTGTAGACCTGCCACACAATTTCTTTTTCCACCTTCAGTTTGATGAGAACTCTCCAACTTACACTTTCTGGTGTCTGAGCTCAAGACGATTGCATATGTGGCCATCACTGGGGTCATCTCATCTGCTTTACTTATTTTCTCGTTTTTTTGTTGCTAAGTAATGACGAGTGTAAGTTTCAGGACAGATTTAGCACTATTCAAGCCAATATCTCAGTTGCAAAATTGCTTACCAGGAGGATATAAACACCCAAAAAAAAACAATTTCTATCCCTCAAACAAAGAGACCCAACCTAGCCCACAACAGCTAAATATAGTATTTGATTACTTAACCAAGCTATCAATGCACTACCTTTTAACATCAAACTTCATCGAAACATAGAAGCAGTTTCAACTAGTAAGCACTTATTCATGACAATAACACAAGTTTGGCGACATTTTGTTCTCTCTGTGTTCCTAATTATAGGAGGCCTAAAATTCGGATTATACCTGTACAGCCCGTCATACCTCACCTCCATTCTGCTGCTCTCACTGCAGATCTAGTGGTCTCTTTGATACGAATACAAGGGGAACTCCACAGTCCACTCCTGCCATCTGAACGTTCTAGTGCAGATGGCTGGACTCTGACCCCGGTATCTTCGCTAGGCATAACTATGTTGATGCTTGAACCCCAGGTCTGCCGGATAGGTCCGTCGCATTGAACTGTTAGCTGTCCCTTCGTACTATTTATTCCCTGTAGTATTCTCCCAAAACCCAAAGATTGCTACTTATAAAGAAAGAAAGAAAAAAGAAAAAAATTCAACTCCAACTACTCAGAAACCAAACTGATCTCAACAAGCTTCGTGCGTCTAAACAAAAGCCTGATAGAACTTGTGGACGAGAGTTTACATTCTCTTGAAGTGGCATTCTTGATGTACCATCCACCATCTTTGGCTTCCATCTCGCATACATTCCTGCAGGTCGAGTGGTCCCTGAAGTAGTTGTAGGCCGTGAACCCGACCGAGAAGTCCCGGTTCTCTTCGTACCACATGCCGTTGCAGTGGGCCGGCACGAGATCGATCGTGGCCCCAGCGGACAACTTGATAGTGTAACTCTCCCCGCGAGGAACCGTGTTCCAGTGTATGTGATCGAGCACGACGCTGCACATGATGCGCAGTGTCCCTTTCTCGTACATCCGGTTCCGTATCACCAGCGTGTCGGCGGCTCCCAACCCACACAAAGAAAGGAGGAGGAGTGCGCCGATGGCTGATGCCCGAAAAATGTACATTGCAACCATAATGGTCTCTCACTGCCGAATACTGGATGTGGATGTGTTTTTATCAGGGCCGGCTCCAAGGGGAGGCAGCCCAGGCGCTACCTAGAGCCTCCTTACCTAGGAGGACCTCCAATTTTTATTTTTATTGTGATTTTTTCACTGTATTTTGTTCATATTCCGAGGCCGAAAACAATATATAATCCGGCAAGCAAGTCGGGTTGGCAATAGCCCACGGTGATGGCTGCTTGAAGCCAAGGATAATAAATTAAAACCTAAAATGAGAATGACCTATTTCTAAGCCACATGACCCCTCCCGATTCTCCTCTCGTAAATCTCTCTCCAACCGAAACCGACGCAAATATCTCCAAATTTGGAATTTCCATGAAAAATTAAATAAAGGTAAGAATTCTAACATCTTTATTTTTTTCTTTGTTAAACTCTCTTATAAATTTTAGCATTTGGTAATCTAATATCATCCCTATCAAAGCCTCTCTCTAAATTTCTATTCTCTAATCTCTAATATCATCTCTCTATTTTGGTTTTGCTTCACTCCGGTGCCAATAATTATTTATCTCCTGAGGTTTGTCTTTCTTATTTTATATTTGCAAGTACTTTTTTTTATAATTTTTTTTATTTGATTATCTGGAAGAATCGGATCATCGGAACACCAACACAAGTGAATGCCAAAGACATTTTTTTTTGGCAACCGGCCGTCCCTGGTTGCTTATTGCCTATTGGCAAACTTTTTCATTACTAGGGCAGGGTTGGCCACTACCCACTGGTTGACTTGATCGTCCACAATTTAGACTATTTAGTGTGTTGTGGATATAATAGGTTATAAGAAGAAAAAAAATATAAGGAAAAGGTTGATTGTCCACTGGTTGAACTTGATTGGAAGGTTCGAATCATCGGAACACCAGCACAAGTGAATGCCAAAGAAATTTTTTTTTTTGAACCGGACGTCCTTGTTTGCTTATTGCCTATTGGCAAATTTTTTTCACTACTAGGGCAGAGTCGGCCACTACCCACTGGTTGACTTGATCGTCCACAATTTAAACTATTTAGTGTGTTGTGGTTATAATGGGTTATAAGAAAAAACATTTATAAGGAAAAGGTTGATTGTCCACTGGTTGAACTTGATTGGCCACTAGTTGATCACATGAGCCACTGCCATTGGCAAGAATAACATTGTATGGTTAATTGGTTATAAGAAAATAGTTGCCAATATGAAAAATTAATTCAATAACATGCGCTAACTACCTTTTTTTAAAATTCATCACTCATTAATTAAAATTTTATCAATTATTGTTCATTCATCACTCATTAATTAAAATTTATCAATTATCGTCTATTGAGAAAAAATTGACAGCTAAACTTGATCACAATGATTTAATTGACAATTTTGCACATAAAAAAGCAAGAAGAGTATGAACTTTTCTTCTTAGATTTAGTTGTGTTATTTGATTTCATATAATGTAATAACATATGTGTATTCAAGGACTAATTATATTGTATTTTGGATTTATTATATTTGCTGGATTATGAATTTATAAAAAATTATATAGATAAATGAGGGCCTCAATTTTGGGACTTGTCTAGGGCCTCCAAAATGCTGGAGTCGGCCCTGGTTTTTTTGGAATGATTTGGTATACATTATTCTTCTTTAGTGTCAGCTGTTACTGTTGCATGTGTAACATATAGGAGTAAATTTGAGGCATGAGATTATGCAACAAGTTTTCAGTAACAAGGCTACCATCTTCACTTTTATAATGAGGTTTCAAAACGGCTCAAAAGTAAGTCGTCTAAGCCGTTTGTAAATACTCCACCATTTATTTAAAAAAATTAATATTATGTAAAAAAATTGTTGGAAAAAATTAAATCGGCTATAAATAATACCATGGAAAATCGAACTTGGCCAACCAAAAGAGAAAACATCCAACCTCAACCACATGAGTTAGAAGAGGTATTTGGCTATAGTTATATAATATTATGTAGTTAAACAATTAGTTAAAATTTATTTATTTTAATTTTTAATTATGTGAAGATATACGTACAGCTTAGACAAATAACATTTTCAAGACATTTTATAAAAAGTAGATATATATCCATAACAAATTATAATTAAAATATATTTAAACATTTAAACTATTTTACAAGAAATAAAAATTTTCGTTTACGTGCAACGCACGTGCATTTACTAGTATTTATATATATTGTTACATCTTTTCTATTTAAGTAGGCTCGGAAACGGTTCAAAATTAAGTCGTTTAAGTCAATTGTAAATCCTCTATCAATTATTTAAAAAATATGAAAAACTAACATTCTTTATTTTCTTCCACACAATAAAAAGTTCTACAAACATATATTTATAAACTAAGTTTAAAAACTAATTTAAAGGATGACAAGAATTTTTCATTCAGAAGAGAGGCTTACCATAACATATAGCCAAATTCCTCTAAACATCTTTACTATTATAATATGGCTTAGAAACGGCTCAAAAATGAGCTGTCTAAGCAGTATGTTTATCATCAATCAATTAATTTTAAAAATATTAAAAAAAATAACCGTCGTTTCCTTTTTTTCATATTTGACAAAAAAAACAAAAAAAAACTACATGAAAGTATAACAACTCGTAAAATATATTCAAAATTTTAAATTATATTTAAAATAACTACAAGATATTATCTAATTAAGCATATATCCAAAATTCAAAGAATATATTTATAAAAAATCAAAATCAAAATATATTCAAATCATATTTAAAATATTATATTATAATTTAAATTTTTATCTAACTTTTCTAATAATATTATAGATTTTTTTGATACGTGCAACGCACGTAAATTACTAGTACAAATAGACTCCAGCATTTGCAACTGTTGCGAGCATTATAAAAGCAAATATCCAATGTTTAAGTTCAAGACAGTAAGTGGAAGAGATCCAATTTATCACAAATAATAAATTCAAGTTTTCAAATTCAGTACATATCAAAATTTCACGGTTGATTTGAAAAGGTGGCCTTCAATAACACAAGCCATTTCCTGTATTTTTGAACCTCTCTCATGGTATGTCCCAATGTAACTTTTCACTTCCTTAATGACAAGTCTCTTTCAAAAAAAATAACACAAGCCATTTGTCTGATTTCAATGCCCTTTTTTCATCTAAAAATTCTTCTACATAATCAAACCGATACCAACTACGCATAAAATTGTAGCCGAATTCCATCTTTCTTAAAAATCAAACACTGAAAACAAAAATTATGAAACTGCAATCCTAGGGCCTCTTCGGAAACTGAAGTTCATAAAAAGGAATAATAAAATCGATGTTCAAAACCTTGATTTGAAATACTAAGGGTCCGTTTGGATAGTATTTCTGAAATTTTGTTCTGAAAATAGTTTTCTGAAAGTAAGTTATAAAGTAGATTTCTGAGTATAAAAATTCTGGTTTCGCGTTTGGTTACTCCTTTTTTAATAAAAATTTGTTGTAAAAAAATCATGTTTGATATTTTGTTTGGTATTTTTTGTGTCTAGACTTCAAAGACTGTATCCAGCCGTGTCCGGGGTTCATCTTCTCCCTGAGGGCCGACCAGTCGAAATTAGGGTTACAGTTTTGGACTTCGACCATGGCGATCAAACCCCGAGCCGCCGCCAAGCCAAACAGGCTTCGTTGGTGGACCCCATGAAGGGGGTGGAGTCGTAGAGGAGGACCCTGTAGGCCCACCAGTCGACGGAGCTCCTGTGGGGCGCCGGAGGGTGCCGGTTTCTTCTTGGACCGACCAAAGCAGAAGGGATGGTCGTCGTCGTCCTCGAGCCTGGAATTCAGATCCACCGAGGATGCGGGTCGTCGTTCCCTTCTGGATGGCGGTCGTGGATGGCGGTCAACACAGAGAGGCTAACTCGACGCCGAGCTTGTCCCGTTCAGCCTGGAGCTCCTCCCTTCCAGGCGGCCGAGCTCCTCTCAACGCCGACGTTATCCTGGATCTCGACGCCGGACGAGCTCGAGTTCAGATCTGGATGACGGCGACGGTCGAGATCAGAAGGAGCCGTCGTCCTCCTTCCCGTCGTCGTCGTCCTTCGTCGGGGAGGTGGGCACGGGAGAGGGAGCGAAGGGCGAGGAGGGAAGAAGAAAGGAGAGGAAGAGGGGGGAAAAGTGGTCTGAGGAGAGAGAAGGTGTGTGTGGTGGGGGGGTAGTGTGGAAAGGGTCCCACGAAACAGTGCCCGCTCATTTTCCCTCCGCTCCGAAAACAATACTCAAAAAGCTCATTTTCCCTCCGCTCCGAAATCAACTTTTAAACGTTGGTTTCTGGAAAAAAAACTGGAGTATGACTTTCTGAAATGCTGCCGCCAAACAATATTTCCTCTGCCTTCTGCGTTTAAACGCAAAAAGCTGTTTTTAAACGCGTAACCAAACAGACCCTAAGAGTCAAGAAAAGAACTTGGGCACTTGTTGCATTTCATCGAACTGATAGTGAGAGTTTACAATTAGAAAGATAGCTATATTTATTAAAATCGCAAGAACTGAGCACCTTGAGCTTGAACATGTTCATTTGGTAAAGCTCGACTCTTCTCTCGATTATCCTAATATATATATTTTTTGTTTTGTACTCTTAATTCAATTGCATGCATTATAATTTATACATCATAGTGTGTCTAAGCTGAGCATGTATTGCTAGAAATGTGAGAAATAGAACATACTTCAAACAAGTAAGACATAGATTAAGCAGTTAAAGAGAATTAACTTAACTACTAAAGGCAAAACAGAGGTAGATATAAGTAGGACCAAAAGTAGAACAGTTATAGAAATGATAAGAATGGAAATGACTTACCAAAATATGAAGAAAAGTGACCATCAATGCACGCTGCAAAGTTTATCCATAACTTGAGCACTATGATCCATAGACAGCTAGCCAGTTTAATCTGGAGTCCATGTTGATGTGCAAGAAATGTCCATGACAGATATATGCAACAGAGTGAATTATCAGTGATTTGGCTCCCAAGAGAGTCAACATTACCAACAAATGGATAAAAGATTTTTGGTATGCATAATTTTGGAACTGTCAAGAACCACTAATTCTCACATAGTAAGCTTTCCAAATTACCAACAAATGGATATAAAATTTGATGCTTCCACTGCTCCTTTTTCTTTCAATCGCATCCATAAGTTGCCAACAAGTTTTGGAGAAATGAGCTCGGGAAATCAATGTTTCCACAGATTCCTCCCTGTGGTTCTTTGCTCTGCATTTCACTTTCTTGGAACCTCCATCTGGATGCAGCATGATTGGTTCATGCTTCAGCCACTGTAAAAACTGGTACTAGCAAGGCAACATAACTTTCAGCTGATCTATAAATTACAGTTGAGACTTACCAAATACATTTAATTCTTCTACCTAGAAATGAAAATTCATAGAGCCCACTGTTTATAAAAGCAGTTACAAACTGTCTTCATGTCTTGCAATAAAAGGAGACTCATCGACGTAAAACTAAAATAAGACAAAGCCACAATGGAAGATAGTTCTGTATCTTCTTTCAGCCTCTTTGTCTTCAATCAGCAGCTCATTTTCAGATTTTTGAGTTTCAGGAACAGACAGCAAACAAGTTTGCTAATTGAGCTGACCGTACAATTATCGGCTATCAATAATTAAGTATTCAACAAAGATAACATTTGAAATATGACAAGCCATAATGCCTTCTTAATTAGGCCTTAGAAGGTGGCTAAGACTAAGAAAAAAAATACCATCTGCTTTAAAAATCCTTGGTCAACTAGACTGAATGAGAATCTTCAACCAGCATATCGGATGAAACTATTGGAAGCAGCCTTAGCACATGCATTTAAATGCTGAAATCCAGTGTCATAAATTTTGAGCAATAGACACCTTATCAATTTCAACCACCTAGACTACCTTCATTATATAAAATTGTTGCTCAACTACAAGCATAACAAGTTACTCTTCCATAGAAGCACATCCCAGAATACTTCCACATGGCCTGGGCATGGGTCTAACATCCTGCCATTCCAGTGGCATATTCATCGGATCACAACACTTGGTTGCATTTAGTAGCACAACGTCAAATGCATGAGTATTTGAATCATATTTTAGGATCTTGCTTCCCAAAACAAATAAATACCACTTAAAACCAATTAAGTAAAAGCCAAAAGGCTTTAAAGGTCGAGCATGGTCCGGAAGAAGCACTGCAGGAAGTACACCTAATGTAGACCAGTCCCTTGAATTTGGATATATTACTTTGATTGTGCCATCTTCAAGGATAGTATAAATGAGACCATCTGTCACAGTAGTATAACGGCGTGAGAGTTTAGAAAATGGCCACAAGTCTTTCACAATCTGCCACCTTTGATCCACAGGGTCGAAGATAAAATAAGAATCTTGTTCGATGTTACTCTCTTTCTTGCCAGCAACATGAAATTGGTTTCCGTGGGATATACTGAAACATTTGATAAGTGGGCAAGGCATTGGAGGCAAATCTTCCCATCTGCATTTATTGGGAATTTATTTTATAGTTCAGAAACTTGACAACCATGTTTGCGATAAAACAGAGAAAAGAAAGTCAGTTGTTTACTTAAATAACGGAATAATTGAATACTATTTATTTTTCTTTTCAGGTAAGGATGAGTGAGAATATCGCAACTACCAAATGGTGTATGCATTGATATTACATTAATTCAATGTGTATTTCGAGTATTTAGTACTAACCAATAAAACTATAATGATCTTTCTTGAGATGTAATCTAGGTCACACGAATACAGACATGGGTACGGACACAAAATGGATACGGAATACAGACATTTTCAAATATGTAAAAAGTAGTTACCTATGTTGCACGAATACGGACACAAGTATGGACACAAGTTGGCCTTGTCCGTGCAACATAGGATATAATTATCAAGAGAACCAGTCTATTATGCCAAGAAAAGGGACAGGTCTCAGCCAAAAAAAAAAAAATTACAAGTTCAAATACAAAAAACAACAAATCATGTCTATGTTTTGAACTTCTCGTTCTTTCATGAAAGATTACCTAAATCTCTTCCAGACTTTCAGAAATCTTGAAGGTAACATGAATATGTAAAGAGTTAACATGAATGTGTAAAGAGTTCACCGCACTTCATGCAATTTGGTTTGTAAATCCATATAAATATTAAATACTCAACACCTATCATAAGTCTGAACTATTTTCACTATTGTGCTTATTCAAGTGAATTAGTCTGAAAATTATAGATCAAAGCAGACAAGTCTTAGCCCATTTAGCTCTAGTAAGATATTCCAATGCAGAAAGATTACAAATTGCCTAAAGTATTCTACTTTGGAACAGAATGCATAATCTTTAATATCAAAATAAAGAGAATCAGTTCACACATTGTGAGGATAACCTACAACTTGGTATGTGGGTATGACAGTTGATTCCTAAAAAACGTGATTATTTACTTGACAAGGTGTTGGTTTCATTAGAAGCTATCCTACATAGCCTAGTAACTTATATAAGGATGCGAGTTGAAGGAAAATAATTCAAGATATCCTTGTCAATGACTATCCAACATACTGTAGGATCTAGGTAGGAGAGATCAACTAAATGAGGCTCTGTTAATATATTACACCAAGAGCAAAAAGTCTTCCTTTAATAATACAGTAGACCAAGAGTTTAAAAATAATTATAGCGAGATGTACCTGTCCAAATGTGGGTCATAAACTTCAGCAGCAGCAAGCCCTTCAGTGCAATTTGAGTCGGATCCCCCAGCCACATAAACCTTGCCACAGATGACTGCACATGCGAAATCAGTTCTCATTGTTCGCATACTACTCACCCTACTCCACTGTTTCTTAAATGGATCAAACATCATCACATCATTTGTAGTCTGTTTTTTGATGCCTTGCACATAGAACCCACCAATCACTAAGAACCTTTTACAGATACTGACGCATGAAAATCCACCATGGCCTTCAGGATTTTCCTGCCACAACCTAGGAAGAGGGTGCCATCTATCTGCATCTGGGTCATAGGCATCCCACTGGCATTTACTTTCCGCATTCGATGAGACAAAAAGCCAGTTCCCACACCATCCCTCAGTAGCTTTTAGATTGGAATAGTCCATGCTTCTAAGTGCATTTCTCCATATCTTGGAAACACTTTCTAGCATCCCATGATAACCATGTGAGATTTTTGCCAAGCATCTCAATGCCAAATCATCAGGTAACCCTGGAATTATATCTTGTGTTGTTGCCCTGCTCAAATAAATAACAAGGTTAACTGTTAACAGTTAACTGTTAACATACCATAAGCATTATATAGCATTATTTTGTCAAAAAGAAAATTCTATGGAATTATAAAACAAGTGCTTAATTAAATAATAAGTTTTCTAAACTCACAAGATAAACAAGTTCTTATATCCTTCTGTAATGACAGTCATGGGCCTGAATATTAAGGCAATTTATAAAGGCACCCCAAAATATGTTAGGGGGCGACACATGTTAGGGGGCAACACACTCTTCTCACTCCCAAACCCTAAGAAAACAACCACCCACTCTTTCTTCATCCCTTTTTCTCTTCCTACTCTCTTCTTGCATCCCTAAACCCTAAATTTCTTAGAGGAGACGGCAATAACCAGGATTCCTTAACAATCAACATATATCTCCATTAATTCAAACTAGATTTTTTGTTTGTTTAGATTCTAGGATTTTTCAAATCTAGGTTTTTTTTTAGATTCTTAGATTTCAAGTCTAATCAATGTATTTTTAATACTTTTGTAGTAGATAGTCCAATTTGGGACTATTTCTAAAGTTTTGAACCTTCATATTCGAAATAGCCCTGTTTGGGACAAAGCATGACTGTCAAAATTTTGATAGTTCTTGTTATACACATGATAGGGTGAAGGTTAGGTTTGCATTTTATGTTTAATATCTACAAATTGAATGATCATTTCTTCTTTGTTGTAGTCGCCAAGGTGCCGAAGGAAAAAGTCCCTCGAAGGGACAAATCGGAAAGAAGAGGAACCCACATATGATGTCGAAGCGGAGAGTGCTAGAAGCTGAGTGTACAAGGGAAGTACCCTTAACCATAAGAGAGACGACGACGACATCGCATTCCGCCAATACACGTTGAAAGAAAGTAGCTCTTCCATCTCATTCTTCAACTTCTGATGATGACGAAGAAATGTCCATCAACCAAAAAAGGCCGAATGGTGAGATCGGACCTTCTATCGAGACATGTTCAAATGATTCCTTTGTCCTGAAAGCCCTCAAGGACCATATTGCATATTATATATGGAACGGAAAGACAAGTACTTAGTCAATTATGTTTTGTTTTTCCAATTTTTTTTAAATGACTATCATTCCAAAAATTATGTTTTGCATAGATTTGTTAGTTTTAATTTTATTTCACCTATTTATTTTTCAAAAGACTGGACGGTTACTAAGAGACATTAACCATGGGAAGAAGTGTCAGACCTAGAATTTGGAGGACTTGAACGACTACGTCATAGACAAAGTTATAGCCATCTGTATACACTTTCTAGCCAAGTTATAGCCAATGATCGTAGCTCTCCACCCTCCAACAAAGCAAAACCCTATCCCCTCTTACAAACTCCAACCCTACCTGTACCCATCTTCCCCAACCCAAACTTGAAACCCTTACCCTATCCCTAAATACTCCAATCTCCCAATCCCAAAAACGCTAACCTAATCAACCAACCCGCCCCTACACACATGCCAACTACTTCTCGTCTTTGTTACGGGACCCGGACCTACCAACTGTGCAACCCCTTCTTGTTCAACAGTTTTCGGCCATACCATGACTTGGTCGTACTACCCACCCAGTACCTCCATGTAGCCGCCTTGTCACTGTCGTGTCTCCTCCTAAGTTCCTAACACCATCCAAATTTCCTTCTTATTGCCTCCTTGCATCCTAGTCGGTTGACCTAGCCTAGCTAGCCAATCTCATAGACGCCTAATGGAGGTCTATATCAACAGGTACAAGTTCAATGTTAGTTTGAGTTTAGTTGTTGGGTCAAGTATTGGGTGTTATTTCTGGTTTTTAATTGGTTTAACTTTTAGTTAGATTAGGATTATATTGTTTTATTTGAGTATATCTTTCTTGTATCCATTTTTGTACATGCTATAAGATATCAAAATATTCATAATTAATTATGGATTGATGAAAGAGAATTAGAGATTTGAGTTTCCGTGTGAGACCTTTGACGAATCCTTAATCTATCTTCCTATTTTGTACTTGCTCTCAAGGTTGTGAAAAGCGCTAGGCACTAGTCGGACGGGCAGCCGTCGACTAACGCCTAGTCCGCCTAGGCGACCGCCTTGATCTACGCAATTTAAAAAAAAAAATCAAAAAACCTACTAAACATTGCAAAAAAAAAATCTCTAAAACCCAAAAACATATATAGTCGGTCATCTAAGAGGCTAGGTGGGCTCCTAGGTGGGTCTCGGACGGGCACCAAGCGCCTAGGCCGTCTTTTAGAACACTACTTGCTCTTGGGTACTCCCTCATAGACTACCTCAGACATCATTATCATCTTTAGTGCAATTGTGAGTAGCTAGTAAACTATAATCTAACTTCACTTTTTCGAGTTCTTGTAATTTGTGAGGGTTTTCTTACATAGAAAATAACATCCAATGAAGGTGATGAGCCACAAACTGCTCGGGATGTAGTTGAGTGTTCGATTGAGCACGTTGTTACACTTGAGTTAGCACCCATAAGGTCATTGTCTAGTGACACTATTGAACCTTTTGAGACCATCACACCACCGTGCCAACCAGTTGAATTTGTTATACAACATTACAAGTCATACAATAGGATTTGTGGGAGCATGTTTGTGAACAATACTTGTTATATATCTTCAGCAAATAAACTTGACAAATTTGACATATTGCAGAGTTGGACAGCTAGATACAGGATTCTTGAAGTGGTGGACATGACATTGCAACAGGAGTTACTCCGCAGTTTGTCGTGTCATAGGTCCACCATCCTCTTTTTATTGTAAAGTCTGTTGTCACTGCTTGTGGAGTTTGTAACAAATGTTCCTCCAGTAGCAACATTTGCCACAGTGGCCATCTTGGAGAGATCCTAGGTTGGAGGACGATCTTATGCTGAAGGACAAGCTTGTTGGGATTAGAGATGACTAGATTATATATTATTTGATTTGTTGGCTAGGACGTCCATATTGTTCGCAACCAACTCACAAGGATGTCAAGTGCTTTCTTCTCAGGCTTCCAGTTCCACTACCATTACCTTTATTCACCAAGTGGTGAATCTTGAATCCGACAAGATTGATGGAGGACTATAAGCATGTTCAAGTTCAATTTTAGTTTCAGTTTAGTTGTTGGGTCAAGTTTTGGGTTCTTCTTGCTTGCAGAGACATCCTTGCTGATCATTATCATCTTCAATGCAACTCAGTGCCGTTGGTAAACTATAACCCAATTTATGAGTTGAGCATCTAGATTAGCCCTATAGGTTTTGTCTTGCGTCACCGCCTTTAGCAAACCAGGCCCTAAAACCCTATTTGCCGACTATATCCCAAAAAATCTTTAGATCTAAAGAATATGCTCATTAAACAAACCCTAACCACTACTCTCCCTAGCCAAAAAAAATACCTCTAAATCCCTATGAATCCCTAGCCGCCATCCATACCCTAGCCCTAAAAAAATCTATCTCGCTGCTTTTCTTGGATCGGGTGTCTATGGCTCATCTCTCTGTCTTGATCTGCTACAACATGTACAATACATACATACTTGTCATGTCTAACTTAAGGGGGGAGTTTTGACCAATAATTCCGGCACCAATCTCTACACAACTGCTACTGCTTCCGGTCGTAGCTCGTACATGTTTGGGTATCTCTAGTACTACTTCTGGTCGTGGTCTTCGTGTGTCGACCTTTTCCACTGTCTACTCTACATGCCCACTATCCTTTTCAATCTCTTGGGCTTTGGCTCAACCTTTACTATTGTCATCTGCATATGCTGCTGATTTTACTACTATGTTTAGCCTTACTAGAACTTTATTTCTAATTTATGTAACAAACTGAACATGCTCGACATTTTCCAGGTTGGGGAGAAGTATTAGAGTTATTGACCTCATCCCGCATTAGGTAGAGTAGTAAGATCATGGTTCTCCTCCTCTTCCTATAAAAAAACAAACCAGAGTTAAACGAAAGGAAAGTAAAACAGATCGACGGGCATGGTCACGCCTAACTTCTGGAAACTCCGAAAAATTCTACTACAACTTTGAGAAAAATTTCAAATTTTCTGAAATACATAGCGTACATGTTCTTGGCCCCCTCGTCGTTTCAGTAATCTTCCACTACAAATATCATCACAGATCCGTGGCACTCGCCCCTCGAACAAATGAGGGGAATCTTGACATAGAGACGATTATCTACAGCTATTGATGGTATTATGCGGCTCCCTATTACTGATCGAGTAACATAACAAACAAACCCATCTAATAATTTGGAACTATGCAAACTTTCCCGTCATTTGCATCAGTAACTAAAAAAATTGGTAAAGTTCATCGAGCTATATAACAAGCTTATTTCAACAAGATACCCAAGCTCAGTTTCCACAGAATGATGCAAATATATTAAAATTTGAGTATATTTGCAAAAAAAAAGAAAAAAGAAAAGAAAAAAAGAGAAGTGGTTACCCATCGTCCAGGGGCTCCCCCTCCATGTTCTCTGAGGAAAAGCGATCCAGATTTTAGGAAAGGAAATGAGATGGATGTGGATATATATTCTTTGGCATGACCGGTATACCGGTTCGTACCGGACCGAAATACCTGTTTCTTGACACCAGTATAAAGATGGTGGGGCCCACCATTACTTGATACGATTAGATTTGGTTATTATATTAAACAAGGTCATATGGATTGGACTTTATTAGAGAACATTTTCTTTTCTTTATATGCCTTAGTAAAGATGAATCATGAGACTTTACTATTCAAGACTATCACTAAAAGTTGGTCTAGTTTGTGAATCAAATAGTTTTCAGAAAATTTACTATAACAAAATTAATTTTAATTAAATTAGCTATAAGAAAAGAAGTTTGTAAAAATTAAATCGGTAGATACATTTCGTCATTTCAGATGGTGAAAAACTTACGCGTGAGAGCGGACGATCTTTGCCAAATTGGTTGGTAATGTCAAATTTTCGCCAACTTAGTTGGCGAAAATAGAGTGTGACCGGTTCGATTGGTTTAAAGAGGAGGGGTCCAGGTTTAAGGAAGGAGTTCGGTTGATATTTTTATTATATAGTAAATTATTTAAAAATATATCCAAAATTATTTAGATCCTAAAACACATGAACATATAATAGATCCTGAAATACATTTAAAATTCAAATTATATTTGAACTAACTGAAAGTTATTATCTAATTAAAGACATCCAAAATTCAAAAAATATATTTATATCAAATAATAATTAAAATATATTCAAATCATATTTTAAACATTCTAATATAATTTAAATTTTAACTAAATTATAATAGATTCTTTTTTATGTGCAAGGAAATTAATGTGTAGATTCAGAAAATTTACCAACTACAATGTATATTTTAAAGATTATGTTTGAACTAACTACAATATATTATCTAATTAAACACATCCAAAATTCAAAATATATATTTATATCAAATAATAATTAAAATATGATTTTATTCAAATCATATTTAAAATATTCTAATATAATTTAAATATCTATCTAATTTATCATAGATTTTTTAAAATTTCTATTATCATTGTTATTATATATCATTGTTGTTATATATGATTTAAAAAAAACCTATTGCGGTTATATAAATATCATTATTGTTATATAATAGATTTGATTAAAAAAATCTATGATATATTAGAATATCATTGTTGTTATATAAATATATTGTTGTTATATAAATATCATTGCGGTTAAAAAAAAAATCTAATTTATCATAGATTCCCCCCTCCTTAATCTATGATAAATTAGAATTTTTTTTAACCGCAATGATATTTATATAACAACAATAGATTTATATAACATCAATGATATTCTAATATATAATGGATTTTTTAATCAAATCTATTATATAACAGCAATGATATTTATATAACAACAATATATATTTTTAAATGATATATAACAACAATGATAATAGAAATTAAAAAAAATCTATGATAAATTAGATAGATATTTAAATTATATTAGAATATTTTAAATATGATTTAAATAAAATTATATTTTAATTATTATTTGATATAAATATATATTTTGAATTTTGGATGTGTTTAATTAGATAATATATTGTAGTTAGTTCAAATATAATCTATAAAATATACCTTGTAGTGGGTAAATGTTCTGAATTTACACATAAATTTTCTTACACGTAAAAAAGAATCTATTATAAATTAGATAGAAATTTAAATTATATTAGAATGTTTAAATTATGATTTTAATATATTTTAATTATTTGATATAAATATATTTTTGAATTTTGTATGTCTTTAATTACATAATAACTTTCAGTTAAAATATAATTTGAATTTTAAATATGTTTTAGGACTTATTATATGTTCGTGTGTTTTAGGATATAAATAATTTTGATTGTTTTTTAAATAATTTACTATATAATAAAAAAATCAACCGAATGTCCTCCTTAAACCCGACCCCCCTCCTTAAACCAACCTGCCCCCACTCTATTTCCGCCAACCCAGTTGGCAAAAATCGTCCGTTGTGGCCCCTACTCGCTCGGCCTCCTACACCGTCACCCCGTCGTCCCACGCATATTTTTTCCGCCATCTGGGATAGAGGAACGTATCTTCAGATCTAATTTTCGCAAACTTCTTTTCTTATAGCCAATTTAATTAAAATTAATTTCGTTATAGTAAATTTTCTGAATAGTTTTTTTTAAGGTTGAATTGTAACTTGATACCCCAATTATTTCAGTTTTTGGACTTGATATCCTAAACTTTTTTTATTCGACAAATTGATATAATTAACTATTGAATATTTTTAACTTGATACCCAAATTTTTTTTTAAAAAAAAAGACAAAACTATCCCTCCTCCCTCACCCTCCCTACTACCCGGCCCACCCTCCCCCACCCGCTGACACGCCCCTGCCCCCTCCTCCCTCAACTGCACCCCCTCCCTACCAGCTGCACCTCATACCCCCCTCCTTCCTCCCTCGGCTGCTCCCCTCCCGCTACGGTAGGTTGCACCATCCCGGCCCCTCCCCTCTCCTCTCTCCACGTGCGGCAACAGCGACGGTGACGGGTTGTGCGGAATGAGGGAGCGGGGTGGTGTAGCCGACCAGAACGGTATAGGGCAGCCGAGGGAGGAGGGGCGATGTGGTGCAACCGTCGAGACGGGGGTGCATCCGTCGAGAGGACAGTCGAAAGAGAAGGGGGGAGATGATGGACATGGACAATTTTGTCAATTTGTTTTCGATATCAAGTTGATGCATATAAAATTTACGGTATCAAATTCAAAAAGTATAATAGTTGAGGGTATCAACTTGAAATTAAGTCTTTTTTTATTGTTTGATGTCTCTTGGAGTCCATCACCTTTCCCTTGACATATACGTTTTACGTTAGCTCTTCCTTGTCGATACAGCCACATACCACCGAGTCTCTCATACTGTAAATTTTATATCACCGTTTGTTTACTCTCCCTAGTATGGACTAAGACTGGATTTAAGATTTATAATAGGGCTAGAGAAGAGAGTACTTTGAAACTCTTTAAACGAATTTAGATACCTTTCGGATGGAGTGTACCGAGAATGAATGATAGAAGAGGTTAGGAAGATTTTTCGATTGAGGACTAATTTGTTTTCAAGTTTGAAATTAACTTTTGTCGTTAGTTCCATCATTTTTCTGTCGTTATACAATAAACGAAAGCAGAAAATAAAGAATCCGCACAATTTAGTTTTTCGAGATATTACTTATGTCACCTGCTAAACTTTTTGGATGTTCCATTGATTATCCTTCACTTCAGTCTGGATGAATTAACGATTAATATGAGTCATATAAATATAAGTTTAGTAATTGACTATACTTCCGATCTCACGATTGCAATGAGTCTGATTTAATATTTTGGATCAACATCTTTGTGCAATTTAAGGTTAGTTTTGTTAGTTTCGAAGTCAGATCAAAAAGAAAAGGTAGCCACAAAATAGAGAATCACACAAGAGTTCGTCTCTACAAATTCTAGAAGAGAAGTCGGTGCACTGAGATTCACACATGATTTCCTCTACAGTGAGACACAACCCCACAGAAGCACTAAACAAGAAACATGTTACAAACTGACAACTCAAAGAAAATACAAATACAACAAAAATCAGAAAACCGTTCTTCTTTTTACGTTCGTAGGCGCTACACCGAGAAGAACGGGAACAAGAACAGAAATACAAAGAAGGAAACTCCGACTGGGGTGATCAAAACCACCTGAGCTCAAGGCAAGATTCGCGCTATACAATGATCTGCCCCCAGGATCCAGCAAGTTCACATGAGAACTTCTGGAACGCTCTTGGTCACCTTCGGATCACTCGGAAGATTCTTTTGGAATGATGCTAACTGCTGCCGCAGGTCCTGCTGGTGCTCTCGATTTTTTCTCTCTCTCAAATTTTTCAACTCCCTAAATGAAAGAGGAGAGCCTCTATTTAAAGATGATTTCAGCTTCCATGCGGCCTGAGAAAAAAATTAGGCTGCATGCGCCGCATGCACCGTTGTACTGTACAGAGCAAACAACGTCGTCAGGCGCCGAAAGCTGCAACCGCGTGGCACATAGATCCACGAGCCGTCTACGCCGCATGCACGCTGTACTACACAGAGCAGACAATGTCGCACCGAACTGCCAACATCAGTCCATGTCCCCTCCACACTTGATTTGCTCAAGCTAACTTGATGGCCGCATAGCGCCTGACCGCATAGCTCTAGGCCACAAGGTCCCTGGCCGCATGAGCTCTGTAGGACCGTGTATGGCAACTCTAGAGGGAGGGTAAATAGAGTGTATGTATGCAGCAAAATAAAAATACCTGTTAAAATATAATTCTATGTCATACAATGGTGATCAACAACTAGCAGTTAGAATATATCTCATGTGTAAGCAATACTACTAGCAGTGTTATGAATATATGCAGTAGAGTGAGAGAGAGCAAACGCAAACACCAAAATGTATACTGATTTTTTTTGAGAGGACTAGTCCAGTCCCGAGAACTCAAGCTCGGAGTTGTATCCACTATAATCACCAATAGTGAATCACAAGCTTTGATCCGAAGGCTTGCTACTTCTTTATACCACAAGGTTTGATCTGAAGTCTCGCAACTTCACAACTTGATAGAGAGATTAGATGTTGGAACAAAGCTCTTTACAACTCAGAAGACTTCTAGACCGAGATCGCACTTGGCACTAGGAAGGCTAGGGAGTTGCTCTTTAAGATGGGAATGTTAAGGCTTTAGGGGCTTGCTCGCACTAGGGTTTTAGAGGAAATGTTTGATTCTTGCTTTGGAGAAGAAGGGTTTGGGAGGATGAAGTAATGAGATCAATCTGTGGTTGCTGGTGTTATATAAAAAAAATTTGAACCGAATTCGGACCGAGTTCGGACCGAACTCTGTCCGAGTTCTGATAGCTTCAGGATTTTGAAAATATATTTTTGTAGAATGCTATAATAGTTATATGAAAAATATATAAGTGATCTTATAAAAATACAAGTATAAAATATATGAGGTCTATAACTATGACAGGCTATTATCAGTCATTTCTATTTAGACAAGTCATTTAACAGAATTTATAGCAGTCAATAACTGAATGAATGATAATTGTATTTAGGAAACGTTTGTAAATAGCTCTTTGTATATCATTACTCAGTGAGGTATTTTTGTTATTATTAATTAGATGTAGGGGCCGATTTCCAGCTAGAGGTGGTCTGAAGACACTTAAGTACCGTGTCGCTAAAGGCTGTTTACACCTTGTTGACAGAATGACCCTTTAGGCTTTTCAATAATAATTTCTATACCTATAGAACATAATATTAAAGAATTATTTAACAAGAGTTTCTTCATACAGTTTAAGAATAATTATTTTATCATATTAAATGAGTATAATATACTACTATAAATATGAAGGTTTGTGTTACCATAATGACTTAATAGTTATGTTTCGTTGTTGGTGTAATTGCCATAAGAATATCCATTTGGATTTTTACAATCATCAACTTTCTTATTTACCATTACGTCTTGCCGCAAATCGTTCCACATATATGATTAGAATAAGATTTTGCTATCCAGAATTTGGATCTATATTTGATAGCTTTAGGAATCCACTTATACATATTCACATCAACCAATTTTCAAGCCTTATACTTTAGTGTAATATGTCCTTTTAAACCACAATAATGACATATAGCATGGGCATTTGTGTTGGGTATAGAAGGATGGGTATGTGAAGTAGTGTGGCATTTCTTGCGTGGATAGAATGCATAATTGTGTGAAGTATGTTGTGTTCTACATGCATGATAGTATGAAGTATTTGGTTTGCTTGCTGGTGTCTTGTTGTGAGTGCTCTTTTATTTAGCCATGTGTCTCGTATTAGACTGAATAGTAGGTTGTACGACCTGCTTTCCCAATCCAATTTATAACTTTTTAGAGGTGACATATAAATCATTATATTTGGCAGTAAGAGCATCTATCTTAAGTGAGGCATTAGAGTACTTCTCATTTTTCTGTTTTAAGTCCTCCTTAAGTTTAGCATTTTCTTGATTGCTTTTATCAGAGCAGTCAAGAGCTTTCTGTAAGCTAAGCACAAGTTTGGAGATTTCAATTGATTCATCAGAAGATGAGTTTTCTCTAGCTTCCTTAAGTAAGCAAATAAGATGATCATTCTTAAGCTGATAAGATTTAATATCTTTTCGAGATTGCTTATAGTTATTTCTAAGCTTATTATAGTCTTCAAACAAATCATTAAAAGAATCAGATAATTCATTATACGAAATATCTTTTGTTAGTGAGTCATCATTTACCTCGCTTTCCATTAAGCACAAGTATGTCATTTGTTGAAGGTTTTTGTCATTCTCGTACTGGATGCTTGATTGCTAGACTTTCACTTGGGCATAAGTTTGCAACATCTTCTTCCTTGTTGTCATCATTGTTTTACTGAATGTCTGCATCTTTCTTTGTATATGTAGCTTCTTCATTTTGATACGAGCTTGCAATATCATGAGGTTCTTCTTCATCTTCTTCGTTGTCTCCATAGGTTGCTTCCAGTAGTTTCCATATCTCATATGATGTTTTGCACTTGGAGATAAGTTTGAATTTGTCTTCTCCTAGAGTACAGTAGAGCATGTACATTGCCTTTGCATCATCGCTTGCTACTTTCTTTTCATCTTTGGTAGATTCATTATCTGCTTTGTCAACTCTTTTGTAACCATTAGTAACGTAAGTCCATAAGTTAAAGCCAAGATATTTTAGAAAAGCACTCATATGTATTTTCCAAAATAAATAGTTAGTGCTGTTAAAAACAGGTGGCTTATCAAAGAGTTGGCTTTCACCATTAATGGAAAATAATGATCTTATTGTTGCCATATGTTATACTCTTTGGATGTTAATCCGATAATCAAGAGAACTTGCTTTGATTATGAGCAATAGTTCCTATATAAAGAGTACCAGTTCTGATACCAATTGAGTAGCAAATTATATTAGTAATGTCTATATGTCACGTCCCAGTCCCAAAATATCGAGGGACTAGACACGTGGCAATGGCCAGCAGCATACACCGATGGACAAACCCAATTTAATGGATCCATCCGGGCATACTTAGGCTGTAATACAATAATAAGGGTCTACTAATCTCATCCACAGAATGAATACATCAATATCAACAAAAGAAAATATAAACATCATCAAGTCACAAGTAAATAAAATCGGGGAACAACCCGATAATAAGTCTGGTACAATAGTCAAGATACAGAAATAAAGATAACAAAAACTACTGAGTATGGATAAAACATATACTCAGAAGATAGCCTCGGTGATCACTCGTCTATTGGATCTGGTACTGCTCCAGTGCCTGCTCCTGTTCCTGCTAATGCTCCTGTCCCGTATACCTCGGGGTAGATCTCGTCTGCTATACCTGGGGACATAATCCGGATCCAGGTCCTCAGGGGACATAGCAAGGTACAAAATAACTCAAGCCAAAACAAATAATATAGTGCAGCAATAAATGAAATAATAGGGTAAACTATGTAACCAGCTAAGTGATATACAAGTTGAGAGCATCACTAAAACTCAGGCTGAAACCACTACAAGCTCTGTGTCGGGGAGCCGGTAGCAGTGATATCACGTAATGGGTCAAGCTCGGTTTTAGAGTCTTGAGCACCGCATTAATAAGGGTTATATATATATATATATATATATATGTATATATATATATATATATATATATAATCAGCCTGTAGCCTGTGTGTCTCTCCCCACCCAATGTAATCACACGTCTTATGTCCATGTCACACGAGATCATAACTAATACAGCAAGTCATATAATATCTATGAATATATATAAAGAATATGTCATAAAACATGTATCCTATACAGAATCACCATGAATATCTCAGAAAGATTCTGTCTCATGAATAGTGTCAAGTGTCCTGGGTTATGATATACTTGATAAGGCAAGTACGAGAATATATAGGGTCACGGTATCCATGTCTAGGTGACGTTACACAACTCCGCGTACGGTGTTGGCACCCGAATATTAATCGGACGCTAAGTAAAGTCACACGATCCTAGGTTAAGTATGTACAACAGATAAATAAGTCAAAGAAATATGTAACAAGAACTGCAAGATTTGGCAAGGTACACTTGCCTGTGGTTCTGGCTCCAACTGTAGCTCTGACTTCAGTGAAAATTGCAGGTACTCTTTCGGTTGCTGAAATAAACATCACCATCAGATTCAAAAAATATCAAATAGCTAGAAACGCCTGTCCTTGAGTCCAATTTGGACACATGGACAAAAATGACAGTTTTTGGTCAAAACGGGGTCCACATGTGGCTCACTTCGTACCGAAAAATGTGTCAAAACTAATGGTCTCTAAATTCGTCAAACTTAGTGTCAATAAGTCCAGAACGATGATACGAACCCAACGGAACTTCCAGAATTGGATTCCGATAAGCCGGTCACAAAATCGCCCGTCAAGTGGAGCCGTGGGGCCCACGATACGCGATTTTGTCAATGTTCTCAGAATCGAACCAAACTTGGGTCACAGGACCAGCGTATTGCTATGATTTCGATGGCGTAAATTTTGTTTCGATCCGACGTGTGTACACAAAGTTACAACGTGTTCGGGAACCGGACCGATATGGGGCGTTGTCGGCGGATACGCGTTGATTCCGGTGTGCACGCACATCCAAATCAACTTCTGCGAAATCCTGCATGTCCGTATCAACGGCGTGCACCTTTCGGTGAAGACCGCACGCGACCAAGTCGTCCCATTTGGTGGGGCACACTCAGTTCCGGGGGAAAATAGGGTGTTGATTTTCCTGTTTTTGGATCGTAGTTCGCGATCACCATATGACGCGACACACCGAGCGGGTTGCACGGGCATTGAGAGGGTTACGCAGCCTATGCGTCACAACAGACAGGACGAAAAACGGGACAACGAGGAGAGAGAAAAAGCTACCTGAACAGGGTTTCGTGGAAACCTGGATTCTTGTGTCCGCGAGTCGACACGACACTGCGACACGACGTGCACTGTGTTGTGTCCGGGGTTCAGACCCTGCTAGGGTTCTGGTGGCTGGGGCGGCCAGGGCACGGCTCGTCGGAGGCTGTACTGGCGGAGGCGAAGCTGTCCAGGGCGGCGGAGGATCGTCGGGCTGCCGCCGTGGGGGTTCAAGCGGAGGCTGCGGGTCGGGGAAAGAGGCAGAGGGATTCAGACGGAGGCGGCTCTGCGGAGGGTCTCGAGGGTTGTCGGGGACGATGGCGGAGCGGGGCTGGGCACGGCATGGCCGGAATGGCAGAGACGGCGAGGCTACGGGTTTAGGGTTCAGGCGACTGCGGGTCGGGGAGATCGACTGCGGGTCGGGGAGAGGGCGGAGGAGACGGTGGAGAGAGGGAAGGCGGTGGCGGCGGGCTAGGGCACGGCAGCTACTGACGGTCGAGGGTGATAGGGGGATCGTCGGGAGGAGAAGGTTAGGGTTCCGGCGGTGGAGCGGGGTTATCGAGGGGGTTAAATAGGGGCGCCCGGCTGAGGGAAAGGGATTAGGATTAGGGTTCCGATCGGGTAACGGGTCCTGGTCGGGTTCAATCCGGATCCGACCCGACCCGTTAAGAGCTGGGTTTAGTTCGGTTCGGATTAACTGTGGTTCGGGTTGGTTTGGTTTGGTTCAGTTGAACCGGGTTTATTTGGTTTAATTTGGTTTATTTAAAACTTAGTTTCTAGGTCTTTAAAAATGCTTTCGGGGTCCAATAAATTCTCGAAAAATTACCCTATGTCTAATTTTCCATTTTACACCAAAAAAATATTATTTTTATAATATTTTAATATTATTTAACATCATTTAAAAAAATTTTAATGATAAAATACCTTAGTTTTAATTACAGAAAAATTCTAGAAATTTCCAGAAAAATTGTAAAATCCATTTAAAAAATCCTAAAAATTAAGGGGTTTACAATCTACCCTCCTTAAGAGGATTGCGTCCTCGCAATCAAAGAATAACCGGTCAACAGAGATGACACGGTTGTAAACATTTGTTCGAAGCACATCACGATCAAGGAGAATCAAGGTTGAGGGTTTTGAGAAGAACACATAGGAAAAATTATTTTCCTAAGCATTAAAAGTTATGCAATCTCCCGTATGAAGGAGATCTAGACGACTACAATTTTAGAAAAACTAGGTTACCACTTAAAAACATACTAGGTTATCAATTATTAGCAAGTTCAAAAACTACCAGGTTAAGGCTAAGGTCACGAACCATCATGTACGAGCTAAAATAATACTAGACGAGATAGCTACGAAAACTTATGCGCATTAGCTACTCCAAGAGTCTGCGCATCCTCCAAAGTCATCGCGAACGCTTGTCCGCGTCCTTGCGATCAATTTCTCTGCTGCTGTTGAGCCTGCTAGAAGAGTGCTGCTTGTGGTGCCAAGGGTGGCCTCGGCTGATACCCTCCTGGAGCTGGTGGTAGGACTCCTTCAACTACCGTTTGCGGTGCTCCCAATGCTGGATAAACAGGCCTTGATGTTGGTAATACTTGTTGGTTTAACATTAGTGCTCCCTTTCGATGCTGAGGACAATCCTTGGCTAAGTGTTGGTTGGACGCGCAAATTAAGCATAATCCCAATTTACGTCTACACTCGTTCTCAATGTGGCCTCCCTTGCGACAATATTGACAGATAGACAGTACTTGCGGAGATGCTCGGGGTGGCTAGTGCATGTGAGACTTCTTTGCAATTTCTTCCTGTGGTGCTCCGGCTGGTGCTGATGTGGCTGGTCGATGAATCATCAATGCTTTCTCTCGACGTTCAGGACAATCCCTTACCGAATGTTGTTTGGATCCGCAATTTAGACATAATCCAAATTTGAGTCGGCATTCTTTCGCGAGATGGCCTACCTTGTCACAGTAGTGACAAGTAGGAAGGACTAGTGCTAGTGGTGTAGATGCTCTCTGTGGTGGATTCATCTGTGGTCGCTTTGCAGCTCCTTCCTGTTGTGCTTGGTCTAGTGCTAATGCATACGGCCGCTTCTGGCTGGACTCTATCCTAGTGGTGCACTCTATGGGTCGTGCTGCAGCAAGAACGTCTGTTGCAACGGAGCTGATTAACTTCCTTAGCTCAGAGTTAAGTCTGTAAATGATCTCTTCCGTTTGGCTTGGCTGGGCTTCTTCATGAACCTTCCGATAGGCTTGCATCATTGCGTAGGATATTTGAAACATCTGTTGCCCGTCCATAGATTGCCCTTGTGGGAATTCGGGCATTGGTGGAGTGAACTGCGTCGATGGTGGAATGTCATCTTGCTAGTTTCTCGAGTCATGCTGATTCACTTGACTGCTTTGGTGTGCTGATTGACCTCCATCCACTAGTGTTACTTCATCTTTGTTGGTTACTACAGCATCAGGGGTCTCGTCGTTTGCTCATGGATCCATTACTCTGCATTCAAAATAAACAATAAGAGGCGCACAGGAATCAAGGCAGGATGCAAGTCAAGAGATTAATTTGAATCCGATATAGATATCAAGAACGATTCAAGCAAGTGGATGAGATTCTAAAAATTTATCCTATTCTTATTGTAGGCTTGCTCAGTCCCTAAGTTGAAACCGAAGCAATTTAGTCGTTGACCTGCATGGGCCACCACAAAACTATGTCACGCCCCAGTCCCAAAATATTGAGGGACTAGACACGTGGCAATGGCCAGCAGCACACACCGATGGACAAACCCAATTTAATGGATCCATCGGGGCGTACTTAAGCTGTAATACAACAATAAGGGTCTACTAATCTCATCCACAGAATGAATACATCAATATCAACAAAAGGAAATATAAACATCATCAAGTCACAAGTAAATAAAATCAGAGAACAACCCGATAATAAGTCTGGTACAATAGTCAAGATATAGAAATAAAGATAATAACAACTACTGAGTATGGATAAAGAATATACTCAAAAGATAGCCTCGGTGATCACTCGTTTACTGGATCTGGTACTGCTCCAGTGCCTGCTCCTGTTCCTGCTCCTGCTAATGCTCTTGTCCCGTATACCTTGGGGTAGATCTCGTCTGCTATACCTGGGGACATAATCCGGATCCAGGTACTCAGGGGACATAGCAAGGTACAAAATAACTCAAGCCAAAATAAATAATACAGTGCAGCAATAAATGAAACAATAGGGTAAACTATGTAACCATCTAAGTGATATGCAAGTTGAGAGCATCACTAAAACTCAGGCTGAAACTACTACAAGCTCTGTGTCGGGGAGCCGGTAGCAGTGATATCACGTAATGGGTCAAGCTCGATTTTAGAGTCTTGAGCACCGCATTAATAAGGGTTATATATATATAATCAGCCTGTAGCCTGTGTGTCTCTCCCCACCCAATGTAATCACATGTCTCATGTCCATGTCACGCGAGATCATAACTAATGCAGCAAGTCATATAATATCTATGAATATATATAAAGAATATGTCATGAAACCTGTATCCTATACAGAATCACCATGAATATCTTAGAAAGATTCTGTCTCATGAATAGTGTCAAGTGTCCTGGGTTATGATGTACTTGATAAGGCAAGTACGAGAATGTATAGGGTCACGGTATCCATGTCTAGGTGACGTTACACAACTCCGCGTACGGTGTTGGCACCAGAATATTAATCGGACGCTAAGTAAAGTCACACAGTCGTAGGTTAAGTATGTACAACAGATAAATAAGTCAAAGAAATATATAACAAGAACTGCAAGATTTGGCAAGGGACACTTGCATGTGGTTCTGGCTCCAACTGTAGCTCTGACTTCAGTGGGAATTGCAGATACTCTTCTGGTTGCTGAAATAAATATCACCATCAGATTCAGAATCAAATAGCTAGAAACGCCTGTCCTTGAGTCCAATTTGGACACAGGGGCAAAAATGACAGTTTTTGGTCAAAACGGGGTCCACATGTGGCCCGCTTCGTACCGAAAAATGTGTCAGAACTAATGGTCTCTAAATTCGTCAAACTTAGTGTCAACAAGTCCAGAAAGATGATACGAACCCAACGGAACTTCCAGAATTAGATTCCGATGAGCCGGTCACAAAATTGCCCGTCAAGTAGATTCATGGGGCCCACAATACGTGATTTTGTCAACATTCTCAGAATCGAACCAAACTTGGGTCACAGACCAGCGTATTACTATGAGTCCGATGGCGCAAGTTTCGTATCGATCCGACGTGTGTACACAAAGTTACAACGTGTTCAAGAACCTGGCCGATACGGGGCGTTGTCGGCGGATACGCGTTGATTCCGGTGTGCACGCACATCCAAATCAACTTCTGTAAAATCCTGCACGTCCGTATAGAAGGCGCGCACCTTTTGATGAAGACCGCACGTGACCAAGTCGTCCCGTTTGGCGGGGCGCACTCAGTTCCGGAGAAAAATGGGGTATTGATTTTCCTGTTTTTGGATCGCAGTTCGCGATCACCACAGGACGCGACACACCGAGCGGGTTGCACGGGCATCGAGAGGGTTACGTAGCCTACGCGTCACAATAGACGAGACGAAAAATAGAGCAACAAGGAGAGAGAAAAAGCTACCTGAACAGGGCTCCGTGGAAACCGAGATTCTTGTGTCCGCGAGTCGATACGACACTGTGACACGACGTGCACTGTGCTGTGTCCGGGGTTCAGACCCTGCTAGGGTTCCCGTGGCTGGGGCAGACAGGGCACGGCTCGTCGGAGGCTGTACTGGATGAGGAGAAGCTGTCCAGGGCGACGGAGGATCGTCGGGCTGCCGCCGTGGGGATTCAAGCGGAGGCTGCGGGTCGGGGAGAGAGGTGGAGGGATTCAGACGGAGGCGGCTCTACGGAGGGTCTCGAGGGTTGTTGGGGACGATGGCAGAGCGGGGCTGGGCACGGCGTGGCCGGAATGGCGGAGACGGCGATGCTATGGGTTTAGGGTTCAGGCGGCTGCGGGTCGGGGAGATCGACTGCGGGTTGGGGAGAGGGCGGAGGAGACGGTGGAGAGAGGGAAGGCGGTGGCAGCGGGCTAGGGCAGGGCAGCGGCTGACGGCCGAGGGTGATAGGGGGATCGTCGGAAGGAGAAGGTTAGGGTTCCGGCGGCGGAGTGGGGTTATCGAGGGGGTTAAATAGGGGCGGCTCAGCTGAGGGAAAGGGATTAGGATTAGGGTTCCGATCGGGTAACGGGTCCGGGTCAGGTTCAATCCAGATCCGACCCTACCCGTTAAGAGCTAGGTTCGGTTCGGTTCGGATTAACTGTGGTTCGGGTTGGTTTGGCTTGGTTCAGTTGAACCGGGTTTATTTGGTTTAATTTGGTTTATTTAAAACTTAGTTTCTAGGTCTTTAAAAATGCTTTCGGGGTCCAATAAATTCCTGAAAAATTATCCTATGTCTAATTTTCCATTTTACACCAAAAAATATTATTTTCATAATATTTTAATATTATTTAACATCATTTAAAAAAAATTTAATGACAAAATACCTTAGTTTTAATTATAGAAAAATTCTAAAAATTTCCAGAAAAATTGTAAAATCCATTTAAAAAATCCTGAAAAATCAGGGGGTTTACACTATATAAAGAGAGCACATGTTCTGATACCAATTGAAAGAGTAGTTGGGATCAGAAACTAATTAAAAGACTATCTGCTATGATACCAATTGTGGAACAATTGATATCAGTAATAGTTCCAATATAAGAGTACCAGATTTGATACCAATTGTAGGACCGTGTATGGCAACTCTAGAGGGGGTGGATAGAGTGTATGTATGCAGTGGAATAAAATTATGTGTTAAAATATAATGTCACGCCTGGCCCCCGAGGGGCCGCCCGGACCACCACCTCGCCCCCGTAGCCAGAGGTCCCGGACGCGAACCACCGCGCCTCGGCACACCGGACGCGAATCACCGCGCCTCAGTGCCTGTTCCACGGGTGCGAGGAAGGAATGGCCCGTTTGAATACCGGGACATAATATCGTGCGAGCCTGGAGTTGCGCCCGCACAAAGCCATATCATTTGAGTTTGTTTGACTATCATCGCATCATTCGAGTAAGCAACGGAGGGACATTGTTGCAATGCAATGCATTTAGCCAACTGAGTATTCGGGACAAATCGAGGGACTTGGGTTCCTTTAGCAAAGGCATCGTTCCATATATTATGCCCCTTTATACGATAGCATTCAAGAGGCAACAATCAAAACCAGGATTCTGGGTCTTAGGGACTGAGGCACGCCTATCGCTCCCTCAGACGATCCAGTACCTGCAAGCAAGTAAACTGTTGGTGGGTCAGCACTTTTATAAGTACTGGTGAGATAAAACAACTGAACAGAAGCAAGCATTCACTAAAACCAACACTAAGTAATCATGTTATAAAATATTACATTACTAGTGATCTTTCTAGTTTTACCTATGTTCGTTTCATGTAGCAGAAGAACAGAGTCATATTACATTGTTTTAGAAATATCTTTAAAACAGAGTTTCATATCGATATAAGCAAGCAAGCCGTGCGTTCTGTTTCAGGGTGTGCGCAGCGTGTCTCGTGAGACTCTAGGGACAAATACATAGCTAGACACACATGCACATCTTAGGGGCAGTCCTCTATCCAAGCCAACACAATAAACTTAGCTTATATGCAGTGCGGTCCCCGAGTATCTCAGGATCGGTAGCGGTTGGTCCAGCATACCAATGACTCTTTTATCTGATGCTAGAGGAAGTTGTGACCCATGGTGGTCTTTGACATGTAGTTCATCTCTCCACCAATAGCCATTGTCCGACGGATACGAATGCATGGAATACTATCAAATAAACTCTAGTATGCAAACGAGACGAACCATCAGATCATTTCTTTGTTGTGGGGCAATCCGCCTTATCACTTTGAACACATTCAGGCACACGATATGGTTCTCTCGGAGCATAGGGGATAGTGAACAAGTTCATGCACTCTTAGACAAGAGTTTCAGGATTCTTTATTAAGCAGACATTCGTTTCAAAGATAAGCTAGGTGAGTTCGTTTATTAACATGCAAGGCAGGTTCTATCATCTCTTAAGAAAATATTGCAAGCAAAAACTCAGATTATTATTAAGGTGTGCAAGAATCAGAGAACGAAGTTCTGCCCACTCACCTTGATACATAATGCCGACGCGAAGCGGGACATTACATACTTACCAACCAACAAAAAGTTTTGTCCTCGAAACTTCAAGGATAAACTTCTCGATATTCCGAGCAGCGATAGTCATCATCCCTCGCCGTACTAAATCAAAACAATCAAGCAATTCAAGTCCAAAAAACATTTTCACTTTGAGAATATCTATCGACTTATTGTATGGGACGCTCTATTGCAATACCATATCGATAATATCTCAGACTCATAGCAACAGATTGGGCCAAGAAATCGATTCTGCTCTTATACCATTCTGTCACACCCTGGCCCCCGAGGGGCCGCCCAGACCACCGCCTCACCCCCGTAGCCGGAGGACCCGGACGCGAACCACCGCGCCTTGACGCACCGGACGCGAATCACCGTGCCTCGGCGCCTGTCCCACGGGTGCGAGGAAGGAATGGCCCGTTTGAATACCGGAACGTGATGCCGTGCGAGCCTGGGGTTGCGCCCGCACAAGGCCATATCGTTTGAGTTTGCTTGGCTATCATCGCATCATTCGAGTAAGCAGCGGAGGGACATTATTGCAATGCAATACATTTAGCCAACTGAGTATTCGGGACAAATCGAGGGACTTGGGTTCCTTTAGCAAAGGCATCGTTCCATACATTATGCCCCTTTATACGATAGCATTCAAGAGACAACAATTGAAACCAGGATTCCGGGCCTTAGGGACTGAGGCACGCTTATCGCTCCCTCGGACGATCCAGTACCTTCAAGCAAGTAAACTGTTGGTGGGTCAGCACTTTTATAAGTACTGGTGAGATAAAACAACTGAACAGAAGCAAGCATTCACTAAAACCAACACTAAGTAATCATGTTATAAAACATTATATTACTAGTGATCTTTCTAGTTTTACCTATGTTCGTTTCATGCAGCAGAAGAACTGAGTCATATTACATTATTTTGGAAACATCTTTTAAAACAGAGTTTCATATACGATATAAGCAAGCAAGCCATTCGTTCTGTTTCAGGGTGTGCGTAGCGTGTCTCGTGAGACTCTAGGGACAAATGCATAGCTAGACACACATGCACATCTTAGGGGCAGTCCTCTATCCAAGCCAACACAATGAACTTAGCTTATATGCAGTGCGGTCCCCGAGTATCTCAGGATCGGTAGTGGTTGGTCCAGCATACCAATGATTCTTTTATCTGATGCTAGAGGCAGCTGTGACCCATGGTGGACTGTGACACATGTAGTTCAGCTCTCCACCAATAGCTATTGTTCGACCGATGCGAATGCATGGAATGCTATCAAATAAACTCTAGTATGCAAACGAGACAAACCATCAGATCATTTCTTTGTTGCGGGGAAATCTGCCTTATCATTTTGAACACATTCAGGCACACGATATGGTTCTCTCAGAGCATAGGGGATAGTGAACATGTTTATGCACTCTTAGACAAGCATTTCAGGATTCTTTGTTAAGAAGACATTGGTTTCAAAGACAAGCTAGGTGAGTTCATTCATTAACATGCAAGGCAGGTTCTATCATTCTCTTAAGAAAATATTACAAGCAAAAACTCAGATTATTATTAAGGCATACAAGAATCAGAGAACGAAGTTCTGCCCACTCACCTTGATACATAATGCCAACGCGGAGTGGGGCATTATATATAATTCTATGGCATACAATGGTGATCAACAACTAGCAGTTAGAATATATCTCATGTGTAAGCAATACTACTAGCAGTGTTATAAATATATGCAGTAGAGTGAGAGAGAGCAAACGCAAACACTAAGATGTATATTAGTTTTCCTCTGAGAGGACTAGTCCAGTCCTGAGAACTCAAGCTCGGAGTTGTATCCACTATAATCACCAATAGTGAATCACAAGCTTTAATCCGAAGGCTTGTCACTTCTTTACACCATGAGATTTGATCCAAAGTCTCGCAACTTCACAGCTTGATAGAGAGAGTAACTGTGGGAACAAAGCTCTTTACAACTCAGAAGACTTCTAGAACGATATCGCACTTGGCACTAGGAAGGCTAAGGAGCTGCTCTTTGAGATGGGAATGTTAAGGCTTTAGGAGTTTGCTCACAATAGGATAAAAGACTTAAGAATGGTGAGTTATTGTTGAATAAAGAATTCCAATCCTATTTATAGGGTGTAGGCAAACAGAATTCGGCCATAATTCGTATGGGGTTAATTCAAATTTTCAACCGTTGGGCCAAGAAATCAGGAGCTATTGAACTGGTTGATTTTATACCAAAAGGGTAACCGAGTTCGTTCCGAGTTCGGCATGAGTTCGATCTCTTAGTATGGTAGACTTTATAAATTATATTTTTGGGTGTATAATTAATTATTGGTTGTTGTGTAATTTTTCTAAAATTTATTGGGCTCAAAAACTATTTTTAAATGACAAAAAATACTATTTTTAATTAAACCGGATTAAACCGAACCGAACCCAACCGACCAGACCCAATCGACCCAAACCCTAAACCTAACGGGTCGGGTTTGGACCCGACCCGCCTACCCGCTAACCCATCCCTTACCCAGCTCTTCTCCCCCGCGATTTCCGGCCGACGATGCCACGACCCCCTCTTTTTCGGCCACGACCCCACCCCCGACTCGGCGATGCCCCTGCTCCGTGGCCCACGACCTTCGGCCTCCCTGCTCCGGCCTCCCCCGCAGTCGCTTCCACTCGCCTATTTAAACCCATGTCATCCCCACATCACCGCCACTGCCATCACCATCACCGCCACCCCCCGCTGCTTTGACCACCGACCGCTCCCCCAGCGACGGCAACGACTCCCCCACCGCCGGCGTTGACCCACCACGACCACCCCGAGCGCCCCCCAGCACCGCCACAGCAGCTGCAGCAATCGCGCCGCCTCCTTTCGCGACAGCGAGGTATACCCCTTCCCGCTAGCGTAACTTTCTGTACATTGATCCGATTTCTGTTCTGTCGAATCCTGTACAAAGACCGCATGACCCTCTCGAAACTCGTGTAAATCGTTCGGGGTATTGCGTCCTTTGTCGGTCGTAAAATATGACGTAAAACAGGAAAAAATTACAGAATTCTGTACTTCAGAAATGTCCCGAACTCACATATTCACGACCATTTTTCTTCCAACCTGTTTATTATTTCTGATTTCTGTTTGAACAGTTAATTAGAAAACATAACCGAGATTAAGATCCTGTAATTAGTTTATTTTATTTTGCTGTATGTTGTATTTTATTCGCGGGTGAAATCGACCAAAAACTTGATCTTTAAAATCCTGATTTTTCTCGAAATAGGGTGCGTTCCGCTAAACGAGATAACTTTGTCGTGTGCAAATTATACTGAATGGTGCGCATCATTAATACGGATATGTGAGATTTTGCGAAAGTTGATTTGGATGTGCGTGCACACCGGAATCAACGCGTATCCGTCGACAATGTCCCGTATCGGCCCTATTCTGAAACTCATTGTAACTTCGTGTGTGCTCGTCGTTTTAAAAAGAACTTACACCATCGGATTCATAGCATTTTGCTGGTCCTATGATCCAAGTTTGGTTTGATTCTGAGAACGTTGACAAAATCCCGTATCGTGGGCCCCACGGCTCCATTTGACGGGCGATTTTGTGATCGGCTCATTGCAATCCAGTTCTGAACATTCCGTTGGGTTTGTATCGTCATTCTGGACTTGTAGACACTAAGTTTGATAAATTTGGAGAACTTTATTTCTGACACATTTTTTGATGCGAAGTGGGCCACATGTGGACCCCGCTTTGACCAGAAACTATCAATTTTTCCCCTGTGTCCAAATTGGACTTATGGATAGTCAAACCTAGCTATTTCTTATCTTCTGGAAAGATGGTAATGTTTGTTTCAGCATCCGGAGGTGTTCCTGAAGATTCCACATACACCGGAGCAACTGAAGGAGTTCAAGCCCTAGGCAAGTGTACCTTGCCAACTTGCAGTGATTCCTGTTATAATATTTGCTTGAGTTCTTTATACATATATATATATACTCTTAAAATATCTGTCCAACCTAGGACCGTGTGACGTTGCTTAGCGTCCGGATAATATTCGGATATCGACGCCGTACGCGGAGTCGTATAACGTCACTTAGAGAATTGTTATCTCGACCCTATATTTCGTGCTTGTATTATCAAGTACGCCATACCATAGGACACCTAACACTATTCATGTGACAGAATCTTCCTGAGTTATTTATGGTGATTCTGTATAGGTTACAGGATTCGTGACATAGATCTTACATATGCATAGCTATCATTATGACTCGCTGCATTAGCTAGAGGTCATGATCTTGCGTGTTATGGACATGAGACGTGAGGTTACATTGGTTGGGGAGAGTCTTACCATACTAAAGGCTGATTATATATATAGTTATTCTGGGAGTTCCTTAGACTCTGACCAGATCTTTGGCAAACGTACTGGCCCTTTGAGATAATAAATGCTGTTATGGGTTTCCCAGAGCCTTTAGTAGTTTCAGCCCGAGTATGAATAATGCTCTCACTTGCATTTCACATAGCTGGCTACATAACTTACCTTGTTGATACATTTTTATATACTGCATATTTATTTGGCTTGAGTTATTCTTGTACCTTACTATATCCCTTGAGGACCTGGATCCGAATTATGTCCCCAGGTATAGCAGAGGGGATCTACCCTGAGGTATACGGGACATGAGCTGATACTGGAGCAGTACTAGTACCAGAGGACGAGGTCGTGCCAGAGAATTTTTTCTGAGTATTTGCTTATATACTCAGTTATTTCTGTTTCTAGTTACTTTATTTTCTGTCTCTTGGATTACTGTATTAAACTTATTCTCGGATTGTTTCCCGAGACACTTTTATTGAGACTTGTTGTTGATTTATATTTTATCTTGATTATTTTGATATTTGAACTGTGACTATCTTCTGTGGATGAGATTAGAAATAGAATGACTTATATCGTAGACCATTATATTATTTTACAGCTTAAGTACACTCTAACGGGTCCATTAAATTAGGTTTGTCCATTGGAGTGTGCTGCTGGCCATTGCCACGTGGCTAGTCCCTCGGTATTTTGGGACTGGGGCGTGACATAGTTTTTGTGGTGGTCCATACAGGTCTTCGATTATGGTTTACGACTGTGGTCTACGACTATGGTCAACGACTAAATTGTTTCGGTTTTAACTAAGGGATCGAGCAAGCCTGCGATAAAGATAGGATAAGTTATAGGATCTTATCCACTTGATTGATTCATTCTTGACCTCTATATCGACTTCAAAATAATTTATTGACTTGCATCATGCCTTGATTCTTCTGTACGCTTCTTATAGTTTATTTTGGATGCAGAGTAATGAATTCACAAGCATGCGACGAGACTCCCGCGGGAACACCACAAGTTGCAGTGGTCACCTACGACGATGAAGTGACACCAGTGGGTGGAGGTCAATCAGCTCAACAAAGCCATCAAGCAGGTCGACCTACCTCAAGATTTCGGTGAGATAATATTTTACCACCACCGCAGTTTACTCCACAGATGCCTACCTTTCCACCAGGTGTAAAACCCTCTTCCTAGAAAATCGTATATACCCATTTATTTATTAATTATTAATTAAATTGTAGTAATTAGGTCTAAATAGGAGAAATATATTTTTAATAATTTTTATGTTAGGTGTTCGGACACTTAGATGACTTATGGGACCATCAGGAATTTTTCGGAATTTATTCCATGTAGGAGACCCCTTGAGCTGTTGCTAGCCTAATGATGTGCAATACCCTAATATATAAATTTTCTTATGTGTGAATATATATATATATATATATATATATATATATATATGTATATATATATATATATATTTAAAGAAAGAAAGGAAAAGAAAATTATTAAATAAGTTACTAATATAATAATAATAATAATAATAACACAACTAAGTACATCCATTTCTTAGCAATGTGAAATTTCCCAGCAAGTTGCTGTTGCCGCCTCTTCAACATATGCATTCACAGGACCGCCCACTTAAAGCCTCCTATCAGCAGCACTTGCTGAATTACCCGCTAGCAACTTATTTCCTTCGGCGGCTTCACCCCACGGACTCAACCCATCCTTCCCCCCCTCTCTCTTGATATATATAATATATATATATATATATATAGTTTCTCATCCCAAAAACCCTAACCTAAAACTCCAGACTTCTTTTCCCATCTAGAGCCGTCACCGCAGCCAGAGAAGCCTCCCCAAGCCATCCAACCATCCCGTCGACGCCGACATCGCGAACTGTAGTTTCCCACTCGAAGCACCTTCGCTCTGACGCATTTTTCCGTCGACTCGCTCGACCAAACGCTGTTCTGTTTTTATAGGTATGATCTCCCCTCAACCCTCTCCAATATTCGTTTTATAGCCAACTTCGGAAAACGTGTGCCCCTAGGTGTAAATCAGCGTCCAAAATGGACGGACAGACAGAATTCTGGGATCGCAGAATTCCAGAATGACCACCCGTATTGCCGAGTTCGTATCTCCCACCACAGAGATCCGAATTCGGTGATTCTTTTTGATACCTGTAGAATACCTGACCTAGTTTAATTTATGTAAAATAACCCTAGGCTAATAGTTGCTGTGTACATAGTTATATTCGTCACAAAACTGCGCGCACCCACTTTTTTCGGTTTTCCAAAAGTTGAAAAACGGAGCGCGCTCCGCCAAACGGGACCGCCCCGCCGTGTGCCAAGTGTACCCAATGGTGCACACAGCATAACCGGACACGTGAAAATTCGTGGGGACTGATTCGGACGCGTGTACGGGCCGAAATCAGGCCGTATCCGTGGACACATTTCGTGTCGCCACTTTTATGGAACTCGCACGTATTTTGTGCACGCTTATCAGATTGCGACGAAACTTGCGCCACTGGACTCGTGGTAACGCGCTGGTCCTGTGACCCAAATTTCACGCGATTCTGAGATGGTTGACCAAATCGCCAATTGGCGGGCCCCATAGTTGACTTTTTGGACAAATTAGTGTTCGGCTCATCGGAATTCATATTTGGACATACCGTTGGGTTCGTATTGACATCTAGATTTGTTTGACCTATAGTTTGTCCCATTTAGAGACTGTTACCCTTGGCACGCTTTTCGGTGCAAAGTGGGCCACACGTGGACCCCACTTTTACCCGAAGTTACCGTTTTGTTCCTGTGTCCAAATTGGACGAAAGGGATGTGCTTTTTAGCTATTTTGTTTATTCCGAAAATGTTGGTGATGTTTATTTCAGCATCCGGAGACGTTTGTTCGGAGTCCTTAGTTCCAGGTTCAGTGTCCTTGATATTTGGGCGCGTACACTTTACAGATTTCTTGCCAGGCAAGTATACCTTGCCATTGTACTGTATTTATATTCCATATGAGGCATGCATGTTTATTTCTGTTTATTTAGTTCATTTATTTTAACTGTTATATAAACTGCGCGTCCAAGGAAACTTGGGTGCAACGACGGTGTCGTCGTACTATGTTTTTACTTATGTATATGCATTGGACCTACTTTATGAGACTACCCCATCTTCATGAGGCATTTATGTTTTATTGGCCATGACACTATTCTTACACGAGTGTGAGTCACATGTAGGACACGGACTTGCGTACTCGGCTGGCCCCCGGTACGTATAGGTCGTGCGACGGATAGGGATAACTGCCAATAGAAACTTTGCATGCTAGAAGACCTGGCGGTTATTAGAGGTTTATCGTGTCATGGACATGACATGCTTAGAGCATTGGGTGGGGAGAACAACAAGTACTGCATTTGAGCTCCTTTACACTTTTTCTCCTGTACGCCCGGATTCTCCGCTGGAGATACGGGTCATGATGACCACTATATATTATGTACTATCAGACGGGCCACCGGCGTTCAAAAGACGACGTGCCTTTTAGGCCCCTGGATCTCCAAAAGAGAACCATGCCAAATCCCAGTTTTCAGCCAGATAGCTCACTTGTGGGGAAAGGTGTTCTTAACTACATTCACATAGATGGTTAGGCGACCCTAATGGATGTTTATTTTCAGTACTTTATTGGCATGTGCTTTTTGTATCTTGTTACGTCCCTCTGAGGACCCGGTCCCTTCCAGATATAGGTGAGCAGGAGTATCCGCAGGAGTATGGACCTGGACCTGACGCTACCTATCAGTCTGAGGAGATCTTACCTTCTGATTATATGTGATTCATTGCAGCTGTTTAGAGATTTTAGTTGCTATTCTTTTCTAGACATTTATTCTTATATTAGAGTTTATTCTCTTCTCTCTTTAGTAGTTTATTATAGTCGATTTGCAGTGGATTTGTCTCCACCCGACTATTGCACTTTGAGATTACTATTTGAAACTACTTCTTTGATATTCATTTATTGATTTCCATTCTTCTATTATTTGTGCTGTGGATGAGATATAGAACTGCGTGTGACTTGTTGTGACATATATTTACCACTGTGGATTGGATATTCATGTACAGCGTACGTGTGTATATGATTTCCATATATTGGAGTTCGTATACATACGGCTGGCGTGTTACGTATTCCTAGTCCTACGTATTTTGGGACTGGGCGTGACATGTTTTTGTGGTGGCCTATGCAGGTCAAGAATATATTGTCTCGGTTACGTAACTGTACCGAACAAGCCTGCGTATAGGAATAGAGTATAAGGATCTCATCCACGCTTGATTGAAATTCATCCTTCCTATTTAATACTTGCATCCTGTTTGATTCCTGTACTTTTTCTAATCGTTTCGTACGTCAACTGCAGATAGATGGATTTGCAGAATGGACGTACTGCCGCCGATGGCGACGCAACTTCTGGAGTCAACGGTCAGACTCAAGGAGGGACCCCAACGATTCCTAGGCTTCCGGGGCCAGATGGACAGACTCACACCCCAGTTCCATCTGACCTTCCCGCTTCACCTATTGGGAACCTTCCACCTGCCTCAGTACCGCAAGATGGCCAAGCGCAGATGTTCTAATTCTTTCAGATGATGATACAGGAACAGAGGCAGCAGGCAGCAGGCAGCCAAGCAGAGGCAGCAGGCAGTCGAGCAGAGGCAAGAATTTTTGGCAGCACTGGAGAGGATGGCTGCACATGCTACTGTGCCAGCCCAAACACTAGCTCCAGCACCTCGAGCTAAGGTTGGATCAGTAAAGGATTTTGTTCAGATGGGTGCAAGACAGTACAAGGGCACTGAGAGCCCGGAGGAGACCACCAGCTGGATCACTCACACACAGAAGCTACTGGAGGCATCGCAGTTACCCACGGACCTATGGATGACGGGTGTACGGACGCTTCTAGATGGTAATGCCCATCACTGGTGGGAATCCATGGAGCGCCAGTTGGGTACTTACCAGACTTGGGAGCAGTTCTTGGAGTTCTTTGAGGGAAAGTACTTTTCGGACACTGTCAGTGACACCTTGTATGATCAGTTTCTTCACTTAGAATAGGGGAACCGGACCGTGGACGAGTATGATGCCGAGTTTAGTCGACTCAGCAAATATGGCGCTGCTTTGATACCAGATGACTTGGCTAAGGCTAAGAGATTTTATCGAGGACTGACCCAGGAGCTTCAACATTATACAAGCTCGCAGTCCCGAGTCTCTTATGCTGAACTACTGACAAAGGCCAGATTTCAGGAAACCATTAGCAGAGGAAGAGGAGGTCAGCTGAGGACACAACAAGGAACAGCAAGGATACAGCAGGGACCAGCCAGGACACAACAGGGAGGACCTATCAGACGTCCTTTGGCACAACAGCATCAGCAACACCGAGCAGGACCGTACCGAATTCCAGAAAAACCCCAATGTAATTATTGTGGGAAGATCGGACATATTTCGAGGGATTGTCGGACTCGCTTGGGTCAGTGTATGAGATGTGGCTTCGGACAACACATGGCGAGAGACTGCCCAATGCAGACATCGATACTCCCACCACCAGTTCAGAGACTAGCGCTTCCAGCACCGAAGCCAGCCCAGCAGATGACCGGACCGGGAGCACCTCGACCCCCAGCAGCAGGAGGATTTCAGAGAGGACCACCGCTACCCACTCAGGAGGAGCAGTATATGAGGACCGGACATGGACAGCCGCAGAGGAGCGGGCGAGCTTTTGCATTGGAGGTAGATGACATGGATCATGAGGTGGATGTCATAGCAGGTATTACCCTTGCTTTTACTTTTCCTGCTGTGACATTATTTGATACGGGAGCCACCCACTCATTCATATCATCTAGTTTTATTGCCAAACACAACATTGCTTCTACACCATTATCTAGTTGTGTTAGAATTCTTACCGGAGGAGGAGTTGTACCAGTTAGTCGAGTTTGTAGATCGGGTCCTATAGTGATTCGTGGCAGGGAGATGAATGCCCAACTCTTAGTCCTTCCTATGCCGTCTTTTGATATTGTGCTTGGAATGGACTGGCTGAGCAAGAACCATGCTTTCTTCGATTGCTTTGGAGGAAGCATTCTTTTTAAGGTACCAGGCCAGCCTGAACTTGAGTTTACCCGAGGATCCATAGAAATCCTTGATGGTATGCAGCTCGCAATGGACGATGTTGTCTATCACCCTATTATTTCAGAATTTCTAGACGTCTTTCCAGAGGATTTGCCAGGACTACCCCCAGACCGAGACGTAGAGTTTTTAATTGAACTAGCACCCGGATCAGCACCTATAGCATCGCATGTTTATAGACTGGCGAAGAAGGAGATGGACGAGCTGAAGGCACAGTTAAAAGATCTAGAGGAGAAAGGTTTCATCCGACCGAGTGCATCACCCTGGGGAGCACCAGTGCTGTTTGTACCCAAGAAGGATGGGTCAGTGCGTATGTGCATTGACTACAGAGCCTTGAATGCAGTGATAGTGAAGAACAAATATCCACTGCCACGCATTGATGACCTGTTTGATCAACTCAGTGGAGCTAAGGTATTCTCGAAGATAGATCTGAGATCGGGTTATCACCAAGTGAAGGTACGGAAGCAGGACATTCCGAAGACCGCATTCAGAACAAGATATGGACACTACGAGTTTTTGGTCATGCCATTTGGATTGACCAATGCTCCAGCGATCTTCATGGACTTGATGAATCGAGTCTTCCACCAGTACTTGGACCAGTTCGTGGTCGTCTTCATAGATGATATACTTGTCTATTCGAAGAGCCACGAGGAGCACGAGGAGCACCTGCGGATTGTTCTAGAGACTTTGAGGAGAGAGCAGTTATATGCTAAACTCAGCAAATGTGAGTTCTTCTTGGACAGAGTTTCATTTCTTGGATATGTTATTACAGGAGATGGTATTTCTGTTGATCCAGAGAAGATCTCCGCAGTTGAGACATGGCCTGTTCCTAAATCAGCAGCAGAGGTGGGGAGTTTCCTTGGACTTGCGGGATATTACCGACGGTTCGTGGAAAACTTCTCAAGGATAGCGGCACCTATGACTCGTCTGACTTGTAAGGATCAAGAATTTATATGGACTGACGAGTGTCAAGCAGCCTTTAAAGAGTTGAAGAAGCGACTGACTACAGCACCAGTATTGGCGATTCCGTCAGGATCAGGAGGATACGTGATCTACAGTGACGTATCAGGAAAAGGCTTAGGATGCATATTGATGCAGAATGGCAAGGTCATTGCATATGCATCTAGGCAGTTATGAGTACATGAGAAGAATTATTCGACTCATGACTTGGAACTTGCAGCCGTTGTATTTGCCCTGAAGCTATAGAGACATTACTTATATGGGAAACGAGTGAAAATCTATACAGACCACAAAAGCCTCAAGTACGTCTTCACGCAGAAGGAGTTAAATATGAGGCAACGTCGATGGCTCGAGTTGATGAAAGATTTCGAGATAGAGCTACATTATCATCCAGGCAAGGCTAACGTGGTAGCAGACGCGTTAAGCCGGAAGCCAGCAGCTTACTTCTTGACAGCACAGAGAAAATTTTTGGAGGATTTGCAAGAGCTTGGCATTGAAGTGATAGTACCCGGAGCAGATGGGACACTAGCCAACTTATAAGTTCAATCATCATTGGTAGAGAGGATTAAGGCAGCTTTGCCTACAGATGCCAGATTCAGGAGACTGAAGGAAAGGACAGAGGCTGGAGAGCAGACCGGATTGCGCATTCATGAGGATGGAACATTACGATGTGGTGATCGTCTCTATGTTCCAAATAGGGAGATTCGACAGGAGCTGATGACAGAGGCTCATAGTTTGATCTATTCTATTCATCCTGGAGGCACCAAGATGTATCGTGACTTACGACAGCACTTTTGGTGGCATGGGATGAAGAGAGAGATAGCTCGCTTTGTAGCTAAATGTCTGGTATGTCAACAAGTGAAGGTGGAGCACCAGAGGACAGCAGGATTATTGTAACCACTTCCGATTCCAGAGTGGAAGTGGGAGCACATCACTATGGACTTCGTCACGGGTTTTCCCAAGAGTCCAAGTGGGAGAGATGCAGTGTGGGTAATAGTGGACCGACTCACCAAGTCAGCCCATTTTATACCTTTTAGAGTGGGTCAGTCTACAGAAGCTTTAGCTGATTTATATATGAGGCAGATCGTGAGATTGTACGGCATACCAGCCAGTATTGTATCGGACAGAGATTCGTGCTTCACATCACACTTTTGGAGGAGCATGCAAGAGAGTCTTGGTACTCGTCTGAAGTTCAGTACATCTTACCACCCGCAGACAGATGGGCAGTCGGAGCGTACTATTCAGACCTTGGAGGACATGTTGAGGGCTTGCATGTTAGACTTCGGAGGATCATGGGAGGACCACCTACATCTTGTAGAGTTTTCTTACAACAATAGCTATCAAGCGAGTATTCAGATGGCTCCGTTTGAAGCATTGTATGAAAGAAAATGTAGGTCTCCTGTGTGTTGGAGTGACGTGGAAGAACGTCAGATTTTGGGACCCGAGTTGGTGGTCAACACTGTAGAGACAGTCAAGAAGATTCAGGGACACTTGCGAGCAGCGCAAGACAGGCAGAAGCAGTGGGCAGACCTTCATCGTCGTCCCTTGGAGTTCAAAGAGGGCGATCACGTCTTCTTGAGGATATCACCGACCAGAGGCACCATCCGATTCGGAGGGCGCGGCAAGTTGAGTCCAAGGTATATTGGACCATTTGACGTGCTCGAGAGAGTTGGAGAGGTGGCATATCGACTTGCGCTACCACCTTCACTGGAGGGAGTACATGACGTATTCCATGTGTCGCAGCTCAGGCGATATGTGGCAGACAACAGTCATATTCTCGACCATTCAGAGATCACCATTGGGCCGAGCTTGTCTTACCAAGAGCAACCCGTGGGAATCCTTGATCGTCGAGAGAAGGTATTGAGGAACCAGTCTATTCCCTTGGTTCGCGTAGCATGGAGGCATGGCGCGCCAGGAGAATCAACTTGGGAGCGCGAGGACGACATGCGCAAGCGTTTTCTGAACCTATTCGCAGACCAAGGTATGAATTTACATTGTTAATTTATATCTTATACCATCCTTGCATTCTATCGTGGCTTAATTTTTAATTTCGAGGACAAAATTTTTACAAGTTGGGTAGAATGTAAAATCCCCTTCCTAGAAAATCGTATATACCCATTTATTTATTAATTATTAATTAAATTGTAGTAATTAGGTCTAAATAGGAGAAATATATTTTTAATAATTTTTATGTTAGGTGTTCGGGCACTTAGATGACTTATGGGACCATCAGGAATTTTTTGAAATTTATTCCATGTAGGAGACCCCTTGAGCTGTTGCTAGCCTAATGATGTGCAATACCCTAATATATAAATTTTCTTATGTGTGAATATATATATATATATATATATATATATATATATATATATATATATATATATATATATATATATATATATGTATATATATATATTTAAAGAAAGAAAGGAAAAGAAAATTATTAAATAAGTTACTAATATAATAATAATAATAATAATAATAATAACACAACTAAGTACATCCATTTCTTAGCAATGTGAAATTTCCCAGCAAGTTGCTGTTGCCGCCTCTTCAACATATGCATTCACAGGACCGCCCACTAAAAGCCTCCTATCAGCAGCACTTGCTGAATTACCCGCTAGCAACTTATTTCCTTCGGCGGCTTCACCCCACGGACTCAACCCATCCTTCCCCCTCTCTCTCTTGATATATATAATATATATATATATATATATATATATATATATATATATATAGTTTCTCATCCCAAAAACCCTAACCTAAAACTCCAGACTTCTTTTCCCATCTAGAGCCGTCACCGCAGCCAGAGAAGCCTCCCCAAGCCATCCAACCATCCCGTCGACGCCGACATCGCGAACTGCAGTTTCCCACTCGAAGCACCTTCGCTCCGGCGTATTTTTCCGTCGACTCGCTCGACCAAACGCTGTTCCGTTTTCATAGGTATGATCTCCCCTCAACCCTCTCCAATATTCGTTTTATAGCCAACTTCGGAAAACGTGTGCCCCTAGGTGTAAATCAGCGTCCAAAATGGACGGACAGACAGAATTCTGGGATCGCAGAATTCCAGAATGACCACCCGTATTGCCGAGTTCGTATCTCCCACCACAGAGATCCGAATTCGGTGATTCTTTTTGATACCTGTAGAATACCTGACCTAGTTTAATTTATGTAAAATAATCCTAGGCTAATAGTTGCTGTGGACATAGTTATATTCGTCACAAAACTGCGCGCACCCACTTTTTCTGGTTTTCCAAAAGTTGAAAAACGGAGCACGCCCCGCCAAACGGGACCGCCCCGCCATGTGCCAAGTATACCCAATGGTGCACACAGCATAACCGGACACGTAAAAATTCGTGGGGACTGATTCGGACGCGTGTACGCGCCGAAATCAGGCCGTATCCGTGGACACATTTCGTGTCGCCACTTTTGTGGAACTCGCACGTATTTTGTGCATGCTTGTCAGATTGCGACGAAACTTGCGCCACTGGACTCGTGGTAACGCGCTGGTCCTGTGACCCAAATTTCACGCGATTCTGAGACGGTTGACCAAATCGCCAATTGGCGGGCCCCACAGTTGACTTTTTGGACAAATTAGTGTTCGGCTCATCGGAATCCACATTTGGACATACCGTTGGGTTCGTATTGACATCTAGATTTGTTTGACCTATAGTTTGTCCCATTTAGAGACTGTTACCCTTGGCACGCTTTTCGGTGCAAAGTGGGCCACACGTGGACCCCACTTTTACCCGAAATTACCGTTTTGCTCCTGTGTCCAAATTGGACGAAAGGGATGTGCTTTTTAGCTATTTTTCTCATTTCGGAAACGTTGGTGATATTTATTTTAGCATCCGGAGACGTTTGTTCGGAGTCCTTAGTTCCAGGTTCAGTGTCTTTGACATTTGGGCGCGTACACTTTACAGATTTCTTGCCAGGCAAGTATACCTTGCCATTGTACTGTATTTACATTCCATATAAGGCATGCATGTTTATTTCTGTTTATTTAGTTCATTTATTTTAATTGCTATATAAACTGCGCGTCCAAGGAAACTTGGGTGCAACGACGGTGTCGTCGTACTATATTTTTACTTATGTATATGCATTGGACCTACTTTATGAGACTACCCCATCTTCATGAGGTATTTATGTTTCATTGGCCATAACACTATTCTTACACGAGTGTGAGTCACATGTAGGACACGGACTTGCGTACTCGGCTGGCCCCCGGTACGTATAGGTCGTGCGACGGATAGGGATAACTGCCAATAGAAACTTTGCATGCTAGAAGACCTGGCGGTTATTAGAGGTTTATCGTGTCATGGACATGACATGCTTAGAGCATTGGGTGGGGAGAACAACAAGTACCGCATTTGAGCTCCTTTATACTTTTTCTCCTGTACGCCCGGATTCTCCGCTGGAGATACGGGTCATGATGACCACTATATATTATGTACTATCAGGCGGGCCACCGGCGTTCAAAAGATGACGTGCCTTTTAGGCCCCTGAATCTCCAAAAGAGAACCATGCCAAATCCCAGTTTTCAGCCAGATAGCTCACTTGTGGGGAAAGGTGTTCTTAACTACATTCACATAGATGGTTAGGCGACCCCAATGGATGTTTATTTTCAGTACTTTATTGGCATGTGCTTTTTGTATCTTGTTACGTCCCTCTGAGGACCTGGTCCCTTCCAGATATAGGTGAGCAGGAGTATCCGCAGGAGTATGGACCTGGACCTGACGCTACCTATCAGTCTGAGGAGATCTTACCTTCTGATTATATGTGATTCATTGCAGCTGTTTAGAGATTTTAGTTGCTATTCTTTTCTAGACATTTATTCTTATATTAGAGTTTATTCTCTTCTCTCTTTAGTAGTTTATTATAGTCGATTTGCAGTGGATTTGTCTCCACCCGACTATTGCACTTTGAGATTACTATTTGAGACTACTTCTTTGATATTCATTTATTGATTTCCATTCTTCTATTATTTGTGCTGTGGATGAGATATAGAACTGCGTGTGACTTGTTGTGACATATATTTACCACTGTGGATTGGATATTCATGTACAGCGTACGTGTGTATATGGTTTTCATATATTGGAGTTCGTATACATACGGCTGGCGTGTTACGTATTCCTAGTCCTACGTATTTTGGGACTGGGGCGTGACACCAGGCCAGCCTATGGATGGTCAGAAGATGTTCCAAATGTTCTATGCAATGATGCAAGCCCACCAGCAGATTCATCAGGAGGCTCAGCGTCACGAGGCAGAGAACCTGAGAAACAGTATAGTGATCGCACTGGATGTCACGCCCCAGTCCCAAAGTACATAGGACTAGGAATACGTAACCATGCCAACCGTATGTATATGGAGACTCCAATATATGGAAACTATAACACATACGTACGCTGTATTATGAATATCAAATCCACAAGTGGTAAATATGTCATAAATCACAGGGCATAACTCTAAATCTCATCCACAGAAATCATAAAAAAATAAATAACCAATAACTATGTAACTAAATCTCAATATGAATTATCAAAGGATGATAGTTGGATGAAAACAAATCCACTACAAATCGACTATACTACAACTACTAAAAGAGAAGAGATCAACTCTAATATAAGATAAATGTCTATGAAAGAAATAGCAACTAGAATATCCATCAACTATGATGAATCAAAGATACTCTGAAGGTAAGACCTCCTCAGTCTGGTAAGAAGTGTCAGGTCCGGGTCTATACTCCTCTGGATACTCATGCCCGTCTATATCTGAAAAGGTACCAGGTCCTCAGAGGGACATAACAAGATACATATAAATATGCCAATAAAGTACTGAAAATAAACATCCAATGAGTCGCCTAACCATCTATGTAAATACACGTTGAGAACAACTTTCCAACAAGTGGGCTATCTGGCCATAAATGGCATTGGCGTGATTCTCTTGGAGAATCAGGGGCCTACAAAGCATGTCATCTTTTGAACGGCAGAGGCCGCTAGTAATATATAGGGGTCATCACCGCCACGTATCTCCGACGGAGCGTACAAGTTACAAAAAAAAAGTGCAAAGGAGCCCAAATGCCTTACTTGTTGTTCTCCCTACCCCATGCTCTAAGCATGTCATATCCATGACACGATGATACCTCTAAATAACTGCCAGGTCTTAGCATGCAAAGTTTCTATCGGCAGTTATCTCTATCTGTCGCACGACCTATATGTACCAGTGGCCAGCCAAATACGCAAGTTCGTGTCCTACATGTGACTCACACTCATGTAATAACAATGTCATGGCCAATGAAGCATAAGAATGCCTCATGATAATGGGGTGGTCTCATAAACTAGGTAACATGCATATATATAAATAAAAATAAAATACGACGCCACCGTCGTTGCACCCAAGTTATTCTTGGATGCGCAGTTTATATACCAGTTAAAATATATGAACTAAATAAACAGAAATAAGATGCATGCAACATATAGAATATAAATTATAGTACAATGGCAATGTATACTTGCCTGGCAAGCAATCTGTATAGTGTAAGCGTCCAGATATCAGGTACACAGGATCATGAACTAAGGGCTCCGAATAAACGTCTCCGGATGCTAAAATAGACATCAACAATATTTTCGGAATCAGCGAGATAGCTAAAAAATACTACCCTTTCGTCCAATTTCGACACAGAGGCAAAACGGTAGTTTCGGGTCAAAGCGGGGTCCACATATGATCCACTTTGCACTGAAGAGCGTGCCAGGGGTAAAGGTCTCTAAATAGGATAAATTATAGGTCAAATAAATTCTAAACGTCAGTACGAACTCAATGGTATGTCCAATTTTGGATTCCGGTGAGCCGAACACAAATTCGTCCAAAAAATCAACCGTAGGGCCCGTAAATAGGCGGCTTGGTCAACTGTCTCAGAATTGCGTAAAGATTGGGTCATAGGACCAGCGCGATACCACGAGTCCAATGGTGCAAGTTTTGTCATATTCTGACGAACGTACACTAAATGGTGCGGTATTTTGCATAAGTCACGATACGGAGACTTTTTGCGGATATGAGTTGATTCCGATGCGCATACGCGGCCAAATTAGTTTTCGCAAAAGCTCACACATCTGGACATACCATATGCGTTGTTCGGTGCAATTGGTACTCGACGGGGCGGTCCCGTTTGGCGGAGCGCGCTCCATATCGCAAATTTTAAAGAATTCAAAAACAATTTTTCGTGATTTTTAACCCAATTTAATTCTGCATATGATACCAAATAAAATAATATAATTGACAAAAAATAATCTCGGTTATATGGTCTTTACATAACAAAAAAAAATCTAAGTTTGGATCTCTGTGGTGGGAGATACGAGTCCGTGAATATGGGTGGTTACAGCAGTTTTCTGAAATTAAAAGTTATGATTTTTCTCAACTTGGTCTCGTTTTGGCCTAGGGTTACGCGCTGATCAAAGGAAACTAATACAAAGAATTGGAAGAGGGATAGGTCATGAACATACCGGTGAATACGAGGTCTAATTTGGTCGAACGATGGAGCAAAAATCAACGCGTGAACAGGGGTTCGTTGCAGTCAATTTCTGCAGGCGTGCGCGCGGGATCTCGCGCGACGAGCGTCGGTCGGCGTGCTCCGGGCGGCGGCGGTCTGGGAAGGTGTTCGGCAGCGCAGGGTGGATGGTAAGGGTTTATGGTTAGGGTTTTAATAGGTTATATAATCTATATATATAGAGAGATAGGATGAGAGCATGGAGGGGGGGGTGTATTTCCGCGCATGTGAGGGCTTCAGCGGGTGTAGCTGCTGCTGTTGGGTTTACTAGCCGGCCAGGTAGGGTTTAGGCGGGTTTAGGGTTTTGGTTTTATTTTATTATTTTATTATTTTATTATTTTCTTTTCTTTATTCATTCCTTTCTATTTCTATAATTCCATTATATATATATATATATATATATATATATATATATATATATATATATATATATATATATATATATATATATATATATATATATATATATATATATATATATATATATATATATATATATATAAATTCCAGAAATTTATATTTGTACATAAAAATAATCTTTTATCCTTCTACAACGATTTCCAAAATAAGTAAAATAAAAATAATAGCTTTGCTCCACAACATCTAGCTAAATATTTTCCTAGTAATTAAATCCAATAAATTCTATATTTTCTAATAACTAATAAATACTATAAATAAATTAAATGATTAAATTAAATAATTAATACAGTTTTTTAAAATTAGGGGTTTTACACTGGAGCAGGCGAACCTACCAGCTAGACGGCCATCGACGGGACCTATCACCGATTTTCGCCAGCTGAAGCCCCGTACCTTTTCAGGCAAGGAAGAGCCCACTGAAGTTCATGAGTGGCTCACAAACACTCAACACCAATTAGAAGCAGCTGAGCTTCCAAGGGAGCGTTGGATGACTGCCGTCCGGATGCAGTTGACTGGTAATGCACATCACTGGTGGCTATCTGAGGAGACACGGCTCGGACCAGACCGAGTCACTTGGGAAGAGTTTTCTAGACTCTTTCAGGAGATGTACATTCCATCTATTGCTCGATCGAAACTTTGGGACAAGTTCAATCGCCTCACTCAAGACAATATGACAGTGGAAGAGTATATTGCAGAATTCATCCGTTTTGGTCGCTTCGCCCTTACTCTAATTCCGACAGAAGAGGAGAAGGCGGAGAAGTTCTTCGAAGGACTAAAATTTAAGCTACAGAGACAGATTGGCTCTATTGCACATACTTCTTACTCAGACGTCCTTGCTGCAGCCCGACGCATGGAGCGCGTCATCAGGAGAGAGTCCAGCCTGAAATAGCCGTTCATATCAGCACCAACCAGAGCATCACAAGAGGATTTTGCAAAGCGACCACAGATTAAACCATCACAGAGAGCTATATCACAATCCCTAATCCTTCCTACTTGTCACTACTGTGGCAAGATAGGCCATATTGAAAGGAAGTATAGACTTAAATTGGGATTATGTTTAGCATGAGGATCCCGTCAGCATTCGGTAAGATATTGCCCTGAGCGTCGAGAAGGAGCACCGATAGTAAACCGACAACCTTTACCAGCACCAGGAGGATATCAGCTGAGGCAACCCTTGGCACCACGAGTAACATTCTTTCCGCAGGCCCAACAACAGTAGAGGGCACCACCACAAGGACGCAGATAAGCTTTTGCGATGACAATGGACGACGCACAGACTCGTGGAATAGCGAATGCGAGTAAGATTTGAGTTTTAGCATAGCTATCTATTCCTAGTAATGCTTTAGCATGTGCCTGTTAGTTCCATTCCTAGAACTTGATAGTTTAGATTAGTAACTGGTACCCAGGTTTTCATAAGTTATAGTTAATCCTTGCTCTAACCAGATTCTATTACTCTTGAATTTCTTCTCTCTCAATGCCTAGGGAAAAGTTTTTCTTATGTGTTCTGCTTAACCCTCACCCTCGATCTTTCATGATTCCTTACTCCTTGTGTCGTGCTTCAACATACATGTTTTGCAACCACGTCATCTCTGCTGCCGGTTATGTTTTGTTTTCTTAATTACGATGACACAATTCTTTTAAGGAGGGTAGATTGTAACAACCTATTTTTTTAAATAATTTTTTTTATTTTTATATGTTTTTAATTAATTAAAATTAAGGTCCTTCAGGGATTAATATTTTTATGTATTAAATTAATTATTAAAATATTACAAAAATTATATTTTTGGGTGTATAATTAATTATTGGTTGTTGTGTAATTTTTCTGGAATTTATTGGGCTCAAAAACTATTTTTAAATGACGAAAAATACTATTTTTAATTAAACCAGATTAAACCCAACCAAACCGAACCGAACCCAACCGACCCAAACCCTAAACCTAACGGGTCGGGTCTGGACCCGACCCGCCTACCCACTAGCCCGCTAACCCATTCCTAACCCAGCTCTTCTCCCCCGCGATTCTCGGCCGACGACGCCACGACCCCCTCTTTTCTGGTCTCCCCCGCAGTCGCCTCCACTCGCCTATTTAAACTCCAATCATCCCTACATCACCGCCACCGCCATCACCATCACCGCCACCCCCCCTCCCCCGCTGATCCGACCACCGACCGCTCCCCCGGCGATGGCAATGAATCCCCCACCGCCGACGTCGACCCACCACGACTACCCCGAGCAGCCCCCAGCACCGCCACATAAGCTGCAGCAACCGCAGCAACCGCGCCGCGTCCTTTCGCGACAACGAGGTATACCCCTTCCCGCTCGCGTAACTTTCTGTACATTGATCCGATTTTTGTTCTGTCAAATCCTGTGCGAAGAATGCGTGACCCTCTCAAAATCCGTATAACTCGTTAGGGGTATCGCATCCTGTGTCGGTCAAAAAATGTGACGCAAAACAGGAAAAAACTACAAAATTTTGGACTTCAGAAATTGTCCCGAACTCACATGTTCACCGCCATTTTTCTCCCAACCTGTTTATTATTTTTAATTTCTGTTTAAACAATTAATTAGACAAAATAACCAAGATTAAGATCCTGTAATTAGTTTATTTTATTTTTCTGTATATTGTGTTTTATTCGCGGGTGAAATCGACCAAAAACTTGGTCTTTAAAATCCTAAATTTTCCTGAAACGGGGTGCGTCCTGCTAAACGAGGTAACTTCGTCGTGTACAAATTACATCGAATGGTGCGCATCATTAATACGAACGTGTGAGATTTTGCGAAAGTTGATTTAAATGTGCGTGTACACCAGAATCAACACGTATCCGTCGACAACGCCATGTATCAGCCCTGTTCTGAAATTCGTAACTTCGTGTGTGCTCGTCATTTTAAAACAAACTTGCGCCATCAAATTTATAGCATTTTGCTGGTCCTGTGACCCAAGTTTGGTTCGATTCTGAGAACGTTGACAAAATCCCGTATCGTGGGCCCCACGGCTCTACTTGACGGGCGATTTTGTGATCGGCTCATCGGAATCCAGTTCTGGACATTCCATTGGATTCGTATCATCATTCTGGACTTGTAGACACTAAGTTTGACGAATTTGGTGAACTTTGTTCCTGACACGTTTTTCGGTGCGAAGTGGGCCACATGTGGACCGGGCTTTGACCAGAAACTGTCAATTTTGTCCCTGTGTCCAAATTGGACTTATGGGTAGTCAAATCTAGCTATTTCTTATCTTCTGGAAATGATAGTAATATTTGTTTCAGCATCCGAAGGTGTTCCTGATGATTCCACATACACCTGAGCAACTGAAGGAGTTCAAGCCCTAGGCAAGTGTACCTTGCCAACTTGCAGTGATTCCTGTTATAGTATTTGCTTGAGTTCTTTATACACACACACACACACACACACACACACACACACACACACACACACACATATATATATATATATATATATATATATATATATATATATATATATATATATATATATATATATATACTCTACTTAAAATATCTGTCCAACCTAGGACCGTGTGACGTTGCTTAGCATCCGGATAATATTTGGGTGTCGACGCCGTACGCAGAGTCGTGTAACGTCACTTAGAGAATTGTTATCTCGACCCTATATTTCGTGCTTGTATTATCAAGTACGTCATACCATAGGACACCTGACACTATTCATGTGACAGAATCTTTCTGAGTTATTCATGGTGATTCTGTATAGGTTACAGGATTCGTGACATAGATCTTACATATGCATAGCTATCATTATGACTCGCTGCATTAGCTAGAGGTCATGATCTTGCGTGTTATGGATATGAGACGTGGGGTTACATTGGGTGGAGAGAGTCTTACCATACTAAAGGCTGATTATATATATAGTTATTTTGGGAGTGCCTTAGACTCTGACAAGATCTTTGGTACACGTACTGGCCCTTCGAGATAATAAATGCTGCTATGGGTTTCCCAGAGCCTTTAGTAGTTTCAGCCCGAGTATGAATAATGCTCTCACTTGCATTTCACATAGCTGGCTTCATAGCTTACCTTGTTGATACATTTTTATATACTGCATATTTATTTGGCTTAAGTTTTTCTTGTACCTTGCTATATTCCCTGAGGACCTGGACTCGGATTATGTCCCCAGTTATAGCAGAGGGGATCTACCCCGAGGTATACGGGACAGGAGCTGATACTGGAGAAGTACTAGTACCAGAGGACGAGGTCATGCCAGAGGATTTTTCCTGAGTATTTGCTTATATACTCAGTTATTTCTGTTTCTAGTTACTTTATTTCCTGTCCCTTGGATTACTGTATTAAATTTATTCTCGGGTTGTTCCCCGAGACACTTTTATTGAGACTTGTTGTTGATTTATATTTTATCTTGATTATTTTGATATTTGAACTGTGACTATCTTCTGTGGATGAGATTAGAAATAGAATGTGACTTGTATCGTAGACCATTATATTGTTTTACAGCTTAAGTACACTATAACGGGTCCATTAAATTGAATTTGCCCATTGGAGTGTGCTGCTGGCCATTGCCACGTGGCTAGTCCCTCAGTATTTTGGGACTAGGGTGTGACACCCGCATGGCACCCATGTGCCCCACCATACCCCATGTGTACACCTCAACTCATAAAAAGTATTATATTGAGATACCCACTTGGTGGTGTAGCCAATATGGGACTATATTTACTGGTCCAAAGGCAAAAATACCAACAACTCTTCATATATCTCAATATATATAGGTTGAACGTTCCCCATAGTGACTGTCTATCATGCATTAGGATAGATGTCGCTTAGACTTAAATCTTCCCGCATGGGTCGAACAACAGTATGATACAAGAATGGACTAAGCCTTGAATTCTGTACCATAGTTGCAATTCTTCACACTCACACAATGAAATCAGCTGTGCTTCTGGTTGTACATTAAAGTCCCTGTGCACGCCTGGTTTCGGTGTATATATTTTGGGGGTCTACAAGTTTTCCCTCAAGATACGGCCTATATCTCTTTTCATACACACTAGATGAATTCTTTTAAAAAGTTATTGGAATGAAGCCTCGAGCTTCCTTGCGGTGCTACTCTGCTATGACATGGCCCAGAGCCGAGGCTAAATCTCATCGTGGTGTCATGCCACTGTAGCATGTAGTCCCAGCCTCTTTGTAGTGCTAAACTATCCAGCATAAAGCCTTGCACTTCCTTGCGGTGTTACGCTGCTGTGACATGGCCCGTATAGCCGAAGATTTACATCTTTTACCTCTGTGGTGTCACACCACTATAACATGAGGACACTGGCCTCTTTGTAGTACTGCCTACACTCTTCATTCTATAGCATTAGGCTACCTGCCTATGTGTGGTGCTACGCTGCTGTGACATGGCTCGCGAAGCCAAGATATTACCTTTACCGAGGAACCTCTTGGCTGGGTCACCCACTGTAGCATGGAGACCTTACGCTCCTTTGTAGTACTACACTACCGTGCTTCCTATTAAGCACACCAGACATTTAAAATGTCTGAGAACTCATCAAGTCATCTAAGTTATCCTTCCATATGACTTATTTTACACAAAAGAATAATTAATAGACAACAGTGGTTCTGGGTCCATAACTCCTCAATGTCTCAAAGGACTACCCAATGTTTCTGATATTCTCCCAGTCAATGGTCCTTCCTTGAACCAATAGCTAGATGCCTAGTAGATTTTTCTTTGAACTAATAACATAAAACTAAATGGTAGGATTGCAAAGACACAATATCAGAGGTCCTCCAAGACCATATATGTTGTGTCCTTGACTATATGCGGTGTTACGCCACTGTGATATTGTCACGCCCCAAACTTCCATTGTCCCGATCGACCCCGTCGGGCGTGAATCACCGCACTGGCGCTCCCGTAGGATAGTCGTTCCCCTATGGACGTGATGTCATATGAGCCGGGAGATGCTCTCGCACAAGGCAACAACATAAGTCGTCTTGGTTATCATCGAACCGATCGAGTTTGCAACGAAAGAGCTATGTTACAAACAATAATCCATTTGAGTAAACAGTGCAAGGGTCAAGGCACGAGGTTCTCTGAATACAATGTCATCGTTCCATATATTTTGTCCCTCTATACAAAAGTAGCTCAAAATATCTCGATAGGCCTCAAGGCATCGACACCAGATTTTTGGGTCATGGGGATGAGGCACGGCTATCGCTTCCTCGGATGATCCAGCACCTAAACAAGCAAACTATTGGTGGGTCAGCATTTTAGAGAAATTACTGGTGAGTATAAAATCAACGAACAGAAGAAATATTCACTAAAACCAATACTAAGTTATTATGTTATAAATATTACATTACTAGTGATCTTTCTAGTTTTACCTAGGTTTGTTACATGCAGTACGGGAACAAAGTCATATTACTTCTTTTTGGAAACATATTGAAATCGGAATTCAGTTCAATACAACCAAGCATACAAGGCAAATAGTTCAAGCACGATGTACCAATCAGGGTGTGCATAGCGTGTCTCGTGAGCTACTCAACGACTCTAGGGACAAAGCAACATCTAGTGGACTATCATTTGTTATACTATAAGGCGATCAATATATTCAAGCAAGTATGCAAGTCTATGTGCGATGCAAGACAATAAGCAAAATAACATATCACATATTCTGTGGATCTTATGCCTCGCCGAATGGTTATCCCTGCAGCAGACATACAAGTTAGCAACAATTTCCATATATAAACAATGTTCTCTTTCTTGTCCATCTCTGCATCAAACAGTTAGGTATGCAAGAAGGCTAGCCTAGCATGTGTCCTAACTACCTGAAATGCATCTATCTCCATGAATAAGCTAACTTATCTAACTCAAACTCTTTCCAACAGAAGCACCGCCCCCATCTAATAGTCATACCCTCAGGGCACACTATTAGTCTCACCCTATCAGTAGTCTCCATCCACCATTCTAATAGCCACTCCCCCTAGATCCCGTAGGACTAGAATATCAGGGCGCACTATTAGTCTCCAAACATGTCATTTAGCCTCCATCCCCCACAAGCTTCTCGATAACAAGCATAACACAACGTGACAATACACACTTTCAATCCATCTATCTCTTATCTAATAGTCGCACCCACTAGATCTCGTAGGACCGGAACATCAGGGTGAGCTACTAGTCTCTTCTCTAATAAGACAAGCCATTTACTCTTTATAACAATACAATCATACATTCAATCAAGCTTTTGCATTCAAGATAAGCAATGATATAAACGACGACAAGCAAACATATTAACGATCTTTAATTTAAGCAAACATGGCTCGGGTCTTCTATCTCTTCTAGTTAAACCTGCAGTTTTACTCTTTCCTTAGCATGGCAAGGTTCGTTTGATAGTGGTGTCAGCTAACTAGCATGCAACATTCATTTCTATACTTAGCATGGCAATAGTTTTATCTCTTTTTAGGCAAGCAGGTCCTTGTTCTACCATTCTCAATGCGAAAATTATTTTATTAAGAAAATAAGCATTTTAAAACTCAGATTCATTATTATGGGGTGCAAGAATCAAAGAATAAAGTTTTGCCCACTCACCTAGATCAATCGTCTTGTATTTCGATCGAGAAACTCTTCGAGAAGGCTTCCGCTCGAGCCAACAAAGCGATATCTGTTGTACATAGTGCCAACGTGGATCGGGGCACTACAGACATGACCCAAAGCCGAGGTTAAGTCGAGGTTCACTCCCTCGTGTGGTGTCATGCCACTGTAACATGGAGTACTACCCTCCTTTATAGTTCTTGGGATCAGCTGGCGCTGGAGGCCTTACATGAACGGATCTGCCAGACTCTCCTAGATTCGATCATCAAACACTATAATGATCTATGCTAGATATGCTCATATAGTATCCTGTACTGGGCCTTGAGACCTATCATGAACGAATCAGCCAGATTTATCTGACTCCGATCATTAAAGCACTGTAATGATCCATGTAATCTGTAATCATTCAGTGTCATGTGTTATATCCACATAGTTATCTCCAAATCGTTGAAGATATAAATAGATGCCACTGCTGCAGCTTTCTGGTTTTCACAGTATGTTGTGTACTAACTATAGAAAGATCATCTGAGAGCTTCCAGAGCCATTCTGCTTTATATGCTACAAGTTGATAGTACAAAGAACTTTTAGTGTAAAGACTGCTATTTCGACTTCCACAATATAGCAACACCACCCCTGGAGAAGTTACGTCCTCCTGTGGATCTTTCAATTTTCTTTCCTGAGCACCAACTGGCATCACCGAAGCCTTCCTTCATATATAGATAACTGTTGTAGCACAAGATATACTACTGACTTCTCCTGAGAATTTTGACGACTCTCTTCACAGCTTTCAGTGTTCAACATATATACTGCTTGTGAACTGACTCAGCATCCCTACAAAAAAAGCTATGTCAGGCATTGTGGTACACGCAACTTGAACCATTCACCTGATGATGCTTGAGTACACCAATTGTGTAACACTTTTCCTTGGATTTGGCTTCATATTCATGTCACACTTGAGGAGTATCGTCCCTGATACCCAAAGCGAGTGATCAATATTTCATGCTGAGAGCTTGTGAGTAGGCAAGCCCACCTGGCATCCAAATTATCTTATATCCTCAAGATGAAATCCGCAATCCCATGTTGTCACACCCCAGTCCCAAATTACGTAGGACTAGAAATACGTAAGCATGCCAGCCGTATGTATATGACAACTCCAATGTATGGATACCATAATACACACGTATGCTGTAATATGAATGTTAACTCACATGTGGTATATATATAGTCACAAGTCACAGAAATACTAATCTCATCCACACAACAAGTCATAGAAAAAAAATAACTAAACTAGAATAATGAGTCTGAATAATCCAAAATAATAGTCGGGTGGAGACAAATCTACTACCAATGACTATATCAATACTAAAATGAGAGAGAAGGATAAATCTCCAATATAAAATAAGATGATGATATAAGGATATCAGCAAAGCGATCCATCGCTAGAGATAATCAAAGATGCTCAGAAGGTAAGACCTCATCGAAAGAGATAAGTAGTAAGTCCTGATCCGTGCTCCTGCGAATAGTAAAGATCGTCTACACCTGAAAAGGGACCTGGTCCTCAGTGGGACGTAACAAGATACATAGAAGCATGCCAATTGAATACAGTAAAATATGCATAAATAGACAAAAAATATATAAGTACGCTGTACAAGACAATCTATATGAAATGCATAATGAGGACAACTTTCTGACGTATGGGCATGGGTAGGCTACTCGATCTAAATCTCACAACTCACACACACGGCAGGGACATCAAAAATCGACATACCTCGGGGGTAGCGACCAGCACGACACCAGAAATTGACAAACCTAGAGGGTAGCGACCAGCGTGACACACTACCATAGTGCGTGCTAGATACTACGGTTTACCAGAGTGGTTATAGCCCATACGCCTACTGATTGTCCTCCCCTCCCATGATACTATGTGTTAAGTGTGTGTCAACATATATATAGTATATAATTATGACTGAAAGAAAAATATACATGCAATGAACATATAAAAATATAATAAGCATGCAAAGTACTGTAAGCAATTTGGCAAGGTATCTTGCCTGGCAAGAGAGCTGCAGAGTGTAACGTCTAGGAGTCAAGCACACAAGATCAGAAACTACGGCCTCAGAATGAACGTCTTCGGATGCTGAAATAAATATCACCAACGTTCCCAGAATAAGCGAGATAGCTAGAAAATACTACCCTTTCGTCCAATTTGGACATAAGGGCAAAACGGTAATTTTGGGTCAAAGCGGGGTCCACATGTGGCCCACTTTGCACCGAAAAGCGTGCCAGGGGTAAAGGTCTGTAATAGGGACAAATTATATGTCAAACCAATTCTAAATGTCAATACGAACTCAATGGTACGTCCAATTTTGGATTTCAGTGAGTCGAACACAAATTCGTCCAAAAAGTTAACCGTGAGACCCGCAAATAGGCGGCTTAGTCAACTATCTCAGAATTACGTGAAACTTAGGTCACAGGACCAGCACGATACCACGAGTCCAATGGTATAAGTTTTGTCGTATTCTGACGAGCGTACACTAAATGGTGCACTATTTTGTAAAAGTCTCGATATGGGGACTTTTCGTGGATACGGGTTGATTCTGACGCGCACACGCGTCCGAATCAGTTTCTGCGAAAGTCCACACGTCTGGATATACCATACGCGCCTTTCGATGCAATTGGTACGCGATGGGACGGCCCCGTTTGGCGGAGCGCGCTCCGTATCACAAATTTTTGTGTTTCGAAAACAAGTTTTTCGTGATTTTTAACCCAATTTAATTCTGCATATAACACCAAATAAATTAATCTAATTGCAAAAAATAATCTCGGTTAGGTGGTCTTCACATATCAAAAAGAAAATCTAAATTTGGATCTCTGTGGTGGGAGATACGAGTCTTTAAACATGGATGGTTGTAACAGTTTTTCTGAAATTAAAGGACATTATTTTTCTCCAACTTGGGCTCAATTTTCGCCTAGGGTTACGTGCTGATCAAAAAAAACTAATACACAAAGTTGGAAGAGGGACATGTCATGAACTTACCGGTGAAGACGGGATCGAATTTGGTCGCGAGATGGAGCGAGAATCCGGACACGAACATGGGTAGGTTGCTGTAAATTTCTGTGCGGCGCGCACGGGATGACGTGAACGGCGAGCGGCGGGTCCTCTGGTCGTCGTCGGCGGTGAACTCCGGTGGCGGCGGTCGAGGTCGGGGTCGGTGCGATGCGGGGTCGAGGAGATTAGAGTAGAGTTTTATGGTTAGGGTTTATATGAGTTATATATATATATATATATATATATATATATATATATATATATATATATATATATATATATATATATATATATATATATATATATATATATATACAGAGGAAGCGGGGGGTGGGGGGTGGGGGTTATCCGCGCGAGGGGGGGGGGGGTTATAGTGCTGCTGCTGGGAATTAATTAGCGGGTAGGGTTTAGGTTGGTGGGTCGGGTAGTCTTAGGAAATGGGTTAGGATTTATATTATTAAGTTTTCTTTTCTTTTATTTTCTTTATTTCATTCTTTTTCTTTTCTTTTCTTTTCTTTTCTATTCTTAATAAATCTACATATATATATATATATATATATATATATATATATATATATATATATATATATATATATATATATATATATATATATATATATATAATTCTAGAAAATTATATTTGTGCATAAAAATAATCTTTTATCCGTCCACAAGGTCTCCTACATAAAATAAAATAAGGTAAAATGATAGTTTGCTCCATAAATTATCTAGCTAAATATTTACCTAGTAATTAAATCTAATAAATTATAGTTTCTAATATACTACAAAATACTATAAATAAATTAAAGGATTAATTAAATAATTATACGGTTTTTAAAATTATGGGTTTTATATTCTACCCATATTCATAATGAATCACTATAGTTATTACACTTCATTGCTATCTAGTAGTGCTTCCTAAAAGTCATGGTCAGTCACCTTAACACTTCTCATTTATTGTCCATACCATATTCTATTTTCCTCTAACTCGTCTATACTACCCAACTTACAAGAATTCTACTAGTAGTCAAATATCTTGAGGCTATTGTCTAGGTTGTAGGACGAATTTATTCATTGGGTCGAGAATCTTTGGGATACCCATCTGGAATCTCATAACTATAAAAAATTTTGTAACCGTCAAGTATCGTAGTCTAATACTACCATGCCACCTGACCAGTATGTCTGCAAATACTTCGACTACTCTACTATAATGGTCTAGCTGCAGCTGTCGCTACTTCGCCAGCGATTTATCATAGTCATTAGTTTGTAACAAGTGCCTTCAATTCTTTCCTAAGCATAGTCTAAGTTTTAGGGCAACACTTAAGGTCTTGACTAACTTTATAAAACTATTAGAAGTAAAAAAAAAAAAATCAACAATCCAACTAATTCCTATTAGACTAAGGGATGCTATACTTAGTTTTAAAAAATAGTAAGAGAATACAGATATTGTAATAGTGTATATACATAAGGGTTATCATTATGTACTCATCTTTTAGTTATTAATCATTTACTAACACATTTATGTTTTTTTTAACTAACAAAATAAGGGTGGGGTCGAAGTAAACCAAACAATTCATAATGGCACGAAATGATACGACTATGATAGGAAGAGTTAAGCACGAGATAAGGAATGGATATAGAAGAGAAGATGAGCCACCCCAAGAGGACGAGATGGTGATAGGAAAAGAATACTACTACTGCTACTCGCGTCATCTATTAGCATTGCGTGTATGCCATCTGGATAGAATATTAATATATCCTCATAACTGCTAAACCACTATATATATAATTCTACGTCTACTATGTACCTAAGATCTCGTGTCATATAGGGGGTCATGAGTATGAAATGACAAATATAACTAAAGGTCGTGCCTGTATCTATGACTCCCTGTGCCTGCGCTCCCTTATTTGTCATTATGAGCGCATGGCCTATGGGGTATATCTAGTACTATCCGTGTATCAAACTTATACTAAGCACGAATGTTCGTCTTTCTGAAATAGGAGAAGACGAAAAACAACAATAAAGAATTCAAGGAGGAGGTGATAGAATACAAGTACGGGATTCAAAGGGATTAGAGAATTTGAAAGGGAGTTGCCAAGGCAGTTGTGGATTGAAATCTTATTTTGGTAAATTTCTATTCGCATGTTCACATCAGAACAGTTATATACCTGACATGATATGCTCTGACCAGTCTAGAGGGCAAGTATATTCGTCTAACAAGTTGAGTCAACTATATCTCAATCCACATAAAGTAGTGATACGAAGAGCGAACCAAGCACACTAAGGTTAATCAGACCATAATGTACTGATTCTAATTTAGACAATATATTAGTGTGGGCCCCCAATAATATATATGTCATGAACAAGCTAGATAAAAGAATAAGCTTACAAAACTAGGCTATAATAACATCATAAGTCGAGATAGTTCAGAAAATATAAGTACGTTGGATTAGGATGGAGGAAGGTACAGAATAATTTAAGTTTACCAAGAAGATCGGTGGTGTGCCTCTACAGTTTCCATAATAACTTCTTGTCTAAGTCTAAAGTCGACCAATAGAGGTATGGGCCTCTAAGTTCTACAGTCTGGATAAACACTATCTTTTTATGCAAGTCTATAGTTGGTGTCATTCAATTATACTTCATTAATGAGTCAACATGACTATGTGTTACTAGGTTATGAGGCATACTATCCAACTTACAATAATTTAACTAACAGTGTTATTAAACAACAGAGTGTATATACCTAGTATAAATCATCTTCCTAACCCCCTATCAAGCACGAAGAAAAGATAAGATTGACGTTGAGAAGGGATCAAGCAAGATGCTATGCAAGCAATCAAATAAGAATGCGAAAAAAGATCAAGGACGGTGATCAAATAAGTGGATGAGATCCTATACTCTAATCCTATACGCAGGCTTGCTCGGTACAATAACGTAATCGAGACAATATGCTCTCGACCTGCATGGGCCACCACAAAAATATGTCACGTCCAGTCCCAAAATACGTAGGACTAGAAATACGTAAGCATGCCAGCCATATGTATATGGCAACTCCAATGTATGGATACCATAATACATACGTACGCTGTAATATAAATGTTAACTCATATGTGGTATATATATAGTCGCAAGTCACAGAAATACTAATCTCATCCACACAAAAAATCATAGAAAAGAAATAACTAAACTAGAATAATGAGTCTAAATAATCCAAAATAATAGTCGGGTGGAGACAAATCCACTACCAATGACTATATCAATACTAAAATGAGAGAGAAGGACAAATCTCCAATATAAAATAAGATGATGATATAAGGGTATCAGCGAAGTGATCCATCGCTAGAGATAATCAAAGATGCTCAGAAGATAAGACCTCCTCGGAAGAGATAAATAGTAAGTCTTGATCCGTGCTCCTGCGAATAGTCAAGATCGTCTACACCTGGAAAGGGACCAGGTCCTCAGAGGGACGTAACAAGATACATAGAAGCATGCCAATTGAATACATTAAAACATGCATAAATAGACAAAAAATATATAAGTACGATGTATAAGACAATCTATATGAAATGCATAATGAGGACAACTTTTCGACGTATGGGCATGGGTAGGCTACTCGATCTAAATCTCACAACTCACACACACGACAGGGACATCAAAAATCGACATACCTCGGGGGTAGCGACCAGCGCGATATCAAAAATCAACATACCTCGGGGGTAGCGACCAGTGCGACATACTACCGTAGTGTGTGCTAGATACTACGGTTTACCAGAGTGGTTATAGCCCATTCACCTACTGATTGTCCTCCCCTCCCATGATACTATGTGTCAAGTGTGTGTCAACATATATATAGTATATAATTATGACTGAAAAAAAAACACACATGCAATGAACATATAAAAATATAATAAGCATGCAAAGTACTGTAAGCAATTTGGCAAGGTATCTTGCCTGGCAAGAGAGCTGCAAAGTGTAACGTCTAGGAGTCAAGCACACAGGATTAGAAACTACGACCTTAGAATAAACGTCTCCTGATGCTGAAATAAACATCACCAACGTTCCTAGAATAAGCGAGATAGCTAGAAAACACTATCCTTTCATCCAATTTGGACACAAGGGCAAAACGGTAATTTTGAATTAAAGCGAGGTCCACTATGGCCCACTTTGCACCAAAAAGCGTACCAGGGGTAAAGGTCTCTAAAAGGGACACATTATAGGTCAAACCAATTCTAAACGTCAATACGAACTCAACGGTACGTCCAATTTTGGATTCCGGTGAGCCGAACACAAATTCACCCAAAAAGTTAACCGTGGGGCCCGCAAATAGACGACTTAGTCAACAGTCTCAGAATTACGTGAAACTTGGGTCACAGGACCAGCGCGATACCACGAGTCCAATGGCATAAGTTTCATCGCATTCTGACGAGCGTACACTAAATGGTACGGTATTTTGCAAAAGTCGTGATATGAAAACTTTTCGTGGATACGGGTTGATTTTGATGCGCACACGCATCCGAATCAGTTTTTTCGAAAGCCCACACGTCTGGATATACCATACACGCCTTTCGGTTCAATTGGTACGCGATAGAGCGGTCCCGTTTGGCGGGGTGCGCTCTGTATCACAAATTTTTGTGTTTCAAAAATAAATTTTTCGTGATTTTTAACCCAATTTAATTCTGCATATAACATCAAATAAATTAATCTAATTGACAGAAAATAATATCGGTTAGGTGGTCTTCACATAGCAAAAAGAAAATCTAAGTTTGGATCTCTGTGGTGGGAGATACGAGTCTTTAAACAGGGGTAGTTGCAACAGTTTTTTTAAAATTAAAGGACATAGTTTTTCTCCAACTTGGGCTCAATTTTCGCCTAGGGTTACGCGCTGATCGAAGGAAACTATATACAGAGTTGGAAGAGGGATAGGTCATGAACATACCGGTGAAGACGGGGTCAAATTTGGTCGTGAGATGGAGCGGGAATCCGGATGCAAACAGGGGTAGGTTGCTATAAATTTCTGCGCGGTGCGCGCGGGGTGACGCGAACAGCGAGCGGCGGGTCCTCTGGTCGGCGGCGGCGGTGAACTCCGGTGGCGGCGGTCGAGGTCTGGGTTCGCGCGGCGCGAGGTCGAGAAGATTAGAGTGGAGATTTAGGGTTAGGGTTTAGGGTTTATATGAGTTATATATATATATATATATATATATATATATATATATATATATATATATATATATATATATATATATATATATACACACACACACACAGAGAGGAAGCGAGGGGGTTATCCGCGCGAGGGGGGGTTATACTGCTGCTGCTGCTGGGAATTAATTAGCGGGTAGGGTTTAGGTTGGTGGGTTGTGTAGTCTTAGGAAATGGGTTAGGGTTTATATTATTAAGTTTTTCTTTTCTTTTCTTTATTCCATTCTTTTTCTTTTCTTTTCTATTCTTAATATATATATATATATATATATATATATATATATATATATATATATATATATATATATATATATATATATAAAATTCCAAAAGATTATATTTGTGCATAAAAATAATCTTTTATCCGTCCACAAGGTCTCCTACATAAAATAAAATAAGGTAAACTAATAGTTTGCTCCATAAATTATCTAGCTAAATATTTACCTAGTAATTAAATCCAATAAATTATATTTTCTAATATACTACGAAATACTATAAATAAATTAAAGGATTAATTAAATAATTATACAGTTTTTAAAATAAGGGATTTTACACATGTCCTGAGTTTGGACAAAAATTGTAACGATCCGTTCCGTTTAAACGGGCAGCCAATTCAAATAACGCAAGTGCAACGACCCGACCCACTTTGCTCAGCAAGAAGACTCATTTGAGGCAAATGATTCTAGACTTGGCCCTTCAGGAGTTCATACTTAGACTTTCAAAGGTTCGCTCGGAGTATCGCTCAACCGAGGCGAATCATCGCTAAGGGGGGTGGCTACGATGAACTTGTCTTTGCTTAGCCAGCACACTTAAAATATGGACGATACTTTCTAGTTGCTAGGTGAATCACCCCTTGCATGCTAATAAAGATTATAACACACCTAGCTAAGGGAATAAACCCATCTTGTATTGCTTGTGTTAGAACATGGAAATAAAATTTGGCTTATAACTTGGACCCTCGCATGCTAACTTAGCTTCATGCAAGTAGACCCCGCTATGCCTCGAGTAGATCATTATATACTCTTCGTAGTGCACTACTTTACTTGTTTACACTACTTGTCCCCTAGATTATGTCGCTCGGTATGTCCCTTTCTGCTTCACTCCTCGCACTAACCCTTAGACCCGAGCTAAACATAAAGGCTTATGTTCTAAGGTAGACTATAATATATGTTTCCTTATGTTATGTTTCCAACAAATGCATGCTTGCCTGCTTATATTGTAAGTTACACTCGTTTGCATTGTTTCAATGCTTGTCACATAATTTTATGCTGTGATCCAGTAATACTATCCATACCGTGCATGCATCTAAGTTAGCCAGAGGACTATCAAATAGTCCTTCTGTGCAATATGAACCTGCAAGTATACGGGACCGTTAGGTCGCCAAGGTAGTTTCCAAACCATGGGAATGCATCAACTCAAGTTTAACTCTGAATGAGAATCATGTCAAGTAAAGCAAGAATCACAGCTCGTGGAGTAGTACTCGTTCAGAACAAGAATCAATGATGATCATGTCATATTATGAATCTGGAAGACCCAAGACTTGCATGTCGCTGACAACTTGGTAACAAGGAAGATTCTCAAATCTCGTTCCTGCTGACGGTCTCCGGGGCACTGGGGTCAATCCGATCCGGACAGAACATAGTGTTAGTCTTCGTGTTCGGGCAGGATGACATGTAGTGCCTCGTGTTCTTTCGTTGCACGTCATTCTCGCTCAAAGACTAAGTAGTCCCGTGTTTGGGTAGGATGGCATGTAGAGCACCGTATTATTTCGTTGCATGGCCCTGGGATGGAAGTTTTAGTAGGGATTCCTTAAGTGAAATGTGCGAGTTTTTTATTTCAATGAAAAGCGACATCGTAATCTAACATCGATGCAAGTCCCATTAGGAAGGCTGATAGAGTCTTATGGACGGAATCCCCATCGGAAGCCTTCTCGATCAGGCAGGAGTGCTTGGGAGTATATTCGCCCCCGAGGTCACACTACTACTCACTTCGCTCGCCTCTTTTCTTCCATAAGAAGCAGGAGCCTTAAATTCGATTTTGCATTGATATGTCATAGTCCTCTAAAGTCTACTAATAGTCTATGTGGACGAATTTCTTTCTTGATCTAAATGTGTCAAAGATCTCATAGCCGGGTTCTCTTTCAACAACCTTATTTATATGAGAGGCCCTTCCCCTTCCCCCTATCCCTCCCTTATGTTTAGGAGCGGAATCCGCCCAAGAATGACCTGTGGTGGTACGGAAGGCACAGACTCCATGAGCGTCCCGTACTCGATCCGTCAAAATCTATTATATTCTGTGTCTTTTGAGATAGTTTCTTTCATAACCTCTCAATTCACTCAAGGCTAGAACCCGTCCTTTATGGCTATGCCAGCAACTCATGTTCATATAGATAAGTTATCCTCACTTAGCAGTAATCCGCATGCGAGTCATTGCATCGTGCCTAGTAATCTGAAATACTTGACGGATATGAGTATGAGACACTTGTACATATTTGAACACTTGAACATCTTCTGCAATACTTCTGGATAATTCGTGTAACTCGTGCACCCGAAAACATAACCTCGCTCATTATACTTGTATTTTCTTATGCAATTGCCCATGGATTTCATTATATATGCTCGTGCTTGGTTTAACTTGGTTGCCTTGTACAGGAAAAGAAGAATGGTAAGTTGGTAAGTCTTGCTGTGTTACTCTTATATCGCATGATGCACTGCCACACGAGTTAGGCTTTACATCACATGTCATGAAACTGATCATAAGGCAAGACTAGACAGATAACTTAATAGATGGTGCACGAAACTTATATAATGTGTTTGGATTTGTCGAGCGTGCTAGAAGACTCTCAACCAGTGCATTCATATACTTATAACCTACCAGATTTCTTACAGGGTGCGGGAGAACCTCGTTCGGTGCGAAAATTCCCTTTATGCGTCCTAAGGCGTAGAGTTCACTCTGGAGTCTTGGAGCATTGCGTCCGGAACTGAAGCACATATACAAGCATAATGTTGGAACATCGCCTATGTATCATTCCACAAATATAGTCACTTGGCACGCTTTAACTGTTTCGAGAGATGGGCTTGAGCGACTTGTAATCTTGGCCTAACGCCGCTTGTAACACTTGTCAATATCAATAAAGAGCTTGTTTTACTTTTATACTTGTGTTATTCAATGCTTCCGCTATTGACGACTCTGTGAACTTGTTACCAATTGCCTGTTCGTTCTTATTCTGCTCTATTTGGACTATCTATGCGACTATGTAGCTTAGATATTTTATCGCATGTTCGGATCATAGCCTTGCACGGGCGCGGATTATGCTCGTGCGGCATCACATCCAGATCGCAAAGATTGTCCCATGGAAGCGTTGTCGTGGTGATTCGCGCCTAGCGGGGATGACCGATTACCTGTGGAAGATCTGGACGTGACATATTTATATCAGAGCATGGCTTACGCCTTTGGACTTCGTATCAATTTTTTCAGTTTTAAAAGCTCGTTCGTAGGTTATGTACATACTTTCTCTCTCAATGTCCCAACAGAATATTCCATACAATGAGTCTAAATAATTTCAAAAAAAAAGTACATGTGAATGATATGATTGCTTGTACTAGATAGTAATGCAAGGACCCTCGTTTCAACCTGTGCTAGACTTTATGGGAATAGAATCGTGCTAGAATTTACAAGTTATGTGCAAACTCGAATACCTATACGTGTTTACCCAGCTGGTTAGTATGCGGAATAGAATATCGTTCGGACGGTTAGCTATGCACACAGTCTTTCGGCTAAGTTGTATTGAGTATCACGTGCCAAGATCCTTTTGGTGTGAGCTTGTTGCAAGCGAGATTATGATATCGTTTAGATAAGGATAAGTCAGACTTAGAATGATAATCGATAAAAATATTATTAGATTATTGCTAAGGCAAATAAAGAGAATCGTGCTTGAATTTTGGAAAATAGCTCGAACGGTATTTCGTATCTGGAAGATACAAATCAAATATGGTTTACTTGGATGATTATCAACATGATACATAAGATTTATTAGGCGATGCATAGGTATCGTGCAAGAGTTCTAAGGAATGACTTGGTGAATATGCTAGCGATTGATGCGAACACCGATTGAGGATTTAATTGGATGACTCAATTCCTGAGTGGTGTATGGATCATTTTAAAATTATTCAAACGAATTCATAGGTCACGTGCGATAGTCGTTTTGAATGATTTGAGAATGTCTTCAACAAGTGATAAGGCTTATATCGAATAGGGACTCAAGGTAATAAAATCGATAACTTGGTCAAGAAAACTTGGTAGAAACTTGATGGATTATGCGAGCGATTTCAAATTGAATCAAACGGATTAAACTTGAGTAGAATATCGCTCAAATAGAAGTTAGCCCGAGAATGAATATTGTGGTTCGTTGAAAGAGGTAAGCGATAACGGATTTGATCTAGAGTTTGGAGGAAAGATCTTGAATCTAGTTCGAAGGATAATTCTCGACAATCAGTCCTGACCGAGAACGATTATCCTCCGGGAGCGCCGGCATGGTAATTTTACGTCCGACGGGGATAATCGAACTCACGGAAATATGCTCGATGATTATTCAAAAGAACTAGATGAATGGAACGTAACAAAGTGGATAGACTTTGGCTAGAATATTTGAACTTAGTTGTTTGAAGAATGCCAGAAGTAGACTATGGATTTATCAAACGGTAACTTTGAAGTTGGATAATTTTGCTAGACGAATTAGAATCACGGCATAAACGAACATGACTTGAAAGATTATATATATATATATATATTGGATAGAGCAAAGTGAAATGATAAGGTATCTCGATCGTTTTGAAGATAACTACAACGTTCGATGTTCTTGTCTTGTGCGAGTGTAACTCTATGCTCGTACATGCTTCACGCTCGGATCAGGACAATTATCAAGAGGGAGCATTGACGTGGTAATCTCACGTCCAACAAGAATGATCAAACTTTCGGGAGACTGGAGCATAACAATTGAAGGATCGTCTTGACTTGTGGTTCGACACGATAAGACAAATTTGGAAATATAAGTGAATCAAAAATATTTCAAGGATGAGTTAGTCTAGAACTTGGAGTAAGTCACGCTTGATGGTTTCTTGAACGGATACGTGAATCTTGTTGGACGACTTAGATTGATGATTGAGATCAAAGATTTAGAATTGAATCATGGCTTGGTGGTCTAGACTTAGAATGGATATATAGATTCTATCAAAACATGTTTGAAGAAGATGGACTATGCGAATTACTAAGCTTTTCATGCATCTTGGGTGTACCATAGATTTGACTGAACGGACTCAAACCCTGTACAACGAACGTGTTAATGTGTGTAGGGTAATATGTGCTCGATGTTTAAAAATCTGAATAAAACGAGATTGGGTAGAATATCCCATATAAATGAACAATATTTTGACCTTAGGAATTGGGGTGAGCATCGTGCGACAAATTTGCACGATGAATCGTGTGCTTGAATTGTACCTATGACCTTGTGAGCTGACCTAGTAATTAGGCATACGATCATATACCGAGTGAAAGAACTTGTGTGACCGACCTTAGCATATTGCTTGAACAAGCCATAAAACTGGGCAGCTAGACTTGGAGTTAGACTTAGAATGGTAAGTGTGTGCTATGTTTGACACAAACGAAATATACGATAGAACATGGACGCTAGTTGGTTGATCGGATAAATCGTGCTTAACGGTAGTGCAATGCTTGATTTGAGTGGGATTGGAAATGACTTAGATTTTATTGACCCTGTTGGAGCTATCATCGTGATTCATAAGACGAGAACCCTTGAGATTTTTGCAAGTAGCTTATCCGAATTCACTATCGCTAAGTTTGGTTGAATGCATATGTTTGAGGGACGCCTTGAACGTGTGCACGATCAAAGACTCTGTGATATGTTGAACTAGAGTGCAAAAATGTCGTTATCGCTAAGTTGGTTGACATGCATATGTTTGAGGAACGCTTTGAATATGTGCACGATCCAAACTCGCGATATGCTGATCTCGAATGCTAGTGTAAGTAAATATATTAGATTCGCATGGATGAGTATAATGATTTAGTTAAGTTTTCTTCAGCCTTAGATCATCATTCAATATGGATCATACCGTACCCTGCGTTAAGCGAATATATGTTCCGCGCTAAGGCGCAGTAGAGACCGAATCAGAACTTGTAGTGAATGATAGAGTCTTTCAACGAAGACCGACCCAGCATACACGCGACAAGATATAAGGAACGAGTAGAAAATTGTGTTTGAAAGGATCTAGTGGTACCGATTGTTATACTTGAGATATATTCGATAGTAGCGATTGAACAGTTTGCGCTCAGGAAATCTCGAGGACGAAACTTTTTCTGAGTGATGTATAATGTAATGACCCATTCTATTTAAGCGGGCAGCCAATTCAAACGGCACAAGTGCAACGATCTGACCCGCTTTACTTAGCGAGAAGACTCATTTGAGGCAAAGGATTCCAGATTTGGCCCTTCAGGAATTCAGACTTAGACTTTCAAAGGCTCGCTGAGTATCGCTCAACCGAGGCGAAGCATCACGAAGATGGGTGGCTACGATAAACTTGTCTATGCTTAGCCAACACACTTAAAATATGGACGATACATGCTAGTCACTAGGTGAATCACCCCTTGTTTGCTAATAAAGATTATAACGCACCTAGCTAAGGGAATAATTCTATCTTGTATTGCTTGTGTTAGAACGTAGAAATAAAATTTGTCTTATAACTTGGACCCTCGCATGCTAACTTAGCTTCGTGCAAGTAGACCTCGCTATGACTCGAGTAGATCATTATATACTCTTCGTAGTGCATTACTTTACTTATTTATACTGCTCGTCCCCTAGATTATCTCGCTCAGTATGTGCCTGTACGGCTTCACTCCTCGCACTACCCCTTAGACCCGTGATAAACATAAAGGCTTATGTTCTAAGGCAGACTATACTATATGTTTCATTATGCTTATGTTTCCAACAAAAGCATGCTTGCCTGCTTATATTGTAACTTGCACTCGTTTGCCTCGTTTCAATGCTTGTCACATAATTTTATGCTGTGATCCAGTAACACTATCTATACCGTGCATGCATCTAAGTTAGCTAGAGGACTATCAAATAGTCCTTATGTGTATTATGAACCTGCAAGTATACGGGACTGTTAGGTCACCAAGGTAGTTTCCGAACCAGGGGAATGCATTAAGTCAAGTTTAACTCTGAACGAGAATCATGTCAAGTAAAGCAAGAATCACAGCTCGTGGAGCAATACTTGTTCAGAACAAGAATCAATGATTATCATGTCATATTATGAATCTAGAAGACCCAAGACTTGCATGTCGCAGACAACTTGGTAAAAGGGAGATTCCTGAATCTCGTTCCTGCAGACGGTCTCCGGGACACTTGGGTCGATCCGATCCGGACAGAACATAGTGTTAGTCTTCGTGTTCGAGCAGGATGACATATAGCGACTCGTGTTCTTTCGTTGCACGTTATTCTCGCTCAAAGACTAAGTAGTCCCATGTTTGGACAGAATGGCATATAACGCACCGTGTTTTTTTATTGCATGCCATTCTCTCTCAAGGCTACGACCTGACCTTTATAGCTATGCTAGCGACTCATGTTCATATAGATAAGTCATCCTTGCTTGGCGGCAATTCGCATGCGAGTCATTGCATAGTGCCTAGTAATCGAAAATACTTGAACGGATATGAGTATGAGACACTTGTACATATTTGTACACTTGAACATCTTCTACAATAATTCTAGACAATCTATGTAACTTGTGCCCCCAAAAATATAACCTCGCTCATTACACTTATGTTTGCTTATGCAATTGCCCATGGATTGCATTATATATGCTCGTGCTTAGTTTAACTTGGTTGCCTTGGACAGGAAAGAAAAAATGGTAAGTTGGTAAGTCTCGTCGTATTACTCTTATATTGTACGACGTACTGCCACACGAGTTAGGCTTTACATCACATGCCATAAAACTGATCATAAGGCAAGAGTAGACAGATAACTTAATAGATGGTGCACGGAACCTATATAACGTGTTTGGATTTATCGTGCGGGTGAGAAGCCTCCCCAACAGTGCATTCATGTACTAATAACCCACCAGATTGCTTGTAGGGTGCGGAAGAACCTCGTTCGGTGCAGAAACCCCCTTCGTGCGTGCTAAGACGTGGAGTTCACTCTGGAGCCATGGAGCGTTGCATCCAGAACTGAAGCACATATACATGGCATAATGTTGGAATATCGCCTATGTATTATTCCACAAATGTAGCCACTTGGCACACTTTTACTATTTCGAGAGATGGGCTTGAGCGACTTTTAATCTCGGCCTAGCACCACTTGTAATACTTGTTAAATATCAATAAAGAGATTGTTTTACTTCTATACTTGTGTTATTCAATGCTTTCGCTATTGGCGACTCTGTGAACTTGTTACCAATCGTCTGTTCATTCTTATTTTGCTGCATTCGGACTATCTGTGCGACTCTGTGGCTTAGATATTTTATCGCATGTTCAGATCATGGCCATGCACGGATGCAGCTTGTGCTTGTGCGGCATCACGTCCAGATAGAAAAGATCGTCCCACGGGAGCGCTAGCGCAGTGATTCGCGCCTAGCGGAGACGGCCGATTACCTGCGGAAGATCGGTGCGTGACAAAAATGACATCTTTGTTAATGACACTTCTGTGTCCACAACTGGGACTAGCAAGTCTTCCACATAGATACAAACGATGACTCCTCCATTATCAGCGAACTTTGTGTACGCACACTTGTCCGTCTCGCTGATCCTGTGATAACTTTGACTAGATGACTTATCAAACTGCTGCTGCCAGATCCTAGAAATTGCTTCAGGCCGTATCGATATATCACCAACTCGTCGACTGTCTTAAAACCTGAATGACAATAGTTTTGACTGACCGTGAATCTCTTATGTTTGTCTTCATCCAAGACTTGTTAGTCTTCCCATCATCTGATAAAAAATTAGCTTGTGAATAGCAGCTACGACAATCATCATTCTGATCTATGTCACCTTCATCGAGGTTCCAAAGAACTCAATTTCCTATTGTCTGAGAAAACCCCTAGGTAGATAGCCTTGTCTTGAACTCAACTATTCTGTCTACTTTAATCTTCATCGACTTGAAGATCTGATAAGCATCTGATTGGTTTAGCTCCTTCAGGCAGATTGACCAAAACCCAAGTATGGTTGGAGGTTATTGAGTCATACTCATTATTTATAGCCTCCCTCCAGAAGACAACATCTTTGGTCTTCATTGCCTCATTATAGGTAAGCGGGTCTGCTTCCACATGATAGGTGACAAAATCTTCTTTGAAGTCCTTCACTCTCCCCACTCGTTTAGACACTGGCTCTGCGAGTTCTGGTTCGATCATTGTCGTTGGGATGATAACTTCTTCTAGGACTACATCTTCGTTAGAAGCTTCAGCCTCCTGTGCACCCACACTATTTTCTAAAATATCTGGGATAACAATGTTTTTGTGCCTTACAAATTTATCTTTAAGGAGTTCTGCGTCGCGAGATTCAATGATATGATTTAATTCGATAACAAGAAATCTCCGAGCATTACTCTTCTCAACATCACCCTGAAAGATTGTCTTCGTAGTCCTCAATTTTAGCTTCTGAATCTTTAATTACGGAAGCTTCACAGACTCCAGACACCCCCACACTCGAATGACTTTCAATTTGAGTCTGACTCTGAACCAGAGTTCTTGAGGAGTGACATCGGAAGTTGTGTATGGCACTCTGTTCAGAATAAACATAGCCGTCAGCACATCTTCTCCCCAAAAGTAGTTTGGAAGACCCGTAGTCAACAGTATTGAGTTTATCATCTCTGTCAATATCCTGTTCTTTCTTCCAGACACCCCCATACTTGGATGTCGTTCATGTTGGGTCTGACTCTAAACCAGAATTCTTGAGGAGTGACACCGGAAGTTGCGTATGACACTCTGTTCAGAATAAACGTAGCCGTCAGCACAGCTTCTCCCCAAAAGTAGTTTGGAAGACCCGTAGTCAACAGTATTGAGTTCATCATATCTGTCAACGTCATGTTCTTCCTTTTAGCTACTACATTTGATTGAGAAGAATACAGAGTATTTATCTCATTCATAATTCTATTTTCTTTGTAGAACGATGCGAATTCAATAAACATATACTCTTCGCCTAGATCACTTCTGAGTCTCTTGAGTTGTTGCCCCATTTGAAGTTCAGCCTCAACCCTGAACTTCTTAAAATTCTTGAATGCTTCTTCTTTTAACTAGAGCAAATAGACGAATGCGTACTTCGAGTAGTCATCGATGAAAGTAATGAAGTACTTTCTTTTGGCCTTTGTGGAGAACTGTTTGAAGTCATAGATATCTGAGTGAACCAACTCCAGAAGATCTATACTTTGGTTTACCCGTTTGAACAATTTTATTATGATCTTTGTCTGCGCACAGACCTTTCACTTCTCCACTTCCTTACTCCCACATTTGGAGATAAACCCTAGATTAGACATCTGGCAATACGAAGTACGTCCTAGTCCGGGGTCCCACAACTCTTATAATGAGACTTCAGTCACGAGCAGAAGCTCGAACATCCATTTAAAACTGAACGCCTTATTTCAAAGTATGTCTCCTGCCAAGATATCACCATCTGAAAAATATGGATGTTCACCCTCAAGTCTGCAACAGACTTCCTAAGGTCAGGTCCTTGGTAATCACTGGTACGTTTGTCACGCCCCAGTCCCAAAATGCCGAGGGACTGAGCACGTGGCAATGGCCAGCAGCACGCACCGATGGACAACCCAATTTAATGGATCCATCAGGGCATGCTTAAGCTGTAGTCTAACAGGAATTAGGGCAATTGTTACAAGTCACGGGTTGTTCTATTCTCATCAACAACAGATAATCACAGATTAAAAGACAGAGTAATGCAAATAGAAATAACTGTCAAATCTTAATAAATTCCTCGGGAAATAATCCGAGAGTATGTCTGGTACAACAAATGCAAATAGACAGGAAATAATCAACTGGAAATAGAAATAACTGACTACATACAGCCACTGCTCAAGAGAAGTCCTTTGGTACGATCTTGTCCTCAGATCCTGGTACAGCTCCTGGAAGTGCTCCTGTACGATGTATCTCTGGATGGATCTCCTCAGCTATACCTGGGGACATCATCCATTCCAGGTCCTCAGGGGACATAGCAAGGTACAGATAATACAAGCCAAAACATAAGCAGTGCAGAAACAAATAAGCAATAGGGTAAACTATGTAACCAGCTAAGTGATATGCAGTATGAGAGCAGCACTAGAAACTCAGGCTGAAACTACTACAAGCTCTGTGTCGGGGAGCCGGTAGCAGTGATATCATGTAGTTGTCTAGCTCAATGGGAGACTACGTCGCCGGCATAATATAAAATCAACCTGTAGCCTGTGTGTCTCTCCCCACCCCATGTAATCATGCATTTTATGACCATAACGTCTTATGTCCATGTCAGCGGGATTATAGCTAATGCAACAAGTCATAAAGTATCTAGGAACATATGTCAATATCAAGTCCTGTATCCTATACAGAATCACCATGAATGTCTCAGGAAGACTCTGTTTCATGAATAGTGTCAAGTGTCCTGCGTTCTGTTGTACTTGATAGGACAAGTAATAAGAGTAAGGGTATCGAATGTCCATCTCTAATGATGTACCCAATATCGCGTACGGTGTTGGCACCCGACTATGATCGGACACTAAGTATGTCACACGTTTCCTAGGTTAAGCAGTTAAAACAAGTTTATATGTATTTACACAAGAAATCCAGCAAAATATTATCACAGGAACTACTGAGAATTGACAAGCTTTTTTTGCCTTGTGATGATTAATTAAGCCAAGGAAATAAATAGCAGACTGCAGGGTTTGGCAAGGTACACTTGCCTGGGGTTCCGGCTCTGACTTCGGCTCTGACTTCAGTTGGATTTGTAGGCGGTACTCTGGTTGCTAAAACAAACATCACCATCAGATCCAGAAAATATCAATCAGCTAAAAACGCCTGTCCTTGGGTCCAATTTGGAGACAAGGGCAAAAACGGCAGTTTCGGATCAAAACGGGGTCCCCATGTGGGCCCGCTTTGCACCAAAAAATACGTCAGGATCAAAGGTCTCCAAATTCACCAAACTTAGTGTCAAAAGGTCAGGAACGATGATACAAACCCAATAGAACTTTCAGAATTGAATTCCGATGAGCCGAACCCAAAATCGCCCGTCGAGCGGGGCCTGTGGGGCCCACGACACGCGATTTCGTAAACGTTCTCAGAATCGAACCAAACTTGGCTCACAGGACCAGCGTATCGCTACGAGTCCGATGGCGCAAGTTTCGTCTCGATCCGACGTGTGTACACAAAGTTAGGATGAATTACAGAAATATCGGATACGGGGCGATGTCCGCGAATACGTACTGATTTCGGTGTGCACGCACATCCGAATCAGCTTCTGCGAAATCTCACACGTCCGTATCGACGATGCGCACGTATCTGTGAAGACCGCGTGCGACTAAGTCGTCCCGTTTGGCGGGACGTACTCAGTTCCGGGGTGAAACAGGGTCTAATTTTTCCTTTTTTGGATCACGGTGTGCGATCACCACAGGACGTGATGCCCCCGAACGGTTTATCCGGGCACCGAGAGGGTCATACAGGCTTCGCAACGAAATTTACGGAATCAAAATCCGAGCTACGAGCAAGAAGATACACGCACCTGAACAGGACCCGAAAATCGGGGTCAAATTGTGTCCGACACGACACAGGACACGTGTCCTGTGTCGGACACGGGGGGGGGGGGGGAATTGGGGATTAGGGTTAGGGCTTGGGGATTCGGCCGGCGGTGGGGACGGCGCTGCTGTCGTCGGAGGGCGGCGCGGCGCTCGGGCGGAGGCGGCGACGCGGGGGCGGCCGGAGCCGCTGCCCGAGCTGCTGCTGCTGTCGACGAAGGTCGGGGGACGGCGGAGCGGGGCGCCGGAGGGAGGAGATGGCCGGGGGAGAAGGGGGAGGGCCGGGGCTGCCGTCGGCGGGGTACGGCGGCGCTGCTAGGGCGGTGGTCGGCTGGGGCTCGTCGAGGGGTGGCCGGAGAAGAGAACGGGGAGGGGTTTATATAGGCGGAGGCTCCGGGGGGTCGAGGCCGGTCAAGGCGGAGCTGAGGAGAGGAAGGCGGAGGTCGTGGGGTGAGGTGGCCGGCCGAAGCGGGCTGCGCCGGCAGCGGAGGCGGCGGAAAACGCGGCGGAGACTCGGGCTGAGGGAGAGAGAGGGGGCCGGGTTGCGGGCACGGGCGGGTCGGGTCTGGCGGATCCGACCCGACCCGGTAGGGGCTGGGCCGGGTCTGGGCCAGGGCTGGGTTTGGGCCCAATGGGCCGGGCCGAGTAATAATAATAATAATAATAATAATAATAATAATAATAATAATAATAATAATAACCAAATAATAATAATAAATAAATAAATAATTTAATAAATAGTTTTAGGTGTTTTAAAAATAGGTCCGGGGCCCGATAAATTTCTGAAAAAATACCCAAAGTCCAGTTTTTCATTTTACATCTAAAAATATTATTTTCATAATATTTTAATATTATTTATTTATCACTTAAAAATCATTTAAATATTAATACCCTGTTTTTAAATTACAGAAAAATCTCAGAAAATTCCAGAAAATTGTGAAAAATTCAAATTTAAAAATCTTGAAAAATCAGGGGGTTTACAATCTACCCCCCTTAAGAGAATTGCGTCCTCGCAATCAAAGAGTAACCGGTCAACAGAGATGACGCGGTCGCAAGGATCGTTTGAAAACACATCACAAGATACTCAGGGAAATACCGTTTCCCTAACAATAAAAGTTATGCACTTACAGAGAAAATCTAGTTAAGACAAGAAAACTACAACTGTTATGAAAACCAGGTTAATATTAACCAGTTGCAAATTACTAGGTTGGGGCTGAGGTCACGAACCAAGAGGCACGAGCTAAACAAGACTAGAAACGGATAACTACGAATCACTTACTCGCATCAACGTCCTCCACAGTCATCGCGTAGGCTTGTCCTCGTCCTTGTGGTGGATTCCTCTGCTGCTGTTGGGCTTGCTGAAAGAGTAGTTCCTGGGGTATCAAGGGTGGCCTCGGCTGATGCCCTCCTGGAGCTGGTGGTAGGACTTCTTGAACTTCCGTTTGCGGTGCTCCCAATGCTGGATGGGCTGGCCTCAGTTCTGGTAACACTTGCTGGTTATCCTTTGGTGCTCTGTCTCGACGCTCAGGGCATTCCCTCAGTAAATGCTGACTGGATCCGCAAGCCAAACATAATCTCATTTTTCGTCTGCACTTGTTCTCTATATGACCTCGCCGGTGACAATATGGACAAACAGGTATTGCCTGTGGAGATGCTTCTGATGGCTGGTGTATGTGAGGTCTTTTTGCAACTTCTTCTTGTAGTGCTGAAGTGGAAGTCCGTTTCAGACTAGTCTCTCTCCTGATGACGCGCTCAATGCGTCACGCTGTAGCAAGGATGTCCGAGTATGAAGTAGGTGCAACGGATCCAATCAGTTTCTGTAGCTCAATGTTTAGTCCATCGAAGAATTTCTCAGCCTTCTCTTCTTCTGTCGGGATCAATGTTGGAGCGAAGCGACTTAGACGAATGAACTCAGCGTTGTACTCTTCCACCGTCTTAGTATCCTGAGTGAGGTGATTAAACTTGTCCCGAAGATCTGATCGAGCGACAGCTGGAATGTACATTTCCTGAAAAAGTCTAGAGAACTCTTTCCAAGTGGCTCGGTCTGGTCCGAGCCGTGCCTCCTCGGATAGCCACCAGTGATGTGCATTGTCCGTCAACTGCATTCTGACGGCAGTCATCCAATGTTCCTTTGGAAGTTTAGCTGCTTCTAGTTGATGTTGAGTGTTGGTGAGCCACTCATGAACTTCGGTTGGCTCTTCTTTGCCTGAGAATGTACGGGGCTTCAGTTGGCAAAAATCAGAAATAGAGCCCGTCGTTGGTCGTCGTGCTGGTAGGTCTGCCTGCTCTAGTGCGGTTACTAGGCTGCGACTGAAAGCCTCTTGTTGAGCTTGCGTTATTGCATAGATCATTTAAAACATCTGCTGTCCGTCCATGGCCTGCCCTGGTGGAATTACGGGCATTGGTGGAGTAAATGACGTCGTTGGTGGAATAGCATCGTGCTGGGCTCTCGAGGTATGTTGTTGAGCTGATTGTCCTCCATCCATTAGTGTTACTTCATCTTCGTTGGTTACCACATCATCTCTTGGTGATATTACGGGAGTCTCGTCGTTTGCTCGTGAATCCATAACCCTGCAACCAAAATAAATAATAAGAGGCGCACAGGAATCAAGGCAGGATGCAAGTCAAGGAATTAATTTGAAGTCGATAGGGATACCAAGAAAGTTTCAAGCAAGTGGATGAGATCATAAAAACTTATCCTATCTTATTGCAGGCCTGTTCGGTCCCTGAGTTGAAACCGAACAATTTAGTCGAAGACCTGCATGGGCCACCACAAAAACTATGTCACGTCCCAGTCCCAAAATGCCGAGGGACTGAGCACGTGGCAATGGCCAGCAGCACGCACCGATGGACAACCCAATTTAATGGATCCATCAGGGCATGCTTAAGCTATAGTCTAACAGGAATTAGGGCAATTGTTATAAGTCACGGGTTGTTCTATTCTCATCCACAACAAATAATCACAGATTAAAAGACAGAGTACTGCAAATAGAAATAACTGTCAAATCTCAATAAATTCCTCGAGAAACAATCCGAGAGTATGTCTGGTACAACAAATACAAATAGACAGGAAATAATCAACTGGAAATAGAAATAACTGACTACAAACAGCCACTGCTCAAGAGAAGTCCTCTGGTACGATCTCGTCCTCAGATCCTGGTACAGCTCCTGGAAGTGCTCCTGTACGGTGTATCTCTGGATGGATCTCCTCAGCTATACCTGGGGACATCATCCATTCCAGGTCCTCAGGGGACATAGCAAGGTACAGATAATACAAGCCAAAACATAAGTAGTGCAGAAACAAATAAGCAATAGGATAAACTATGTAACCAGCTAAGTGATATGCAGTATGAGAGCAGCACTAGAAACTCAGGCTGAAACTACTACAAGCTCTGTGTCGGGGAGCCGGTAGCAGTGATATCATGTAGTTGTCTAGCTCAATGGGAGACTACGACGCCGGCATAATATAAAATCAACCTGTAGCTTGTGTGTCTCTCCCCACCCCATGTAATCACATATTTCATGACCATAACGTCTCATGTCCATGTCAGCGGGATTATAGCTAATGCAACAAGTCATAAAGTATCTAGGAACATATGTCAATGTCAAGTCCTGTATCCTATACAGAATCATCATGAATGTCTCAGGAAGACTCTGTCTCATGAATAGTGTCAAGTGTCCTGGGTTCTGTTGTACTTGATAGGACAAGTACCAAGAGTAAGGGTATCGAATGTCCATCTCTAATGACGTACCCAACATCACGTACGGTGTTGGCACCCGACTATGATCGGACACTAAGTATGTCACACGTTTCCTAGGTTAAGCAGTTAAAACAAGTTTATATGTATTTACACAAGAAATCCAGCAAAATATTATCACAGGAACTACTGAGAATTGACAAGCTTTTCTTGCCTTGTGATGATTAATTAAGCCAAGGAAATAAATAGCAGACTGCAGGGTTTGGCAAGGTACACTTGCCTGGGGTTCCGGCTCTGACTTCGGCTCTGACTTCAGTTGGATTTGTAGGCGATACTCCGGTTGCTGAAACAAACATCACCATCAGATCCAGAAAATATCAATCAGCTAGAAACGCCTGTCCTTGGGTCAAATTTGGAGACAAGGGCAAAAACGGCAGTTTCGGGTCAAAACGGGGTCCCCACGTGGGCCCGCTTTGCACCGAAAAATGCGTCAGGGTCAAAGGTCTCCAAATTCACCAAACTTAGTGTCAACAGGTCAGGAACGATGATACGAACCCAACAGAACTTTCAGAATTGAATTCCGATGAGCCGAACCCAAAATCGCCCGTCGAGCGGGGCGTGTGGGGCCCACGACACGCGATTTCGTAAACGTTCTCAGAATCGAACCAAACTTTGCTCACAGGACCAACGTATCACTACGAGTCCGATGGCGCAAGTTTTGTCTCGATCCGACGTGTGTACACAAAGTTAGGATGAATTACAGAAATGTCGAATACGGGGCGATGTCCGCGGATACGCACTGATTCCGGTGTGCACGCACATCCGAATCAGCTTCTGCGAAATCCCACACGTCCGTATCGACGATGCGCACGTATCTGTGAAGACCGCGCGCGACCAAGTCGTCGCGTTTGGCGGGGCATACTCAGTTCCGGGGTGAAACAGGGTCTGGTTTTTCCTATTTTTGGATCGCGGTGTGCGATCACCACAGGACGCGATGCCCCGAACGGTTTGTCCGGGCACCGAGGGGGTCATACAGGCTTCGCAACGAAATTTACGGAATCGAAATTTGAGCTACGAGCAAGAAGATACACGCACCTGAACGGGACCCAAAAATCGGGATCAAATTGTGTCCGACACGACACAGGACACGTGTCCTGTGTCGGACACGGGGGGGGGGATTGGGGATTAGGGTTAGGGCTTGGGGATTCGGCCGGCGGCGGGGACGGCGCTGCTGTCGTCGGAGGGCGGCGCGGAGCTCGGGCGGAGGCGGCGGCGCGGGGGCGGCCGGAGGCGCTGCCCGAGCTGCTGCTGCTGTCGACGGAGGTCGGGGGACGGCGGAGCGGGGCGCCGGAGGGAGGAGATGGCCGGGGGAGAAGGGGGAGGGCTGGGGCTGCCGTCGGCGGGGTACGGCGGTGCTGCTAGGGCGGTGGTCGGCTGGGGCTCGTCGAGGGGTGGCCGAAGAAGAGAACGGGGAGGGGTTTATATAGGCGGAGGCTCCGGGGGGTCGAGGCCGGGCAAGGCGGAGCTGAGGAGAGGAAGGCGGAGGTCGTGGGGTGAGGTTGCCGGCCGGAGCGGGCTGCGCCGGCGGCGGAGGCGGCGGGAAACGCGGCGGAGACTCGGGCTGAGGGAGAGAGAGGGGGCCGGGTTGCGGGCACGGGCGGGTCGTGTCTGGCGGATCCGACCCGACCCGGTAGGGGCCGGGGCTGGGCCAGGGCTGGGTTTGGGCCCAATGGGCCGGGCCGAGTAATAATAATAATAATAACCAAATAATAATAATAAATAAATAAATAATTTAATAAATAGTTTTAGGTGTTTTAAAAATAGGTCCGGGGCCCGATAAATTCCAGAAAAATTACCCAAAGTCCAGTTTTTCATTTTACATCTAAAAATATTATTTCCATAATATTTTAATATTGTTTATTTATCACTTAAAAATTATTTAAATATTAAAACCCTGTTTTTAAATTACAGAAAAATCTCAAAAAATTCCAGAAAATTATGAAAAATCCAAATTTGAAAATCTTGAAAAATCAGGGGGTTTACAACGTTGCTACACACACTCCTTTGACTGTAACTTCTTGAAGTTTAGAACCATTATCCCAATCCCCAGATCCTCTGCTTGATCCTTGCTTGCCATCAAGACCTTCACTACTGAAAGGTTCGACCTTGATCAACAGCTCTTCCTAAATCATATGTGGCTAGATGCACCAGTTTACTTCCACTGGTCAGCAACCACGCCATATGACTTAACCTGTGCAATCATAGCAACCAAGTTAAGTAATCAAAGGAACCAAGTTTAGTTATACCTTACTATATTGGTTATTAGTTCTACTTCCAAGTTTCAATTTCAAGTCCTGTATAGTGTAGTGACCTTCGTGTGCATAGGCCACCATGCGCTAATCCATGCGCATAAGCCACCATGCGCTAATCCATGCGCATAAGCCACTATGCGTCAATCTATGTGCATAAGCCACCATGCGCTAATCCATGTGCATAAGCCTTCATGCGCGTCCTGCATGCGTAGAGACCATCATGCGCATTGAGACACTATGCGCCCAGCTCTGCCATGCGCCAAGACACCAAGACTTCCAATGCGCTGCCATGCGCCAAGTATTGCAGAGCACCAATTCCTGTCATGTGCGAAGGTCTTCCCCTTGTGCACATACTCTGCAATATCCTTGGTCATCTTATAATCTTTCTTCCAACTAGAATGCGTGTCCTTCAGTCGCTATCTCCTCCTTCCTCGAAAATGGTAGGTACTGACAACTCATTTTCAACATTTGACAAAGGACTCATTTCCTCATCCAAATGTTCGAAGTAAATTCCGTCAATCTTCTCAAGTTTGTGAAAAATTGTGTCCAGAAGACTTGAACGGATGTTCCCCATCTTTATTCGGATCTTGCTTTGAGATTGTTACTCCCGAGGCTTAACCAAAGATGGAAGAACGCGTAGTTGAGATCAGAGGTTCACACAAAAGTTTTCACTCTGACTATTCTCGATTTCCACGAAGAACTATATATGGATTCTGATTACAACTTGCTCTCAAGATTACAAAAGAATCCGAATTAACCAAACTTTTCGTTCTTTCTTGCAATCGCAGCTGCAGACGGACCGAACAGAGTTACAATAAACTAAAAACTACCTTCGTTATTCCTTGCAAAATGCAGTTGCAATCAGACAGAACGTACCAAGAAGAAAAAGGAGAAGCAGGCATAATAAAAAATTATTCTTACTGGGGTGGTGAAGACCACCGTTGCTCAAAGTAAGATTCGTCCTCTATCGACGATCTGCTCCGAGGAGCCAGCAAGTTCACAAGAGAACTTCTGGAATGCTCGTAGTCGCCTCTTTGTGTGACTCGAACGGATTTCTTTGGACTTCTCTTTCTCAACATTTTGGTCTGTCACAAAAGGAGGCTAGAGGGCTCTTTATATAGGGAATGATGGAAGCCCATCCTCCTCTTCTTTCCGATGTGTGATTAAAAAGTCATACAAAATTGATATCCCACAATCGCAGCCCAATGCATAGTCCGCTTAGCGCCCGCTCATGCAACCCGAGCATAAAATGAGCGCACAAGCGCCCTACGACGATGCTAAGTGCAAAGTGCGTCAACAAAGCGACACTTTGCACCCTTGAGCCCGAGTCTGAGTCGCGGGGCTTAGCTCCTATGAAAATACTTACAAGAGCATGACAAAAAGCATAAATGGTTTCATGATGAGTTAATCATTTTTTCTCCTAGAAAATACCCCCACATGGCACCCATGTGCCCCACCCCACCCCATGTGCACACCTCAACTCATACAAAGTATTATATTAAGATACCCACTTTGTGGTGTAGCCAATGTAGGACTATCTTTACTAGTCCAAAGGCAAAAATACCAACACACTATAGGTCCTTAGTTCAATTATTGGTAGCTACAATAGTTTATTTTATTTTACTTTCTTAATTTTTTTTGTATTATGTATGGGGGTCCCATTTTGGAAGTTTGCCTCAGGCTCACGTGAGCTCAGGACCAGCCATGAAATCAGACAACCAAGAAAAATATCTCCTACCTTAATCACTTGAGTTAGAATTATTTAGTTAATTAAATTAGATTAGATAATTAAATAATAAATTAATATTTTTTAAAATAATTAATAAAGTATTTATAAATGGTTTAGACAACTCAATTTTGAACGATTTTCAAACCACTTATATTAAGTAGAGATATGTTATAAACAATTATAGGAGATTTTACCTATATACATTTGCTCATATAATAAGTAGTGCCAGTAGCAGCAACTTATAAAAAAATATAAAAATATAAAAATATATTTAAAAATATTTTTCATTACACAATTGACTAGGAGTATGACTACTTTTTCATTACACAATTAATAATAAATAACTATATGACATCAATAAGTGTTGGTTATTTGGTGAGGATTTTGCTCATATAATAAGTTGTGCCAGTAGCTGCACCTTATAAATAAATATAAAAATTTATGTACATTTTTTTTATTAGACAATTGACTAGGACTATGATTACTTTTTCATTACGTAATTAATAATAAATAACTAAATGACATCAATAAGTGGTGGTGATTTGGTGAGGTTTGGAGTTACGTGGCAATCATGCAGAGTCGGACACGATGTGAACAAGTTTGAGACATGCATGAGTCGGCAGAAAGAAAATATGATTAGAGTTCCGACACGGGATGGGTGTTATTTATAATACTGGGTACAGCTTGAGAGTCGATGTGATCAGGGAACGACTCAAATTAGATAACTGTTGAGATCGACGGTTAGATCTAATCACTTAAGATATGTGCAAGGTAGTTGAGAGGATGATGTAGATGAGGCACTCAAAGGAAAACAAACTGGAGTTTATATGAACAACTTGGAGTGTTTTTTTTAATATACAACTAGTGAAATTTATGTACGATGCACATAAAAATAATTTTTTCTGATATAATTAAATAATTAGATAAAATTTTAAATTCTATTAAAATAGTTTAAATATAAATTTAATTGAAATTTATTACAGATATATTTTTAGAAATTTGGATAATATTTAGATAATATCATTTAGTTGGTTTAAATATATTAAAATAGTTTAAATGATATAGGAATTTAAATTAGGTAGAATTTTAGAATTTTTTACGTGTGAGGGTGAAGAATATACACACGTGACATTAGAAGAATTAAAAAAAAAAATTAGGTTGAGAATTTACAGACGGCTTGAACGATCACTTTTGAACCATTTTCAAGCCGCATTGTACAGTAAAAGATGTAGAATATTTTAAAGTGCTCAAACAAGTATATAATTCACCAACTTAAGATGTTTATTTTTTGTATTTAAAATTGCTTTAACAAGTGGTAAATTATAAGCTCAAAATTTTAACTTATAATTAACCACTAAGTTTTTAAGTGCAAAAAAGAAGAAGTAACTTTTAATAAATTTAATTATTTTAGAACCTATCAAAACAATCCTAATTCCTACTTCTTCTTCTTCTTCTTCTTCTTCATGTTTTCTTTAGTTCTATAAAAGAAAATAGTTTCAAAATTTTCAAATTATCAAATAATTTTCGGTTTCCAAAATAGAATTTGGTTCAAAAATTAACAGTTAAATAATTTTCATTGTAATTTTTTTTTCCAAATTATTAAATAATTTTTGATTTTATTGTTATTTGAAGGTGAACTTGAGGATGAAATAATTTTATGTTATGTTGATAAAAATATTTGATGGTAAACTTATGTTTTTTTTCATTTGTATTAGTAAATTTGTGTCTAAAATGAAGTCATAATATTTGAGGAAAAAATATTCAATTTTTACATTTACAATATACTTTAAAAATCATGAAAAAATAAAGTGCACTATACAGTTATAAAAAAAAAAAAAAAAAAAAAACTTTAAAGTACAATGCTATATAACTATGGAAAAAAACACTCTTTATTTTTTTATCATCCCAAGCCACTAGTGATTATAAACTTGTATATATTTCCTAAAGTCTTCTTGTCCTGGGTCTCACTTTCATGCTTTGCAATAGCAATTCCTGTGCTGCCTCAATCTATGTGAGTCATGCTCAGTTCAGCATTAATTCAATTCCTTTTTTCTTGCACCTTGCCATCTCAACTACTTCCTACTAAGAAAATGTTGTTGTCATAATTAATAGGTCTTACTTGTTAGATAGTTTAGTCTTGGGGTTTCTAATTGACAGCTGGACCAGGTGCGATGTGCACAAAGACATGAACCTTCAATCCTACAACGTGTGCATTAAGAAAATTTATAATCGTAACACAACACATTATGATAGTAACACATCGAAAATTTTGAAGGTAAATACCTTCGCCAAGTGTTACCTTTTATTCAGTTATACCCCCAATTTGGTGCAAGGTTTCTATCTGCATAGAACAATTCACAGTATTGGTATCAAACCATTCCTATAAGTATCGGGATCAACGGTATCGACATGATCAACGGTTTTATACCAGAGTATCAAATTTTTTGGTATCGAAAAGCAAATACTTATTAACAAATTATTAACATTTTAGAAAATATATTTTATACATTTATGCATAATTTTAAGTATTGTTTATTAGCAGGTTTGAAATTGAATGAACTAGTAGTCACCCTTGTTAATTGATTTACATGCGATAAATAAGTTTTTTTTATATATTTTTTGTATACTTTTACTAACTTACTATGTTTTTATACCATTGATGATTGGTCTTTTTTTTTTCAATTTTCTTTCTTTGCCGAATTGACCATAAAAGAGATGTCGGTATCGGTCAGTATTGGCTACCGATCGGTATCGAATCGAGACATGCCAAACCGTATCGGTATCAGCCATATCTGATCGGTATTGACCAATACTGCAAACTATGGCATAGGCCCCTGGCCATGTTTGTCGCGCTAAGTTTTTACATGTAAAGTTGTGGTCTAGGTTGTCTCTTTGTTTGAGGGATATAATTTTTTTTTATTTTCTTCAGGTGTTTATATCCTCTGGGTAAGCAATTTTGCAACTGACATTTTGGCTTGAAATAGTGCTAAATTTGTCCTGAAACTTAACTGGTCATTGTTAGTCCCGAAACGGATCAAAGGTGGTGGAATGCGGGCCATAGCAGAGCTACTAGTGAGACCTGAAGGTCCGCTCTCTACTGGAACCCAAGTTGTCGTCGAGATCAAAGATTCACACAAGAGTTCCTCATCTGATATATCTCGATTCCAACGAAGCACGAACCAAGAACATGTTACAATATACTTCGAAGAAAATAAAGATTACAACAAGCAACAAGTAAAACGTTCTTCTCTTTAGGTTCGCATACGCTACAATGAGATATAACGTAGAAAAGAAAAAGCTGAAGAGAAGCTCCTTGCCGGGGTGGTCAAAACCACCGTTGCTCAAAGCAAGATTCGTCATATAGACGATCTGCCCCCAAGAACCAGCAAATTCACAAATGAACTTCTGGAACACCCAATGTCACCTTCAAAAATACTCGAAAACACCATGTGGAAGGGGGACACTTTAGGCCGCATATGATCTGGTGTTCTCGATTTTTCTATTTGTTTTCTCTCTCCCCAAATGAAAGAGGATGTTCTATATATAGAGAGAAAAATAACACATATGCGGCCTGAGAAAACTCCAGGCCGTATATGCACTAACCGACCAGATCCCCAAAATCTGGGTGTCAAAGCCGTAGGCGCCGCCAGCGCCGCATGCGTTGCCTCCATCGCCGGTCACGTTGTACTACACGAGGCAGACAAAGGTGCCAAACGCCGAAAGCATCCGCTCATGCCGCATATCCGGTCCCCTCCACAGGCAACTCGCTCATCCAATCCTGGCTGCATAACGCCATGTCGCATAGCCCCTGGCGGTAGCGCCTGGCCACAAAGATCCTGACCGCATAGCCCCTGGCCGAATAGCGCCAGGTTACATAATCTCTTGCCACATAATGCCTAGACGCATAGTGCCTTGGCCTCATAGGGCCGGGACGAATAGCGCTTTGGTCGCATAGCACCAGGCCGCATGAGCCACGAAGCATGCGCCCTAGCTAGCAACCCTGCATGTAACTCATTTATAAAAGGAGCGTACGAGCGCCATGCGATGATGTTGACGTACTAAGTGCAAAGTGTGCCAATAAAGTGCCACTTTGCCCCCTTGAGCCCAAGCCCGAGTCTGAGTTTGAGTCGTTAAGCCCCTGCGGGGTTTAGCTCCTAAGGAAAACTTCCCAGAGGTGGTGACAAAATAAAGATTGTCATAATAGAGTTCATACTTAATCTCTCTAGGAAAGTCAACCCACATGGGCCAAGCATATACCAATCCTAAGCATAGCTATATATTGAGATATACACATTGGTAGTTTTCCAATGTAGGACTAAAACTCCTAAAGCTAAGTGAAAACACCAACAATCCCCCACATATATCATAACATATGGTCGAGCGTTCCTCACAGTGACTGCCATCATGCATTAGGATAGATGTCGTTGATGACTTGAATATTCGCGCATGTGTCAAACAACAGTACGATACAAGAATGGACTAGGCCTTCAATTCTGCACCATAGCTGCTATTCTTTTCACTCACACAATGACCTCAGCTGTGCCATTCGGTCGCACGTTAAAGGCCCTGTGCTGACCTGGTCTCAGTGTATGTATCTTGGACGTCTACAAGCTTTCTCTCAAGAGACGGCCTATATCTTTATCCATACACTTAGGTGAGTTCTACCACTATAGAGAGTTTATTATCTGGCATGAAGCCTTGCACTTCTGTGCGGTGCTACGCCGCAATGACATGATCACCCAAGGCCGAGGATCCCCCTCTTGTGGTATCATACCACTGTAGCATGAGGATACATGCCTCTTAGTATTGTAGTTACTACACATAGCATAGAGCCTTACGCTCGTGATATGGTTCAAAGCCGAGGTTCACTCCCTCATGTGGTATCACCCACTGTAGCATGAGGTCACCAGCCTCTTAGTAGTGTTGTACTACATTCTAGCATGAATCCTTCCACTTTCATATGGTGCTATGCTGCTGTGACATGGTTCAATCCCGAGGTTCACTCCCTCATGTAGTGTCACACCACTTTAGCATGAGGATACGTGTCATACCCCAGTCCCAAAAATATACGGGACCAGGCCACGTAGCAATAGCCAGCTGTCACATCTCCAAGGATATTCCAATTTAATAGATCCTAACGAAGAGTGCTACGCTGTCCTAAAATACTAACAGGTCCAATATCAATCAACAACAGAAAATCTAATCTCATCCACAATATAAAGAGCAAGAAGCACTAAAATAAATACTGGAAATAAACCTCAATCTGAATATCATAGTACAAACCCAGAATGTCTGGTGGGAACAAACCCACTACTATGACGAAATAAAAGTACGAAATGACAGATAAAAAGAGTAATGACTAGGGCATCGGCTGACTAGATAATGATACTCCCAATCCTAGGTAGAAGGCCTACCAACTGATCACGGAAACTCTGACGGTAGCACCTCTAGCTCCTCCGCGGTAGCGTACCTCATCTCCTGTCCAGGTCTGTACACCTTGGGGTAATATGTCTCGTCCAAATCTGGAAAGGTACCAGGTCCTCAGAGGGACGTAACAAGATACATAGAAGCATGCCATATATAAATACTGAATAAAATAAATACAATAAAGGGTGTACTAACCATCTAAGTGAATGCAATATGAGGACAACTTTGGTACGTATGGGTAGGCATAGGCATAACGTCCAACACCCCGAAGAGCGTGGCATCAGTGTAGTATATTGTCCATATCACTCCGAAGAACGAGGCAGCAGTATAGTATATCGTCCATATCTCTCCGAAAAATGTGGCAGCAGTGTAAAGGGAGTCATTGGATCATTGGCTCCTCTGGATACTACGGATTCCAATGTGTGTATCCTATACGTCTACTAGTGTCCTCTTCGCCTAATGTAGATACACAAGTCGAATACTCGACTTGCATACCATGTATCTATATGCCAAGTCTTTACTAATACAAAATCCTAAATTATGCACTAACCGTGATGCATGTCACACGCACCGATAGCTAGTTGAGTACGCGAATCCGTATTCCAATATAAATTTGTTACAGTAAAATGTGTAAGAGTGTCAGGTCTCGAAAGATATCAGAGTATCCTCCCAATAGGATGAGTCTGCTAGTGACTAGGTCAAGTATACTACTCATCGACGCATCCGTCGACTGCACCCGAGTCAATCTCGGATGCGCACAGTTGTATAAATGAATACAACAAGATAACATACAATATATGCATAATTTAAATTAAACAGTAAATATGGCAAGGTATCTTGCTTGGGTCCTTAAGCTGTGAATGCCAATAGCCTGCTCCTGTAGTGTCTCCTGGCAGGTCCAGTGACCCTAAACACACAATATAATATAGCAATTCTAGTATCAGACACTAAAGCAATACATACACAAACTACGATGCTGCTCTTAGGTACTGACGCAAGGTCATGACTGGTCGACTACAGAGTCGCGTGTGCACATAGCTAGGGTGTACATGTGTTCTGTCCTCGGTTCCCGCGTTCCTCACGACAATAAATTACCGAAGGTATGGTTTACGAACTACTTATGTTTAGTACAATTACAGGTCCTTATTTCCCATGTTACAGTGTACTTTGTCAATGTCTAAATTTTTGGTAAATTATAATTTCTTATAACAAGTCATATTATTAGGGTCATTTACTAATTTATTAATTACTAACTTATTAATCATGATGTAATCTGATTAAGCATACACACATTCACATATAGGGTTTCATATTAAATAGTTCGTGTCCACGTAAGAACATGACACGACGACTTGAAGACACGACGACACAACTCTACGCAACTATACTACGATATAAAGAAGAAGAGAGGAATTTAAGTGTTTACCTAGGCGTGGCTGAATGGGGGGGGGGGGGGGTCTGCCTCATCGAAGTGCACGCTCGCCGGCGGTCGGCGGAGCTCTGGCGTGACGAACACTAATTAGGACATGACCGTAAGTTCAATCTTCTCCCACAGACAACCATGCGACCAAGTCTTGCCAAGCGCCAAAGAACTCTCCTTATGCGCATACTCTACAATCCTTGGTCATCTTATAATCTTTCTTCCAACTGGAATGTACGTCCTTCAAACGCTTACTCCTCCATCATAGAAAATGGCAGGTTCCGATAACTCACTTTCAATATTTGACAGAGGACTCATTCCCCTATCCAAATGTTCGAAGTATATCCCCTCAATCTTCTCAAGTTTTGTAAAAATTTATTACCTAGAAGATTTGATCGGATGTTCTACATCTTTCTTCGGATCTTATTTTGAGATTGTTAGTCCTGAAATGGATCAAAGATGGTAGAATGCGGGCCATAGCAGAGCTACTAAAGAGACCCGAAGGTCCGCTCTCTATTGGAATCCAAGTTATCGTCGAGATCAGCGATTCACACAAGAGTTTCTCATCTGATATATCTCGATTCCAATAAATCACGAACCAAGAACATGTTATAACATACTTCGAAGAAAATAAAGATTACAACAAGCAACGAGTAAAATATTCTTCTCTTTAGGTTCGCAGACGCTACAATGAGATAAAACGTAGAAAAGTAAAAGCTGAAGAGAAGCTCCTTGCCGGGATGGTCAAAACCACCGTTGCTCAAAGCAAGATTCGCCGTACAGACGATCTGCCCCCAAGAACCAGCAAGTTCATAAAAAACTTCTGGAATGCCCAATGTTACCTTCGAAAACACTCAAAAATACCATGTAGGAGGGGGACACTCCGGGCCGCATATGATCTGGTGTTCTCAATTTTTTTTCTATTTTTTTTCTCTCCAAATAAAAGAGGAAGTCCTTTATATATAGAGAAAAATATCACCTATACGGCCTGAGAAAACTCCAGGCCACATATTGTTGTTCCCCACTCCGCGTTGGCACTCTGTACAAGAGATATCGGTTTACTGACTCAAAAAAAAACCTTTTTGGAAAGCTCCTTGTTTAACCAGAAGATGACTGATCTAGGTGAGTGGGCAGAACTTCATTCTCTGATTCTTGCACGCCTTAATAATAAATTTGAGTTTTTGAAATGCTTATTTTTTTAATAAGATAATATTTGCATTGAGAATGATAGAACGAGAACCTGCTTGCCTAAAAAAAGATATAACTATTGCCATGCTAAGTATAAAAATAAATGTTGCATGCTAGTTACACTGACACCGCTATCGAACAAATCTTGCCATGCTAAGGAAAGAGTAGAACTGCATGCTTAATTAGAAGAGATAAATAGACCCGTGTCATGCTTGCTTAAATTAAAGATCGTTCATATGTTTGCTTGTCGTCATCTATATAATTTCTTGTCTTTGATGAAAAAGTTAGATTGAATGTATGCTTGTTTTGTGATAAAGAGTAAATGACTTGTCTTGTTAGAGAAAAGATTAGTAGCCTACCCTGATATTCCGGTCCTACGAGATCTAGGGGTGTGACTATTAGATAAGAGATAGATGGATTGAAAGCTTGTATTATCACGTTGTGTTATGCTTGTGATATGCTTATTATCGAGGAGCTTGCGGGAGATGGAGGCTAAACGACAAGTTTGGAGACTAATAGTGCACCCTGATGTTCCGGCCCTACGGGATCTAGGGGGCATGGCTATTAGAATGGATGAAGACTGATGGGGTAAGATTAATAGTGCGTCCTGATGTTCGGGTCCTACGGTATCTAGTGGGGCATGGCTATTAGATGGGAGGCAGTGCTTCTGTTGGAAAGAGTTTGAGTTTGTGTTAGAGAAATTAGCTTGTTCATGGAGATAGCTGCATTTGAGGTAGTTAGGGCGCATGCAGGCTAGCCTTCTTTCATACCTAACTGTTTGATGCAGAGACGTACAGGAAAGAGAACATTATTTATATATGCAAATAGTTGCTAACTTGTATGTCTGCTGAAGGGATAGCCATTTGTCAAGGGGTAAGAATCACTACATAAGTGATATATTATTTTGCTTATTGTTTTGCACTGCTCAGAGATGGATGAGTATATATATATATATATATATATATATATATATATATATATATATATATATATATAGCTTGCTTGTTCATGATCATGTGCATCATAGAGTTTATCTGATAGTGTTTCATGTATTCGTATCGGTCGGATAATGGCTATTAGTGCAGAGCTGAACCTTGGTCACGATAGCTATTTTGATCTTATTTTAGTGAAGAGCAACCATGAGTCACAGTTGCTAATATCATCAGATAAAAGAGTCATAAGTTAGCTAGATTACCGTTACTGATCCTAAGTTTCTCGGGGACTGACACCTTATAGATAGTTTATCTTATTTGTTTGATAGAATGATAGTCCACTAGATGCTGTATTGTCCTTAGAGTCTTTGAGTATAGTTAACGTGACACGCTGTGCACACCCTGAATGGTATATCGTGCTTGAACTATTTGCCTTTTATGCTTGGTTGTATTGAACTGAACTCTGATTTCAAAGATGTTTCTAAAAGAAGTAATATGACTTCCCTCATGTATTGCATGTAACGAACCTAGGTAAAACTAGAAAGATCACTAGTAATGTAATATTTTATAACATAGTTACTTAGTGTTGGTTTAAGTGAATGTTGCTTCTATTCGTTGATTTTACTCACCAGTACATTCTCCAAAGTACTGACCCACCAACAGTTTGCTTGTTCGCAGGTGCTGGATCGTCCGAGGAAGCGATAGTCATGCCTCATCCGTAGGACCCAGAAATCTGGTGTCGATGCCTTGAGCTTTATCGAGATATTTTGAGTTGCTTTTGTATAGAGGAACATAATGTATGGAACGAGGTCATTGTATTCAGAGAACCTCGTACCTTGATATTTGTCCCGTATACTAAGATGGATTATTGTTTGTAACACTATCCCTCCGCTGCGTACTTGATCGGTTCGAAGATAGCCACAACTTTAACGATGTTGTCTTGTGCGAGTGCAACCCCAGGCTCGCACGACATCATGCCTCGATGGCAAACGATATACGTTCCGAGGGAGCACCGGGATGCAGTGATTCACGTCCGGCGGGAGCATTGTCCGGACCTTCGGGATTGGGGCATGACACATATGCACTGACCAACCAGATCCCCAAAACTTGGGTGTCAAAGCCGCAGGCGCCGACATCGTATGTGCCGCCTCCGCCGTCGGTCACGCTGTACTGCACGAGGAAGACAGCGCCACCAAACGCCGAAAGCAGCCGTTCGCGCCGCATATCCTGTCCTCTCTATAGGCAACTCGCTCATCCAATTGTGGCCGCATAGCATCAGGCTACATAGTGCTTGACCACAAAGACCCGGGCCGCATAGCCCCTGGCCGCATAGTATCAGGCCGCATAACCTCTTGCCGCATGCATAACCACTGGACGGATAGTGCATTGGCCGCATAGCGCCACGAAACTTGCAACTCGTGCACGACTGCCATGCGACGATGCTGACGTGCTAAGTGCAAAGTGCGCTAACAAAATGCCACTTTGCGTCCGAGCCTGAGTCCGAATCCGAGTCGCTAAGCCCCTGCGGGATTTAGTTCCTAAGAAAAACTTACCAGAGGTGATGACACAATAAAGATTGTCATAATGGAGTTCACACTTAATCCCTCTAGAAAAATCAACCCACATAGGCCACCACCCCATGTGCATATACCAATACTAAGCATAGCTATATCTCAAAATACACACATTGGTGTTTTTTAATGTGAGACTAAAACTCCCAAAGCTAAGTGTAAAACACCAACGGTCATTACTTAAAGTAATTAAGTTTGTGGCAGGTCTACACTTACTAAGTGAAGTTTTCTTTGTACTGTATTCGTTACCTCTGCCTCGGTGATTCCTCTCTGGCACTCCTCTCCATCTCCAGATGACACCACCAACAACCCAATAAATCAATCTAAGCAACAACTACACTTAAACCCTTCATATAATACTTAAAAGGCAAGATACCTGAAATACCAAACTGAAGTTAAAATCTTCACGAGTAGATATCTGTCTTACCTGTTTCTGATGTAGATACCCCTTTGCGGTGTTGACTAGGAACATATATATTTCGGTTAACCTGTCGGCTTCCTAAAGTCTCTGTCACTTAATTTGCTAGCTCATCAGATTTTAGTTGAGGTTAGTTGATCTATAGTGTACTGTGTGTAATTGCCATCATAATGATCATCGTCTCTCTCACTATTTCGAAAGTAAAGGTTCCTGACACTGACTTTTAGGGAAGAGAACTGTAGGAAAATGGAAGTTCAGTAAAATGGACATTTTTTGGCAGGGAAGGTTATGGTAAGATTTGTGCAGGTGTATCAGACGGGCAGGTAAAAATCCACCGAACGGTGGCACAGTTATTAAGTCATATATATATATATATATATATATATATATATATATATATATATATATATATATATATATATATGCATTGTATTATGTAACTCGACCTAAGGCAAGATAGAAAGTCCACATTAATAATATATTTTCCTCACCTGAATATTGTGTCGATTTGGTTAGTTGGCTTGCCCTCACCGGTACTTTTCAAAATACTGACCTTCGTTGCAGTAGGTTCCCCGAGCCCAGGCAACGCGGCGAGGAGCTGAAGCTTTCTTTTTTCAACCAGTCCAGTACTCGACGCACTCCGTTCGTGCCTTTTAAAACTTGTATAAAGCATCCGAAACTCGTACACCCCTTTTATACAGCTCCGAGGGAAGACGATAGCTTCGTCTGCAGGTGTCTTGAAGTTTTAGTAAATGATGTAATATATGAAGCAGCTATCTCATTTTGCGTCCAAGTTGTAAGCCCGTGCGACATCCTTATTACTTTTGGGGTCAAGAGTCTATAACCAGATATTCATTATCAATAAAGAGAAATTTTCTATATCTTAATGTGTGATATATTGTTTGCGTACTCTGTTGCATGTGTTCAAAAGTATATCATTATGCTTAGGCCTTGTGCACGCGCGCCTTATGCGTGCATGGCATCATGTCCGAGGAACGATTATCGATTTAGCAAAAATCGGGGGGAGGGGGGGTGTGACATATTGGTATCAGAGCCCAACTTCAGATCCTTTGGTCTCGTGTCAGAAAAGTTTTTATAAGACGATCTTGTCCCTTTCAGTTGAACTCTTGAAATCGTTTGGGCAAAATAAGATACATTCCATACAGTGAGTCCATAATACTATATGAGAATGATGTAAGTTCTTTGTTCCTGAAGGAATGGTTCAAACACATAGAATCATGCAAGTTGAAACAAGTACTTCGGGCACTTCGGCAAGCTCCGAGAGCCAGCGACCTACGTCCCCCATCGATCCGGTTGAACGAATGATGCAAATGCTAGAGGCGCAACGAAGAAGGGATGAGGCTCGACAGAAGAAGTTTGAGAAAAATTTAGAAGCCCGATTTGAGGTCCAACAAAAGCAGGTGGATGTCCTACAACAAATTATTCAGGTCTTAGCCTCCAACCATTCCGCAACGACAGTAGCGGCACCGTGGAGCAACCAATAAATAAAGTTAAAATATTCTGAACCCCAAAGAAGAAGGATGTGACCACCTTCGACTTTGTCGACTTCAAAAAGTTTTACAATACGTCCTTCTGAGGGACCGAGGACCCCGTTGTGGCTCTATATTGGTTGGCCAAGCTTGAGGATCACTTTAAACTCCTAGAAGTACCTGATGATAAGCAAGTCACCTGTGTCCAGCTCCAGCTTCGTATGAATGCGCATTATTGATGGATGTGCCCCATAGATCTCTCTGTAGACGGTGATGATGAGACAATCCTGTGGGCCACCTTCCATAGAACGTTTAAAGAGAAGTTTATTCCCCCACCTATTCGTCGTCAAAAGGAGAACAATTTTGTACGTCTGCAACAAGGGAGCATGTCGGTGAAGTAATATGCCGCAGAATTCAATCGGTTGGCCAAGTTTGCTAGTTCTTATTTTCCTAACGTAGCGAGCTCAGTCAGACGGTTTGAAGGTGGATTTCGACCTTCTATTCACGCGCACATAATTTCTCCATAGTACGAGACGATAAGGGAAGTCCTTAACCATGCCCTCGTCCTAGAACAACAATATTCTTCTACTACTACCGGCGTTGTACAATATTCTAATCACAAGCTCCATAGTAACACGGAAGAAAACAACGCTCAAATCCTAATAATGGCGGTTCTCAGGGCCATAATGCAGGGCATGGTCAAGGGCAATTTTGTACCTTCTCTAAACTACCAGGGCACACCAACAGCAACTGCCGTCGTAAGAATTGGTCATGTTACAATTGTGGTGAACAAGGGCAGTTAGCTATTCGTTGTTTGCGCTCCCCTTGCCGTACTCAACAACATAATCTAGCTCAAGCACTCCAAGTAGATCGGCCTGTGCAACAACAAGAGTGTCATCCTAATACTGTAGGCCGAGTTTATGCATTGACGTGGGACGAGGCGTTCGCCTCCAACACCATAGTGATAAGTATATTGCTATTCAATAATGTGCCTACAAGAGTATTATTTGATTCTGGTGTCACATATAGTTTTGTGTCGACAAACTTCGCTAGAGAGCACAAATTTATTTAAAAACCGTTAGGCCTAAGGCTTAGCGTCAGTATCCCGTCGGGCATAGACTTTCCTGCTGACTTAGTTTGTCGCGATAACTGTATTTACATCAGAGAAAGGAAATTGTTACTTGATGTGATAGTTCTAGACATCAGGGACTACGATCTTATTCTGGGGATGGATTGGCTCGGTGCTTGCTCGACGACCATTGATTGTACAGAAAAGAAAGTCATATTTTGTCTACTAGGTGAGACCGAATTTTGCTATACGTGCAGTCCATTGTCAAGAGCGTCGAATACCCATATAGTAATTTCTGCAATATCTGTTCGATGAATAATATATTTTGGCTGTGAAGGGTATTTGGTGTCCGTTCGAGACCCACAGAAAAATTGTGCAAATGTTGAGTCAATTTCTATTGTGGCAGATTTTCTTGATGTGTTTCCAGATGAGTTGCCTAGTATACCGCCCGACCGAGAGATAGAGTTCGCTATAGACATATTTCTAGAAACTTGACCAATTTTAAAAGCTCCATATAGAATAGCCCAGGCAGAACTAAAATAGTTAAAGATTCAGTTACAAGAATTGCTAGATCGTGGGTATATCCGTCCTAGCGCGGCTCCGTGGGGTGCGCCTATATTATTTGTAAAGAAAAATGATGGCTCATTGCGGCTCTGCATCGACTATCTTGAATTGTATAAGGCCACTGTACGAAACAAGTATCCCCTTTCCAGGATCGATGACCTCTTCGATCAACTACAAGGTGCAACAGTATTCCTAAAAATTGATCTTCGCTCGGGCTACCATCAACTCAAGATTAAATCGGACGATATGCCGAAGTCAGCCTCCCACACTCGTTACAGCCACTATAAGTTTTTGGTAATGCCATTCGGATTGACCAATGCCCCTGCCGCCTTTATGGACTTAATGAATCGTGTATTCTGGCCATATCTCGACAAGTTTATAGTAGTGTTCATTAATGATATCTTGGTATACTCAAAGAATAGGGAGGAACATGCAGAGAATATGTGGACTGTGCTATAGACACTTCGGGACAAAAAGTTATATTCTAAACTGAGTAAGTGTGAATTCTGGTTGAGCAGTGTATCTTTCCTTAGGCACATCCTTTCTCCGGGAGGCATTTCAGTCGATCTAAAGAAAGTTGAAGCCATTATCGAGTGGAAGCGGCCTGCATCTGTTAGTGAGATTTAAAGCTTTCTCGGGCTAGCGTGCTACTACATGCATTTCATGAAGAACTTTTTTCCAAATTAGCATCACCTTTGAATAGCCTCACACAAAAGGGAGTCGTATTTGAGTGGTCCATCATCTGCGAAGCCTTTTTTGCATAGTTAGAGCATCGCCTTACCTCTGCCCTATTACTTGCACTACCAGACAAGACCTTAGGATTTTAAATATTCAGCGACGTGTCAGGACAGGGCTTGAGATTTGTACTCATGCAGCAGGATAGAGTGATAGCCTACGCATCTAGATAACTGAAAAAGTACGAAAAAAATTATCCTACGCATGACCTAAAACTAGCGGCAATTGTGTTCGTGCTAAAATTGTGGCGACACTACCTCTATGGAGTGGTTTGCCAAATTTACACCGATCATAAAAGCTTGAAGTACTTATTCACCCAAACGGTCCTTAACCTACGATAGCGATGTTGGCTAAAATTAATTAAGGACTATGACCTGACGATCGACTACACACCTAGCAAGGAAAATGTTGTAGTGGATGCGTTGAGCCGAGTGTTTGCGGGATCCATGTCTGTTGATCGCAGGTTACAAAGGGACATAGAGAAAATGGGCGTTGAACTCCGAATTTGATATCGCGGTATGCGAGTTGCTCAGATGTGATTCTTACCAAACATATTAGAGAGGTTCATATCTACTCAGAGGGATGGCCCATTCCTAAGAAAAATGTGTGAGCAAATTCTAGCGGAAAAGGCAAAGGACTTTGCAGTAGATGAGAATAGAGTGTTGCGAGTTAAGGGAAGGCTATGCGTCCCCAATGACACAGACCTCAGAAGGGAGATCCTTGCAGAAGCTCACTATGCAGCCTATACGGTCCATCCCGAGAGCAAAAAAATGTTTAGAGACTTTTGCACTATTTTCTGGTGGCACGGCATGGAGAAGGATGTGACGCTCTCCATCTCGCAATGTATAACCTATCAGAGGGTGAAAGCAGAATATCAGAGACTGGGCAGAGAGATACAGAATCTTGCTCTCTTGGAATAGAAATAGGAGCACATATGTATGGACTTCGTTGTTAGCTTGCCAAAAATACAACGGAAGAACGACGCAGTCTAGGTCATCATCGACCGATTAACCAAGTCAGCACACTTCATTGCCATTAATTTACTTGGAGCATCGATTGTCTCACCCAGACCTACCTTAATGAGATAGTTCGGCTGCACAAAGTACCAGTTTCTATAGTGTCTGATCGGGACGGATGATTCCTATCATATTTTTAGAAAAGCCTTCAGTCAGCGATGGAGACCAAGTAAAAGTTTAGCTCAGTCCACCATCCCCAAACCGATGGCCAAACAGAGCGAATGAATCAGGTACTTGAAGATATGCTGCATCTCTGTGCAATCGACTCAAAGTTAAGTTGGGATGTCCACCTATCGTTGGCCAAATTTGCATATAACAACAATTATCAGTCCAGCATCCAGATAGCTCTGTACGAGGCTCTGTATGGACGTAAGTGTAGGTCCCTAATCTGCTGGGATAAAGTTGAGGAACGTCAAATCCTTGGGCCAGAACTGGTTGAACAAACAGTCCAAAAAGTTCGGTTGACCCGAGAGCGATTAAAAGTAGCACAAATCCGGTAAAAGAGCTATGCCAACATACATCGTCGAACCCTCGAGTTCCATGAAGGTGATCATATATTTTTGAAGTTCTCGCCCATGCGAGAAGTTACAAGATTCGGAGTAAAGGGGAAGTTAAGTCCAAGATTTGATGGCCCGTTCGAAGTCCTCAAACGAGTCACTACAGTTGTATATCAAATTATGCTACCACCGAGCCTGTCAGACATGCATGATATCTTCCATATATCACAACTTAGGAAGTATGTACATGACCCGAACCCCATGGTAGATCTTGGCAGCTAGATCTGCCGACAGACTTATCGTATGTCGAGGAGCCCGTTCAGATCTTAGATTGGAAAGAGAAGCAGTTACGAAATCGGGCAGTCTCGCTTGTGATCCGTACCTAGTGGGGACGGTCGATTACCTATGGGAGATCGGGGCGTGACATATTGGTATCAGAGCATCGCTTTACGCCCTTGGACTTCGTATCAATTTTTTTAGTTTTGCAAGCTCGTTCGTGGGTTATGTGCATATACTATCTCTCGTTGACCCGGTGGGATATTCCATATAATTAGTCTAAATACTTTTAAAAGTGCATATAAATGATATGATTGCTTGTACTATATAATGATACGAAGGGCTTTGTGCCTACCTGTGTTATACTTGTGGGAATAGACTCGTGCTAGACTTGCAAGTTATGTACGAACCCGAATACCTATACGTTATTACCCAGCTGGTTAGTATGCAAAATAGGATATCGTCCGAATGATTAGCTATGCACACAGCCTTTCGGCTAAGTTGTGTTAAGTATCGTGTGTCAAGACCCAGTTGGTGCAAGCTAGTTACAAGCGAGATCATAATATCGTTCAGATAAGCACAAGTCAGACTTAGAATGGCAACCGATCGAATCCTTATCAAATTATCGCTATGGCGAATATAGTAGATTATGCTTGGATTTTAAGAAATAGCTCGAATGGTATTTCGTGTAGGAAGATACAAAAAAAAATATGGTTTACTTGGATGACTACCAACGGGATGTATAAGAGACTAAGATTTTTTAGGCGATACTTAGGTATCGTACATGAATTCCAAGAAATAACTTGGTAAATATGCTAGCAATTTATATGAATACCAATTGAGGATTTAATTGGGTGACTCGATTCCTGAGTGGTGTATGGATCATTTAGAAATATTCATACATCAAGAGGTAAAGATAAGTGACGCTGAAGTTACCTCCCGGTAACCCTGAGTCCACGCTGATAGACACCTGCTGGAGGAATATCCTTTCCACAATCAGGCTCTGGATGGACGACACTCAGTTTAAAGACTGGACGGCGTTCATCATAAATAATATCGTTGCTGAAAAGAAGGTGAAGGACGTACGCCTCCTGGGGATATAGATACCCGTCGCTGATTATAGAGAAAAATGCCCTTACAACAGCAACAACAACAACAATAATAACGTCCGAGATGACAAAGAGAAGTAGACTATGGTCGCTAATATAGACAAGAAGCCCGAGCAAAAGCTCGCAGGAAACCTATTTTCTTTGAAGATGATGACGCCATGGTAATCTTTGACGTGCTAATGAAAGAAAATAAGTTTCGGCTCTCCGACATCAAGTGCCCCATTAAGGCAGCCGAGGTGAATAATCCAAAGTATTGCCACTACCATCGTTACGTCCATCATGTGAAGCGTGACTGCTATATGCTGAAGCATTACATCCAGCTTCTACTCGATACTAAGTCTCTTACGTTGGACTTCGGTGACAAGACAATTACCGCAAACATGCTATCTCTCTAGTTCGACAACTTCCCTGCGACGGAAGCCCAAGACGGAGTAATCCTGATCCCTCGGACAACAATGGAGGTTGTTAATCTTCCGCCAGCTCGTGAATAAACACCCGGGTTGATACCTCTTACCATATTTCGGGGGGGAGGTCATGCGAGTCCATCCCGACCTTGCTCCAAACTTGATGCAGCAGGCAACACCTTCCATCACCAAGTCCAAGGGCAAAAAGTCCAAGTCCTTCTATACTGTTTGTATCCCTTGTACAATCTCCTCCTTTTTATAGATCCTTGCCTCCTCCTTGTTTCTAGAGCTTCTATTGGAGAATTTGGACAATAATTGGAAGAATTTTGATAGAAATTTGATGGAGGAATAAAGAAAATTGGAGAAGAACACCAATAAAAATAAATAAAATAAAATAAAATAAAATAAGAGGAGATGAGAGAGAATTCTTCTCTCTAATAGTGGTCGACCCCTTCCTTGGCCTCCAAGGAATGGTGTAAATTCTAATTTACCCCCATGGTCTTGTCATGATAGATTTTAATTAAGGAGAAAACTCCTACTCCTAATGGATGTTTAATTAAACACTAACTAATCCAAAGGATAACTAATTATTGGACTCAAATGAGTCTAACTTAACTGTTGGTCCATGGTTCATGAAAAGTCTAGTTAAGTCCACTAACACAAGTCCAATAAATAGTATAGCCTACGGACAATAATTAAATAATTAAATATATAACATGCACATTAAATAAATAATTATGAAGAGACCAAAATATCCCTAGTATAAAGATGTAGTAGTGATACAGAGTGTGTTAAGGTTGTTCTGTTAGCGAAAACAAGCAAGGGTGCTCAGCTAGCTGAAATGAGCAACGGTAACCAGGGTGTACTAAGGTTGTTCAGCTAGCAAAAATGAGCTAAGGTGAAGATTGTTGGATTGTATCTTGTTTTAAGTTGAGGGCTCAAAGGAGGGTGACAATGGAGTTGGTAATTTAGTCCCACATCAGATAAAAGGTGGGATCATGAGTTGGATCATGAGGTGTAGATAATTAGGATTAGTTCAGACCTTAGATGAGAATTCTTTTTTAAGGCATATGGGCCCAGTCCAATATCGTACCTCATTGGCCAACTCTGGTTCGGGTCACACTGTATTCCTAACAAGTGGTATCAGAGCTATATTTTTCTCAAGAGGGAAGGTGCAACTATATCTACGGAGAAGATGAAGACATGTATGAACACCCTTACAGAGGAGAACTAAGTGATTTGGAAGCCAAGGAAGAAGAATCTACTCTGGTGCATGGACTAGCATGGTTCGTTGGAAAGCAATAACACCAAACCGACGAACAAAGGTGTTGATGACTGGAAATGACTGGTCGGAAGGCTGTTGGATTCATCCACCAATGGCTGGACGACTCGATGTTTTACCATATGTCCATAGAGAGTTCTGTAAAATCACTGTGAGAGAATCTGCATTCGTTGTACGAAAGAAAGATGGTTGGAAACAAGGCATTTATTATTTGCCAACTCGTTAACTCGAAGTACATGGAGGGTGCACCGGTTGCACTACATCTGAACGAGGTTCAGGGCATCATTAATCATCTGTCTACGATAAAGATGGTAATTAAGGATGAGCTTCAGGGCCTTCTAATTTTGAGTTTTCTGCCAAAAAGCTGGGAGACGTTGGTGGTATCGGTGAGCAACTCCGCTCCAAATGGAGTTGTTATGATGGAGGAAGTCAAAAGTAACTTGTTGAACGAGGAGGTTCGGCATAAGCAAGTAGAATCGTCGTAGGAGTCCACTCTGGTGGCTTCCTACAAGAAGGAAAGACCCAAGTCATGAGCGAGGATAGGAGAAATTTCTCGGGATCTTGCGACTGTGGACCACAGGGAGGGCTGCTGTCATTGCGGCAAAAGGGTTCATATTAAGAGAAACTGCATAAAGCTAAAAGCTGAGAATGCCAAAGGCAAAGAAAATTGGGAGGATCTCACGCTATGGGAGATCTCATCACCGTAGCAACCGACGCAGAGAAACCTTGTGGCATGTATCATGATGGCAATTGGGTCATGGACACGGGAGTATCGTATCATGCCACTCCATATAGAAGGATCTCTACGTCATACCGCGATGACAGGTTTGGAAGTGTGATGATGAGCAATAAAGGACATCTGTAGTTGTAGGCATCGGTGATGTGCACTTGACAACAGAGCTTGGTGAGAACCTCATTCTCAAGAGTATACGACATGTACCGAGTTTGCGCGACAACTTGATTTCGATAGGAAGACTGGTAGATGATGGTTGTCGCAGTCTTTTTAGGGACAAAGATTGGATGCTTACAAAGGGTTCTAAACAGTTGGCTCAAGAAAATTTATGTTGTGGCATGTATAGGCTCACACCGGTGAGGTGTACAACAGGCCACAAATACTTGATGGAGGCTCAAGTAGTATTCGACAGGAGGTGGATCGTCAGAAACTTGTCTTGGAGGGCTTCGAGATACTTTGAGGATTACGGAGGATTCAGTTCATCGAGATTGTCATGACCCGTACCCGATGTAGGGATACAAGTCAGAAACAACGCCCAACCTACACCACAGAATCGGCGGTAGAACACTGTCTTGGTCTACTATACTATCTAAAATTTTACAATAATATAAAGTTTGCCAACAATAGCTCACATAAAACTCAATCACAATCTAAAGCACGAGAAGATATGAAGGAAGTCTAACTATACATCAAAATAATAATAATTAATAATAAAATAATATCCATCACAAACTATAAGCCAGAAACAAATTCGGTACCAAAATGCTAAAGAGACTAACTATGAAACTATTGATCCAGATAAACCTTCAGTCAATCACTCCAGAACTAATGGGTCCAAGTCTACACCATCTATAAGTCAAAGTCTATAGTATATCGGACACCAATCTCTCGGATCCTCTAACAAATATTTTCCAGTCAGGAATGGAGCGAAGTACATCTCTAACAACAGTTCTAATCAATAATAAAAACTATTAAGTAAATAGATGTGAATATACAAGATGTAAAATAGGTACGATGAGATATATACCATAAGGAAATACTGGAATAAATACAACAATGAACAATATGCCAATGAATAAGAATACTAATGACTAAGTGTGTGAGTACTAGCTTTAACATATGATCGACTTGGGAACATGATACAATATATATGGCCTGACTAATCATACGTGCGGTGTATGATCAACACTATTCAATAACATTACTTGATACAGTAGGGGTAATGATCACATATCTACACTAAAGTACTCCCTACTATCGACTGGTATAATAGATCCAACCACGGTATGCTATGGCACGAGATTTCCCAAGAAGATAGCGACTCTTCCCAAGAATCAGTGTCTGTACATATACAAGATAACCAATAAAATAATATTTATACCATATACATCTATACCAAGGAATAACATCTCATGACGAGATCCGAATATACCAATCTGTGTAACCATAGTGTCAAGAGAATATGGATATCTGCACTAGATACAATGAACAAAGAGGATATCATAAATGAGAAACTATCAGAGAATGTACTCGCCTGAAGTCCAATAAATAGTCTCACAGATATCTTATATGGTGCCTCGAAAACCTAAATATGGAATACAACATCAATACAAGGATCTGGAAAGAAAAGAAGTTAAACTAGTCAACTTCTAGGTCAACAAGTCAATTCTAAGTCAAAAGTCAAACTAGGTCAACTCTAAGTCAACTATGGTCAACTATAGTCAAACTATTGTCAACTACCTATTTCTAGGTTGCATGAGTCTAACTCAAAGATATTGGGCTCACACACTATGAATCTAGGCCATACAAGCTATATCTTAGGATACTAAGATACCGTATCTCAGGATGGATACGCATATAAGGGAATAATGTAACACATATGTAAATATCAAACAATATTAAAAATATAAATTCTAATTATAAATGCTAAAAGGATATCTTGGTTTTGAACCAACTTGGTATCGCAATACTAAACCTCTATCTTTATACCCAAACTCAAAACCTTGGTATCGACCCAATACCTTGGTTTCACCTTGGTATTCCGAGGTAACCCAAAACACTATACATATAAATAATACAAAAATATATATAAAAACCCAAACTAATATATTAATACACATATACGTAATACCTCAAGCACTAGCTATATAAAGTATCTAAACTACTAACTTATAGTATGAATCAAAATGCTACCTATTAACCATTATTTAATAACTAATACAATATATATATGTATAGATAGCTAACTATCTACATAATCAAAACTCAACTAACTACTATTATTAACTATTAACTAACTCTTACTAATTAGCTACTAACTAACTGAAAATTAACTAAACCAATACCTACTAATCACAACCAAGCTAATCTAAAACCTCAATACCTTGGCATTTACCTTGGTATCTCAAGGTAATTGTCATAGTTAGTATATATCAGTTATCCCACCTACTAACTATACAATAATAGGTATATATCAATCTAATATAATTATTAACTAATTACTAACTATTAATACATATATATACATATGCACATATCTATATATATAATACTTAACTAGAGATACTAGTTCATATATATATATAGATCTAATCAAATTAACTAGATAATATCAAGCTACTAATAAACACTAGCTAACTATTACTAGTAAACTAACCAACTAACCATGTACTAAAATAACTAAAGAAGTTAACTTATCAATAATCGACTAACTAATCTAGTAGCTTACCTAGATGAAATCTTGAAGAATACCCTGCTATCTACACCTAGATACCCGCTATTGCTCGTTCATATATGTTGCTGCTGCACTTCTAAAATTGCTGTTGCTGCTGCTGGTATTCATCTCTGTTGCTCCTGTGTTTCTAAAATATTGCTGCTGCTGGTATTCATCTCTGCTGCTGCTGCATTTCTAATCTGACGCAGCTGCTGAGCTTCACTGCAGTGCTGCTGTTGCTGCTTCGCTGCGCTGCTGCTGTTACAGCCGCAACAATCTGCTGGCGCTGCTGGTACCAATCTGCTGGTCTCTTCGAGCCCCTTCCCCTCTTGCACACATAATCTAATACGCATACATCTACACACTACAAGTATCATACCTCTAATTGCATGTATACATATACTACGTAACTTACAAAGTATCTATATATATATATATATAAACATATCATATATATATATATAATATTATCTCCACATATACATATATATATAACTACTCCCATGTATATAGACATATAACCATCAATACCTATATATGAAACTATGTATACACCTCACACATATATATAACATACACATATACATATACATGTAAATATTTACCCAAGTATATATATAAATACATCATACATCACATGTATATATCTATGTGGAACTATGCATACATAAGTATACACCTATTACCATAGATATATAGATAACCATAGACTAGTACATATATATATATATATATATATATATATATATATATATATATATATATATATATATATACACATATGTAGTACAACATTCACTTATCATATAGATACCCATATACACAATACATAAAACTACATATGTATACTATAACAATATATATATATATATATATATATATATATATATATATATATATATATATATATATATATATATATATATATATATATATATATATATATATATATATATATACATATATATATATATATATATACATATATATATATATATATATATACATATATATATATAAATGCATATGAATACATCTACTACAATATAGAAATTAGATCTAGAAATAAAATACAACAAACACGTGGAGTGCATCGTACCCGTATCATACTAGATCTATGATACGCTTGCGACACGAGTCCACCACACAACCAAACGTACCCTAAAGGACACGAGCAAGTCATATATATTATTTATGAACAATATGGAGAGTCAAACATAAATCTATGTGTCCGTGTCAAAATGTGACATATTCAAAGTCCTGTGTCGGAAGAAAAATTCCAAAATCAACACGTATCACCAAATTGATGGGATACGACCTACACGTACCCAATTGTGGACACGACACTAGTCCCAAACAAATAAGCACATGCTAAATTAATCTATAAGACCAATTGACACACACAACAAATGTCAATCTCGAAATTCTCCCAAAATTGACACAAAAAGTACTATAACTTTCTCAATAGGCCTCCTATGAATACAAAACCAAATCCTATGGATAGCCTATGCATATGGTTAGTTTTTCATATTTAAATCTCAGATTTAGAACCTAAATTAAGGGAAAAAACTGAATTGTACCTATTGGGAGATGGATTCCCAATAAAACCTCCAAAATTGGTAAAATTGGCCTTCAACTTGTAGATCCTTGCTCCTCTTTGTAGATCCATGCTTCCTTCTTGTAGATCTATGCTTCCTTCTTGTAGATCCATGCTCTAATATCCTCCAATGGTGATTTGGAAAATAATTGGGTAAAAATTTGTTAGGAATTTGGTTGAGGAATTTTTTTAGACCTAGATTTGGAATAAAAAATGAAGAGAGAGAAAGTTTTCATCCACTTTATATAGGCCTCACTTGCCCCCTCCCTCAAGCTATTATGTAAAGTCTAAAATATCCCTTGAGGCCTCTCATGAAGAAATTAATTAAGGAAAAAAAGCTTCTAGTCTAATGGATTTAATATAATTAATCATCCTCCTAATAATTGGGTTTCTAATTATTGGGCTCAATTCTAACTAGAATTAAATGTTGGTCCATGAGTCTAAACTAAACTAGTTGGTCCACTAATACAAGTCCAAAAATAAATGTAATATGCTAATAATAAATAAATAATATAATAAATAAATAAAAATTTTACATGTACAATATTTAATTAATTACCAAATGACTAAAATATCCTTTCCTAGAAAATGTGGTAGTGACAAATCTACCCCCTTAGAAGAATTTTGTCCTCGAAATTAAAACTCTCACCCCTCTCTCTTGGGCCAGTCATATCCTATTCATACAAATCTTATTATGGTTAAACCCCATCAACCACAGTCTAAAATAGTATATATCCTATAACATACAATCATATCATTCTACTGAAAGAGAAATCATACTTAGATATAGTCTCTAACTATCATAAAATTCAGTCTCTGTCCTGCTGAGATTTTTTCTCTACTGGTACGGAATAACCTGCTATGCCACATGTGGCCTATTCCATCATACTAAGCATTCACTAATCATCAACCTAGTCAAGACATTCTTAATACTGAGGGTTACTAAATACTAGTGATATACTCTAATTCTAGGTCATGGATATGCTTAGCTCACTGACACTTGCTACTTAGGATACAATTCAAGATACCGCTAAGATACTACCTCCTTGTTCTGTTTTAATCACAAAAATTTCTCAATCATTCTCTTGCAAGGAACTATTTTATTAGTACACCCTCGTCCAACTTATCACTCCCTATATGATGCCTTACTTAAATCTTGTTACTGTCTACACAAGGCATCAGCTCTCATATATATTTTAATGATATCCGTATACCAAGTTACTCATGTCTCTCCTTTATTATGCTTGTACCAAAACTTTCATAATACGTGAGGTACTCCGACTCTTGTTACTAGGATATCTCTTTCTATCTGATACTTGGCGTAACTCATTCTCTAACATTTGTTAATCATCCTAAGGTTCTCATTTGTAAATTAGTATCACAATAAATACATAATTACCTTCTAATTATTACAACACCATGATGTCCCACTGGTATTCTTATACCCCTCATACCATTCCCTGATACATACGACCTCTATAATCAAATTTAGCAAGGTACTATACTTACTTACTTACTTATATATATATATATATATATATATATATATATATATATATATATATATATATATATATATATATATATATATATATATATATATTGTCTCTCTCCTCTACTGCTTGGATCACTTGTACTATTACTTCCAAATATCGTTCTATCCATATTAACTGGTATACCAATCCGATATACTTACTGTTACTAGCACATTCCTCAACTAATTCCTGATATAGAAACATTAGCACTCTTGATATAGTAACACTAGCTTCAAAACTACATAACCTATGTCCTTAATATTCTAGGTCACTAGCTTCTTAATACCTATAACAGTTTACCACAACACTACTACTATTCTGGATACTAGCTTCATTATTAGATCACACTCACTAGAACTCATGATCACTTGCTTCCAATGCACTAGTTATTAACTTCTATAATTCACATGTTTTACTTCACCCCCAAAGGCGGACATATGGTTCTATATCTCTATTGATGTATATGTATTTCTCCTTAAACCTTTTACAGACGGATACACAAATCAGTGATACATATCTTTCATGACCAATCTTGATATTTTCCAACCCATGACACACCCAAGTATTAACCACCAAATTGAATATCATGCTATATTATTTTTTAACATAATTTCCTAAAAACTTAATTGTTACATGGATCACCTAACTACATGAATTCATGACTATCCTAAACTAACATGCTGACTTTGATACTAACTCATGGAATCACTACTGATATGCTCTACTCCTTCTTCTACCTATAGTACCCATACTATCTATAATGACACCTACAATAAAACTATTGCTACAAAGTACTATGCTATGGGTTATCCCTAGATTTATGCCTATTGCTCACATGTCCAACCAAGAACCACTTATAGACTCATAAGCCACACTCTCAACAGTCAATACTGATACTCAAGACATAGACCTAATTGTAATTCACTAATTATCACACTAATCAAGGAACCCTAATGAAGCTCTATAAGAACTAGACTAAAGAACTGAAAGTATCTCTACTACTAAGCTAAGGAACAATGGAACAAAGTCCTGAAATAACATAAATGAATAAGTATTGAGATGATACTTTAAGAACCAAATTAACATACAATCTGATAATCATACACGTCTGTCCAAAATTATGACACTCAGAATCCTCACCACGCCAGTAAGCATAGCTGCAATAAACGATAGATTCCATAACTAGGGTATGCAACTCTATAATCATGTCATCTAGGATCCTCACCACACCAACCGGTATGGCTGTGAGAAACTCTAATTTTCATAACTAAGATATGTACATCCGAAGTTAGGCCCCTACGTTTCTGCTATGCCAGCTAATATGGTTGCGATAAACTCTAGGCTCCATAACTAAAGTAGACGTTCTACCTTTCTCACTGTCCTTATCAACATATGTCATCAAATGATACCGTAACTTAGTCCACAAATTTTTTTTTCGACATAAAATCAAACTAAATAATGAACACCAAGAATTTTGAATCATCCGATAACCAAGAATCAAATTCAATAATCGATCACCATGAATTAATTTCAACAACAACAAGTAAGAGGGGACAAAAATAAGAAAAAACATTTGAAATAGGAATTGTAATAAGATTCTCAAGGCTCATCCCAGGAATCTCTCAATAAATTTGTGATTGAGTATCCTCTCATCCTAATATCTTACATACTATATCCTATATCCTATATCCTATCGTAGGCTCGCAGTAGTACAATTAAGTCATCGCACTACTACAATATCCTAAAATTTGCGAAGCCTGACCTGCATGGACCACCACTAAAAGTGTGTCAGGACCCGCACCCGATGTAAGGATGCAAGTCAAAAATAATGTCCAGCCTACGCCGCAGAATCAACGATAGAACACTGTCTTGGTCTACTATACTATCTAAAATCTCACAATAATATAAAGTTTGCCAACAATAGCTCATATAAAACTCAATCACAATCTAAACTACGAGAAGATATGAAAGAAGTCTAACTATACATCAAAAATATAATAATCAATAATAAAATAATATCCATCACAAAGTATAAGACGGAAACAAATACGGTACCAAAATGCTAACGAGACTAACTATGAAACTAGTGACCGGATAAACCTTCAGTCAATTACTCCAGAACTATTGGGTCCAAGTCTGCACCATCTATAAGTCGAATTCCATAGTATGTCGGATACCAATCTCTCGGATCCTATGAAAAATATTTTTCAGTCAGGAATAGAGCAAAGTACATCTCTAACAATAGTTCTAATCAAGAATAAAAACTATATAACAGTAAATATATGTGAATATACAAGATGTACAATAGGTACGATGATATATATACCATAAGGAAATACTGGAATAAATATAACAATGAACAATATGCCAATGAATAAGAATACTAATGACTAAGTGTATGAGTACTAGCTTTAATATATGATCGGCTTGGGAACATGATATAATATATATGGCTTGGCTAATCATATATGTGGTATATGATCAACACTATTCAATAACAGTACTTGATACAATAGGGGTAATGATCACATATCTACACTAAAGTACATCCCACCCTCGACTGGTATAATAGATCCAACCATGATATTCTATGGCACGAGATTCTCCAAGAAGATAGCGACTCTTCCCGAGAATCAGTGTCTGTACATGTACAAGATAACCAATAAAATAGTACTTGCACCATATACACCATATACTAAGAAATAACATCTCATGATGAGATCCGGATATACCAATCCGTATAACCATAGTGTTAAGAGAACATGGATATCTATACTAGATACAATGAACATAGAGGATATCATAAATGAGAAACTATCAGAGAATGTACTCGCCTGAAGTTCAATGAATAGTCTCACAGATGTCTGATACGGTGCCTCAAAAACCTAAATATGGAATACAACATCAATATAAGATTCTGGAAAGAAAAGAAGTTAAACTAGTCAACTTCTAGGTCAACAAGTTAATTCTAAGTCAAAAGTCAAACTAGGTCAACTCTAAGTCAACTATGGTCAAGTATAGTCAAACTATGGTCAACTACATATTTCTAGGTTACATGAGTCTAACTCAAAGATATTGGGCTCACACACTATGAATCTAGGCCATACAAGCTACATCTTAGGATACTAAGATACCGTATCTCAGGATGGATACGCAAACAAGGGAATAATATAACACATATGTACATATCAAAGAATATTAAAAATATAAATCCTAATTATAAATGCTAAAAGAATACCTTTGTTTCGAACCAACTTAGTATCGCAATACTAAACCTTTATCTTGATACCCAAACTCAAAACTTTGGTATCGACCCAATACCTTGGTATCACCTTGGTATTCCGAGGTAAGCAAAAATACTATACATATAACTAATACAAAAATATATATAAAAACCCCAACTAATATATTAATACACATATACATAATACCTCAAGCACTAGCTATATAAAGTATATAAACTACTAACTTATAGTATGAATCAAAATGCTACCTACTAACCATTATTTAATACAATACCACACTAACTAATACAATATATATGTATAGATAGCTAACTATCTACATAATCAAAACCCAACTAACTATTATTATTAACTATTAACTAACTCTTACTAATTAGCTACTAACTAACTGAAAATTAACTAAACCAATACCTACTAATCACAACCAAGCTAATATAAAACCTCAATACCTTGGCATTTACCTTGGTATCTCAAGGTAATTATCATAGTTAGTATATATCAGTTATCCCACCCACTAACTATACAATAATAGGTATATATCAATCTAATATAATTATTAACTAATCACTAACTATTAATAAATATATATACATGTCCACATATCTATGTATATAATACTTAACTAGAGATACTAGTTCATATATATATATATATATATATATATATATATATATATAATCAAATTAACTAGATAATATCAAGCTACTAATAAACACTAGCTAACTATTACTAGTAAACTAACCAACTAACCATGTACTAAAATAACTAAAGAAGTTAACTTATCAATAACCGACTAACTAATCTAGTAGCTTACCTAGCTGAAATCTTGAAGAATACCCTGCTGTCTACACCTAGATACCCGCTGCTGCTCGCTCATATATGTTGCTACTACACTTCTAAAATTGCTGCTGTTGTTGCTAGTATTTATCTCTGCTGCTGCTGCGTTTCTAAAATGTTGCTGCTTTTGGTATTCATCTCTGATGCTGCTGCATTTCTAATCTGCCGCAGCTGTTGAGCTTCACTGCAGTGTTGCTGCTGCTGCTTCGCTGCAGCGCTGTTGCTGTTGCAGCCGCTCTAATCTGCTGGCGTTGCTGCTACCAATCTGCTGGTCTCTTCGAGCCCCTTCCCCTCTTGCATACACAATCTAATACGTATACATCTACACACTACTAGTGTCATACCTCTAATTGCATGTATACATACACTACCAGAAAAAGTCAAATTAGCGACGTCTAAAAATGTCGCTAAATAACAATAAATCGTCGCTAATTAGGTTTAGCGACGTAGTTAGCGACGTTTTAAATCAGTCGGAAAACTCCAAGTCGCTAAAACCAAAAACGTCACTAAACGTCGCTATGCCGACATTTTTTAGCGACTTTAATGTGTCGCTAAATTTAGCGACGTGTTGCGACGCCAAGTCACTAAACAGCGACGTTTATAAAAGTCGCTAAACGTCGCTGATTAGCGACATTTTTTGCGACGTTACACCGACGTCTTTAATGACCTGGCTATACTGCCATGTCAGCAATTGGCGACGTTTAGCGACGACTTTAGCGACGTCATTAGCGACGAACTTAGCGACGTTTTTCAGCGTCGCTGAGTAGCGACGTAATTAGCGACGTAAATTAACGTCGCTAAGCGTCGCTACACGTCGCTAATAACGTCGCTAATTTTAAATAAAAAATAAAAAAAAAATTCCAGAATCAAACATTGGTGATTCCCTGTAGTTTTACATCATCTTCATCATACACACCAACATGATTCAATCTAGTTAACTATATAATCCAATTAAATTAAAAACCACAAGAAGTATCAATCCAATTAAATGTGGATAACTATATAATCCAATTAAATTAACTAAAAAATTAAAGACCACAAGAAGCATCATACATCATGTTTATTGTTGAAGTACCAATAATTCATAAATAATAATAAAAATAACTAGACTACTACGGATCTGCAGAAGGCTGACCAGCGGCGCGCTTCAAGGATAACAACTCCTCATACTCGTCCCGTGGAATCGACACCGATATCGATGGAGAAGGCAGTGACGTCGGTGGCGGCCGTGCCCGCTCCAAGTCTGCGAGTCGCTGGTTGTAAGAATCCAGGGTAGATAACAGTCTCGTACTGCTATCACCCATTGAATCCTGCATCCTCGTCAGGTTCTCGTCCATCGATAGCTGTGACGCATGCATCCTCGTCAGCTTCTCGCCCATCGATAGCTGTGACGCCTGCAGCTCCATGATGTTGCGATCATTGGAGGCTCTAATATCATTTGTCAATTCTCGTAACTCCGTCATGCTGCGGTCGAGCATATCCAATCGTGCGATAAGCATCGGATCGTCCGCCTGCGGCTGGGACCGGGACTGGTCCTCCATACTTCGCAGCAAGTCATCACGGAGAGACGCAATCTGACATTCAACGGCCTCCTGGACGGCCTCCTGGACTCTGGCCGACGACTGCGAGGGCTGCGACTGCGAGGGGTGTGTGGAATGCACAGCTGTCGGGGAGGCCCTAGATGACTGCGTCGCAACCAGGGTGCCATAGGAGCCCGTACCGTAGTACGTACCCCTCTGGAGACCACCAGCTGCGGTCACCCACAGGTCGTCCGCCGACGGAGATGGACCGGGCTGCGACAAAGCACCAGCCTCTCCAGGTGTAGGTGCACTAGCAGTCGCCCGCTGTAAACTCCCTCACCCAAAATAGGTATTTGTGTATATTTTATATTATTATATTTATTATAGATGTTGAATTTATTTAAAGTATTATCTTAGTTAATTAGAAAATAATTTTTTTTAGTATATTTACTTATATAAATATTCATTTAGAATTATTTTAGGTTATTTTAGATTTTTGGAGATTTTTCTAGAATTTTTGGTAATTAAAACTTAGAAAACAAAAATTTCTAGGACTTCTATGATTTACTATATGACCATACTTGCATGTCGTTCCTACCAAATATTTATTTTAGTTTAAAATATTTAATTATATTTTTTTGTAATTTATTTAGAATTTTAAAAAATTTATTTAGATTTTAAAATTATTTAGGATTTATTTGGATATATATAGTCTTAATATTAGATAGATGCTAATTTAGTGTTAATAGATATTAATAAGATTTTATAAATTATTTGTATTATCTTTAATTATATTTAAGATTATAAATTATTGAGATAAATTTAAACTCTATTTTAAATTAATTCAAATCCTGAACCTACTAGGAAATCAACTTCATGCATATCATATCCTTATTTAAATTCATCATAATCCTATCCAAATTAACTAATCCTAGTCATATTTAATTAAGTAGTGTCCACCATTATAAATACCTCATCCTTCATATTTTTTTTCCTCAAATTCCTCTCTTTTTCGTCCAAAAATAGTCAAAATTCGTCATAAATTCAGCCTCATTTTCTACTAGTTATGACGAATTAAAAAAAGATATCTCCTAGCTCCGGACTCCAAACGTGCTCCACTTTTTTTTGTTAGAATGATAATGAGGTTAGCTTTCTGATTATATAAATTGTTTTTCTAAATTATTAGTATTAAATTCTAGAAAATTCGTAGAGCACAGCATGTCCGAAAATAGACGTGTTTTGATGTATTCGCGATTCCGGGAGAACCAGGAATCAAAATCACGAACCGTTTAAAGTTTCGGAAAGCTAATGTCGAGATAATCGACATATATTTTTTCCAGAATTTATTTCGAAGTATTTACATACTGTTAATTCTGTAGAACTTCTAGGTTAGAATTTAACCATCGGTGCACAATACAAAATTTGTATGTGCCATAATTCCCAAACAAATTTGAATTCGGACGAGCCATAAATTCCAACAAATTTTTGACGCTGAAATCTATAGGAAATCATGCATGAAAGTTGAGTTTGTGTCGGTTGACTTTTTGGTCAACAGATCGCCTCGATTTGCGTGCCATGAGTCTCGAGTTGATAAAATTCAGTTTCTTTAGGCAAAATTTAGGAATTAACATAAAAATCAGAATAATAAGATTAAAATAGGATTTTAGAGTAATTATTCCAGAATTAAATAAATTAAAATAAATTATCTTTTGACGTGATAAATTTGTAATACATAGGCTATTTGGACTGTGACTTGGACTCTGATTCATACCAGCAGCAGGACCCCAGGCAAGATACCTTGCCAAATTATTTATAGTACTTTGCATGCTATTTATATTTCTATTTATTTATTGCATTCTGTATATTTCTTGCATGTGTAGTTTTCTTTCAGTCATTACTATATATTAGATATGTTGACACACACATGGCACTTAGTATCATAGAGGACAATTATTAGGCGTATGGGCTTTTAACCACTCTGGTAACACCGTAGTCACTAGCACGCACTATGGTGGTCGTGTCCGATGGTCGCTACCCCCGAGGTATGTCGATTGATGGAGTCCGAGGGTCGCTACCCCAGAGGTATGTCGGCTGATGATGTCCACTGACGAGCGTGAGGTTGTGAGGATTAGATCGAGTAGCCTACCCTTGCCCATACGTCGAAAAGTTGTCCTCATTTGCATTCATATAGATGGTCTTGTACAGCGTACTTATTTATTTTCAAATTATATGCATGTTTACTGTATTCAAGTTGGCTCGTATTTTCTGTATCTTGTTACGTCCCTCTGAGGACCTGGTCCGCTGCCAGGTGTATCTTTTCTTGAGTATTTACAGGAGCGCAGATTTGGATGGTTACATGTGATCCGAGGATGTCTTCTTTTCGAGCTGTGATGGATAGCTGGTATTCTTATATTGTGTTGTGGTGTTGTACTTATATTGTATTTACCTCTCCATTCGAGTTGGTAGTGGATTTGTCTCCATCCAACTATCATCCTTAGATACTCCTTATTGAGATCTAGTTTCATAGATACTGGTCATTTATTTCTATATGATTTTGGTGGATGAGATTTAGATTATACCCTGTGACTTATGACATATATTTTATACCACTTGTGGATTTGATATTCATATTACAGCGTACATGTGGATTTGGTTTCCATACATTGGAGTTGTCATATCCATGCGGCTGGCATGCTTACGTGTCATAGTCCTACGTATTTTTGGGACTGGGGCATGACATGTTTTTGTGGTGGCCAATGCAGGTCTAGAGCATATTGTCTCGGTTACGTTACTGTACCGAACAAGCCTGCACCTAGGACTAGAGTATAGGATCTCATCCACAATTGACTGTGATTCATCTCCTCCTATCTGTTCTATTTTGAACAATTGTATCCTGCTTGATTCATGTGCTTCCCTAATAGTTCCTTGAGTATAGTCTTCTGCTAGAATATAGGAACCCCTGTTATTAGGATGATAATTAGAGTAGCACACCTATTAAGAATACAACGAGAATATAGACACACCACTAAGTTTAGAATATCTAGTGAACCTAGAATTCCTTATCTTTAGATTGTTATACCATTACCCCTTGATGTATTAAGAAGACTTGAGAGTAGTATAGACACTACTAGAGTTAGTTAGAAGTTTTACCATAATGTTTGACACCTAGTATCACATAGTCTTTTGACCTATTAATTGAAGTGTAACCGAATGATATTTATCGCATGCTAGCAAAAGACGACAGTGTTTATTCAGACCATAGAATTTAGAGGTCCTTGCCCTATTTGGTCGACTAGCGACTCAGATAAGGAGGTTGTATGATAACTGTAGAGATTGTAGAGTCTTTTATTATTATTGCTTATGTTATTTTTGCTTTTGCGAACTTGAATTATTTTGTAACTTCTCACATCATAATCCAGCGTTATATTTTCTGTGCTACCTTGAATTATGTTGCTATTATAGCCTAGTTTTTGCAAGCTTAATCTTATATCGAGCTTGTTCATGACATATGTGTTATTGGGGCCTGATCAACCACACTAATACAAATTGTCTAATCAGAATCAGTGTATTATGGTCTAGCTAGCCATAATGTGCTTGATTCACCCTTCGCAATAGTATTTTACGTGGATTGAGATATATAGTGGACCAGTAGACAAATATACTTACCCTCTAGATACGACAAAGTATATCATATCAAGTACATAACTGCACCGATGTGAGCATGCGAATAGGAAATTACCAAATTAAGATTTCAATCCACAACTGTCTTGACAATTCCCATTTGAATTCTTTAAACGCTTTGATTCCCATACTTCCATTCTATTACCCCTCCATGAACTCTTTTCCGTTGCTTTCCGTCTTCCCTTGTTTCGGAAAGACGAAATCTCGTGCTTGGATATAAGTGATACACGGATAGTACGAGATATACCCCATAGGCCAATCATATTATTTGATGACTATCTTTCATAATTGATTAAGGGCATATCACATATGATATAGTTGGTGTTAAAGTTTTGAGGATTGAATGACATGAGAAAATAAATTGAGGAATATTTTTCTTAAGTGTAAGAGTCTTATGTGATAGATGGGTAAATTCTAAGTTGGGTAGAAATTGTATTATTAAACTTGAGGAGAATTCTTTTAGATTGTGATCAAGTAGGATTAGGATTAGATTGAGAGATTAAGTCCTTTTAAATGTGGAGAATTTTAAAAGAATGATTAAGATAATGAAGATTTAATGAATTTTAAAAATCTTGATATTGAGGACCCAATATTTATACTTTGAGCACATGATTTAAATTTTGAATATTGAAGGATGAATCATCGATTTAAATTTTTAAGATAAATATAAAATTTTAGACTTGAACAACTGGTGAATTAGATTTAAATTTTATAATTTGATGATTTCAATTAAAAGTTTAATTTTGATTGTTGGGTCACCTATTTGAAATATTGAGGATGTAAATTGAGTTTAAATATTTGAAGAGTACAAAATTCTTAATTTGAGAATAGGAATAAGATTTGATTAGAATTGTTTATTGTTCAAGGTCTAGAGGAGATTATGATAGTTGGAAATGGTGATATAAATTTTGATGTGGGATGTCATATAGACTTGAGTTAGATTTGAATGTTGAAAAAAAAAATCGAGAAGAGATTACGATAGGTTGAATTTTGATTTAAACAGTGGTTATCTTAATTTTGAAGTGATCGCGATAGATTTGAATAGATTTTATTATTTAAATTTTTGAAGAGATTGCGATTGATGTACCTTATGTACGAATGTGAAGGATTTAACAAATTATGTCTTATTTTAATTTCGAGGACGAAATTGTTTTAAGTTGGGTAGATTGTAAACTCCCTCACCCAAAATAGGTATTTGTGTATATTTTATATTATTATATTTATTATAGATGTTGAATTTATTTAAAGTATTATCTTAGTTAATTAGAAAATAATTTTTTTTAGTATATTTACTTATATAAATATTCATTTAGAATTATTTTAGGTTATTTTAGATTTTTGGAGATTTTTCTAGAATTTTTGGTAATTAAAACTTAGAAAACATAAATTTCTAGGACTTCTATGATTTACTATATGACCATACTTGCATGTCGTTCCTACCAAATATTTATTTTAGTTTAAAATATTTAATTTTTTTTTTTGTAATTTATTTAGAATTTTAAAAAATTTATTTAGATTTTAAAATTATTTAGGATTTATTTGGATATATATAGTCTTAATATTAGATAGATGCTAATTTAGTGTTAATAGATATTAATAAGATTTTATAAATTATTTGTATTATCTTTAATTATATTTAAGATTATAAATTATTGAGATAAATTTAAACTCTATTTTAAATTAATTTAAATCCTGAACCTACTAGGAAATCAACTTCATGCATATCATATCCTTATTTAAATTCATCATAATCCTATCCAAATTAACCAATCCTAGTCATATTTAATTAAGTAGTGTCCACCATTATAAATACCTCATCCTTCATATTTTTTTCCCTAAATTCCTCTCTTTTTCGTCCAAAAATAGTCAAAATTTGTCATAAATTCAGCCTCATTTTCTACTAGTTATGACGAATTAAAAAAAGATATCTCCTAGCTCCGGACTCCAAACGCACTCCAGTTTTTTTTGTTAGAATGATAATGAGGTTAGCTTTCTGATTATATAAATTGTTTTTCTAAATTATTAGTATTAAATTCTAGAAAATTCGTAGAGCACAGCATGTCCGAAAATAGACGTGTTTTGATGTATTCGCGATTCCGGGAGAACCAGGAATCAGAATCATGAACCGTTTAAAGTTTGGGAAAGATAATGTCGAGATAATCGACATATATTTTTTCCAGAATTTATTTCGAAGTATTTACATACTGTTAATTCTGTAGAACTTCTAGGTTAGAATTTAACCATCGGTGCACAATACAAAATTTGTATGTGCCATAATTCCCAAACAAATTTGAATTCGGACGAGCCATAAATTCCAACAAATTTTTGACGCTGAAATCTACAGGAAATCATGCATAAAAGTTGAGTTTGTGTCGGTTGACTTTTTGGTCAACAGATCGCCTCGATTTGCGTGCCATGAGTCTCGAGTTGATAAAATTCAGTTTCTTTAGGCAAAATTTAGGAATTAACATAAAAATCAGAATAATAAGATTAAAATAGGATTTTAGAGTAATTATTCCAGAATTAAATAAATTAAAATAAATTATCTTTTGACGTGATAAATTTGTAATACATAGGCTATTTGGACTGTGACTTGGACTCTGATTCATACCAGCAGCAGGACCCCAGGCAAGATACCTTGCCAAATTATTTACAGTACTTTGCATGCTATTTATATTTCTATTTATTTATTATATTCTGTATATTTCTTGCATGTGTAGTTTTCTTTCAGTCATTACTATATATTAGATATGTTGACACACACATGGCACTTAGTATCATAGAGGACAATTATTAGGCGTATGGGCTTTTAACCACTCTGGTAACACCGTAGTCACTAGCACGCACTATGGTGGTCGTGTCCGATGGTCGCTACCCCCGAGGTATGTCGATTGATGGAGTCCGAGGGTCGCTACCCCAGAGGTATGTCGGCTGATGATGTCCACTGACGAGCGTGAGGTTGTGAGGATTAGATCGAGTAGCCTATCCTTGCCCATACGTCAAAAAGTTGTCCTCATTTGCATTCATATAGATGGTCTTGTACAGCGTACTTATTTATTTTCAAATTATATGCATGTTTACTGTATTCAAGTTGGCTCATATTTTCTGTATCTTGTTACGTCCCTCTGAGGACCTGGTCCGCTGCCAGGTGTATCTTTTCTTGAGTATTTGCAGGAGCGCAGATTTGGATGGTTACATGTGATCCGAGGATGTCTTCTTTTCGAGCTGTGATGGATAGCTGGTATTCTTATATTGTGTTGTGGTGTTGTACTTATATTGTATTTACCTCTCCATTCGAGTTGGTAGTGGATTTGTCTCCATCCAACTATCATCCTTAGATACTCCTTATTGATATCTAGTTTCATAGATACTGGTCATTTATTTCTATATGATTTTGGTGGATGAGATTTAGATTATACCCTGTGACTTGTGACATATATTTTATACCACTTGTGGATTTGATATTCATATTACAACGTACATGTGGATTTGGTTTCCATACATTGGAGTTGCCATATCCATGCGGCTGGCATGCTTACGTGTCATAGTCCTACGTATTTTTGGGACTGGGGCATGACACCCGCTCACGAAGCCTAAGATACTCGGCCTAGAAAAGGTTTGGAAACTCAATAATTGCCTAAGTTATATTAAAATAAACACAAAGTAAAGTAATACTTACATAGGTCTGTGAGGCCCTCTCATCAATGAGATTTCCGTCCTTGCGATGGGTGGCCAAGAAGACGGTCACCATGTTTGCATCCTCACCCCTCTGTACCTGTTAAAAATATATTTTTTATTACTAAACTTAAATATTTTTTCCAAGTACCATTTTATGGTACTTATATTAAAATAATATATTTTAAAAGAAAAAACATACCAAACGACGAAAATATTCCGTCATCAGAATCGAGCCACCACACCACTTGGCAGCATTCTGCCTAGCCGCCTTGGCCTTCTTAGACCTTTCCTTGTAGCTCGGATCGTCGAATCTAGCCCTCATCGCAGTCCACTGCTCAGGCGTGATCCAACCTTGGATCGGTTTTCCAGCACGATCACGAGCCTTCTGGTCATCCAGAGCATCTCGGATAAGCTTGGCGGCAACGGTAGGAAAGAGCCGCTCGATCAACTCGGCCCGGTGCGGAGGATAAAAATACGTTTGCTACAATAAATAATACGTGTTGGCACCTACTTCCCACAGCTGATTCAACTCATCTATCAAAGGCTGTAAGTACACATCGATGTTCCTCTTCGGATTGTTCGGATCCGGGATAATAACGGTTAGGAACATATACGGAGTCTTCATGCACATCCAAGGCGGTAGATTGTACGGAGTGACGATCACAAGCCAACACGAATACTGGGAGCCCGAAAGTCCGAATGGGGTAAAACCGTCAGAGCAGAGCCCCAATCTGACATTACGCGCTTCCTTGGCAAAATGTGGATACTCTCGATCAAAGTGCTTCCATGCTTCTCCATCGGATGGATGATCCAATACTCCTTCAATCTGTTTTCGCCTGTGCCAACTCATGTTTTCTGCAGTCTCCTTAACCATAAACAACCGCTGCAACCGCGGCGTCAAAGGCAAGTAGTGCATCGAATCGGTAGGCTTCCTTGCACCGACAGACTTTCCTCTAACAGTGGCCTTGTAGCGATCAGCACCACAGAATCTACACGCATCTTCATCCTTGTCGTCTTTGTAGTACAACATGCACCCGTTGCGACATGCATCAATTTTCTCGTATCCCATCCAAAGCGATCTCACCATCCTCTTAGATCGATAGAAGTCTTTAGGCAACTTTGCACCCTCGGACAAGATCTCTATAATCAAATCGAGCAGTCGATTATAGCATTCTTGCGACATGTTAAAATCGGACTTGATGCTCAATAATCTTGTAACCACCTCCAACGGTGAATGGTCCTCACAACCAGGATATAGTGGAGTCCTTGCATTCTCAAGCAACTCCATAAACTTTGCAGCATCGGCATTCGGTGCCTCCTCAGCTGCATCATAATTGTCTGGATTGAAATTAGGTCCTGCCACATCATAATTGTCAGGATTGAAACTAGGCCCCGCCGCATCATAAACCATGTTCACCAACCCGTCGTCGTAAGCATCGTGGTCTTGGACATCCATATACGGCTCCACATAGGGCTCCGACTCCGATGCTAGAGATACAAGTTCTCCGTGCGCGGTCCACTGATAGTAATTCGGCGTAAAGCCCTTCGAGTATAAATGATATGTAACTTTCACTTCTGGATGATATTTCCTGTTGCGACATCTCACACATGGACACTTAATTTTGGTACCGTCCATGTACTGAGGGAACGCCTTGGCGAACTGCAGGAACTGCTGTACACCCTCAATGAATTCATTCCGCACACCGCACATGTCATCAGAATGACGGTTGTACATCCACGAACGATGATGCAGATAGTAATTCATATCCATTTCTAGATACTTCTGCAAAATTGACAGTATGTATCATATAAATTATTACATGCAAAATTAACTTCTGTGTCTGTGTCTGTGTCTGTGTCAGTGTCCGTTATGGGAAAAGCAGTATATATATATATATATATATATATATATATATATATATATATATATATATATATATATATATATAACATTACCCAAATAATATCTTAATACCACTTTACTACTATACCTTAACCCACTTCTGTGTCAGTGTCCGGATTTTAGTGTAGTAGGCTCCAGCCGAAGCCAATAAGTTTCTTGAGATGCATGTCCTTAATGATGCATGCTGCGATGATATCTTTGCTCCATTAGAGGCTCTTCATACTGCTAGCTAGTGATTTCAGTAAGTGTTGAAATTAATCCTTTATTTATTTAAGCTGATTTGTAAGTTTCGTTTAGCTAATTCAACTGTTATAGTCATATTATTTAGACCATTAGGCACTTCTTGAAACTAGCAGTAGGGTGAGGAACTGAGATACATAACTCCGCAGTACTTTGCTTTCGGCAATTAACCCCTATATATATTGGGAGTGGAACGAGGAAGTAGCTAGAGCTCAAAATTCTTGGGGCACAATTAAGGACGGTTGCTTAGATCATACACTTCCTGGTCGAATAATTGGCGTTCTAATTAATTTGATCACATGATCAGTTGTTGTACGAATATTCAGGAATTAGTTCTAATTTGTTCACCCAATGTACGTAGTCATGACATATGAACATGGATTCAATAATAGCCATCATTTCTTCCCCTCCTCCATTGGACCAATGAATAGTAACCACAAAATCAAACAATTAGTATGTATGTATGTATGTATGTATGTATGTATGTATATATATATATATATATATATATATATATATATATATATATTGCAAAAGTGCAAATAAATACACTTATGTTCTTTCTTTCTTATTCATCGATCCATATTATTTATTTATTTTATACTTGAAAGAAGAAATTAAAATCTGATCTCTACATGATCGCACATGCATGAACATTATCAAAAAACCTAACCCTAACCCTAACCCTAACCCTAACCCCATGTCAAAAAACCTAACCCTAACCCTAACCCCATGTCAAAAAACCTAACCCTAACCCTAACCCTAACCCTAGGTCCAGATCAGTGTCTGTGTCAGTGTGTGTGTGTGTGCCGTGTCTGTGTCTGTGTCAGTGTGTGTGTCGTGTTTGTGTCAATGTCACATGTGTCCTGTGAGAGAGAGAGAGAGAGAGAGAGAGAGAGAGAGAGAGTATACCTTGCCGGAGTAGTCGCGGTCGACGGAGCTGGGGGGGAGAATTTGTTTTCGAATCGAAATTTCAACTGACGGGAAAAAATGAAACCGACCCCTAATTAACCAAATTTTAGCGACGTTTAGCGACGTCCAATAAAAAATGTCGCTAAATTAAATATTTGTGACGTAAAGGACGTCGCTAAACACGTTGCTAAATATTTTGAGTTTAAATGTCGCTATATACGTCGCTAAACGTCGCTAAATTAGACGTATTAGCGACGTTTAGCGACCTTAATTGAACTTATAGCGACTTATCTTTTAAAATCGTATTAAAAGTCGCTAAACGTCGCTAAATGTCGCCATTTAGCGACGTCTAGCGACGTGTTTATAATGAGTCGCTAATTTATATATTATTAGCGACGTTTCTTTTGACGTCGCTAAAATACGTCGCTAATCCCGCTTTTTCTAGTAGTGATATACTACGTAACTTACAAAGTATCTAGATATATATATAAACATATCATATATATATATATATATATATATATATATATATATATATATATATATATATATATATATATAACATTATCTCCACATATACATATATATATATATATAACTACTCCCATGTATATAGACATATAACCATCAATACCTATATATGAAACTATGTAAACATACACATATATATGTAGGTACTTACCCAAGTATATATATAAATACATTATACATCACATGTATATATCTATGTTGAACTATGCATACATAAGTATACACCTATTACCATTAGATATATAGATAACCATAGACTAGTACATATATATATATATATATATATATATATATATATATATATATATATATATATATATATATATATATATATATATACACATACACATATGTAGTACAACATTCACTTATCATATAGATACTCATATACCCAACACATATAACTACATATGTATACTATAACAATATATATATATATATATATATATATATATATATATATATATATATATATATATATATATATATATGAATACATTTACTACAATATAGAAATTAGATCTAGAAAAGAAATACAACAAACAAGTGGAGTGCATCGTACCCGTATCACACTAGATCTATGGTACGCTTGCGACACGAGTCCACCACACAACCAAACGTACCCCAAAGAACACGAACAAGTCATATATATTATTTATGAATAATACGGAGAGTCAAACATAAATCTATGTGTCCGTGTCAAAATATGACATGTTCAAAGTCCCGTGTCGGAGAAAAAACTCCCAAATCAACACGTATCACCAAATTGATGGGATATGACCTATACATACCCAATTATGGACACGATATTAGCTCCAAACACACAAGCATATGCCAAATTGATCTATAGGGCCAATTGACACACACAACAAATATCAATCTCAGAATTCCTCCAAAATTGACACAAAAAGTACCATAACTTTCTCAATAGGACTCCTATGAACACAAAACCAAATCCTATGGGTAGCCTATGCATATAGGTTAGTTTTTTATGGTTAAATCCCATATTTAGAATCTAAATTAAGGGGAAAACTGAATTGTACCTATTGGGAGATGGATTTCTAATAAAACCTCCAAAATTGGTAAAATTGGCCTTCAACTTGTAGATCCTTGCTCATCTTTGTAGATTCATGCTTCCTTCTTGTAGATCTATGCTTCCTTCTTGTATATCCATGCTTTAATAGCCTCCAATGATGATCTAGAAAATAATTGGGAGAAAATTTGGTAGGGATTTGGTTGAGAGAATTTTCTAGATCTAGATTTGTAATAAAAAATGAAGAGAGAGAAAGTTTTCATCCCCTTTATATAGGCTTCACTTGCCCCCTCTCTCAAACTACTATGTAAAGTCTAAAATACCCCTTGAGGCCTCTCATGAAGAAATTAATTAAGGAGGAAAGTTTCTAGTCTAATAGGGTTAACAGAATTAATCATCCTCCTAATAATTGGGCTTCTAATTATTAGGCTCAATTCTAACTAGAATTAAATGTTGGTCTATGAGTCTAAACTAAACTAGTTGGTCCACTAACACAAGTCCAAAAATAAATCTAATATGCTAATAATAAATAAATAATACAATAAATAAAAATTTAACGTGCACAATATTTAATTAATTACCAAATAACTAAAATATGAAAATATGGTAGTGACAGAGATAAAGCGACGAATAGGGATGATTCAAAGATTGAGGGTCAGTCTGTCGGTCCCATGATAGCGGGTCAGTCTGTCAGTTCCACAGATCCAATTTTGGTGACTGATGGTTTGCCAAAACTTTACCAAGCGATATCGGTTTCAGTAGTTCAAAGCCAGAAAGGAGATCAAGGTTTGCAGCAGACTTAATCTGATGCGAAAGCATCATTATTTACCCAGTCTAGGGGGAGCTGTGGGTCGTCGACAACATGCACAGTGCATGATGTTCTGCTCGAGGACGTATATGTATGTGGGAGCTTCAGGTTATAACACGAAGGTAGGCAGATTCAGGAATTCGAATCCCGGGAGGATCACACAGTCCGCTTGGTTGGGCCAGCCAAAAGTGAAGAAGCTCATCGGAATGTTAATGCATTTTGGTGGATGACGGAAGTCAGGAACAGGCAGCCAAGACTCACGGTAAGGCTGATAGTCAGGGACTTTGACCTTGGTCGTGTCATTGATATCGGTAAGATCTCAGTAATGTAGGAGGTGCTATGCATGACAGCTCGCGTCGACATAACAGTCGAGGAGTTAGAGACGACATAAGATGCAAGGTAGCTCGGGGGATCGGAGATCGATGGCATGCAAAAGAAAAATTAGAAACTCAAATTTTGAGCTTATAAAGGTTGTAAGTGAAACAAAATGTAACTTTAAATAAATTTTGTTATTTTAAAACATATCCAAAGAATCCTAATTCCTTCTTCTTCTGGTTTTCTTTAGTTCTAGAAAATAAAAACTAGTTCCAAAGTTTTTAAATTATCAAATAATTTTTGGTGCCCAAAATGGATTTTGGCTCAAAATTTAACAGTTAAATTATTTTCAATGCCAGAAAGTTTCCATATTATTAAATAATTTCTGATCTTATTGTTATTTGAAGGTGACTTGAGGATGAAATAATTTTATGTTGTGTTGATAAAAATATTTAATGGTGAACTTATGTTTTTTTCCCATTAATATTAGTAAATTTGTGTCTAAAATAATTGCATAATATTTGAGAAAAAAAAGTCAATTTATACATTTATAATATATTTTAAAAATGATGAAAAAAATAAACAACACAATTTTAAAGTGCACTATATAGTTATAAAAAATAAACAAAATTTATACTTTAAAATACATTGCTATATATCTATGACAAAAAATACCCTTTACTTTTGAAAATTCTATTTGGCACCCGCCGGATGCACGACCCCGTTGTCACGCCCCAATCCCAAAATACCGAGGGACTGGACATGTGGCAATGGCCAGCAATACGCACCGATGGACAAACCTAATTTAATAGATCCATCAGGGCGTACTTAAGCTGTAGTACAACAATAAATAGGTCCAATGATACAAGTCACAGTCTATTCTAATCTCATCCACAACAGATAATCACAGATCAAAACCCAGAATAAATATAAATAAATATAATCTAACATATCTCAATAAAAGTGTCTCGGGAAAACAACCCGAGAATAAATCTGATACATTAATGCAATAGACAGGAAATAAAGTAACTAGAAACAGAAATAACTGAGTATATAAAGCCAATACTCAAGAGAAGTCCTCTGGCACAATCTCGTCCTCGGGTTCTGGTATTGCTCCGAGAAGTGCTCTTGTTTCGTACACGCAGGATAGATATCCTCTGCTAACCCTGGGGACATAATCCAGATCCAGGTCCTCAGGGGACATAACAAGGTACAAAATAACTCATGCCAAAATAAATGCAGTGCAGTAGTAAATAAACAATAGGGTAAACTATGTAACCAACTATGTGATATACAAGTGAGAGTTTTAGTCATACTCGGGCTGAGACTACTATAGGATCTGTGTCGGAAAAACCCATAGCAGGATTCTTTCGAAGGGCCAGTACGGTACCAAAGCTCTGTGTCAGAGTCGAAGGCACTTCCAGTAAAGTATTATATATATATAATCAGCCTTTTGTATGGTAAATCTCTCCCCACCCAATATAATCTCACGTCACAGTTTTACGATGTCTCATGTCCATGTTACGCAAGACCAAAACTAATGCAGCAAGTCATAATAAGATCTAAGAAAATAATGTCTATGCCATGAATCCTACAACCTACACAGAATCACCTTAAATATTTCATGAAGATTCTGTCTCATGAGCAGTGTCAGGTGTCCTATGGTATGACGTATTTGATAATGCAAGCACGATAATGTATAGGGTCTCGATATCCATCTCTAGGTGACGTTACACAACTCCGCATACGGTGTTGGCACCCGACTATTAATCGGACGCTAAGTAAAGTCACACGGTCCTAGGTTGAACATTTATATCAAGATTATATATGTATGTACAAAGAACTCAAGCAAGTACTTTAACAGGAATCACTGCGAGTTGGCAAGGTACACTTGCCTGGTGTTTGGTTTTCAACTACTGCTCTGATGTTCGTAAAATCTCCAGGAACGTCTTTGGATGCTGAAACAAATATTACCATCATGCTCAGAAGATATCAAACAGCTAGAAATGCCTGTCCTTGAGTCCAATTTGGAGACAAGAGCAAAAATGATAATTTCGGATCAAAGCGGGGTCCACATGTGGCCCGCTTCACACCGAAAAATGTGTCAGGGACAAAGTTATCCAAATTCGTTAAACTTAGTGTCAACAAGTCCAAAATGATGATACGAACCCAACGGAACTTCCAGAATTAGATTCCGATGAGCCGATCACAAAATCGCCCGTCAAGTGGAGCCGTGGGGCCCACGATATGCAATTTTGTCAACGTTCTCAGAATCGAACCAAATTTGGGTCACAGGACCAGCGTATTGTTATGAGTCTGATGGCACAAGTTTTGTCTCGATCCGACGTTTGTACACAAAGTTACAACGAGATTCAGAACATGCCGATACGGGACGTTGTCGGCGGATACGCGTTGATTTTGGTGTGCACGCACATCCAAATTAACTTCTGCAAAATTTTGCACGTCCGTATCAACGGCGCGCACCTTTCGGTGAAGACCGCACACTACCAAGTCGTCCCGTTTGGCGGAGCGCACTCAGTTCTGGGGTAAAATAGGGCATTATTTTTCCTGATTTTGGATCGCAGTTCGCGATCACCACAGGACGCGACACACCGAGCTGGTTACACGGGCATCGAGGGGGTCACGCAGGGTTCGCATCACAACAGACGGAACGAAAAACGGGACAACGAGGAGAGAGAAAAAACTACCTGAACAGGGCTCCGCAGAACGGAGTTTCTTCGTGTCCGCGAGTCGACCCGACACGGCGACACGAAGCTAGGGTTTAGGGTTTGGGCTCGCCGGGGCTGCGGCGGCAGAAGGGAGGCGGAGGAGGCTGTGGGGTGGCATCGCCGGAGGCGGCAGAGCGTGAGAAGGCGTCGTCGGGGCTCGCCGGGGCCGAGGGCGGCTGCTGCTGCTGCTGGCCGAAGGAGGCGGGGGCTGGCGAGGGCGAGGGTCGGCGAGGCGGCGAGGGCGGCGAGGAGGCGAGGGCTGGAGGCGGTGGCTGGGCAGGTGGCTAGGGCAGCGGTGGCGATGGAGTTCGTGGTGGTGGCGGAGGGGATGACCGGGTGGTTTAAATACGGCAGAGACGAGGGGAGCTGGGCCGAGCGGGGCGGGCGTCGTGGCGGGGAAGGCAGGGACGAGGGGGATCATGGCCGGGCAGCTCGGAGGGGAGGCAGGGAGACGCGGGCGGGCGGTTGTGTGGCCGAGCGGGGCGCGGGGGCTGCCGAAAAACGCGGGCAGGGCTAGGTCGTGGGGGTGCGGGTTAGATTCGGGTCGGGTCGGGTCGGGTTTGGGTAGGACCCGACCCGTTAGGGTGGGCGGTCCGGTCCGGTTCGGTTGGACCGGGTTCAGGCCGGTTCAACCCGGTTTGAGCCCGGTTCAACCCGGTTTAGTTGGTTTAAATTAAAATGAGGGTTTTTTGTCTTTAAAAATTATTTTCGGGGTCCAATAAATTTCAGAAAAATTACCCTAAGTCCAATATTTTATTTTACACTCAAAAATATTATTTTCATAATATTTTAATATTGTTTAAAAATATTTAATTTTATTTAATTCCAAAAAAATCTTGATTTTAATTAGCGAAAAACCCAAAAATTTCCAGAAAAATTACGAAAATTTATTTTTTAAAAATCCTGAAAATTCAGGGGGCTTACAATCTATCCCCTTAAGAGGATTATATCCTCGCAATCAAAGACTAACCGGTCAACAGAGATGACATGGTTGCAAACATGGTTCGAAGCACATCACGATCAAGGATGAGGGTTTTAAGAAAACACATAGGGAATCACTTCCCTAAGAAATGTAAGTTATGCAATTTTCAGAGGGAAGAAAATCTAGAAGACTACAGTTTTAGAAAAACTAGGTTATTATTAACAAGTTCCATATTACTAGGGTTAGGGCTAAGGTCACGAACCAATAGGCACGAGCTAAAACAATACTAGAATCGATAGCTACGAATCACTTACGCGCATTAGCTACTTCAAGAGTCTGTGCGTCCTCCAAAGTTATTGCAAAAGCCTTTCCGCGTCCTTGAGGTGGTGCCCTCTGCTGTTGCTGGGCTTGCTGGAAGGGTGCTGCTCAAGGTACCAAGGGTGGCCTTGGTTGATATCCTCTTGGTGCTGGTAGAGCTTGTTGGTTGACTATTGGTGCTCCTTCTCTACACTCAGGGCAGTCCCTCACTGCATGCTGTCTGGATCCGTAAGCTAAGCATAATCCAAATTTATGTCTACACTCCTTCTCAACATGGCCTATCTTGTCGCAGTAGTGACAAGTAGGAAGAGTTAGGGATTTGGATACAGCTCCCTGTGGTGCTTGATGCAGATGAGGTTTCTTTGCAGCTTCTCCATGCGGTGCTCGGGCTGGTGCTGATGTGGAAGGCCGCTTCAGGTTGGACTCTTTCCTGGTGACGCGCTCCATACGTCGGGCTGCAGCAAGGACGTCCGTGTATGAAGTGGGTGCAACAGATCCGATCATTCTTTATAGCTCAAAATTTAATCTGTCGAAGAACTTCTCAGCCTTCTCTTCTTCTGTCGTGATCAGGAAAGGGGCAAAGCGACTCAGTCAAATAAACTCTGCATTGTACTCTTCCACTGTCATAGTATTCTGAGTGAGGCGATTGAACTTATCCCGAAGTTCTGATCGAGCGATGGCTGGAATATACATCTCCTGAAAGAGTCTGGAGAACTCTTCCCAAGTGACTAGGTCTGGTCCGAATCGTGTCTCCTCAGATAGCTATCAGTGGTGTGCATTGCCCGTCAACTGCATCCTGACAGCAATCATCCAACGCTCTCTTGGAAGCTCAGCTGCTTCTAATTAATGTTGAGTGTTTGTGAGCCACTCGTGAACTTCAGTGGGCTCCTCCTTGCCTGAAAATGTGCGGAGCTTCAGTTGGCAAAAATCGGTGATAGAGCCCGTCGATGGCCGTCGAGCTAGTAGGGTTGCCTTCTCCAGTGCAGTCACTATACTATTTCTCAGATTCGCTGCCTCGTGACGGTGAGCCTCTTGATAAATTTGTTGTTGAGCTTGCATCATTCTGCAGAATATTTGGAAAATTTGTTGACCATCCATAGGCTGTCCTGGTGGAAAGGGAGGCATCTGTAGAGTAAACTGCGACGGTGGTGGAATATTATCTCGCCGAAACCTTGAGGTAGGTTGACCTGCTTAATGGCTTTGTTGAGCTGATTGACCTCCACCTACTAGTGTCACTTCATCGTCATAGGTGACACCTACAACTTGTGGTATTTCTGCGGGAGTCTCGTCGCATGCTTGTGAATCCATTGCCCTGCATCCAAAATAAACTATGAGAAGCGTACAGAAGAATCAAGGCAGGATGCAAGTAAATTATTTTTGAAGTCGATATAGAGATCAAGAACGATTCAAGCAAGTTGATGAGATCCTAAAAACTTATCCTATTCTTATTGCAGGCTTGCTCGGTCCCTAAGTTGAAATCGAACAATTTAGTCGTTGACCTGTATGTGCCACCACAAAAACCATGTCGCGCTCCAGTCCCAAAATACGTAGGGACTGGACACGTGGCAATGGCCAGCAGCACGCACCGATGGACAAACTCAATTTAATGGATCCATCAGGGCATACTTAAGCTGTAGTACAACAATAAATAGGTCCAATGATACAAGTCACAGTCTATTCTAATCTCATCCACAACAGATAATCACAGATCAAAATCCAGAATAAATATAAATAAATATAATCTAACATATCTCAATAAAAGTGTCTCAGGGAAACAACCCGAGAATAAGTGTGATACATCAATGCAATAGACAGGAAATAAAGTAACTAGAAACAGAAATAACTGAGTATATAAAGCCAATACTCAGGAGAAGTCCTCTGGCACGATCTCGTCCTCGGGTTCTGGTACTGCTCCGAGAAGTGTTCATGTTCCGTACACCTCAGGATAGATATCCTCTGCTAACCCTGGGTACATAATCCAGATCCAGGTCCTCAGGGGACATAGCAAGGTACAAAATAACTCATGCCAAAATAAATGCAGTGCGGCAGTAAATAAACAATAGGGTAAACTATGTAACCAACTATGTGATATGCAAGTGAGAGTTTTAGTCATACTCGGGCTGAGACTACTATAGGATCTGTGTCGGGGAAACCCATAGCAGGATTCTCTCGAAGGGCCAGTACGGTACCAAAGCTCTGTGTCAGAGTCGAAGGCACTTCCAGTAAAGTATTATATATATATAATCAGCCTTTTGTATGGTAAATCTCTCCCCACCCAATATAATCTCACGTCACAGTTTTACGATGTCTCATGTCCATGTTACGCAAGACCAAAACTAATGCAGCAAGTCATAATAAGATCTAAGAAAATAATGTCTATGCCATGAATCCTACAACCTACACAGAATCACCTTGAATATTTCATGAAGATTCTGTCTCATGAGCAGTGTCAGGTGTCCTATGGTATGACGTATTTGATAATGCAAGCACGATAATGTATAGGGTCTCGATATCCATCTCTAGGTGACGTTACACAACTCCGCATACGGTGTTGGCACCCGACTATTAATCGGACGCTAAGTAAAGTCACACGGTCCTAGGTTGAACATTTATATCAAGATTATATATGTATGTATAAAGAACTCAAGCAAGTACTTTAACAGGAATCACTGCGAGTTGGCAAGGTACACTTGCCTGGCGTTTGGTTTCCAATTGCTGCTCTGATGTTCGTAAAATCTCCACGAACATCTTCGGATACTGAAACAAATATTACCATCATTCTCAGAAGATATCAAACAGCTAGAAATGTCTGTCCTTGAGTCCAATTTGGAGACAAGGACAAAAATGATAATTTTGGGTCAAAGCGGGGTCCACATATGGCCCGCTTCGCACCGAAAAAAGTGTCAGGGTCAAAGTTCTCCAAATTAGTCAAACTTAGTGTTAACAAGTCCAGAACGATGATACGAACCCAACAAAACTTCCAAAATTAGATTCCGATGAGCCGATCACAAAATCACCCGTCAAGTGGAGCCATGGGGCCCACGATATGCGATTTTGTCAACGTTCTCCGAATTGAACCAAACTTGGGTCACAGGACCAGCGTATTGTTACGAGTCCAATGGCACAAGTTTTGTCTCGATCCGACGTGTGTACACAAAGTTACAACAAGATTCAGAACGGGCCGATACGGGGCGTTGTCGGCGGATACGCGTTGATTCCGGTGTGCACGAACATCCAAATCAACTTTTGTGAAATCTCGCACGTCCGTATCAACGGCGCGCACCTTTCGGTGAAGACCGCACGCGACCAAGTCGTCCCGTTAGGCGGGGCGCACTCAGTTCTGGGGTAAAATAGGGCATTATTTTTCCTGATTTTGGATCGCAGTTCGCGATCACCATATGACGCGTCACGCAGGGTTCACGTCACAACAGACGGAGCAAAAAATGGGACAACGAGGAGAGAGAAAAAGCTACCTGAATAGGGCTCCGCAGAACGGGGTTTCTTCGTGTCCGTGAGTCGACACGACACGGCGACACGAAGCTAGGGTTTAGGGTTTGGGATCGCCGGTGTAGTGCCTCAAATCCCTATCCGATCGGGATGTGCACTATATAATTGGGCTTGTGGCTAGTTCGTTTGAGTATGCTTAGATCTTCGGCATCTTCTTGCCACGGACGAAATGCGATGATCTTTTCCAACTCATGGAAAGGCCTCTATTGAAACGAGTCCAATAGTTTTCGTGTTTGGTTGCTTGGTTTTCTTGGTTGCCGCTTTAGAATTTTGATTTGGTGTTACTTTCGATTTGCTTGGTTTTTACTGATGGTTTTATCGATTTGGAGCTTAAATTTTGGAGAGTTCGGCAAGGAAGGATAGGCAAGAATTCTAACTCTGTGCTCATGTTGTTGTAGGTCCGCGTAACTGACTTTTGATCGTCGCTAGGCGGGATTCCTTGTTTCTGCAACTTTTTCCTTAACCAGTGAGTGGTTTGGTCCCTTCTTTCCTACTTCTTCATGCCAACATCTCTAATGTTTCAAACGTTCACTCGATGATGTCCGGTTGGACGCCTAGGAAATGCTTAGCCATAATGCATGCCAGCCACTAAGAAAGGAACATGGAAATTGTAGACTAATTTTACTATATGCTTGCACACCCTATAACTTGAGTTGTTTGAAAAGGGAATTGGCTGTTGGTTGCGGCCTGGTGCCTCGGATAGAGTTTAGACCCATGGGATATCAAAATCGGAACACCGCATTGAGAAAATTATGAACTGTTGCATAAGATATATATTGCTGCTTTACTTCTTCTGTTTAATTCGATGCATTGTATGAGATATGAAATATTCATGCATTTGCTTGGTCTGGGACAACTTGTGCACAAGGTTTATCATTTCCTCGAAACGGCTTTCCGGTGCACTGGAACCGTATCGATCCGGAGGGAAATATTGATTCGTGCTAGTCACGATGCATTGCGGGACCTCCAGTAGGGCTTGCTACCCGGGCTGATAGGGCGCGCCGTTAATGCTTGGAATAAGTCCCTAAGGTGTCGATCACACCAATGACCGCATAGAATAGAACATATGCTAATTTATTGTCTTGTGCAGATGGTAAGTATACTTGTGTTTCGTTGCAGGGAAGGCGTGCATCGGTTGAGTAAGCAACCGATGTACTGGTTGGATTCGATGTTATTTTCATTCCTATCAAAACATGCAACTGATATGAATTGAATTTACTTGCTTCTTTATAGAAGATCATCTAATGCATGCTCGCCCCTAATAAGCTAGTGTCGATTTAGTCGAGTGGGTTCATCCCGCTCACCAGTACAAGTTGAGTACTGACCCACGTTGTGGGAAACTATTTCAGGCACTCAGACGGTGCAATGCTAGTGGATAGACGAAGAGGCGTTAGGAGCACCTCTATTTTGAAGTATAGTTGGAGTCAGTTTATTTTGGAGGCTTGGACTTTCAACCTATACAAGGACGTAATGTATGGACGACGGGGACTATCTGATAGAGCGCGCCCTGCATTTTGAGTTATCTTTTTTAATGCAATTCGAGTTGCCGAGAAGGCGCATCAATGTAGACTCTATATAAATTACTCTGAATTATCAATGAAAAAGCATGTTTCTTCCTGCACTTGTATTCAATTATCTGTGAATATGTTTTCTAAATTGCGTTTCAAAGTGGGTTCCTATAACAGCAAGTTCTTGCCTTATACGAGCGTAACTCCAGGCTCGTACGGCATCACGCCTCAGCGAGGACGAATCGGTTCCGTGAAGGATCCAGCGAGGATGATTGACCCTTTCGGGATCGGGGCGTGACATATTGGTATCAGAGCCTAGGCTTTACATCCATGGGATTTCAAAATATTATAAAGGAGTTTGATGCGCCTCTCGATTGAGTTGCATTCGGCGTCCGTTGCATAAGATGAGTCGCATATACAATGAGCCCATAGATACAAAAATCTATCATTTTTGGAGTGTTAACAAGCTACTCTCTTTTGTAGCAATGGCTAAGAAAAATATTGCCGCTGTAAGCAGTGCTCAGCCGACCCAGAACGATCCGGCAAGTTCTGGAGAATCCGGAGGAGCGGGTTCAATCGATATGTCCGAACGGCTTATGCATCTCATGGAGGTGCAGCAACAACAAGCCATTACTCAACAGGCACAATTTGCTGCTCAACAAAAACAGATGGATACTATGATGCAACTGATTGCATCCTTGGTACCTAACAACGGGGGGGGACGCCTGTTATACCGCCGGCTATGGCGGTAGAGGATGAGTCCGAAGAAACACAGCCTCCAGCAAGGAACACCTGCCGTGCGGCAGAGTTCACAAAAATGCATCCACCAACGTTCAACGGACGAGCAGAACTGGACGTGGTGATGGGATGGATTGCAAAGCTGGAGGGACTCTTCAATCTTGTTGGCATTAGGGGATCCAAAAGAGTGGCCTGTGCATCAGTTCAACTGGAGCTGCGTGCGCATGATTGGTGGGAAGCCACTAAGCAAGGGATTTATGATGCCAATCCCAACTGTAAAATCACCTGGAAAATGTTCAAATCTGCCTTCATTGAACAATATATTCCCTGGGCCGTGCGGCAACAGAAGGAAGACGACTTCAGCAATCTGGTGCAAGGAAGTTTGTCTGTTGACGATTATGACTCAGTGTTTGCTAAACTGTCTAAGTTTGCTAGGCACTTCTTGCCTAACCAGCAGGCGTGGTGCTATCGTTTTTAGAAGGGTTTGAATGACGATTTGCGTAGGGACGTCATCAACCAGAAATGTCAAACCTACAGGGAATGTTATGAAGCTGCCCTGAACAGCGAGCGGATCTTTGGGCGCTATCCACCAAAGGTCGACGTGCAAACCTCCCGTACCAACAACAATAAGCGACCTCAGGAAACGGGAGGGTCTGGAGCACAAAAGCGTCCGCACACATCTGAACATAGGGGTCCATCCCGTACACCATACTACAATAGGTGCAGCAGGTTAGGGCATCGAGTGGAGGAATGTCGAGTTACTGGATGTTTTAAATGTGGTCGTCTGGACCACAAGCATTTTAACTGCCGTGAGCAAAAACCGAATCAGAACAACGAGAATCATAACATTGGGAATTAGCACCACGGGAATCATAACAGGGGGCCTCCAGCAAGTGATGCCAATGCTGTGGCGTTGAACCCACGACGCCAGGGTGCTCAAGGACGAGTCTATGCACTGACTCGGGATGAGGCACCCGTCTCTGAAACTGTCGTGACAGGTACTTTACTTTTCAGAGAATTGCCCGCTAGAGTCTTATTCGATTTAGGTGCTACGCATAGTTTCATATTTGTTGATTTTACTATTGAGCATAAATTAGCTTCTACTCCTTTAAATATGAACCTTTGCGTGAGTACACCTTCGGGAGTCGACATGCCCTCCCATGCGATCTGTAGGGATGGTTATATTTTCATCGGAGGAAGGAAGCTTTCCTTAGATGTCATTGTATTAGACATTAAGGATTACGAAATTATTCTCGGGATGGATTGGTTGGGTGCTTGCCATGCAACAATCGAGTGCGCGGAGAAGCGAGTCATATTTCGTCTACCCGGCGAGGCAGACTTTTACTATTCGTGCAGCGCTGCACCGAAGACGGCAATGATGATATCAGCAATTTCGGCTAGGCGTATGTTACATTCGGGTTGTGAAGGGTACTTAGCTTCTGTTCGAGACACCCGGCAGGAAAGTGTAAATGCAGCTCAGGCTGAAATCATAGCAGATTTCCTCGACGTTTTCCCGGACGAGCTGCCTGGAATGCCTCCTGATCGTGAGATCGAATTCAGCATTGACACTTTTCCGGATTCGCGACCGATATCGAAGGCACCTTATCGAATGACCCCAGCAGAGCTGAAGGAACTTAAGATTCAGTTACAAGATCTGTTGGACCGAGGATACATTCGTCCAAGTATTTCTCCGTGGGGCGCTCCGGTGCTGTTCGTGAAGAAAAAGGATGGATCCATGCGGCTGTGTATTGACTACCGAGAACTAAATAAGGCGACCGTGCGAAATCAGTACCCATTGCCAAGGATAGATGACTTGTTTGATCAGCTGCAAGGTGCAATATTTTTCTCTAAAGTTGATCTCAGGTCAGGATATCACTAGTTGAAAATCAAATCAGATGATGTTCAAAATTCTGCATTCAGGACCCGATACGGACACTATAAATTTCTTGTGATGTCGTTTGGCTTGACGAACGCCCCTGCAGCTTTTATGGATCTGATGAACCGCGTGTTTCGGCCGTACGTAGACAAGTTTGTGGTCGTGTTCATCGACGATATTCTAATATATTCCAAGAATGAGGCGGAACACAAAGAACACCTAAAGATCATGCTGCAGACATTACGAGAGCATCAATTGTTCGCTAAGCTCAGCAAGTGTAAGTTCTGGTTGAACATCGTGGCATTCCTTGGTCATGTTGTCTCGGCAGAAGGCATCGCCGTAGACCCGAAGAAAATAGAGGCGGTGGTGGATTGGAAGCAACCTACATCAGCTAGCGAAGTTCGAAGCTTTCTGGGCCTAGTGGGATACTACCGTAGGTTCGTGAAGGATTTTTCTAAACTGGCCTCGCCTTTGACACGCCTTACTCAGAAAGGGATTGTATACAAATGGGGTAATGACTGCGAAGCCAGCTTTCGGAAACTTAAGCAGCGTCTTGTTTCAGCCCCGATTCTTGCTCTTCCATATGGGGTAGAGGATTTTCAGATATACAATGATGCATCAGGACTTGGTTTAGGATGTGTGCTTATGCAAAGGGATAAGGTAATATCGTACGCCTCCAGGCAACTGAAGCCGCACGAGAAAAACTACCCGACGCACGACTTAGAATTGGCGGCAATTGTATTTGCACTGAAGTTGTGGAGGCATTATCTTTATGGTATTGCTTGCAAAATCTTCACAGATCACAAGAGCCTCAAGTATCTATTCACCCAACGAGAACTGAACCTCCGACAGCGACGTTGGCTAGAACTGATTAAAGACTACGATCTGACGATCGCTTATACACCGGACAAGGGAAACGTCGTTGCTGATGCTCTGAGTCGGAAGCACGTGGGCTCGTTATCCATAAACAACCATTTACTTCGAGATCTTGAGGCGATGGGCATCGAGTTTTGGGTTCAGCATCAAGGAATGCAGCTGGCATCACTCCATCTTGAACCGAGTTTACGTGATAGAATCAAATCAGCTCAGGAGGGCGATCAGTTCCTAGCGAAGGCACGCGGATTGATCTCGGCGGGAAAGACGTCTGACTTTGTGGCAGGTGAAGATGGGGCCTTACAAATGAAAGGAAGGCTATGTGTTTCTAGCGACCCAGAACTCCGAAGGGAAATTATGGCGGAAGCACACTATGCGAAGTATTCCTTGCATCAGGGGAGCACTAAGATGTACATGGACTTACCCAGAACCTTCTGGTGGCAAGGTATGAAGCGGGATATGGCGACCTTTGTGTCACAGTGCATGGCCTATCAACAGGTAAAAGCTGAACATTAGAGGCCGGGTGGGGAGCTGCAGAACCTCGATATTCCTGAGTGGAAATGGGACAACATCACTATGGATTTCATTGTGGGATTTCCGAAGACGCCGCGGGGGCATGATGTGATTTGGGTCATAGTTGATTGTTTGACCAAATCAGCCCACTTTTTGCCTATAAAAGTTACTTGGAGCGTCGATCGATTAGCACAGATTTACATAGACGAGATTGTTCGATTACACGGAGTACCTGCCTCAATCGTCTCTAACCGTGACGGACGCTTCTTATCTCATTTTTGGACAAGCCTACAGTCCGCTTTGGGAACCAAGCTACAGTTCAGTACTGCATACCATCCCCAGACTGATGGCCAGACAGAAAGGACAAATCAGATACTTGAAGATATGTTACGGCTGTGTGCCATCGATTTGAAGACTAGTTGGGACACGCATCTCTCGTTGGCGGAGTTCGCGTACAACAACAGCTACCAATCGAGCATCCAGATGGCACCGTACGAAGCACCTTATGGGCGCAAGTGTCGATCTCCAATCTGTTGGGACGAAGTCGACGAGCGGCAAGTACTCGGGCCAGAGCTGGTAGAGCATGCAGTTGAGAAAGTTCGCTTGATTCGAGAAATACTCTGCACAGCGCAGAGCCGACAGAAAAGCTACTCCGATGCTCATCGTAGACCTTTGGAGTTCATGGTCGGGGATCATGTATTCTTGAAAGTGACGCCGATGCGTGGGGTGATGTGTTTCGGCGTGAAGGGCAAACTGAGTCCCAGGTTTGTCGGCCCCTTCGAGATACTGGAACGAGTGGCAGCTGTGGCATACCGGATTGCACTACCTCCCGCCTTGGCTGAAGTGCGTGACGTATTCCATGTTTTTCAACTTTGGAAGTATGTGCATGACCCGAGTCATGTGGTTAGCTTCGAACAATTGAAACTGCGCACGAATTTATCATACTCAAAGGAGCCGGTGCAGATTCTGGATCGTAAGGAAAAAGTACTTCGCAACCGTACGATGTCCTTGGTTCGCGTGCTGTGGCGGAACCATTCAGTTGGGGAATCAACTTGGGAGATGGAATCGGAGATGAAGGAGAAATATCCTTCGTTGTTCATTCAGTCGGAGGTAGGGCCTTGTTCTTAAGTTTCGGGACGAAACTTTTTCTTAGTGGTATATTATGTAGTGCCTCAAATCCCGATCCGACCGGAATGTGCACTATATAATTGGGCTTGTGGCTAGTCTGTCTGAGTAAGCTTAGATCTTCGGCATCTTCTTGCTACGGACGAAATGCGATGATCTTTTCCAACTCATGGAAAGGCCTCTATTGAAACGAGTCCAATAGTTTTCGTGTTTGGTTGCTTGGTTTTCTTGGTTGCCGCTTTGGGATTTTGATTTGGTGTTGCTTTCGATTTGTATGGTTTTCGCTGATGGTTTTATTGATTTGGAGCTTGAATTTTGGGGAGTTCGGCAAGGAAGGATAGGCAAGAATTCTAACTCGGTGCTCGTGCTGTTGCAGGTCCGCGTAACTGACGTTTGATCGTCGCTAGGCGGGATTCCTTGTTTCAGCAACTTTTTTCTTAACCAGTGAGTGGTTTGGTCCCTTCTTTCCTACTTCTTCACGCCAACATCTCTAATGTTTCAAAAGTTCACTCGATGATGCCCGGTTGGACGCCTAGAAAATGTTTAGCCATAATGCATGCCAGCCACTAAGAAAGGAACATGGGAATTGTAGACTAATTTTACTATATGCTTGCACACCTTATAACTTGAGTTGGTTGGAAAGAGAATTGGCTATTGGTTGCGGCCTGGTGCCTCGGATAGAGTTTGGACCCATGGGATATCAAAATCGGAATACCGCATTGAGAAAATTATGAACTGTTGCATAAGATATATATTGCTGCTTTACTTCTTCTGTTTAATTCGATGCATTGTATGAGATATGAAATGTTCATGCATTTGCATGGTCTGGGATAACTTGTGCACAAGGTTTATTATTTTCTCGAAATGGCTTTCCGGGGCACTGGAACCGTATCGATCCGGAGGGAAATATTGATTCGTGCTAGTCACGATGCATTGCGGGACCTCCAGTAGGACTTGCTACCCGGGCTGATAGGGCGCGCCGTTAATGCTTGGAATAAGTCCCTAAGGTATAGATCACACCAATGACCGCATAAAATAGAACACATGCTAATTTATTGTCTTGTGCAGATGGTAAGTATACTTGTGTTTCGTTGCAGGGAAGGCGTGCATCGGTTGAGTAAGCAACCGATGTACTGGTTGGATACGATGTTATTTTCATTCCTATCAAAACATGCAACTGATATGAATTGAATTCACTTGCTTCTTTATAGAAGATCATCTAATGCATGCTCGCCCCTAATAAGCTAGTGTCGATTTAGTCGAGTGGGTTCATCCCGCTCACCAGTACAAGTTGAGTACTGTCCCACGTTGGAGTCAGTTCATTTCTAATGCTTGGACTTTCAACCTCTATTTTGAAGTATATTTGGAGTCAGTTCATTTTGGAGGCTTGGACTTTCAACCTATACAAGGACGTAATGTATGGACGACGGGGACTATCTGATGGAGCGCGTCCTGCATTTTGAGTTATCTTTTCTAATGCAATTCGAGTAGCCGAGAAGGCGCATCAATGTAGACTCTATGTAAATTACTCTGAATTATCAATGAAAAAGCATGTTTCTTCCTGCACTTGTGTTCAATTATCTGTGAATGTGTTTTCTAAATTGCGTTTCAAAGTGGGTTCCTATAACAGCAAGTTCTTGCCTTGTACGAGTGCAACTCCAGGCTCGTACGGCATCACGCCCCAGCGAGGACGAATCGGTTCCGTGAAGGATCCAACGAGGACGATTGACCCTTTCGGGATCGGGGCGTGACAGTCGGGGCTGTGGCGGCCGGAGGGAGGCAGAGGCGGCTGCGGGGTGGCGTAGTCGGAGGCGGCGGAGCGTGGGGAGGCGTCGCCGGGGCTCGCCGGGGCCGAGGGAGGCTGCTGCTGCTGCTGGCCGGAGGAGGCGGGGGCTGGCGAGGGCGAGGGCAGCGAGGGCGGCGAGAGCTGGAGGCGGTGGCAGTGGCTGGGCCGGTGGCTAGGGCAGCGGTGGCGATGGGGGTTCGTGGTGGTGGCGGAGGGGATGACTGGGGGGGGGGTTTATATACGGCGGAGACGAGGGGAGCTGGGCCGAGCGGGGCGGGCGTCGTGGCGGGGAAGGCGGGGACGAGGGGGATCGTGGCCGGGAAGCTCGGAGGGGAGGCTGGGAGACGCGGGCGGACGGTTGCGTGGCCGAGCGGGGCGCGGGGGCTGCCGGAAAACGCGGGCTGGGCTGGGTCGTGGGGGTGCGGGTTGGATTCGGGTCGGGTCGGGTTTGGGTAGGACCCGACCCGTTAGGGTGGGCGGTCCGGTCGGTTCGGTTGGACCGGGTTCAGGCCGGTTCAACCCGGTTTGAGTCCGGTTCATCCCGGTTTAGTTGGTTTAAATTAAAAATAGGGTTTTTGGTCTTTAAAAATTGTTTCCGGGGTCCAATAAATTCCAGGAAAATTACCCTAAGTCCAATATTTTATTTTACACTCAAAAATATTATTTTCATAATATTTTAATATTGTTTAAAAATATTTAATTTTATTTAATTCTAAAAATACCTTGATTTTAATTAGCGAAAAATTCGAAAATTTTCAGAAAAATTGCGAAAATTTATTTTAAAAAAATTCTGAAAAATCAGGGAGCTTACACCCGTGCACCCACGGGTGAGTAGGAGGTCGTCGGAGAGGCCGTTGAGCGGAACAAGATAACCAGGACGGCCGGAGAGGAGAGTACTGTGCCGTCTCCGCTCCTCTGTTGTCGCCGCATACTCCTCCGACTCCGACTCCGACTCCGCGCCGGAGACTCTCTCCCCCCTCCTGCTCCGCCTTCGGCCTCCTTGGCCCCCTCCACAACTGCGGGTGCATGGGGCAGATGCATGAAGAGGGTGCCAAATAGCACAGTTTTTTTTTTTTTTTTTTGATCCCAAGCCACTTGTGATAATAAACTTATATATATTTCCGAAAGTCTTCTTTGTCCTGGGTCTCACCTTCATGCTTTGCAATAGCAATTCCTGTGCTGCCTCTATGTATGTGAGTCATGTTCGGTTCAGCCTTGATTCAATTCCTATTTGTGGCACCTTGCTGTCTCATCGACTTCCTACTAAGAAAATGTAGTTGTCATAATTAACAGGTCTTACATAGTTTCTAAAAGAACTAATTGTTGCACCACCACCACCACCACCACCACCCCCCCCCCCCCCCCCCCCCCCAAATTGAATGAAACAGCTGGCTGTAGAAAATTTGTATTGTGACATGTACAGGCTCACGTCGCTGAGGTGTATAGCAGACCACAAACACTGGATGGAGGCTCGAGGAATATTCGACAGGAGGTGGATCGTCGAAAACTTGTCTTGGAGGGACTTTGAGATACTTTGAGGATTATGGAGGATTCAGTTCGTTGAGACAAAGCGCCGAATGGTGATGAGTCAAAGATTGATGGTCAGTCTGTCGGTCCCATGACAGCTGGTCGGTTTCCAGGTGGGAGTTGTTCCACGGATCCAATTTTGGCGACTGGTGGTTTGCCAAAACTTCACGGAGCGACATCGGTTTCAGCAGTTCAAAGCCAGAAAGGAGATCAAGGTTTGCAACAAACTCAATCTGAGATGGGAGCATCATCATTCACATAGTCCAGAGGGAACTGTGGGTCATCGACAGCATGCACAGTGCGTGATGTTCTGCTCGAGGATGCATGTGTATGGGTGAGCTTCGGTTCGGATACGAAGGTGGACAGATTCAGGAGTTCGAATCTCGGAAGAATCACACCATCCGTTTGGTTGGGCCAGCCAAGGGTGAAGAAGCTCATCGGAATGTTATCACGTTTTAGTGGAAGACGGAAGTCGGGAACAGACAGCCAAGACTCACGGTGAGGCTGATCGTCAGGGACTTCGATCTTGGCCGTGTCATTGATATCGGCAGGATCCCAGTGGTGCAAGAGATGCTACGCATGGCAGCTAGCGTCGACGTGACGGTCTTGATCGTGTCATTGATATCGGCATAATCCTAAAAAGTTTCCACTTTATTAAATAATTTCTGATCTTATTGTTATTTGAAGGTGAATTGAGGATGGAATAATTTTACGTTGTGTTGATAAAAATATTTAATGGTTAACTTATGTTTTTTTTACCATTAATATTAGTAAATTTGTGTCTAAAATAATGTCATAATATATTAGAAAAAAATAGTCAATTTATACATTTACAATATATTTGAAAATGATAAAAAATAAATAACAACATTTTAAAGTGTACTATATAGTTATGAAAAATTAAAATAATATATACTTTACAATACAATGTTATATAGCTATTGATAAAAAACACTCTTTATTTTTGAAATTTCTATTTGGCACCCGCCGGGTGCACGATTCCCGTGCACCCGCGGGTGCGTAGGAGGCCGCCGGAGAGGCCGTCGAGCGGAGCAGGACTAGGAGGACGGCCGGGGAGGAGAGTATTGTGCCTTCGCCGCTCTTCTGCCGCCGCCGCATACTCCTCCTCCTCCTCCTCCTTCTGCTCCGCGCCGGAGACTCCCTCCCCACTCCTGTTCCGTTGCCGCCTTCGTCACTCCCTCTTTCACCGTTGACACTGTCCTCCTGCGCCACCGCATCTATATAATTTTTTGGATTTTTTTTTAATATAAATCAGTCTACATCTAGCTCATCATAGTCTACTCCATTCCATCCGAGATCGCATTTCTGATTCTGTCCTTAGTTGAGGGTAATATATACATAGTGATCCAATGCTACAACTTCTTTCAGTGGAGATTGGTAAATCAAAGAACTCGATTTAACCAGGCTGTAGCAACCTTTTCTTGATCAAGTTCTCTTGACAAAGATGGTAGAAAACCAAAGTTCAGTGGAGATTGATAAATCAACGAACTCAATTTAACCAGGCCGTAGCAACCTTTTCTTACTTGATCAAGTTCTCTTGACCTTTGTAAAAAAGATGGTACGTAGAAAACCATAGGCTCCTTTCTGCTCAGATTTTAGGCAAAAGAACAGGACCAGGACCAGGACCAGGACCAGGACCAGGACCAATGAGTAATATGTAGTTAAAGTACGCTTTGACATTTCTTCTGAAAAAAAAAACTATGCTTTTATGTTAATTATCATTCAAAGCACTCAACACAGGCCTATTTCATTCTTTATAATCAATAACCAAATCCATTGAATTAGGACGAGAGCATCCATTAAGCAACTGGAATTTGTTCTGATTATGACAAGCCAACAAATGAGTAGATTTATTATCACTTTCAATACACCTACTAACCAATGTCATCTCAATTTTTTTTTCTTCTCCAATTTCTCTTGCTTTCATTTTCAAACTTCCACACACATTTTTTTTTTGTTTTTTTTGTTTTGTAAGGCCTATTAGTATATTTTATTTCCTTTACTCACACATCAAACACTCAAGAGCCTTGTTTAAATACCACCCTCCTTTGCTAGCATAGGCCATCAACAAATACCTCTCTCTCTCATTGAAGCCAACCAAGATGAACAGGACTTCCCTCATCCTCTTCTTCTCACCTGTCCTCCTCTTCTTCTTCTTCTCCCTCTCCCTCGCTGCGGACCCTGACATGCTCCAGGACATCTGCGTCGCGGACCTCAATTCTAGTAAACACTCTCAAACTTGTTTAATTAATTTCTTTTATATGTACTACTGAAAATATATGTCAAGAAACATTGTAACATGATGATAAACTTTTGACGCATGCAGCGACGAAGCTCAACGGGTTCGCATGCAAGCCCGCGGCTGCGGTTAACGAGAGCGACTTCTCGTCCCTCGGCCTCGCGAATCCTGGCGCCACGAACAACAGCATGGGCTCCCTAGTGACCGCGGCCAACGTGGAGAGGGTCCCCGGCCTGAACACCCTCGGCATATCCATGTCGCGCATCGACTACGCCCCGGGGGGCCTGAACCCTCCCCACACGCACCCCCGCGCGACCGAGATGGCGTTCGTGCTCGACGGCGAGCTCGAGGTGGGCTTCATCACCACGGCCAACAAGCTCGTCACCAAGAACATCACAAAGGGGGAGGTGTTCGTGTTCCCCCGCGGTCTCGTGCACTTCCAGAAGAACAACGGAGCCGTGCCCGCCTCGGTCGTAGTCGGGTTCAACAGCCAGCTCCCGGGCACGCAGTCGATCGCGGCCACGCTCTTCGCGTCGTCCCCTGCGGTGCCCGACGCGGTGCTGGCCCAGGCTTTCCAGGTCGGCACCGACGAGGTGGAGAAGATCAAGTCGGGGCTCGCGCCCAAGAAGTGATTTGAGTTTGTTTGATCAATCTTTGATGATTGCAATTGTATGCCTTGCTCTTTCTTCTTTTTTTTTTCTGATTTTTAGTTTGTTATTGTTGATCAGGATAATGTTATTTATATTTTTAAAGTATTCCTCCAAACTAATAGCTGATACGACAAATTATAAAATTAAAATTAATATTAACATTAACATTAAAATTAATATTAACATTAAAATTAAAATTAAAATTAGCATTAATATTAATATTAACATTAATTTTAATATTAAAATTAAAATTAATATGAATATTAACATTTAAATTAAAATTAATATTAATATTAAAAAAATTGGGTGATTAATTTGTTGGGTAAAAATTTGTCATGTTCGCTGCCACATAATGCTATTTAGCATGTCACATCAGCCGTCATATAACGAGGAATAGTTTGGAGTAATAATTTGGAGATATGAATAGCATTACTCTTGTTGATCACATGTCCTTTCAATAACCTTTGTCATTCTGTTTGTGGAAATCTGTTCGTCACAACTCCATTTAAATTGAAAGTAATCAAATTATGGTCTAAATCAATGTCTTTTATTTTTATATATTGTGATAGTCAAGCTATTATATCATGGACATGGATAAAACTTTGACACATATGGCTGTATCAAAAAATTGATACGGCCACTGTATCATGACATGTTGGCCCTCTCTCACTCTTTGTAAAACGTACAAGCATATATATATATATATATATATATATATATATATATATATATATATATATATATATGAGGGCCCACCTGTCATACATTGACTGTATCAATTTTTGGATACAATCATCTGTATCAAAGTTTTACTCGATGAACATATATTATACTTACAATGTCAAGTCTAGACATATAAGTTTAAGTCATCGGTTTGCGAGACAATTGATATTGGATGGACTGATCACAATAATATATATGAGCACTAGTAATAATTTGACAAGTCCTTTTACTAAAGGTCTACCTAGAGAAGTTGTAAAAGTCAAAAGAATGGAGCTAAAACCTCTTATAAAAATCACCAACAATGATAATTCAATCTTAGACTAATAAACCAATTAGTACAAGATTTAATGGATAAAAGCAAGTTGTTTGAGGTGAATGGGATATGTTGATTGGCAAATATAGTTCCATTTGGATGTAACAGAATCATTTTGAGCACCACGGTGATGAGGGTGGGATTTTGCTTTTAAGGAAGTTAAATAAATACGTGAGTAGTTGAGATATATAAATTAACTTCATTGTAGGAGTGGTATCGCTCCTTACGAGAGTTTAGAGGTTTACTTTTTTAGATCATTCACAAAACCAGAAGATTAGCACATGGCCATAAAAGTGTTAAAGCATTATTTTAAATTGTTAAAATTGTTGTAATCAAGTTTTTGTAATGTGTATGATACCTCATATTTTATTGCAAACAGTAATTAGTTTAAAGCTAAAGCCACCAATAACTTTAATAAATCTTTGATGTATTTGTACTAATTGAAGGCTTAAGTCAACAACACCTTCTTATATTCATTATAATATTATTTTTGTGTTGTGTTTGACAGACTCGGATATAATATAATGAAAGTGGAGGTTGAAAATGAAAATTTGATTGTACAATCAAAGTAGAAGATTGTTGAGGACTTAAGTTTAATTGTACAAAGACAAACTTTATATTTCATATTCATACTGGATTTGAACGAATCGCGTTGAACAAATTTTATATTCGTAGGGTTTTGGTTGTGACTCTTCAACGATTGGAAGAGGTGTACATGTTTATGAAAAAATATAAAAAATTCTATATAAATTAGACTATACCCAAGTCACAAATCACAAATTAAACCATCACAAATATAACATAAATTACTACTTCTCAAAAAAAAATAAAAAAATTATGTATATTTTGTTCAAAGACTCAATTGTATGCCTGAATCACACAGCAATTTTTTTTTCAAGAGGTGTACGAATACCTTTCTAAAAAAAAATTGTGAGACATACAAATATGCCTCAAAACCGTTGTCATTTCTTCTATATTATTTTTCCTAACATATGCACTACTTGGATTTGTTTATTTGTTTCAAGTATGACCACCATAAGAGCATCCCTGCTTTTGAACTACTGTATTCACCTTCCAAAATCCTTCACCTAATCATTTGTCTTTTGACATTTCTTTGTTGACAATACTTCCTTGGAAAAGAATAATACCAAGATGGCAGGAACTGGTGTTGTATGTTCGCTTGGTTTTCAACATTTTCAGATACATCTGGGGCAGGTATGTGCATTACTTGGTCACTCCTTCAACAACCTATTTAATAGCGATATCTTATGCGTAGTTGATGTCAAGGAATATTTAGACTTTAGGTCTCACATAAATTATAAATGAATAATGCTAAGTTTACAACCAAATGCTTACAACCCTCTTACAACTTCTCTTCCCCACCCTGACAGGTGGGTCCCACCCGATCCCACTTGTCAGTGACTCTGGTTGTAAGAGGGTTGTAAGCATTTGGTTGTAACTGTAGCATTACTCATTATAAATTTAGTATTTGTGTCGCAAAAAAAAAAAAAAATAATATTTGAGTCTCAAAAGTGTCGTAAAAAATAATTAGTAATATTTTTTGTACACTTTAAGTACACTTTTGGTAACACTTTTGAGACCAAAAATGTCACTAATTATTTTTTAGATCCAAATTCTAATTTTACAACTTATGTGAGATCCAAAGTCTAAATATTCCAAAGAAAAAAGAAAGATAAAGAGGATGTAGTTGTCAGTTGTGCATATGACCTATAAAATCTCAACTACCGGAGTAAAATATGACAACCACCTCTTAGCATATTTTTAATTCTCAAGCCTCCTATTTTATATAGAATAATGCTATTTGTACCTCCAAAGTATTCTTCTAAACCATTCTCCTTATGTGGCAGATCACATGGCGATTAATGTGACAGCTGATATGACAAATTATAAAAAATAAACATTAAAATTAATATTTATATTAACATTAACATTAATATTAATATTAATATTAATATTAATATTAAAATTAACATTAATATTAATATTAAAAAAAATTTGGTGATTATGGGTTACAAATTTTCATGTCAGCTGCCATGTCAGCTATCACATAATGCTATTTAGCATGTCACGTCAGCCGTCACATAAGAAGGAATAGATTGGAGGGATATTTTGAGGTACGAATAGCATTACTCTTTTATATATACTAGTAAATTCATGCGTTGCACGTAAAATAATTTCTTATGATGATGATATTAATGTAAAATTATTTAAATATATTTGAATTATATATATATATATATATATATATATATATATATATATATATATATATTATTCGGACTCATTCGAAATGTTACAACTCAGTCCGAAGGCTAACAACCAATCTAGTCCGAAGACATATATATACAAACACTAGCTCGAATGCCCCACACAGCCCGAATGCTTACATCCCGGCCCGAAGGCGCCACCAACCCAGTCCGAAGACTCCACGTTCGAAGACCTCACACAGCCGTAGTCGCACCAGATCCACCAGCAACACACCTGCACCCGCATCGCATCCGCGCACCGACAGGACCGTACCGCATCGCTCCACATGCCTGCGGCGCACAACTCCACTCTCCACCATTTAATTCTGGCACCGAAGGGTTTCGATTTCAAGACATTTTCGTTCAGATGCATCGATTTTAACCGTTAGACAATATATATATATATATATATATATATATATATATATATATATATATTAGCCGCCGGCCCTAGCATCCCGTGGAGATCCCCTTTTCTAGGGCGCTGCCCAGGCCGGGGCCATGCTGGCGGTGGAGGCCTAGTGTCTTCTCCCCCTCCTCTTTCGTCGGTCCCAGCCGACCAGACCCCTGTTCTCTCGCCCTCTGCCTCCATTCTTGGCCCTCCGCCCACAGATTCTTCTTCTGGATCGGACGCTGGCAGGGCCCCGGTGGCGTCGGGGGTCCCCCTTCCCCCCACGCCCTCCTCCTTCACGTTATCCGCCTTAGCGTTCTTTGATATGGTGCGTGCTCCACTGGTTTTTCCTCCGAGGCGTACTGGTGCTCGGTCCCTCGGCTGGCTAGTAGGGGCGACTCCCTCCTGCTACAGCCCTTCACTTGCTCCGGTTGTGACATCGGTTCGCCCGCTTCCTGCAGGGATTCCAACCCTTTCGCGGGCTCCGGATGCGGCGGTGCCTGGACCCGCGCTCCCTCCGGCGGTGGAAGGGTTTGGACCCGCCCCCCTTATTTTTTCGCCTGCTGCTAGGCCTCCTGCGCAACCGCGGGATCTGCTTGCTGGTGTGTCGGTCGTTGCAGAGTCTGTCCCAACCCCTGCTCCCTGGTCTGCCGCCAGCGGCTGTGCCCCTACGGTAGCCAGGTCCTTCCTGGAGGCGGCAACCGGATTGACTCCCTCTGTCGTGCTGGGTCTCCCGCCCCGATCCTACTCTATTTTCTAAGGTGTGCCGGCGGTCAAATTTAGCGCGGAGGAAATGGCCGTTCTTGTTGCTGCCTTCTGTCTTGCCCTAGTTGGCAAATTCTCTCAGTCGAGGCCATCGGTGGACGTAGTGCGGGGAGTGTTTGCAAGCTTGGGATTCTCGGGTCCTATTTCTATTGGAGTTATAGATTCGAAACACTTACTGATTCGGCAGTCGTTGGAGGAGGATTTCTTATGGCTTAGTTCGAGTGACCTGTGGTATGTTGCTCGCGCTCCGATGCACGTCTTCAAATGGTCTCCGGACTTCGATCCGCAGGTAGAGTCCTTGGTGACTCCGATTTGGCTCTCTCTCCCTGGATTGCCACACTTTCTTTTCGCGAAAGCGCAGCGTTCTCTCTGGTTCAATGCCTTGGCTCTCCGCTTATGATAGATAGAGCGACTGCGGTTGTCTCCAGGCCTAGTCGTGCTCGGATGCTTGTGGATATTGACGTTAGTCTTCCCATTCAGTTTAGGATTAGAATCAATTTGCCAGATGGCAAAAGCAGACGGCAAACTATCGAATATGAAGACCGACCAATTTTCTGTAGTAGTTGTTTCCACCGGGGATACGTCGTCAAAGATTGCAAGCGTGGGCAGAAAGAGGTTGAGAGACAGAAGGGAAAAGAGAAGCTTCTCGTGGAGGGTCAGGGTGATGCATCATCATCGTGCTCTCCATTAGCCGCGACTGAGTGTTTGCAGGTTGCTTCCATAGGTGAGGCGTCGGTTGTGGAGCTGGGATCTCAGCATCCAATTTCTTGGGATATGGTTACCATTGTTGGACCGTTCTAGACATTTTTGGCGGAGGTTCGGTTCCTATTGGGTCTCTTGCTCGAGGTGTGGCCTTGGTTGCTGCTGGCAAGGATTCCGCTAGCGTTGGGATTAGAGTTGAGCGGTCTGCAACCTCGGGAGAGGCTTCGTAAGGTGCGAACGGCCTCTCCAACTCCCCCTATCCCTTTGGCTTTTTGTCCCTCCGGAGGTGCTGGAGCAAGGTTTCTTCCTTGATACTGACCCTCTCTCTTCGCCTTCCGTTGGGAAGAGGTATATGTGCTCTTCCGCTCCTGTTCTCCTCTTCCCTCTCCGATCTCCCGTTCCACCCTCTCTCAGGGCCTCCTCCCCGTCTACCACCCCACCCCCCTTCGGACCCCTTCCTGTGATGGCTCTCGCCCCGTCTCCTCCCAGGGCCCCCCATCTTCCCCTCGCCTTCCATCTTCTGGTTCCCCCTTTCCATCATTCGTGCTGTCAGTTCCATCCTCTGCGTCCGGTCCTTTGTAGGGAGAGGATGTCGTGGAGGACCTTCACTTCCCTCCTTCTCCACTGGGGTCGCATGGCGCCTCCTTTCCTGGAGGTGTTGTCCCTTCGTCGGGCTCTGGTGGATGAATCAGTTGGGTGGACGGGGTAGACGCTGCCGAGGAGAAACTCACCGGTTGATTCCCTTTTGGTTTCTAGGCCTCAGACGGTTGGTTCAGCGCCTCCCATTTTGAGGGTAGCTGAGGGGGCGGGCCCATGTTTGCAGGGTTTGGATTCTCCTCGAGCGTCTGTTGAGGAGGGATGCTCTCCTTCCCCATCTTTGGGGGAGCTGCGGGCCTCACCTCTTGGGTCATCAGGACGTACTTCAGCTCCTCGCTGGGATGACGAGGAAGGTTGCAAGGAGGACGGGCTCTCTATTGTCAGCGGTGATGAGAGCTTTACAGTCCCGGTTCTCTTCTTGGACGATAAGGCTTCTTCGGGACAAGGGTTTGACACAGTTGTCCAGATATCCCCATCAGAACATGGGTCTGCAAAGGGCGGTTTAGAGTATGCTGTGTTGAGGGATGGTACAGTAGGTAGTGTCCCGCTGCAGGTCGGCAGCTTCAGCCCAGGTTTGGAGGGTTTGGATACTTCCGCTCGAGCTGTTGTGAGACTCGTCTCACAGTATTCGTATTTTATGCTGATACGTATTTTTGTGCTAGTTATTGTATTTTATTAGATCTCGAGGAAGTCCGAAAATTATCAAAATTGAAACTTTATTACTTGATCGGTATACCGACGGTATACTACAGTATACCAACGGCATACTGTCCGGCAGATATTTGTTTCACTTTCGAGATATTCTCTATAAATAGTAGTTGAGATATTTCATTTCTTTCTTTCTCTTTCTTTCTCCTCTCTTCTTCATTTCTCTCTCGAGCATGGAAGCGTGCTCTTGAGACCGGGAGTATGGTTTCTGAACCCCATCGTGGTGGTGGACTAGAAAATTTAGGCTAGGAGCTCGCTTTAGGCAAGTACACTTTACCGATTTCGTGAACTTCTTTTACTTTATGTAATTTTAATTTTCTGGAGCTATGGTTATTGCTTTTTAGCTTAGACTACCTTTACCATTAGTGTTCATATCGTGATTTCTAGCCTAGTGCTCATCTCGATTTTGATTTCCGATAGAATCTCGTTTCGTCCTTTTTTGGTAACTCGGTAACGAAAACGGTACCGGAGTTGTGACCATGAGATTTAGTCCATATTGTGTTATGAGACTTACCTTAGACTTGACTTCTTGTTAGACTTGGTTCTAGTAATTTTTGGAATTTGATTTGGGCCCCGAAAATCAGATTTGATTTAACCAAATTTATTCTTGGAAACTGGCATACCGACGATATACTGATTTTGACCGACTTGATTTCTAGATATTTTTCTGTGAATCCTATCGGCATACCGACGGTGTACTTGTAGCGCCCCGTTCTCCCGGTGCGGAGAGCGCGGCTAAGAAACACAAGACGGTATCGTTCGATCGGGATAGATTGAATTAAGAACTTGTCCTCGTTATGGATTTGTTTCTTCGGAATCGATTCCCATATTCAGTGGACCGCGCCCCAAGGATCGGCTTAGCGGCAGAGTCAGGAGGGACCTCTCCGCTGCTATCTTTTATTGCCTCGGTTTTCGATGTCGCTTGTTGCTTTCGTGCTTTGAGTTGGTTTTGGGATTTGCTTGTTTTTCTTGAACGGTTTCGATGGTCTTCATTGTTTTCGTTCATTGACTTGCACTTCTATTCCGAGATTGGAAAGAGAGGAAGAAGTATTAATCGAGCTGTTCGTGTGCAGGTGAACGAGCAGTAGGCGGCTTGCGAGCGGAGTCGTGAAGCACCTCTTTCCTTCTCCCTTCCAAAATCTAAGTGAGTGGCTACCAAGCCGATTAGCTAGCCCTGCTTCCAAGCTTCACTCCTTTGCCCCGATCAAACGATACCAAGTAATAATAAAAGAAACCAAGATAAAAGAGAATAGACTTGGTTAATACTGCTTGTCAATCAAACTCGTGAACGGTTACTTACTTGCATGCTTGTTCGTTCGGAATATTCATCATATGCATCAATTTTAGTTAGAATGTATCTTCTTCTATAATTGTGCTATAAATGCATCACATCTATGCATTACTCGTGTTGCCTCAACTGCGTGAATGATAACTTAACTAAACATCGTGTGTTCGATCATGGACAACTTGTGCACAAGGATATAAGTTCTGCGGACGGTCGCTGGGGCACTGGCACCGATCCGATCCGGGCAGACTTCGTGTTTATAGTCAATCGTGTGCGGACGGGATAACTTACAACGCATCGTGTTTTCTGAGCTCATCGTGTTTTCTCGTTGCATGCTATCCTTGTCCTTGACTAGTCCATTATGGCATCAAGCCAATAATTATCGTGTGTATATGCTTGCAACGCCTCGTGTGTTTATCGTGTGAATATGGCTTGCAATGCATCGTGTGCTCAACGTGTATATTTAAACCTGTTGCAAACTAACTTGTGTCTTCGTGGCAGGGAAGACATGGTAAGTATTGTGCAGGTAATTCAGACGGGCAGGTAAAATCCACCGAACGGTGGCACGTTCATTTTCGTAAATTCTATATGCTGCTTTACTTGTAAATGAACTAAGGCAAGATAGAAACCCACAAAAATATGCATGCTTCATTAAAAACAATATGTTGATTGGTATAGTTCGGCTAGCTCGCCTTCACCAGTATGTTTCGACATGCTGACCCTCGTTGAAACAGGTTCTCCGCACCAAGGCGAACCGAGCGAGGAGCCGAAGTCGTCTTCCCGAATCCAGTCCAGCTGTAGGCGCATCCTGATCGCGCCGTCCTTGAAGCATTTTGAAGACAGGAGCTGCAACTCTTCATACACAAATGCAGCTCCGTGGCAAAGCTATCCTCCAGCCTGGAGGTCTATATCTTTTGAAGTTTAGTAAAGGGATATAATGTTCAGGACTGATATCTCATTTTGAGTCATCTCTTTTGTAAGCCGTTCGGCATATTAGCTGACTCGTTCAGGAGTTTGTAATAGATGTTCATTATCAATAAAGAGAACTTTTCCATGTTTCAAATTTGTGTTTCAATTTATCTGCGTACTCTGAATATGTGCTTGCTATGCAAATCATTAAAGCCTTGTACGGGCGCAACTCCAGGCCCGTACGGCGGTCACGATTCGGGGGACGCCTCAAATGATTCTACGGAATCGGGTCGTGACAGTACTACAGTATACCGACGGTATACCGATCCTGCCGACATTGGTTGACCGACTTCAGGATATTTGTCTTGACTGACATACCGACAGCGTACTGGGCTGTGCCGATGATATACCGATTTGTGGAACTTTATTTTTCAGTAACTTGTTGCTTACTTGGAACGACATACTGACGGTATACTACAGTATACCGATGGTATACCGATTTGTTGGAATCAGAACTTGTTGTGTGTTTCCTATTTCTGGACCGGTGTACCGACGGTGTACTGGACTGTACCGACGGTATACCGATTGTGCTCTTTCTTTATGAATTCTTGGTTTTTCGTGATTTCATGTTAAAACTTTTAACTTTCGTTTGGACACACGATGACTTGACCAGATTTGGACATGAATTTACATGGCTTCAGATGACATAACTTGACTTGGCTTTACTCGATTTCATCCGGCTTTGCCCGGTTACACATGATGACATGACTGACTGGACTTGACTTGGCATGACTTTACATGGCTTCATCGGACATGGCTTGACCTAGTTTCACTTGGTTTCACCTGGATGGACATGGCTTAATAATGTTGTATATGGTTTCACTTGGCTTCATCAAAATTGACATGGTTTCACTTTGCTTTACCTGGCTTCACTTGATTACGCGTGGCTTGGTTGTTATCATGGCATACATGAGTTCTTATGCGCAATGTATATTAAATATGTTTATATTACTATTTAGAACTTGATTTGTCTGTATCATGTCTAGGATGAATTCTGCGGAATGTCACACCTGGATTCATACAAGAAACTGATAGGGGTTAAATAACTAAAGATTCACTTAGTACATGGCTAAAAAAAATTCTAGATTGCACGCAGTCCCGGTTATTCATACTGTTATCTTGAGGAGTATCCAGTAGTTTATATTATGGCGTATCTTGAGGAGTATCCAATTAGTTGTGTGTGGATATTCCGGACGGACTGTAGGGACATACGATCAGAATGAACTCTAGCATCGCATTGCATTATAAAGTTAGTAATTAAGGATTGTGATAACCCTAGTTAGTTAAAGGTATCAAGCCGTACTTTTGTGATTTTTCGTGATTGATGGTTGATGGTTAGTCTAGGCTTCACATGATTACCTTTACTTTCAGTACTTGTTATTTTTCGTATTGATTATCAGATCCGAATATGTCTCATTGCAGGTTTTATAGTATTTATTATCCTGAGATCCTTTACATTCAGTCTTTACTTTCCAGTATTAGTATTGCTTGTGTTGTTGGTTTAAGTTCCTAGATTGGATTCATTTGTGGTACTTTCTATTTAGGGGTCTGACCCCACTGGTTTTGTATGGCCAGATCCAATAGCAGCACCGGAGGATCTTTCGTAATTTTCTGAGGATAGTGGCCATTAGGAGCGCCAGACCGCTTGAGTAAATTTTCTTACTTTTCCACCCTGATGTACATTCTGTTTTGTGGGCTTTTAGCCACCGAGCACATGTTTAGCTCCTGTTTTGGTTTGATTAGTTAGCCTACGGGAATTATCATGGTTGACATATCCTAGGGTTGATCATGTTTGACTTAGATTCTAGCTAGTCTATTCATTTTTTATTCACTAGCTTCATGATCATCTATATATTTTAGTTTGGGACGCTTTACTATTATATTTCAGCTGATCTTACATCTTGTTATTATTCTTGTTGTTCTTGTGATTCATTTTTTATTCACTAGCTTCATGATCATCTATATATTATAGTTTGGGACGCTTTACTATTATATTTCAGCTGGTCTTACATCTTGTTATTATTCTTGTTGTTCTTGTGATTGAGACACTATGGTTTGTTGGACCTAGGCTTGACTGTTGGTTTGTAGTAGTGACCTATCATGTCTTACAACTTCACCATATATGTGGAGTATCGGAGTGCTCTAAGTATACGTAGCTGGTCTCGTCTGTCCCGCTTTTCACTATTCTGGTTCTGAGATATGACACGGTTTTAGTGGTGGCCCATGTAGGTCTGTCTGAGCGGATTATGTCTGTCTGAGCAGATTAGATCTATTTTACAGATATGTGGATGTTGTTGATGTTGCTAGATGTCTCGATCCTAAACTGTTTTCCTTGATCCCTAATCATTTATCTCCACCCCTGATTCTTGATCCGATACCTTCTTATTCGTAGATTTATCCTGTTCTTCGTTTGATTCTTGTGTCCTTAACTTTCAGGGGCACTATTCCTGTTACTATCAGCCAGATAAATCGAGTGTAGCTCGAGAAAGGTAAGCAGTCGGGAGCCCATCATATTTTTGAAGATCGACCTCAGCATTCAAGGACAAAGTCTATAGTAGATCCCGAGCCAGATCGACCGACAGTATCGGATCAGCAGGCAGCGCCTATGCACCCACTTTAGCCCGAGCAGCCAGAAGGTGTTGCCCGAGCACTGATGGATGTCCTACGAGATTTTATGACGACCTAGCAGCACCAGAGTAATGTACACACTTAGTCGGTCCAGACAGCGTTGGAGCGAGGTGATTCTCAGATCCATAATTCTACAACCATCTTCAGGCGTCTCAGTCCTCCGTACTTTTATGGCACAGAGAACGCAATTTCGTCCGATGCTTGGCTGCAGTACACTGAGGCCATCTTGGAAGCAGTAGGGACTACGGCTAGAGAGCATGTAGCAGTAGTGAGGCTACAGTTGTTGGACTTGGCTCGCGACTAGTGAGCAGCGTAGGAGGTTTCTCTCATAGCACCAATTCCATGTGCAATTTTTACTGAGAGGTTTCATGCAAGGTATTTTGACGCGGTGGTGCGTTACGAGCTTTAGCAGAGGTTTAACAACCTTAGGAAGGAGAGCAGGACCGTCGACGGTTACGCGGTAGAGTTTGCGAGACTTAGTCGGTTTGCTCCCACTTTGGTAGCGACCGAATTGGAGAGGGCGATGAGGTTCCAGCAAGAACTTCATTTAGATATTATCTTGGCGGTGGAGCAGCATGAGTTTCAGACCTTTGATGTGGTGATGCGAGCAGCCATGAGGTATGAGTACACATCACAGAGGATTACAAATCGAGTTGGGAGTCAGAAAAGGCCCAACGTTTCAGGAGGATAAGCATCCCAGTCATCAGCACCAGCTCCATCAATTCGAGCCCTGACAATTGAATTCTCGATGAGGACAGCATCATCTCAGCAGTCTTCCCAGATGCTCCCTTAACAGAGGCAGTCATCTTCTTCTTTTTCTCGTAGTTATTTCCATTATAAAAAATCTGGACATATTATATCAGAGTGTCGTAGGGCACAGGAATTGTGCTTGGTGTGTGGTGTAATGCCCCGCTCTGCGTCGGCATTATATATTAAGGTGAGTGGGCCAAACTTCGTTCTCTGATTCTTGCACGCCTTAATAATAACCTGAGTATTTTGAATGCTTGTTTTGAATAAGAGAATGATAGAACCTGCCTTGCATGCTAATAAACGAACTCACCTAGCTTGTCTTTGAAACGAACATGTCTGCTTAACTAAGAGACCCTGAAACGCTTGTCTAAAAGTATGTGTTTGCATGAACATGTTCACTATCGCCTATGCTTTGAGAGAACCATATCGTGTGCCTGAATGTGTTCAAAGATAAGGCGGCTTGTCCCGGAACAAGAATATAGTCTGATGGTTCGTCTCGTCTGCATCCTAAAGTTTATTTGATAGTGTTTTCATGCATTCGCATCGGTAGGACAGTGGCTATTGGTGGAGAGCTGAACTGCATGTGTCACGGCTGCTACAGAGATAGTGGAAAGCAACTATGAGTCACAGCTGCCATTAGCATCAGATAAATGAGTCATTGGTATGCTGGACCAACAGCTGCCGATCCTGAGTTACTCGGGGACCGCACTGCATATAGCTAGTTCATTGTGTTGGCTTAGATAGAGGACCACCCCTAAGATATGCATTTGTGTCTAGTTATGCATTTGTCCCTAGAGTCTCAAGAGACACGCTGCGCACACCCTGAAACAGAACGAACGGCTTGTCTTGCTTGCGTGCTTATTCAATATGAAACTCTGTTTTCTAAAGATGTTTCCAAAATAATATAATATGACTCCGTTCAGTATTGCATGTAATGAACATAGGTAAAACTAGAAATATCACTAGTAATGTAATATTTTATAACATGATTATTTAGTGTTGGTTTTAGTGAATGCTTGCTTCTGTTCAGTTGTTTTACCTCACCAATACTTATAAAAGTGCTGACCCACCAACAGTTTACTTGCTTGCAGGTACTAGATCGTCCGAGGGAGCGATAGGCGCGCCTTAATCCCCAAGACCCGGAATCCTGGTTTTGATTGCCTCGAGTTGCTATCGTATAAAGGGGCATAATGTATGGAACGATGCCTTTGTAAACAGAGAACCCAGTCCCTTGATTTGTCCCGAATACTAAGTTGGCTAAATGCATTGCATTGTAACAATGTCCCTCTGCTACTTACTCGATTGATGCTATGATAGCCAAACAACTTAAACGATGTTGCCTTGTGCGGGCGCAACCCCAGGCTCGCACGGCATCAGGTCCCGGTATCGAACGGGTCATTCCTTGTCCCGTCGGGAAGGCGCCGAGGCGCGGTGATGCACGTCCAGTCCCGGCGGGGGAGCGGTGGTCCGGGCGGCCCTCGGGGCCGGGGCGTGACATAATGGGATCAGAGCGGAATTGATTTCTTGGCCCAAGTTGCTATGACTCTAAGATATGCTCGATATGTTATTGCAATAGAGCGTTACATATAATAAGTCCATAGATATCCTCAAAGTAGTATAAATGTTTTCTGGACTTGAATTGCTTGATTGTTTCGATTGAGTACGGCGAGGGATGAGGGCTATCGCTGCTCGGAATATCGAGAAGTTTATCCTTGAAGTTTCAAGGACGAAACTTTTTGAAGTTTATCCTTGAAGTTTCGAGGACGAAACTTTTTTGTTGGTGGGTAAGTATGTAATGCCCCGCTCCGCGTCGACATTATGTATTAAGGTGAGTGGTCAGAACTTCGTTCTCTGATTCTTGCACGCCTTAATAATAACCTGAGTATTTTGAATGCTTATTTAAAATAAGAGAATGATAGAACCTGCCTTGCATGCTAATAAACGAACTCACCTAGCTTGTCTATGAAACGAACATGTCTGCTTAACTAAGAGACCCTGAAACGCTTGTTTAAAAGTATGTGTTTGCATGAACATGTTGACTATCGCTTATGCTTCGAGAGAACCGTACCGTGTGCCTGAATGTGTTCAAAGATAAGGCGGCTTGTCCCACAACAAGAATATAGTCTGATGGTTCTAAAGTTTATTTGATAGTGTTTTCATGCATTCGCATCGGTAGGACAATGGCTATTGGTGGAGAGCTGAACTGCATGTGTCACGGCTGCTACAGAGATAGTGGAAAGCAACCATGAGTCACAGCTGCCATTAGCATCAGATAAATGAGTCATTGTATGCTGGACAAACAACTGCCGATCCTGAGTTACTCGGGGACCGTACTGCATATAGCTAGTTCATTGTGTTGGCTTGGTTAGAGGACCGCCCCTAAGATATGCATTTGTGTCTAGCTGTGTATTTGTCCCTAGAGTCTCAAGAGACACGCTGCGCACACCCTGAAACAGAACGAACGGCTTGTCTTGCTTGCGTGCTTATTCAATATGAAACTCTGTTTTCTAAAGTTGTTTCCAAAATAATGTAATATGACTACGTTCAGTATTGCATGTAACGAACATAGGTAAAATTAGAAAGATCACTAGTAATGTAATATTTTATAACATGATTACTTAGTATTGATTTTAGTGAATGCTTGCTTCTGTTCAGTTGTTTTACCTCACTAGTACTTATAAAAGTGCTGACCCACCAACAATTTACTTGCTTGCAGGTACTGGATCGTCCGAGGGAGCGATAGGCGCGCCTCAATCCCCAAGACCCAGAATCCTGGTTTTGATTGCCTCGAGTTGCTATCGTATAAAGGGGCATAATGTATGGAATGATGCCTTTGTAAACAGAGAACCCAGTCCCTCAATTTATCCCGAATACTCAGTTGGCTAAATGTATTGCATTGCAATAATATCCCTCCGTTGCTTACTCGATTGATGCTATAATAGCCAAACAACTTAAACGATGTTGCCTTGTGCGGGCGTAACCCCAGGCTCGCACGGCATCACGTCCCGGTATCGAACGGGCCATTCCTTGCCCCGTCGGGAAGGCACCGAGGTGCGGTAATTCGCGTCCGGTGCGCCGAGGCGCGGTAATGTGCGTCCGGTCCCGGCGGGGGGAGCGGTGGTCCGGGCGGCCCTCGGAGCTGGGGTGTGACATGTGGGACATCAGACCACATGATCGGTACATTACCTAGGAGGAACCAGACTGGATCATCATCGACCCAGTCAAAAGTTTGGCCAGCAGTACCGCAGTTCAAGGCACCAGCACTAGTGCAGCCGCAAATTCAGAGGCCTTTGCCTCCACAGGCTCAGGCATTCCAGCAGAGGCCGCAGCAGTATGCGCAGGTCCAGTCATAAGCGAGACCTAGAGGTCAGCAGCAGAGGGGACCAGCACCCAGAGGGCAGGGTCGAGCTTTCTTGCTACCGATAGAGGAGGCTTTGGCAGCATGAGAGGTGGTATCAGGTACCATTCTCGTCCATTTTCATTCAGCTTCAGCTTTATTTAATTCTGGTGCATCGCATTCATTTATATCTACACGCTTTGCGACACGAGTTTGATTGGATTCTGAGTCCTTACCTGTAAGGTTGAATATACTTACTGGTAACGATCTCGTAGGAGTAGATAGAGTATATCCCTTGTGTAGAGTTATAGTGTATGGGAGAGAGTTTCTCGCGAGGCTGATAGAGTTTTCTATGGGCGATTATGATGTCGTCCTTAAGATGGATTGATTTAGTGCAAGACACGCGATGATAGATTGCCATAGTGGCAAGGTTATCTTTCGTGTACCTGATGGGGAGGAGTTCTCATTCTTGAGAGGTGCAGTAGAGTCATCGGAGGTTACATTGATTATGGCAGAGGTTGAGGAGGTACAGTTTTTCAGGGTAGTTTGTGAGTTTTTTGACGTATTTTTTGACGAGTTACCAGGTGTACCACCAGTTAGAGACGTGGATTTCTAAATTGATTTAATCCCGGGAGCAGAGCCAGTATCAGAGAGAGCTTATAGGATGTCACCATCTGAGTTGGAGATCTTGTACCGGATAATTGAGGAGTTGAGAGCGAAGGGTTCATTAGACCTAATGTATCGCCTTGGGGAGCCCCGTTACTTCTTGTTAAAAAGAATGATGGTTCATCGTGTTTAGTTATTGATTATAAAACACTAAATGCGGCAACTATTAAGAACAAGTATCCCTTGTCCAGGATAGATGACTTGCTTAATCAGCTCAGTGGGACGACTATATTTTCTAAGATCAATTTGCGGTCTGGGTATCATCAGATCAGAGTCAGAGAGCATGACATACCCAAGACGACGTTCAGATCTAGATATGGTCATTGGGAGTTCATAGTTATGCCATTTGGAGCGACCAATGCACCAACTATATTCATGTCTCTCATGAATAGCATCTTCATGCCTTACCTAGACTAGTTTGTGATAGTTTTTATTGATGATATCTTGGTCTATAGTCGGAGTGAGGAAGAGCATGAGTAGCATCTTCGCGTAGTTCTTCAGATTCTTCGAGAGCAGCAGTTGCACACAAAGTTCAGCAAGTATGAGTTCTGGCTTAATCGTATCTCATTCTTGGGATATATCATTTCTGGTGGAGGAGTAGAGGTATATCCCAAGAAGGTGGAGGCTATTGAGAGTTAGCCAGTACCCCGTAAAGCTTCAGATGTATGCAGTTTCTTAGGTCTAGCAGGCTACTATAGGTAATTTATGGCAGATTTTGCTAGGATCTCCGCACCCTTGACACGGCTGACGTGTAAGGATGTACGCTTTGAGTGGTCAGATGCTTGTTAGACTTCTTTCGAGAAGCTCAAGCGGAGTTTGATTTCGGCTCATATTCTGACACTTTCAGTGGGACCAGGTGGATTCTCATTGTATTGTGATGCTTCAGGAATGGGACTCGGGTGTTTTCTTATGCAGCATGACAAAGTGATAGCTTATGCATCTTGGCAGCTTCGAGACCATGAGAAGAGTTATGTGACGTATGATCTTGAGTTGGCAGCAGTAGTGTTTGCACTTAAGCTCTGGAGGCATTACCTATATGGTAATCGAGTGAAGATTTTTACAGACCATAAGTGCTTGATATATGTGTTCACACAAAAGGATCTCAACATGCGTCGGAGGAGGTGGCTCGAGGTATTGAGATACCTTGATACTCAATACCTTGGGTATCTCAAGGTATTGCGATATCCCTCATTTCTCACTAACACTACTAACTAGCTATCTAACTAGCAAATACATATACACCTAGGTAATTATCTTGGCTAGAATATATATATCTAACACATAAGTATATACACCTATATATATATATATATATATATATATATATATATATATATATATATATATATATATATCCACACACCCAACATAACACACAAAACCCCACCAATGCACGCACAACCACCCCTACGCATATAAATAACTATAAATATATAAAATATAACCCGAGAACTCTAGCACATACTCTTCGAAGCTAACCCAACGCGCGCACAAGTCCGAAATCAAGAAACTAAATCGAAATGGCCGTTCGGTCATTTTGATGAACACGTGGTGTGCGGTTCGCAAAACCTCTTGAAACGCACACCAAACCTACTCGGAATCGGCCCAAAATTTATCCACGGGTTCTAATCGATATCTAGATCGTAGAAAAAATACTAACTCATCGATTCTAGGTCAGTGACAAAAATGCGCACGTACATAGAACCTACGACGACGAAAATCCCCAAAACGCTCGAAACGCCTATTTATCCGCGACACGACTTCACGTGTCCGAACGGAGACACGTACTAACCCTCAAGACACCCGAGCACATCTACCTAGGTCCGTGTAACCTAGGACATCACCCAAAATTGGGCCAATCTCGGATTTCACCCAAAATTGACACAAAACCTAATGTCAAGGTCTCCAAACATAACCAAACTTATTCTAACTTTCTCCCACGGGTAGCCTTAAGGTTTAAGAAGGTTCTAAACTACTAATTACACTATATAATAGCAACCACTAAGAGAAAAGTTAGGGTTTACCTCTTGGGAGTTGGAATCTCAAGGCCAAAGTCTCCAAAATCCTTGAAATCACCACCCTCAAGCCTCCAAATCAAGCCTCCACACTAAGTCTAGGCTCTACACACCTAGGTTAGGAAAAAGTGTAGGATTAGGGTTCACATAAATGGAAAAATAGAAGAAGAAAGAGAAGAAATGGAGAACTTACTTGCTTGAAATAGGAAGTGGGAAGAAGAAAAGAAGAAGAATGAGTGGAGAATAGAGAAGAAGAAGAAGAAGAAGTGAAGAAGAATAGGGGGGCTGCTGTCCTGATCTGGAAAGGGTCGGCCAAGCATGTAGAAATATGTTAGGGCTAAGTCAAATGACTAAAACACCCTCCTAATTAGTCATTCTAATTGGGATTTGGGTTTGGGGTTCCAAAAGCACTCAAACTAACTCCTAATCACTCCAACTAACTAAAATAAAATATAATAATAATTCTAAACCCAAAAATAGGCCTCATAAGGGTGTTGATTGGGTTGGAGATGGGTCCACTAGGGTCTGACATGGGTCCAGACTAGCCAAAATCCTAAAACAATCAATAGAAAAATAATACAATCAACAATTAAATATAAATATAATTAATTATAAATAATACACAATTTACCAAATAAAAATAAAAAAAATCCTATTTTCTAGAATTGGGTAGTGACATAGTGCCAACGCGGATAGGGCACTACATACTTATCCACCAAGAAAAAGTTTCGTCCTCGAAACTTTAAGGAGAAATTTTCGATATCCAGAGCAGCGATAGTCCTCATCCCTCACCATCTTCAATTGAAAACTCTAGCAAACCACAAGGACGAAAGCACGACTCTCAAGCAATAAATCAAATCCTTAAAACTTTTGTCATGTCCCAGTCCCAAAATGTCAGGAACTAGGCCACGTGTCACTGGCCAGCTGACACGTCACTAAGGGGTTAATCCACTTTGATGGACCCAAAGGGACGTGCTACGCTGTCCTAAAATACTACAAGTATAGAACAGGTAAAACTATCTCATCCACAACAAAATGTCAGAAAAGCAAGTGCTAAAATATATATATATAACTGAGTCTGATACAGTACACAACTGGTGAGAATACAAGCCTACTACAAATACTGATAATAGCGCAGAAAAATCAGATAGACTAAGCAATGTCTATCTGATCAAAATATCTCCATCTCCAGGTAGCAACATCTAGGGTCAAGCCTACTCTGAGGGTATCTCCTCGAGCTCCTCCTCGGTAGCACATCTGGCCTCCTGATCATGTCCGTACACTGTGGGGTAGAAAGCCTCATCTAGATCTGGCAAGGAACCAGGTCCTCAGTGGGACGTAACAAGTACAGAAAAATGACATGCCATGTAATATAAATACTGAATAAAGAAATAAAATAAATACAGGGTGCTAACCATACTAAGTGAAAATGCAAGTAAAGATCTAGTAGTACGCATGGGAATGTGTGGCTAGACATACGCTGACGTAATTCACCAATCGTGGCGACTGGCTAGTATAGGTGTCGTATGCCCCCGACTCAGGGAACTCTGCAATCGACCATCTCTGATACGAAGGTATAAAACATTATTGGAGGGGTGTCCCATACGTCTACCAGTTATCTTTCCCATCCCAATGAAACTAAATGTCAAGTCGTACATTTCCTGAGTTATTCTAATCCGTGATGCGGGTCACACGTACTGGTAGCTAACCAAATACGCAGCTCACATCCATATATGTAAATGCAACCATATTGCGTGTTCTCGTGATAGGGTCTAGGAGAATATATTAGGATATTCTCTCAGCTGTTGGAGAGTCTGTAATATCATGTCAACATAACAGTTGACTGTACCCAAGGCAGTCTCAGGTGATCATGGTATATGAATTTTCAGAACAAAGTAGATATCAACAATTTAATTTAAACAATACTTGGCAAGGTATACTTGCCTACTCCCTGATAGTGTTGAAATCCTGATTTTACAGTCAGTTGTGAAGGTGCTGGTGACAGGGGGTCACTGGCTGAGCTGAAGTTGGCTTCTGTTAAAATAGACAGGGTTCGTAAATATCGTAGTTGTAATATAAAGCATATATATATACTTATATACACATATATAATATAGGTATATATATATAGTATATATATATATAGATATAATATATATAGCAGTATATATAGTATAAAGAACAGACAAATGCAAGTATAATAGTAGCAGGGTATATCCACTGCGATAGTAATATTATCAGGGTATATCCACTGATAGATATATAGGTAAATTGAAAAGACAGTGCAGAATTTAAATATGTATATAGATATATTTATATATAAATATATAAGAAATAAAAGACAATGCAGGAATTAAATACATATATATAGGTACTGTATTATCCAGTACAATATATTATATATATAATATATAGATAATGACATTGCAGAAATGTAAATTTTCATATCTATAATAAGCTGTATTATCCAGCTGGTATTTAATATATATACATATAGATAATATATATATATAGATATATATACATATCATAGGTTCAGGAAATTAATGCAGAAAAATAAATAAAAGAAAAATATGCATAGTATACATATATACATTATACTAGTAATATGTTATATATATATGATATATAACATATTATTCATATTATAAATATATGTATATATACTATAGATATATATATAATAATACATAATAGTATATAGTAAATATACATATATTTAGTATATATATATAATACTAGTATATACAGTATTATTATACTGTATAATAGCATTTATATATTATAGAATAATATATATAGATAGATATACATATATACATTTAAATATACATATATATATACATATATATATATACATATATATACATATACATATACATATACAAATATATATATAAATACATATATATATAGGGTTTAGGGTTTACCTACTGGCAGGTGGGCCCTAGGGGTTGCCGACGGCGGGTGGACGGCGGCGGAGCTCGTCGGAGGCGGCCGGAGGAAGGAGAACAGCAACAGCAGCTGTTAACAGCAACGGCAGCAGCAGCAGCTTGTGCAGGGGATGGCCGACGGAGGAGCGGCGGAGGTGGCCGGGCAGGCGGCGGGTTTGGGAGAGGGGAGGGTGGCGGTCAGGTTGGTGGTGGTGGCGGAGGTCCACGACGGCGGTGGCGGTGGCTGGAGGCCGTCAGAGGGAGGAGTAGCAGCAGTTAGGATTAGGGGGTGGTGGCTACTGCGGGGGCTAGGGCGGCCGGAGGCTGCGTCGTGGGGGGGTGATGTCACGCCCCAGTCCCAAAAATATACGGAACTAGGCCACGTGGCATTGGCCAGCTGACACGTCACTAAGGGAATACCCAATTTAATGGACCCAAAGTGATGTGCTACGCTGTCCTAAAATACTACAAGTCTAAATTCAGGTAAATCTATCTCATCCACAAGAATAACAAGGAAAGTGCTGAATATATATATAGATGCTAAATCTGAAATGTCATATACAACCCAGATGAAGTCAGGTGGAAACAATCCCACTACAAAAAGTAAGCAGAAGTGAAATAAGATAATCTAGCGCAACATCCTCAAAGTATGTAGCTCCAACTCCAGTGTACTCAGGTAGACTCTAACGGCATCTCCTCTATCTCCATCTCAAGGGAATGTCCAGACTCCTGTCCAGGTCCAGATACTGTGGAGTGGAGTGTCTCAGCTAAACCTGGCAGGGAACCAGGTCCTCAGAGGGACGTAGCCATGTGTGTAAATACTGAATAGAAATTACTGAATAAAAACAAATACAGGGTGCTAACCATCTATGTGAAATGCAATTTGAGACAACCTAATACGTATGGGAAATGTGTGGCTAGACATATGCTGACGTAATTCACCAATCTGTAGTGACAGGCTAGTATATGCCACATATGCCCCCGTTCAAGGGCACTATACAATTTTCCATCTACGATGAGAATGGTCACATGAATACATATCTATATCATCCGTATCACTCCGTCGAGTGCGGCACATGGTAAAGAGGTGGGTGTCCCATACGTATTTTAGTTGTTCTCCCCTCCCAATGTAACTAAATGTCAAGTCGTATATTTTCTGCATTATTCTAATCCGTGATGCGGGTCACACGTATTGGTAGCAAATCAAATACATAGCTCGCATCCCAATATGCATTGCAACCATGTTGCGTGTTCCCGTGATAGGGTCTAGGAGAATATTAGAATATTCTCATAATTGTTGGTGAGTCTGTAATATGATTTTAAATGTCAACATATCAACTGACTGTACCCAAGGCAGTCTCAGGTAATCATGGTATATGAAATACAGAAATAAGAGCGTATACAATATTGAGAATTTAAACAGTACTTGGCAAGGTATACTTGCCTACTCCCTGATAGTGTTTTTGATAACCTGATCTCGCAGTCAGGTTTGAAGGTGCTGGTGACAGGAGGTCACTGGCTGTGTTGGAACTATTTCCTGTTAAAGATACAGGGTTCGTGAATATCGTGGTATAAAAAGTATACACATCTATATATATATATAGTATATATATATACACATAGATATAGCATATAATATATATAATATAGATATATATATATAGTATGTATATATATATAGATATAATATATGTATAGTAGTATAGCATATAAAGAACAGAAAAAAAAATACAGGTATATAGTAGCAGGGTATATCCACTGATATAGATATATAATACTATAATATTTAGCAGGGTTTATCCACTGTTAATATAATAATAATAAAATGAAATAACAGAACAGAATTTAAAAATTATATATAAATGCTGTACTATTCAGCAATATAAATAATATCAGGGTCTATATGTGTGACCACTGTCATATATAATAATATATATAGTGAATTTAAAGACAGTGCAAGAATTAGAAATATATAAATATAAGCTGTATTATCCAGCAATATTATCAGGGTCTATAGGTGACCACAGTTATATATAGTAGTATATATACCAGTGTATATATAACACTGATATTTATATACATATAAAATAAAAGGAATACACTGCATATAAATAATAAAAATAAAATGCACATTATGTATATATATATACTGTGTATATTCACAGTAATATAATAATTATAATATAGTGTATACTACATACATATATCTGATATATATATACATAGTATAAATACATAGATATAATAATTATTACATAACATATATATAGTTATATATATATATACCTATATATATACATAGTTGTACATATATGAGTATATATGTAGATATATATATACATATACATATTAAATACATATATTAAAATGAACAAAATATATATATATATAAGTAAATATATATACTGTTTTTAGTAAATACAGTAATAATAATAATAATAATATATATATAATGATAACATATTGATATATATATATATACATATATATATATTTAGAAATTAATATACATATATATATAATTATACATATATACATATAAATATACATATATGTATATACATATATATATATACACATATATAGAAAAATAGATATATATACATATATTTGGTAAATATATATAATACTATAATATACAGTATAATACACTGTATAAATAACAGTATATATGTAATATATATTAAGAGTATAATACACATATATATATAAATATACATATATACATATATTAAATATATATTAAAAATGAACAAAATATATATATAAGAAAATATATATACTATTTTTAGTAAATACTGAATAATAATAATAATAATATATATATGATAACATATATATATTGATATATATATATATACATATATATATATACATAGAAATATATATTAATATACATATATATAAAATATATACATATAATAATAATAACAATAATAATAATAATAATAATAATAATAATACATATAATATACTGTATTTATACAGTATATAATATATATTAAATACTATAATATTAATATATAATATATAAAACCATATATATATATATACATATATATATAAATATATATACATATATACATACATATACATTTATATATATAAATACGTATATAATAGCGTATTTATACCTGACGAGGTGGCAGGTGGGGTCCACGGCGAGTCGTCGGCGGGAGGTCGGCGGCGGAGTCGACGGTGGCCGGCCGGAGGAGCAACGGCAGTAGCAGTAGCTGCTAGCAGTAGCAGCAGCAGCAGCAGCTTGCGGCAGCTGCAGCGCCGCGTGCGGTGGCGGGGGCGGCGGTGCAGGCTGTCGGGGTGGTGGAGGAGGAGGTGGCGAACAGGTCCGGGGCGGTGGCGGAGGTCGGAGGCTGCCGGAGAGGCGGTGGGGAACTGTCGGAGTGGGGGGAAGAGAATTGCTGTGCGGTGGGGGAGGGGACTTGCGGGGGAGCTGCCGGCGGAGGAGGGTGTCGTGGGGCGGTGGGAGCTGGTCAGGTCGAGGGAGGAGGTGGCGGCGAGGTGTTTGGTGGTGGTGGCGGTGATCCACGGTGGTCGGGGTGGCCGTGAGGGGCGTCGGGGAGGGGAGGAGCTGCTGTCGGGCAGGGAAGGGAGGGGTGCTGCGGTGGCTGGCCACGGCGGAGCAGGCGGCCAGGGAGGGAGGCAGTTGGCCGGAGGGGAGAGGAGGTCAGGGCGGAGGGTTGGCCGGAGTTGGGTCGGAGGCGGTGGCCGGTGGTGGCTGTGAGGGAGTGGGGATGAGAGAGGGGGTGTGTGTGTTAGGGTTTATATAGGATTTAGGGTAATGGCAATTTCGTAAATAGTTAGAAAATCTAGGGTGTTTTGGTAATTTTGGATTTTTGGGATATTTTGTGATATTTATCCTGGATATTTATGGTGGGCCCTTGCCACCTATGGTCTAGCCAATAGGGGGTTGCCACCTAGCATGCATTTTTGCATAAAAACCCTAATCTTTTCACAATTTGCATAAAAGTCCAGAAATTGGGAAATTGCGCAATTATGCAATTTGTCTGGAAAATTACCTGGTTCTAAAAATTACTAAAATTCACAGAATTGAGGGAAAATGCTGGGGAAATGTCCTGGGCTGTGGGGATGAGCCTGGGCAGGGTCAGGGTCTGATTCTGCAGGTGATACGGGTCACCGTATTTATTATTTAATAAATACTGCGCACGGTGTTCACTAATTATTCAGGGGCAGTTAGGGTCATAATTTTTCTACGGTGTCAATACGATAATTGTAATACAATTAGTGTAGAATATTATCGTATTTTTGGTTGGGTAAAACAGGTGCCTACTGGTCCTCAAATCTCTAGGGTACAGAGGTTGGTAAAGAGCAGAAAATTAAATAGGAATTAAATACGTACGTTTGTAACGATATTTGTGCGACTAAAACGAAGCACAAAACGAGGTTTCTGGGAGTTGCTAAAAATACAGAAAATATAGTCTAGCAAGTCTAGGGCAGGGATGGGAAATTAGTTTAGGGTTAACGGCTAGTGTGGTGCCCTAATTTATTGTGTAACAAACAGGTGCACAATCAATAGAATATATTTAATAAATAAATTTTTAAAAGTTACACTAATTCTAATTAACTAGAAATAATATTAAAATACTGAAATCTGGTCGAGGGAGTTTACAGGTGAGGTGGTGGTGGTAGGTAGGGGAGGTCGGGGCGAGTCGAATGGAGATGGTGGCGATGGTCGGCGATGGCCGGAGGCGTCGGGGGAGGTGGCTCGGGTGGTGGTGGCTGTGGGTAGCAGTGAGGGAGTGGGGGTTTGTGGAGGCTGTGGCCGGCGGAGCAGGGTGGCTCAGGCGGCGGGGCTTGGCCGGAGGAGAGAGGGGAGGGTGGCGAAGGGTTCGGCGGTGGTCCGGTGGACGGAGGGTGACGGTGGTGGTGGTGGGATGGGTTTGAATGGAGGGGGAGGGTCGGGTTTTATAGGGGTTGGGGTGGATGGTAAAGTTGTAAATACTTTGAAGTTCAGGGGTAAATGGGTAATTTGGTATTTTGAGATATTTTTGGCTGGATTTCTCTGGATTTCTGGGTGGGTCCCACACACCTATGTTCTAGCCAATAGGATTAGGCCACCTAGTATGCAATTTTGCATAAAAACCCTAACTTTTCAATAATTGCATAAATGCATAAAATTTGTATTTTGCGTAATTTCGTAATTTACCAAATTTCAGATACTGGTTTCCCGTAATTCTGAATTATACAAAAATGAGGGAAATAGCTGGGGAAAATGTTTTAGACAGTATAGGGTGAGTCTGGGTAGATGCAGGGTCTGATATTTGCAGGTGATACAGTCATCGTATTTATTATTTTATAAATACTGCGCACGGTGTTCACTAATTATTTAGGGGTTATTAGGGTCATAATTTTTCTACGGTGTCAATACGATAATTGTAATATAATTAGAGTAGAATATTATCGTATTTTTGGTTGGGCAATCAGGTGCCTACTGGTCCTCAAATCTCTAAGGGTACAGAGATGGATAAAGAGCAGAAAATTAAATAGGAAATAATTACATACGTTTGTAACGATATTTGTGCGACTAAAACGAAGCACCAGATGAGGTTTCTGGAAGTTGCTAAAAATACAAAAAAAGTAGTCTAGCAAGTCTAGGGCAGGGATGTGAAATTTGTTTAGGGTTAACAGCTAGTGTGATGCCCTAATTAATTGTGTAATAAACAAGTGCACAATCAATAGTATATATAATAAATAAATTTTTAAAAAGTTGTCATAATTCTAATTAGTCTAAACTAATCCTAATTTACTGAAATCTGGTCGAGGGAGTTTACAATCTACCCTCCTTAGAATATTTCGTCCTCGAAATAAAAACAACCATATAATGAGAATGAAAAAGGACATAAGATGATTAAGAAAGATTTGGTTTGAAATATTGGACATACCCTGGTTTGGAAATAGGTGAGGATAACGCTGTCGAATATCCTCTTCCCGTTCCCAGGTGGATTCACCTGGTGCATGATGTCTCCATGCAACACGAACAAGAGGAATAGTCTGACCTCGCAGCACTTTCTCGCTACGGTCTAGGATCTCTACAGGCTCCTCCTGATAAGATAAGCTTGGCCCGATGGTGATCTCTGAGTAGTCTAGCACATGACTCGGGTCTGGAATGTACCTCCTCAGCTGAGATACGTGGAAGACGTCATGTACTCCCTCCAAAGTCTGAGGTAGAGCTAGTCTGTAAGCAACTTCTCCGACGCGATCTAGGACATCGAAGGGTCCAATGTACCTTGGACTTAGCTTCCCTCTTCCCCCAAATCTGATAGTTCCTCGAGTAGGTGAGATCTTCAAGAACACATGTTCCCCTACTTGGAACTCTAGAGGTCGGCGATGAATGTTGGCCCAGTGCTTCTGCCTGTCTTGTGCAGCTCGTAGGTGTCCCTGGATCTTCTTTACTTTCTCCACCGTACGAATAATCAGTTCTGGTCCCAAGATCTGTCTCTCGCCAACATCGCTCCAGCATACTGGGGAACGACATTTCCTTCAATACAAAGCTTCAAAGGGAGCCATTTGAATGCTCGCTTGATAGCTGTTGTTGTAGGAAAATTCTACCAGGTGTAGATGATCTTCCCATGATCCGCTGAAATCAAGCATGCAGGCTCTCAGCATATCTTCGAGTGTCTGGATGGTGCGTTCTGATTGGCCATCTGTTTGTGGGTGATACGAGGTGCTGAACTTGAGGCGGGTACCAAGACTTTCTTGCATACTTCGCCAAAAGTAAGATGTAAATCTCGTATCTCTGTCAGATACTATGCTGACTGGTACTCCATGCAGACGCACTATCTCCTTCATGTACATGTCTGCCAAGACTTCTGTAGATTGTCCAACTCTAAAAGGTAGGAAATGAGCAGCCTTTGTGAGTCTATCTACGATTACCCATACAGCATTACGACCACTAGGACTTCTTGGGAAGCCCGTAACAAAGTCCATCGTAATGTGTTCCCATTTCCACTCAGGTATTGGGAGGGGTTGAAGTAGACCGGCAGATCTCTGATGCTCAGCCTTGACTTGCTGACACACCAGGCATTTGGCCACAAAGCGTGCTATCTCCCGCTTCATTCCATACCACCAGTAATATTGTTGCAGATCTCTGTACATCTTTGTGCCTCCTGGATGTATAGAGTAGGTTGAGCTATGAGCTTCTGACATAAGCTCATTACGAAGTTCTCCATTTGGAACATAAAGACGATCACCACATCTTAGAGTCCCATCTTCGTGTATGCGATATCCTGTCTGAATTCCAGCCTCTGTTCTTTGTCGAAGCCTCTGAAATCTTGCATCTGTTGGTAGAGCAGCTTTGATTCTTTCTACCAAAGTTGATTGCAGCTGATAGTTTGATAATTGGCCGTCAAGTCCTGGCAAAATGACCTCTATTCCCAAATTTTCTAGATCTCTCAGAAGACCTGATTGGGTGATCATAAAGAATGCCGAGGGTCTTCTGCTTAGAGCATCTGCCACCATATTAGCTTTCCCTGGATGGTATTGTAGATCAATTTTGAAATCCGCCATCACTTCGAGCCATCGTCTTTGTCTCAGATTTAGGTCCTTCTGGGTGTAGACGTACTTCAAACTTTTATGATCGGTGAATATCTCCACTCTTTCGCCATATAGATAGTGTCTCCATAGCTTCAGGGCGAAGATGACTGCGGCAAGCTCCAGATCGTGAGTGGGGTAATTCTTCTCATGAGTCCTCAACTGTCTTGAGGCATAAGCTACAACCTTCCCATGTTGCATTAAGACACAACCAAATCCTTTTCCGGATGCATCGCTATATATGACGAAACCTCCGGATCCAGATGGTATAGTCAAAATGGGAGCTGTAGTCAGACGCTTCTTCCAGTCATCAAAAGCTGTCTGGCAATCTTCAGTCCATATGAACTCTTGCTCCTTGCGAGTAAGACGGGTAATCGGCTCCGCAATTCTTGCAAAGTTTTCTACGAACCTCCGGTAATATCCGGCAAGTCCTAGAAAGCTCCTCACCTCTGAGACGTTGGTCGGGGTTGGCCACGTCTCAACAGATGAGATCTTTGCTGGGTCTACCGAGATGCCTTCTCCTGTGATAACGTGTCCAAGAAATGCGACACGGTCCAGGAAGAATTCACACTTGCTCATCTTAGCATAAAGGCTCTCCCGTCTCAGCGTCTCTAATACCAACCTTAAGTGCTCTTCATGCTCCTCGTAGCTTTTTGAATACACCAGAATGTCGTCGATGAAGACTACCACGAACTGGTCCAGATATTGGTGGAAGACTCTGTTCATCAGGTTCATGAATACGGCAGGTGCATTAGTTAGTCCAAAAGGCATCACTAGGAACTCATAATGACCATAACGAGTCCTGAATGCTGTTTTTGGAATATCTTCCCTCCGTACCTTGACCTGATGATAGCCTGATCTCAAGTCTATCTTCGAGAATACCACGGCTCCTGTTAGTTGATCGAACAGGTCGTCAATTCTCGGCAAGGGATACTTATTTTTGATTGTTAGAGCGTTGAGGGCTCTGTAATCAATGCACATGCGATATGTTCCGTCCTTCTTTGGTACAAACAGCACTGGTGCTCCCCAGGGTGATGCACTAGGACGAACAAATCCCTTGATCTGTAGTTCCTCCAGTTGAAGCTTCAGCTCGTCAAGCTCCTTCTTCGCCAGTCGGTATACATTGGAGGATACTGGTGCAGCTCCGGGTATCAGCTCAATAATAAACTCCACTTCTCTGTCAGGCGGTAGGCCTGGCAATTCTTCTGGAAATACGTCCTCGAACTCTGCTACAATTGAGGGAAGTGCTGTCTCCATCGCCATGTAAGCTCTAGGAGTCTGGCCTACTCCTTGCTCAATGGTTCCTCGGACATATTCGAACTCTGGGTGATCTGGGGGTCTAAAGATAACACTACCCTTTCGGCAGTCTAGGATAGCATCGTTCTGGCTTAGCCAGTCCATGCCTAAGACAACATCGAAATTTGGCATTGGAAGTACCAAAAATCGCGCTCTTAGTCCTCTACTACAAACAACTACCGGACAAGTTTCGATAATGTTGGTAACTGGAATAATACCTCCTCCAGTAAGTATTTTCCAACACTTGGGTAGCGGGGAAGTGGATAGCTTGTGCATGGCTACGAAACTACTGGATATGAAAGACAAAGTAGCCCCAGAATCGAATAATATAGTTGCAGGTAATGATGCAACTAAAATGGTACCTGTTATAGTTTCCCCTTCAGGTTCTTCTGCAATAGCAGCTAACGCAAAGGCTTGTCCCTGCCTTTGTCCTCCGGCTTGTTGTCTGGCCTTGAACTGGGTCTCCTGAGTAGGCAGAGGTGCTCCTCTCTGATATCCTCCTGATGTGGAGGGAAGCATCTTCTGAGCTTGTGCTCCTGGCTTCTGCCCTTGTTAAGGTGCTGCATCTCTACGTTGTGGGCAGTCTTTGGCCATATAATTTTTAGCTCCATATAGCAGGCATAATCCCAGCTTCTTTCTACAGTCATTGGCAAAATGCCCCTTCTTGCCACAAAAGTGACAAGTCGGGAGCTCCCTCTTCTGGTAAGGCCCCGTCGTCTGCTGAGTCTGATATTGGGGACGACGTATAGGTCCTCCTGCTCCGTGCTGATTCTTGGCCGGGAAGGTTGGATTTGAGCGTCTGGCTCCTCGGCCAATGGCTTCTTGCTCCCTGGCTTCTGTAAGAACCTCGTTGTAGGAGATTCTCGACTGCGTTGTTGTGTACCTCTGGAGCTCGTGGTTAAGGCCATGGTGGAATCTTTTAGCCTTCTTCAGCTCGTTCGGGATCAGATCAGCACCGAAACGACTTAGTCTGCTAAACTCCGCATCGTAGGCATCTACCGTCATGTTTCCTTGCTCCAGGTGCAGGAACTGGGAGTATAGGGCATTCTGGACTGTCGCTGGAAAGTACTTGGCGTTGAAATGCTCCAAGAATTGTTGCCAAGTTTGGTCTTTTCCGACGCTGCGCTCTATGGATTTCCACCAGTGATGGGCGTTGCCAAGAAGTTGGCCCCTCACAGCGGTCATCCATAGGTCGGGAGTGAGTTGCGATCCTTCTAGCAGCATTTCGGTGTTGGAGATCCAATCGGAGATCTCTTCAGGAGTCTCGTTGCCTTTGAAATCCCTCGGGCTCATTTGACGGAAGCCTCGAACTGTGCCCGCTGGTTGGACAGGTACTGGTGTCGGAGTAGTAGTTCTCTCCAAAGCCGTCATCAACGTCTGTCGTAGAGCTTCAGTTTGCTGCCACTGAGACTGTCTCAGGGCCTCAGTTTGTTGCCACTGGTTCTGCAACATAGTCTGGAGAAACTGCAACATTTGAGGTTGACCCTCAAGTTGTGGCATCAGGATAGGCAAGGCTGGAGGTGGAGACAAAGGTGTCTCTGCATGTGGAGTTGGTGTCGTCTCCTGGCTAGAATTTTTGTGATTGGACGGAGTTCCTTGGGCACTTGGCGAAGGGTCTGTTGCTTGGTCAGCCCCATTATTCGCAAGTTTCCCGGGTATGTCCATATTTATGAGGAAAATAGGATAATTAGAAAACACAAAAGAGATAAATAATGATAATCAAGCAAGATAAAATAATAGAATTTGTAGAGATGGTGTCAGTGTGGATGAGACCTAATATTCCTATCCTATTGCAGGCATTGCTGGGCATGTCATCATACCACTAGCAAATAAAACTTGACCTGCATGGGCCACCACTAAAACCATGTCACGCCCCAGTCCCAAAATGTCAGGAACTAGGCCACGTGTCACTGGCCAGCTGACACGTCACTAAGGGCTTAATCCACTTTGATGGACCCAAAGGGACGTGCTACGCTGTCCTAAAATACTACAAGTATAGAACAGGTAAAACTATCTCATCCACAACAAAATGTCAGAAAAGCAAGTGCTGAAATATATATATATAACTGAGTCTGATACAGTACACAACTGGTGAGAATACAAGCCTACTACAAATACTGATAATAGCGCAGAAAAATCAGATAGACTAAGCAATGTCTATCTGATCAAAACATATCCATCTCCAGGTAGCAGCATCTAGGGTCAAGCCTACTCTGAGGGTATCTCCTCGAGCTCCTCCTCGGTAGCACATCTGGCCTCCTGATCAGGCCCGTACACTGTGGGGTAGAAAGCCTCATCTAGATCTGGCAAGGAACCAGGTCCTCAGTGGGACGTAACAAGATACAGAAAAATGACATGCCATGTAATGTAAATATTGAATAAAGAAATAAAATAAATACAGGGTGCTAACCATACTAAGTGAAAATGCAAGTAAAGATCCAGTAGTACGCATGGGAATGTGTGGCTAGACATACGCTGACGTAATTCACCAATCGTGGCGACTGGCTAGTATAGGTGTCGTATGCCCCCGACTCAGGGAACTCTGCAATCGACCATCTCTGATACGAAGGTATAAAACATTATTGGAGGGGTGTCCCATACGTCTACCAGTTATCTTTTCCATCCCAATGAAACTAAATGTCAAGTCGTACATTTCCTGAGTTATTCTAATCCGTGATGCGGGTCACACGTACTGGTAGTTAACCAAATACGCAGCTCACATCCATATATGTAAATGCAACCATGTTGCGTGTTCTCGTGATAGGGTCTAGGAGAATATATTAGGATATTCTCTCAGCTGTTGGAGAGTCTGTAATATCATGTCAACATAATAGTTGACTGTACCCAAGGCAGTCTCAAGTGATCATGGTATATGAATTTTCAGAACAAAGTATATATCAACAATTTAATTTAAACAATACTTGGCAAGGTATACTTGCCTACTCCCTGATAGTGTTGAAACCCTGATTTTACAGTCAGTTGTGAAGGTGCTGGTGACAGGGGGTCACTGGCTGAGCTGAAGTTGGCTTCTGTTAAAATAGACAGGGTTCGTAAATATCGTAGTTGTAATATAAAGCATATATATATATACTTATATACACATATATAATATAGGTATATATATATAGTATGTATATATATAGATATAATATATATAGCAGTATATATAGTATAAAGAACAGACAAATGCAAGTATAATAGTAGCAGGGTATATCCACTGCGATAGTAATATTATCAGGGTATATCCACTGATAGATATATAGGTAAATTGAAAAGACAGTGCAGAATTTAAATATGTATATAGATATATTTATATATAAATATATAAGAAATAAAAGATAATGCAGGAATTAAATACATATATATAGGTACTGTATTATCCAGTACAATATATTATATATATAATATATAGATAATGACATTGCAGAAATATAAATTTTCATATCTATAATAAGCTGTATTATCCAGCTGGTATTTAATATATATACATATAGATAATATATATATATATATATATATATATATAGATATATATACATATCATAGGTTCAGGAAATTAATGCAGAAAAATAAATAAAAGAAAAATATGCATAGTATACATATATACATTATACTAGTAATATGTTATATATATATGATATATAACATATTATTCATATTATAAATATATGTATATATACTATAGATATATATATAATAATACATAATAGTATATAGTAAATATACATATACATATATACATATATAATATAATGATAGGTATATATATACATATATTTAGTATATATATATAATACTAGTATATACAGTATTATTATACTGTATAATAGCATTTATATATTATAGAATAATATATATATATAGATATACATATATACATTTAAATATACATATATATATACATATATATACATATACATATACATATACAAATATATATATAAATACATATATATATAGGGTTTAGGGTTTACCTACTGGCAGGTGGGCCCTAGGGGTTGCCGACGGCGGGTGGACGGCGGCGGAGCTGGCCGGAGGCGGCCGGAGGAAGGAGAACAGCAACAGCAGCTGTTAACAGCAACGGCAGCAGCAGCAGCTTGTGCAGGGGATGGCCAGCGGAGGAGCGGCGGAGGTGGCCGGGCAGGCGGCGGGTTTGGGAGAGGGGAGGGTGGCGGTCAGGTTGGTGGTGGTGGCGGAGGTCCACGACGGCGGTGGCGGTGGCTGGAGGCCGTCGGAGGGAGGAGTAGCAGCAGTTAGGATTAGGGGGTGGTGGCTACTGCGGGGGCTAGGGCGGCCGGAGGCGGCGTCGTGGGGGGGTGAGGTGGTGGTGGTAGGTAGGGGAGGTCGGGGCGAGTCGAATGGAGATGGTGGCGGTGGTCGGCGATGGCCGGAGGCGTCGGGGGAGGTGGCTCGGGTGGTGGTGGCTGTGGGTAGCAGTGAGGGAGTGGGGGTTTGTGGAGGCTGTGGCCGGCGGAGCAGGGTGGCTCAGGCGGCGGGGCTTGGCCGGAGGAGAGAGGGGAGGGTGGCGAAGGGTTCGGCGGTGGTCCGGTGGGCGGAGGGTGGCGGTGGTGGTGGTGGGGGGATGGGTTTGAATGGAGGGGGAGGGTCGAGTTTTATAGGGGTTGGGGTGGATGGCAAAGTTGTAAATACTTTGAAGTTCAGGGGTAAATGGGTAATTTGGTATTTTGGAATATTTTTGGCTGGATTTCTCTGGATTTCTGGGTGGGTCCCACACACCTATGGTCTAGCCAATAGGATTAGGCCACCTAGTATGCAATTTTGCATAAAAACCCTAACTTTTCAATAATTGCATAAATGCATAAAATTTGTATTTTGCGTAATTTCGCAATTTACCAAATTTCAGATACTGGTTTCCCGTAATTCTGAATTGTACAAAAATAAGGGAAATAGCTGGGGAAAATGTTTTAGACAGTATAGGGTGAGTCTGGGTAGATGCAGGGTCTGATATTTGCAGGTGATACAGTCATCGTATTTATTATTTAATAAATACTGCGCACGGTGTTCACTAATTATTTAGGGGTTATTAGGGTCATAATTTTTCTACGGTGTCAATACGATAATTGTAATATAATTAGAGTAGAATATTATCGTATTTTTGGTTGGGCAATCAGGTGCCTACTAGTCCTCAAATCTCTAAGGGTACAAAGATGGATAAAGAGCAGAAAATTAAATAGGAAATAATTACATACGTTTGTAACGATATTTGTGCGACTAAAACGAAGCACCAGATGAGGTTTCTGGAAGTTGCTAAAAATACAGAAAAAGTAGTCTAGCAAGTTTAGGGCAGGGATGTAAAATTTGTTTAGGGTTAACAGCTAGTGTGATGCCCTAATTAATTGTGTAATAAACAAGTGCACAATCAATAGTATATATAATAAATAAATTTTTAAAAAGTTGTCATAATTCTAATTAGTCTAAACTAATCCTAATTTACTGAAATCTGATCGAGGGAGTTTACAACTTTTGCCTGCAACTTTGAGAATATCTATGGACTTATTGTATGGAACGCTCAACTCGGCTACGATATCAATGCACAAGGAATCGTCATCTAAGAACTGCAGTAAAATGAGCATAAGGCCAGAGGATCGAGTTGCTCTGATACCATTCTGTCATGTCCCGATCCCGAAGGTCCCGACAACACTCTCGTCGGGCGCGAATCATCGCGTCCGGGCGCTCCCGCGGGGCGTATTGTCGTTTGCCATCGAGGCGTGATGTCGTGCGAGTCTGGGGTTGCGCCTGCACAAGGCAACATCGTTGAAATTTTGGCTATCATCGAACCGATCAAGTACGCAGCGGAAGGACATTGTTGCAAACAATAATCCATCTGAGTATACGAGGCAAATCATAAGGCACGAGGTTCTCTGAATACAATGACATCGTTCCATACATTATGTCCATTTATACAAAAGGAGCTCAAAACATCGATACAACTCAAGGCATCGAAACCAGATTTTTAGGTCCTGGGGATGAGGTACGGCTATCGCTTTCTTGGACGATCCAGCACCTGCGAACAAGCAAACTGTTGGTGGGTCAGCACTTTGGAGAAAGTACTGGTGAGTCTAAAATCAACAAACAGAAGTAACATTCACTAAAACCAACACTAAGTAATTATGTTATAAAATATTACATTACTAGTAATCTTTTTAGTTTTACCTAGGTTCGTTACATTCAGTACAGGAACAAAGTCATATTACTTCTTTTAGAAATATCTTTGAAATCAGAGTTCAGTTCAATACAACCAAGCATACAAGGCAAACAGTTCAAACACGATGTACTAATCAGGGTGTGCGCAGTGTGTCTCGTGAGCTATACTCAAAGACTCTAGGGACAATGCAGCATTTAGTAGACTATCTTTCAATCAAGCAAACAAGATAAACTAACTATAAGATGTCGGTCCCCGAGAAACTCTGGATCAGCAGCGGTAATTCAACTAACTAATGACTCATATATCTGATATTATTAGCAGCTGTGACTCATGGTTGCTCTTCACTAAAATACGTTCAAAATAGCAGTCGTGACCAAGGTTCAGCTCTACACTAATAGCCATTGTTCGACCGATGCAAATGCATGAAGCACTATAAGATAAACTCTATAATGCACATGAACATGAACAAGAAGGCTATATATATAATTCTCGAACTTAGATACGAGATCTGGCCAAAAAAAAAACAAATGGTCCTAATAGCAAGTACAACAAGATAATCTCAAAGTTGGACAGAAAAACCAACAACAACATTACTAATAGATAAAAGTAAATATTGGACAAATATCTGTATTGATGAAGTAGTAATCAACCCCTGTATCAAACAATAACAAGAGGTTGGAAACCACCCATCGACAATCTATGTCTCTAACTCTGACGTACTCTAAACAATATAATAGTAAAGTAACTCTGGGTGCTAGCTAATTAAGGTTTGGCATACAAAATATGTTCAGAACTGGATCTCCGAGATGGCATGGTTACCTGAAATCCATAGATAGCAACCACATGCTTGGAGTTGGCTTGGAAGGTTTCTGTGGCGAATCGATGCCCGACCACAAGCAGTATAACCCAGGCTACCAGATCAGTACTGATTTCATCTCCAACAATCAGATCCCGCAGATCGATTTAATTCGCCACCATTCATATGTACCCTGATCAATGGTATGCTACTAATTCTGCACTGATACTCAAATTAATATTGTTACGCACAACCGTTTTGACGTTTAATGATCACTCTAATCAAACACGGAATTAAATGCATGAACAGGATACAAGGTGCAAGTGATCAGGCTCAATTGTCTTTCGTCAAGAGCTGGATCACATCGCACGTCAACGAAAGCCGCTCCTGGTTGCGGAGTTCAGCAAGAATACGAGAAGTACATCTGCCTCGCAGAGAGACACACTCTACAGGACAATCTACGACAGCGTGTACAACTCTGCCAGGGCAGGGGGTGCGGGGACAGGAGCCCTCTTCTGGCAGCTAATGGTGGAGGACATGGACAACTGGGAAGACGGCTCCGAGATTGGAGTGCCAACATTATTTCTTAGCAGTCAAGCAGGATCTCCAACCTGAACAATCGCGCCACTGCTAGGAAGCTTGGCAAGCCCAACAAGTAAATAGAGGGCTCAGACATCTTTTCCTTTGTGTTCTGATGATGGGGTGAATCTGGTGGTCCGTCCATTAGAAGAATAATGGAAGAAATTAACAATCTTGATCAGGGTAAGGAATATGCTATTTAATTATTCAACGGAAATATACACTTATAATTACTCAGATGATCTGACTTTGTGGTTGTAACTCTCTGTAAACTCAACAGTTAATACTCAGATCTGATTCAATAAAGTTATTTATCAGCTTCAATATCACCATATTCTTCTTCTTCAACTCTGATGTTTCTCTACTTCTTTGATGACCTTGAATTTCACTTCTTGATCTATGTCGAAACCCCACGGGCAAAATGATTTTGTTCTTTGGATTTTTATTCGATACATCTCCGGTGTAATCTCCCAATTACACCGGCTGTGTATCAAATGAAAATCCATTGTTCTTATTGATATCCATCATACAATGGCAGATACATCAAAAAAAAAAAACAAGCCCATCCAAGTTGTTTTGTTTCATTAAAACTCATTCCAAGAGATAACAAAACATATTGCAGCAACAGAGAGAAGCAAATTAACTCTTGAATTAAATATGGGATCAACTGAACAGTAGCACATTCCATCAAACAAGCTTCTTCCTATGTTTACAAAATGATCCTGCAGTATTATAGATACCATGATAACGACAACACAAGAAACGAAAACAAAGATTGCATGCTTGTTTTAGAAACTCCACCAATCTTTAGAACTGAAGTCCATGTTCCCGAGCAGCATTAGCAAGTGCTTCTACCCGTCCATGGTAAGGATAGCCTCCACGGTCAAAAGCCACGCTTGTTATTCCCTTTTCTAGGCACGACTTGGCAATGGCTTCACCCACCTTCTTCGCCACCTCCTGGTATCAGACATTTGCAGAACATTATAAATGCGCACTGAGACAATCAGATTTAAGAAGCTCAAAAACTTTGGCCATGTGTACAGAAATGACGTCAGTCTAAAATGCATCATCTTTAACTTCATTTCAGTTGTGAAAACAAAATAAAAGTGAAATATGAGGTCTTATAGCATCCTTTACAAACCTGATGAGGAGGGAAGTAAACCAGAGAGAAGAAAGCACCCGAGAGCAATAGAGCACAAATGTACTTAAGTATACAAAATTATCTAGTTCTTGAGGTAATTACTAAGAAATGTGGAAACCTGGAGGAGATTCTGCTACTATTTTCTGCTAAACTGTTACTGTTTATTGAGAAGATCAGGTACCCGGGTGGAGGTCCGGGACTGAGTACAACCCAAACAGACCCCAATCCGAAAAGATACAATGATACAATTTCTACATTTACTTTATTCCTACTAAATTTCACATGATTAGTCATAATAATAAACTTCCTTTAGTTACCAAATTGCCTGGTCCTATCGCATAACAGAGATCAACAGCAAGTAGGATTAAATTAGAATCAGCCTGGATGACCCATTCTCAACCCAAGCTGATGTCATTTTACTTTTGAGTTGGTAAGATTCCTACCTGAGAATAGGATGTGTTGGGTTCAGATTGAGGGCTTCAGAGGTCAAGCTTAGATTACAATTGTCACTCAATCCCACCCAACCGCTTTGTGCCTCTACCGAAGCATATCATGTCTATTGCTGTTTATGCCTTTGATGGCTTCAGTTATCATCTGTACTTATACTAAAGTGTATCACGCCTAACAGTGTTATGTAATAGTTTGTTTTGTTTTTGACTCTGACAAAGTTTAAACGGTCTTGTAAGTCTCACTCCACGAAAACCTGAGGGTACATTTATTATTTAAATATCTATGATATTAATGCAATGATTTGGTTGTTAGTGTGTTTGATTGTACAACAAAGAAAAAGGAAGTCGTGCTATAGGTAAGAAGAGCAAAAACATAATCTTCAAAAGTTCTAACCAGAGTAAAATTTTCCAAATCCATAATTTCAGGGATTTTATTTTATTTTATGGAGGTAACCATCTTCCAATATCATAAAATGTCTTTCTAAAAACTCTCCAACATCAAACAATGTTGTGATATATCCATTCATCCAAACTACCCTAAGCTCTCTTTTGAGGTATATCCTCACCTCAATTTATGTTAGAAGTGCTCATGTATGTCTGGAAGTCCATTCTTACACTTAATAAACTTAGTACTTGATAAATAGTATACTTCTTACTTTTACAGTTTAACCTCAAAGCTACCTCAACATTCTTTTTCTACAACATTTAACCTTATAAGATACTAACTATTGTAGTACCTTCCCCATCCCTTCCCCTGCCCCTCCACCTCCTTTGATATAATCAGCAATAGCTTCTAGTGTGAGGTATTATAGGCCAATTCAAGGTAAAGGCCATTCAAATTTTGCGTTGTTTGACCATTCAAGGTTATGTCCTTTGAAAGGAAGCATCAAATCTTAGATATGTAATTGGGAAATAAATATTAAACCTTCATGATGGTCGGTCTTTCTTTTGGGCTAGGCAGCATGGAGAGTCCAAAATGCCCGCCATAACTGTGTCAATGTGTTGCATGCAGTATTCATATCTGAAACATATCCGACACTGGCACTTCTTTGACATTCATATCGGATCTCTCTCACCCATGCCTAAGCCTCCAAGGAGATATGGTCGTGTTCGTGCCAAACATATTTGAGCATGGAAGTAACATTTCTTTGTACCCAAATCTTTTCTATTTATGGCGGTGTTCTAAATTTCGCTATACGGATACGGTGCGGCGAAGGGCCGTCAAGGCGCTGAACTGGGTTTTTTCTTAATTTGAAATCCATATTACAAATTTAAAATTTCAATGTTCTAAATCCAAATCCAATATTGAAATAAAAAAACACCACAATACAACTAAGCATCAACACAAAATTGAAAAAAAAATCAAAATTCGAACAGTTGCACAGGACCAAATAAACGCACAAACCCACCTAACGGGGAATTTTCAACATTGTTCTGGGACCTAATTACTATATGCGGGAAGTATAAATATAACTATTTATGAAGATTTAATGTATAATATGTGTTTCTGTTTTCATATGTATAATATAACCGTTTCCCTACCATACCTATATCCCAAATGGCCAATTTTTCTACAAATGTCGTGCATTTTTCCGATGAATTCGTCTATATGCAACATAGATAGTGTCATACATGTATTGGACATGACACAGACACACCAAAATCGATGTGTTGCCACATTTGTTTCCGTGCAACAAGGCTCTTTGGAATCTCATTTTTGTATATGTGAGAGAGGTTGGATATGCCATGCCTTACTACCAAATGTGTACCAAGGAGGAACTAGAATTGGGTTTTCCCATTATTTCTCCATTCAATCAAAAGATTGTAAAGGAGGGTAAGAGAAGAAATGCCATAGCACATGGGTTGAGTAAGGAAGATATGTTGAAGCACGGGTAAGTTCAAGGTTCAAAATCTGCATTCCCTTCGGTAAGTTAATCAAGTTAGGTTGTGTTTTTTTCTTTTCTTTTATGTGCGTGTTCGATGTGGAAATTTTACCTCTTCATAACAAGAATATGATAGCTTGGTAAATTAAAATATTTGGCAAGGTTCGGGTAAATGCCTATTGTAAATCTAATCATTTGTGTTCTTTGCCTACGGTGGACATCTAGAACAAGGATGTAGGGATATGGTTGATGACAAAGGATAGCTCACGATGTTGACATGCATTCAAACACAGTCGAAGACCGTGATAGTTTGTAGCTGCGGCAAGTTGGAGCTTGCAACGAGGCATTTTATTTCAATAATGATAACAAAGGTTACGAATAATGTGCGTAAACCTAACAAATCTCCAAAAACTTACGATGGTCGGTCCGGCCGAGAAATCGAACTCCTCGGAGATAGGCTTCTGCATCGTGGAAGCCGAAGCCAGCGTGTGCATCTTGCTGTCATCGATCACCTGAACGTACAGATGCTTGTTGGACCGAAACACGCACATCCTCGGCCTCTCCGTGGTGCCCTCAACCTGAACAAAGCACAGAGTAGGAACCAATTGAAAAAATAAGAATGCAGACAAAGTGTTTGAGGAAATGCCGCTCAGTGAAATATAAAAGCTGACCTTCTTGCGGACGCGCTCGTGGCGGGCGGTTCGGGACTCTCGGCGGGTGGCGGCCTTGGCGACGACGGGACGGAGAAGAGGAGGACATCGTGATTGTGACTTTGGGAGGTGGATTTGGAGTGGAGAGAAAGAAGTGATTGATTTTGAGGAGAGGAGGAGTGAGGATGGTGAGGATAGGGGTGCTGCTGTTGTTGCTAACATTATATTTTCTCAACTACTGCTCGTCTCTGCTAGCAAATTGGAGAATGGCATTGGCACCTTATCTAGTAGTTTCTCTCTCTCAGTTTAATTTTAGATGTGATTCCCAAAATGTCCCTGCAATAAGGAAAATTATTTTCCGGCTAACCCATTGACATTAGTGAGGAACATCATCTTAAATTGATTTTCTCTCCTTTATTATTTTGGCAATGGATTAACATAGAAGAACATCCACAGACGTTTGGGTTCACCAAAAATAACCAAATAGGAAAGAAAAATAATGAAAAAAAAGATAAAATTTTTTTTTACCAAACAGGAAAAAAAATAGAAAAAAAAAGAGGAAAAAAAAACAAAATTAATTTAGAGAATTTATTTGGAACGTTACATATTTTCTAATAATTTGAAATATGTGTTTGAAATATCTCCACTGTGGATGCTCTTAGTTTTGAGGATCAGGTGAAGTTTCAAGCTGATTAGACTGTTACCGAGAGGGACTATGGATTTTCAATGAGTTTGGTTAATATTATTTTTAGTTCAAGTTGCGTTTTGTTGATAAGAAAGGAGAAGAAGATGAAAATGTTTGATATAGAAATGGGATGAAATTTACATATGATTCATTTTTCTATGTGAATTTGATCTCATTCCCAAAACAGACATTTTTATGTTCCTTTCATTTCCCTCACTTCTTACGTGTCAAATATGATTAAAAAGAGTTAGTAGTTTCTTCTCAAATATTTGCAAATATTACTCAACATTATTTCAGTGCAAACAGAAGAACCCTTTGTCCACGTGTTGTACATGGAGCAGCAGCTCTACTCAGCTAATTTAAGTTGCTTGTTTGGCTGCTTATCGCATGTTATTTGGTAATTTCATTTTGACAGATATCAAAAACAATGAGGTAACTTTAAAAACCTGGCTAATGGAATTAATTAAAAAACAAACAAAAAGGTACGACAATAAATGGGAAAAAAAAAATTAAAACACTGTAGAAAATAGAGGAAATCATACCCACCTTGTTTCTATAAGCCCCAAAGCAGCATCAAGTTTCTTAAAACCAAAGAAAAGCATAAGCAAACAGGTGTACCAAACCCAGCCTAAGTAGTAGCCTAATCCCTATAATCTTAAACCATAGCTAAATAAATAGAGAGAAAAGATATGTTACACGGCTAATAACCAAACCCGAATTTACTTCCTCTTCTCTCAAAATAAGGTAAACCTGGATCCATGGTTTACTTACTATTTCTCTCAAAAAGCATCTGCAAGGTTAGTATGCGTAAATCCCTCTGGTCCTTTTGTTTTAATAGCTAAGTTTCCAAGCAAGCACGGATATACCAGTCTCATTACAGCAACCACTGTTTCTTAGGACAAATACCAATACTTCTTTTACTCAGATGAACAAAAAGACACTCCCTAACTCATTGCCAGTCAATTCAGTGAAGCTTGCTGTCTGCCATCAGGAATCGCATACAGAACTATGGGCTTCGATGGCCTAAGGAAAGCAGTATCACATCGGAAATACCCTTTCCTCTCAAGCTGCAATATATCTCCCTGCTTGAGATTCCTCATGTTAGAATCACCAATAGCAGCAGTCTCACGCCTTGTGCAAGGATTAAGATTGTCAATGAAGTCCTCCCCTTCCTCCAGCTGCAGTTTTGAGTAGCAAAGTCAGAAAACAGCACAGGTGCAATGGAAATACTATATAACAGAAAGTAAATGAAAAAGCAATAATAACAGGTCATGTTCATCTATGAGCACACCATGAAATATAGAGGTCAGCCTCCAACTTCTTTATGAAAAATTAATTTTAAATGAAAAGAGAGCGTGTATGCTTGAGAGCAATATGCCTCGGCCTCCGCGTACGTATTATTCACCTATATGGTCAGATCCTTTTCTGAGACAAAATCTCCAGACTAGCTTTGCTGACGAGATTGATTAGTGCCGCACTTTGAGACCTTAAGTGCTTCCCGGTACGGAAATAGCTGTCCCATAGAAGATAGGCTTTCTTTCACGTAGTATTTATCTTCTTTTCGGTCATAATTGCGTATAAAAAGCTCATTTTCATTACCATATTGTATTCTCATAAGATGATACACACTAGCTAACAATCCGCCTGGTGCTACATCATAGACACTGGAACGTATATTATTAATGAAATTATATAAAATAATAATAATAATAATAATTATTATTATTATTATTATTATATTATATATATATATATATATATATATATATATATATATATATATATATATATATATATATAAATGAAATGACAGCAATGGTCCTCGGGATTTGTCAAGTCTCTAATCCTTTGTAATCGAAGCCCAAAGATCTATGAACTAGCTCATGCTTGACTAGCCAAGCAGATGATACATCAAACAGTAAGTCAAATACTTTCTGCTTCCATGCAAGATGATCATTATAGGTACCTTCATGCAAGATTATGGTAAATATATTTGAAATGAGAATCCAAATCCACCAACTGATAAAGGGTCTTGGGTAATGGAATCTCAGGATATCCAAATATAGATCAAAAATCATCAGAGAGGAATTAGGAAGTTCAATAAAGGTTTCAGCTTACCAAAATTTTGGGATACTAGCTTTGTGGTGGTGTCACAATAAACTTTCAGGACACTTCAAGAAATGTTGATTGTACCATAAAACTAGGTGACATCTTTATTAAGAAGTCTCGCTACACATCTAAGAAATGTCCATTGCACCATATAACTAGGTTATATCTTTAATAAGAGGTGCCACTACAAAATCCTTGCACTAAATAACATAAGCCTAACTCTCTTTTGTTTGCCCCCAGAAAAAAAAATGGCATATTCATCCTCCAATATATCAAGCTCTATGAAAAATTAACGTAAGTGGAAAGAGAGCATGCAGATACATCAAACAACACAGTAAGTCAAATACTTTCTCCTTCCATGCAAGACAATTAAAAATGAGAACAATAATCACGGCAAATCAAATAATGTTTTGGCTATTAAGCAAGATGATCATCATACTATAGATACCTAGCATGCAAGATGATCAAAAACCATATTGAGTAGAGAATCCGAAACCATAAATTGAGTAAGGGTCTTGGGTACTGGGAATCTCAGAAAGTTCAATAACGTTTCAGCATACCAGAATTTTGGGATACAAACTTCGTAGCTGTTGCAATAAAGTTTCAGCACACTTCAAGAAATATATATTGTACCATATCATCAGGTGCTATCTTTATTGAGAGTCTTGCAAGACTTATCTAACAAATGTCATTTGCACCATATAACTAGGTGGATATCTTTAATAAAGAAGTGTCAGCACAGCATCCTTGCACTAGATAACAAAAGCCCAATTAAACCCCAAGAGAAAATATCATTTGCAATAAAGCCCAATGGCAAATTCATCCTCCAAAATACCATATTTAACTCTTAATTGTTGGACCAAACGTTCCTTAATTCAAGACAATAATGGTTAATTGATTACATACGAATACAACAATCAACGAAGCCCTTGTCCCAAAATATATAATTATGTGGTCAGCTACATGAATCCTCATCTTCCATTTTCTATATCAAGGGTCATCTGTCTTAAGACACTATCAATAGTAACATAGTAGTCTATGTTTTAAATTGTCTACTATGTGTCACCTTCTTGTGTCAATTTTTAAGGTAAGGTACAAACCACAAGGTTGAACCTCTTGCCACATCATGAACTTCATATAGATAATCAAAGCAACAAAAGATGACTTATATGCCATAGAATAGGTTTTCCTAGCATGCTTAACATTGAACGTACAGGTAATTATATTTCCTATAATGGTTTTATGAGAAAAGTTCTTCAAGACAGATATTTGGGTCACTTGACAGAAATCCAAAATTCCTGAAATCATAGCATTGAACTTATGTGGCCAAAGAGCAACCACGGATGCCTAGCACTAACACCTGCTCCTATATTGGAATATCTTGTTTCGACTAGAAAATGATACCATAAATACCAATACATTTTTCCGAGGCTCATCCAAAATGACATGAAATGGGGCACTGCAGCTAGTGGTAGCTAGTAGTGAATTTGTGATCCATGCATGCAGCAGAAAAATCAAGTAGGATTGTTGATAACTTCACCACAAGGAATTGAATAACTTCACACGAGGAAGTTTCCCCTCCTCTTTGTAGGGTGTTTCCTTCCATCCTTTGTTGGGTGTTTTAGTTATTTGTCTGGGGTGATACCAGTATCTATCCCCTACTCATTTACGCAGAGGTTTTTGGAGGTATGTGTGGTCATGGTGGTTAAAGAGATAGAGGTGATGGCAGTGAGTGGTGGTGGAAGTGGTCATGCCGTAATGGTATTCGTGGTGTTGGTGGTGCTAATGGACGATTGTGGTTGGCAGAAGAGGTGGAGGGTTATGTCGTTGGTGATGGAAGTGAATGTGTGCGGAGGGTTATGTCGTTGGTGATGGAAGTGAATGTGTGTGGGTTGTCACAGAGGTGATTATGGTGGGTGGTGAGCAATGTTCCAAATGGCGGTCGAGGAGGCCGCTTCCGGCACCGCTTTTGCCATTGGCAGTAGAGTAGGTGCCCATTGGAGGTTTGGCGGCATAAGCGGGCGCCTAGGCGAAGCAATACATGACTAGACGTTTTGACAAAACAGTTTTACAAGCATTATGGACCTATGGTTTACTTTTGCAAGACTAAAACTTTATAAATCTGTGTTCTACAACTTACTTATGCATAAAACACCCTTAGAATATGCATATTATGCCCAAAAAAAGTAGTAAAATAGTAAAAAAGTTCAAAATGTACCAAGTGCCCAGGTGGCAGGCGGACCCTCTCCGCCGCGCACCCACCTACCGTCGTTTAGAACCTTGGTGGTGAGTGGTGGCAATGATGATGGGGTTGGGTAGTGGGTGGCGTGTGGTGCACGGTGGCAAAGGTGCTTGCAGGAGATGGTAAGTTGGTGGTAATGGTGATGGTGGTGGGTGCAGAAAGGATGAGAAAATCATATACTTAACTAGCATTTATATATCAATTGATAATAAGTAATCTTCAATCAAATAAGTCTATATCAGTGAAAGATATATATTGGGTTCAAGTGACATCACCTGCCTGTGGACCTATGGAAGGAGTTGTTATGGGAAAAGCAAGAACTCGTGATGTCCTGTTTCTAAAATGTGTAGAGGGGAGGGGACTGATTTTCCCCGACTTATAACAGAAGGTTGTTCATGATTTTGCGATGTCAGAGAATATATTGACTGACACCATATGGAACAAAAAGTATCACTGAGAATTCAAATAAATTCATTTTACACTAAATAAAAATATGCAAGAGAGCACTAGCAAAGAAAAGATGGTAAACAGACTCATTTAACATGTATGCCAAGTAAAAAAAATTCCTATGCAGTTATAGAACTATAGAAGTAAAATTCTGTATAATTCTAGCTTACCTTTTTCTTCTTGATCAAATAATCAAACTCGACCAGTGAAAGGTTAACCAACTCATCCGTATCAGGAAGCCATGTAAGCTTCAGTTTTGTCGTCTTAACTGAGCCCTCAAGGTGCAAACGGCCAATTAGATGCGTAATATTTCCATCCTCTTTCTTGACTTCTTTGACGATAGCATTGCCCCAATCCATTAATGTAATCTCCTCACCATCTGAGATTTCTAATGCATCCTTATAGTCTATCCATATATTATTTGTGTAAGTGGTAGCTTTGGTCCCAGCACCCTCATACTTCTTGTGCCTGGGTATGATGCGCACAAATGGTTTCCCAGGGCCATCGATTAGGATCAGCTTCACACGGTTCTCTTCAAGGACTGCAGTATGCCTTGGGCATATCGGGTCAATTATCTTCTTATTGATTGTCCACAGCTTGTCCCATTCCATGAGATTCAGATTTTTGGAGGCACCCTGGGAAATTGGAGAAAAATTGTCAGTTGGCAGATTTAACAGTCATTAGAAGTGGAAGCTCAAAAATGAATCAGCACACCTGCTGAAGAATGAACTGTATAAGTGCTTCTATTTTTAGACCTCTCCGCACTATTCCCTGAACAGTGGGGAAACGGGCATCATCCCATCCCTCAACTTTCCCATTCTGAACAAACCAGAGCAGTTTTCGCTTGCTCAAAAGAGTATACACCATATTCAATCGACTGAATTCATAAATTTGTACTCTCCTCAATCCCATATCCTCCAGTATCCTGTAGTATTGTGCATTGCGATCATGATATTCACTTGAACGGAGGGCATGTGTCACACCTTCAATAGAATCAACAAACGGGCAAGCGAAGTCATAGGTTGGGTAGACCTTATACAAAGACCCAATCCGATGATGAGGATCCGGATTGCAACGGTAATAAACTGGATCACGAAGCGACTTGTTTGGGTCTTGCATGTCCAACTTACCACGAACACAACACTGTTTGCCTCTGTCAGACCCAGCAATCATCTCTCTCCACAGTGCTAAATTCTCCTCAACGCTATTGTTCCTGCACTTCGATTCAATCCCATCCATCCTCTCCTTCTGCATCTCCTCCCTCGGTGTATCATCAACATATGCTTTTCCCTGCTTAATCAGTGTCTCGGCCATTTCCATCAACTGCTTAAAATAGTCCGAGGTGTAGGTAACAGCGTCGTACTTAATGCCTAACGTCTCGATATCTATCAAAAGATTATCCACAAACTCGCTGCTTTCTTTCGAAGGATTAGTGTCGTCGAATCGAATAAGAAGTTTCCCCTGATACCTCTGTGCAAAATACTGATTTAGCAGAGCAGCCTTCGAGTGTCCGATGTGGAGGAATCCGCTCGGCTCCGGAGCGAACCTCAAACACACTTTCCCGACTTCGGCTCCAGGGAGATCGACCTCAAATTCAGCACCTTTGGCATTAGCTACATTGTCATCCTGCGCTTTCGAACCTTGGGTCGCAACTTTCTCCATTCCCTTTGGATTACTTCCAGACGACTTGCCTAGCCCTCTCTTTCCGACATACTTAGTGACGACTTCATGGAGAACGGTACCGTACTGCTCCACCATCGAATTGTACCAGCGGACGAGATTCTGGAACTTCTTCGACTTCCTCAGGCTCTCCCATCTCTGGCCAGTACCTGCAAGCATAGAAAAGTCAGATCGGCATCAAAATTCCTAACACTCAAACCAACAGAAAAGAAAATAAAAAGATTTAATTTTTATCACAGTACCGGCAAGAGCAGACCAAATCGCAACATCGGCAGCTGACAGGCTAGAGCCGATCAAGAAGGTGCGGAGCGAGAGGTAGTTGTCGACGCAGCCGCAGGCGGCCTCGAACTCCGCACCGGACGAGAAGGCGGTCGAGTAATCGACCAACTCGACGATCTGCAACATAACCATTAGACGAAATCAATCTATAAAAAAAAGCTAGCAGACGAAATGGCCAAGAAGAGGACCTGTTTTGATTCGGCAGCGTCCTCCCGTTCGAAGAACCCGGGAATGGCGCCGGCGCTGCCGATGTGGCGGAGCAGGTCGTTGGTCCTGTGCAATTGCGACCTAAAGGAGGGGTCTTTTTGCAATTAATCAACCAAATTCGACATCTTTGGGTTGAAATAAATGGGGAGGGGGATTTCGGGGCTCACCCGGAAGAGAGACGGAGGAAAGAAGCGGCGCCGGGAGGGAGGGAAGGATCGAGCGAGAGCGGGACTCCGGCTATCGCCGCCGATGCTATGACCGAGAGAGGGGGAGAATCGGCGGGGAAGGAGACGACTACGTCCGCCATTGCGGAATGATAGAGTAGGATTAGGGTTTGATAATTAGGAAATGTAGGGTTTGGGAATGCGATGGAGAGTTCTGAATTTAACACAGTCGGACTGGAAGAGATCGGCTCGGGTGGGGTTTGACCTCTATGACTAAATTCAAATAGAAAACGTCAAATGTTGTGCTCTCAGTTCTGGGGTGAACATTCCGAACTCAGTGGCCATTGTGGTTATCGAGTGGAGGTATGAAATTGTAGTTTGATGGCAGAAAATTAGTACATAGAGTTACGGAAATATATATATATTTTTTTATAAACGGTGAAAGTTGAAGACAGTGGGTCAAAAGACATACAATACAGTGTACACAAAGTTTCGAATGTTATGTCGAGTCCCGAACGTTATGTCGAAAATTCAAAAAAAAAATTCATAGGTGAACATTATACAGTTTTAAACCGAGAACTGAACCTAATAAGAATATAAGAGATTTGGTTCGATTTGAAAAAAAATATAAACGAAACAAAAAAAAATATTCAGAACGATTTTGATTTTGAAAATACTAAACAAATTATTCGGTTTCAATTTCGACATTTGGTTTCGGTACAAAAACCAAAATCAAGTAAGTATTACAATTATTAAATATTTTTAATTTTATACATATTTTATGATTAATAAAATATGTATATTTTTGTGTATATTTTGAAAATAATATTTCTGTATTTTTAAATTTAACTTTTATAATTTAACAATTAGTCCAATTTAGAGCCCAACTAAAATACAACAAACATATATAAAAAAATTTAAATTTAAAAATTTAAAAAATAGTTTAATCATAATTTCAACTTTGTCACATCTTATTAAATAATAAAAATAGTCCAACCGAATAAATCGAATAAGCCAAATTGATTATCGTTTCGGTTTTTATTTTTTAAATTTTGATTGATTCTCTTTTGACTATTTTCGTACCATTGATACAAAATAAATATAACGCTCACCTCTAGCTCTAGTATTATATTATTTTTTACTAATTTTATATAACAAAAAGGGTAAATGTTGACAAAGAAACGACTTTGGTTTAATATATTGCATAAATACTAAATTCTTTCTTTTAAACGGAATCAAAGGAGCCGCTAGTTTGGTTATTTTTTTCAAACGAAATGTTTGATTATTTTGACAATTTTGTTTGCTTTTTTAATTAGACTTCTGGTGCTAATTTATCATTTTTGTCGTACAAAATTTATAGCAATGACAATTTATCAAACATGCGTTATGAATTTAATATTCTGTAGATGTATACATTTGTTGATATAATTGGTCTTACAAATATAGTATTTTGATACATGTAAATGTTGTTTAGAATTTTATAATTTGAAATTTAGTTGCAACTTTTATGGTTGTAATGTTTGGTATTGATTTCAAGACATTCAATAAAAAGTAAATCGTTATATTATCTGTCACATAAAAAAAAATAATTTGAAGTAATATTTTAGAAATACAAATAGTATTATTCATACAATATTGATACTGAAAGCATATGCAAAATTTTCACGAGAGCTTAATCCGAATGCAGAAACTCTGACTGCTTAACCTTCCTTTAGTGTATCTTTTTCTTCTGTGTATGTGTTTTTGTAATTACTAAGTAGTCCTTGAATGATTATCAAATATTATCAATTATTCAAATCAAGGACAAATTAAGGACAAAACCAGAAATTTGAACTCTGGTGAGTGGGCTAGTGTAAAAAGAAAGAAAAATTGGGATGGACTGGAGCCTAGTCTCCGATTACGTATGTCAGAAATTCTATATTTCTGGTAATCAAATTTCTAGTATTAAATTTTTTGAAAAATTATATTTTCATTTGTGAGGAGATGGGAGGATGGAAGAGGAAAAACAAAATAGGGAGAGATATTTTCGTCAAAAAAAATTGGTTAAAGTAGTTGGCTGTTAATTCTGGACGAATTTTTTCAAATGTAGAAGAACATACACATTATAAAAAAATTGTAGAGTGCACCCTTAAATATGGTTAAAAAAGTGGATGATAACTTAAAAAATTTCAAAAAAGAATAAAGTGCAAAAATTCTCGTAAGATTCATACTTTTAGCAAAAAAAGATCTAATAAATCTTTTGATCAATTAAATTCTTACATATTTTGTACTTTGATCAAATTATTTCCTTCGTCTACTGGTTGTTGCAAATGAATGTTAAGTCAATTTTTAATTAAAAAAAACTTGATATATCCAAAATACTCCAATAACAGTATTCCCTTACCGTCCTTAGGCGTCACAAACAACAATCAATTTTAAACAAAACAAATACATTCATTGCTAGTACACATCGCAGTTGTTGTTGACCATCAAACTTAAACAAAAGAACCAATCATCAAATTGCAATCTCTATGTTAGCTTCAATAGCAGCAAACTTACATCGGTATAATCGTTATTTTATAAGTTGAATTTTTCTTCTTCTTTGGAAGTGTGTTAACGTTGTCGTCTAATTTGTATGAATTACACCAAATTAAAAATTAGAATTTTATTTTTAATCTACGATTTTTTCTTGCTAAAAGTACAAATTTTATGAATTTTGTTTGTACTTTATCCTAAAAAAATAAGAGTATTACTTATAAACAGTAGAAAAGTTACTCGAAAATGTCCAATTTTTTTACAAGTTTATCACTATAAAAATTATTAAGAGATTGTCAAATACATAATGGACTATAAAACAGTCCAACATAAATTCAAGATCTAGTTAGAACTGTAAAAATTTTCTGTAATATTTTTTTTATAATTTTGTATATTATCAGGATTGTAAAAAAAAAAATAGTCATGTATCCATTATGTAATGGACATCATAGTAAATATTTTTGAGTGATAAATTGTAAGTAAAAAAAAAAAAAAATTAATATTAAATAGTTCTCCTCCAAATACTCGCTGCATTTTTCGCAAGAAGTAACAGTCCCTTCCCTCCCTCCCTTGCACAAACAGAAAATGAGACATACTCTGACTTCCATCACCAAATGCCGGAGACCTCACTTCCTCCATTCCATCAACATCATCCCACGTCAATACCAGCACAACCACCACCACCACCAACAACAACAACAAGAAGAAGAAGAATTAGAAGAAGAAGAAATCTGTGCATCAAACCATTCCTACTGGACCCGAAAAATCCACCATCTCTGCACCAGCGCCACCATAGACTCCGCGCTCCAGCTCCTCGACCGCCTCCGCCTCCGCGGCTTCGTCCCCGGCCCCGCCACCCTCTCCTCCATCGTCCTCTCCCTCTGCGACTGCAACCGTCACCTCGAGGCCCACCGCCGCCTCCTCCTCTTCCTCCTCAACGACACCTCCCTCCTCCGCGACCCCCACGCCGCCAACGCCATCCTCTCCCGCCTCCTCGACTCCCGCCAGACCCCTCCCCACCTCACCCTCGCCCTCCTCCACCGCCTCCGCGCCTGCAACCCCGGCTTCGCCCCCTCTCTCGTCAACTACAACCGTCTCCTCGACCGCCTCTGCTCCGTCCCGAACCTCTCCCAAGCCCGAAACCTACTGACCCACATGAAAACCCTCGGCCCTAACCCCAACGTGGTTTCCTACACCACCGTGATGAACGGCTACGCGCGAATCAGCAAGCTGGACGACGCCCGCAACCTGTTCGACGAAATGTGCCTGTCGGGCGTGTCGCCCAATTCGCTCACTTACAGCGTGCTCATCAAAGGGGTCCTCCGAAAGAGGATGGTGGAGGAAGGGAAGCAGCTCATGTCGAAGATCTGGGAGACCATGCACGGAGACGACCCGCCGTACGTTAGGAATGCGGCTTTCGCCAACCTGGTCGGCTCCTTGTGCCGGGAAGGGTTCTTCCACGAGGTCTTCAGGCTGGCGGAGGAGATGCCTCAGGGGACGGCCGTGGGGGAAGAGTTTGCTTACGGACAGATGATCGACTCGCTCTGCTGTGCCGGAAGGCATCACGGGGCTTCGAGGGTTGTGTATATTATGAGGAAGAGGGGCTTCGTTCCGAGCCTAGTTTCGTACAACTGTATAGTTCATGGGTTGAGCAGGGAGAGGGGCTGCATGAGGGCGTACCAGCTGTTTAAAGAAGGGATGGAATTTGGGTACTCGCTGCCGGAGCCTACCTACAAAGTACTTGTCGAGAGTCTCTGCAGGGAGAAGGATCTCGACAAGGCTAAGGATGTGGCCGAGTTTATGTTAGGGGTCGATGGCAATGATAGGACTAGAATTTATAATATTTTTTTGAGTGCTCTGTGCCTAGTGGACACTCCGAGCGAGCAGCTGAATGTGCTTGTTTCAATGCTTCAAAAGCAATGTCGTCCGGACGTGGTAACACTTAATACTGTTATCCATGGCTTCTGCAAGGTTGGCAAGGTCATGGAAGCAGGAAAGATCTTAAATGACATGCTGAAGGGGAGCTTTTGTGCTCCTGACGTTGTGACCTTCACGACAATCATTCAGGGTCTTCTTGATGTGGGGAAAACAGAAGAGGCACTTGCTATCTTACGGCAAACAATGCTGCAGTGCTCGTGTGCTCCGAATGTCGTTACTTATAATGCAGTTCTTCGTGGGCTGTTCAAGCTTAATAATGCTGAAGAAGCAATGGTGGTTTTTAGTGAGATGTCAGGCAAAGGCATTACAGCCGAGAGCACAACTTACACTGTTATCATCGAAGGGTTGTGTGAGGTTGGTTGGCAGGAGGAGGCAAAGAAGTTTTGGAGTGATGTTGTTTGGCCTTCAAAGACCCATGATGACTATGTTTATGCTGCTATTCTCAGAGGCTTATGCAGTTTGGGGAAATTGGATACAGCCAGTGATTTCTTATATGAGTTGGTAGATTGTGGGCTTAATCCTGGGATAGTGAACTACAATATCCTTATTAGTGGTGCTTGTAAATTGGGATTAAAGAAGGAGGCTTATCAAATAGTTGGTGAAATGAGGAAAAACGGGCTGAAACCGGATGCCGTGACCTGGAGGATTCTAGATAAGTTGCATGAGAAGGAAAGCAAGGATGGTGGGAGCCGTGATCAATGTCCGGAAACTAAGAGGCCTGTAGAAGAAGTAACGGTGCTGCCAGAGATTAAGAATCAGATTGAGAATGTCATGCATTATGAGGACTGTAGCAATGAGATCGAAAAGGTTGGAGATCCACTGGACGGCCTTATAGATACATGCCTTTCTACTGCAGAAGGTGAGGGAGATGGGAGCATAGAACAACATACTGTAGGGAGATGCGTCCATTTCGATAGAGATGAAGTTAAGAGTGCACCGAAACCAGTGGACATGGAGCCATTGTCGAGGATTGCTAGAAGGGTATTTGGGTTGCTTTGAACATCAAGAAATATGCTACAGCACTTTTTTACTTGGGAACTCCAGTGCAATCTTATGAAGTTCTATGTGACACAGAAAATAGAAACTTTTGATGATATGGTGTTTAAGGTTCTTCTTAAATGCAGGACTTCATTGGTGATAATCTATTAACTATACGTTGGGTTGTTCCCAGGAGACAGAGAGGATTCAAGATTATCTGATGATACGGCTGACCATGGTTACGTAGCAATTCTTGATGTATTGGAAGTTTCGCTAAAATTGATATGAGACACCAGTGAGTTGCTATGCATCTATGTTTAACGAGCTCAAGGGGAGCTCAAGGGATTTTGACTCTACAAGACAGTAGCTATCCAGAAATAGCAGTGTCATTGAATTTTTTGAATATGTTGTTTCAAGGAGACGAAGAGGCTTGGGGACATCTGGTGATATAATTTTGCTTTACCAGATGGAGGACTATGTAACAATGCTCAGATGTATTAGCAATATCGGAAGAACAGGTAAGACCAGCGATTTTGAATATGATTCTATTGATTATGGTGTTGCTCAATGGATTTTGAGATATCTCATTTGGAGTACTTGCAAGTTGAGGACAGTGCAAGAGGTTTCCAAGCAAGATGAAACTGATGAAGGTAGATGCTCTATTGTGGATCATAGTAGGCAAATTGTTGGAGAGGGGATGAGTAATCATGTTAATGCTATCAAATTTCAGGACATCAAAGATAGTAGAGAGGGGACATCAATGAGTGGCCGGACTGGTAGAGATAGCTATCATTCACACAATGGAGAAATTTAGATATGGATAGAGACTGTATTTATCTTAGATGAATTAAGTTTATAATATTTAGGTTGGAATTGTTGCATTGACGTTTTATAGAGAAAATGTATGTTTGGAGAATTTCGTAGGAAATTGTTTTCGTGTATTACTTCTAGTGTAGCGAAGCTGTTTCTTGTTTGGATACAGTGTATGGTGCCATGGAGTATAATCTTATGGATCTAGTTAAGCCAATTAAATGCAAGTCTAATATAAAAATTGAAAGTTAGCAGCATACAATTGATCAGCCATTGGTGCACAACTGGTCTCAGTGGACCCTTTAAATTCAGTGGTTCTAGATATTCTATGATCTTAAATTCACATCACTGTTGATGATCATCTTGGACCACTAACTTAAGAGGTCATGCTGGTCACATGAGAGGAAAAATGAGTAGCAGTGGAATAAGAGCCACAAGGAAAGGGCTCCACAAGCCAACAAAATACAAGGAAGAGGCATGCATTCTTTGTGGATGTTAAATTGATTACAGTGGACAAAAAGAAGTTGATGCTACTCTGAAATACTTCTTCAACAATGCAGTCCCTTGCCATTTCTGGAAACGCTTGAATAGCATCATTCTTTACCAGAGCATCGGGGACACCAAGAGGCAGCAATGCTTCGAAAAGGATGCATTCGAAAGCTGTGTCTGCGCTTAACGGTAACATGCAGTTTTTCGTTAGCGCAGTGCGTCGCGAAAATCCAGTCTTCCTGATTTCGTCACAATTAAATCACAGTTGGGATGAATTCCCACTCCCTTTTTTTTCTTTCTTGAAACAGTTATTGGTTAGGGGGCTGGGTACAAAGGAGCAGATCTGCTATGGAGAATTGAATCTCCCTCGTTCTAGCCCTTGCTTCCCAGATCTACACTAACCCAACGAGGGGATGATTGTTTAATACAAATTGCATCAGATATGATCCACTTTTTCTCTCTTCAATATTGTCATAGATTTTTGTGCTAGTTCTGGGGGAATTGCTGAGTGATACTGCAAAATATGCCTTCCCACGAAGATTTGAAGCTCAAAATTTGGGGTAGGCCCTGATGTCAGGTTGTTTTTCTATTTTTTTAAAATACGAAAATCCATTGGTTCTTTAATCGTCTTTCTCTTTGATATTAGTTTTTGCTCTTCTATGGTATACTGGTAGTTCCAAATCTGGAAACAGTAGGATATCGTATCTTAAAGCGAACAAGTCAGTACTAGATCAGAGAAGTTGAGGTAATTGTTTTCTGCTCATAATATTCACTTTCCCTGCATATATTGTTTTGTGATAATTAGCTGCTATATAGTTGTCGTTTTCTAGTGAGATTGATGTCAATTAGGTTCTCTTAAAAAGTGGGAATTCTGTGTGGCGTGTTAGTTTAGTATAGAGTGGATTTTTCTTTAGAGCTGAGTAAATAGAAGATTGCTTATAACTATGTGGAATATTTGCTTTAGAGAATTACCAGCTGCATAAGATAGGTCAAGTTCCTAAAAGTTCATCCGTTAGAGACTATAGAGTGAATTCTATAGGTATGTTCATCTCAGTGCTTAAAACCAGTGATAATTGAGGTCAGAATCACATCATGAATACAGCAGGAGAGGTTGTACATAATACAAGGCTGAATTAAAATAATTGGATACAATTTAATGGGATTGGATACAAAGGCGAATACATGGAGTTAAGTCTGTGGATGGCTTGGAAAAAGTGAGTAAGGCCTTGAGAGGAAAAAATCTAATTCAAATGTATGTTAGGGGGTTCAAACTCAAGACCTACAAAATAAAATCGAAACTCTGAACTACTTAACCAAGTGACCTAGCCTTTAACTATACATTTTTTGGGTCTAGTTTGCTTCAGACAAATTGCTAAACTTTGGACTTCCACGGTGCTATTCCATTCCACGGAGCTAAATTCCGTGGAGACTAGATTTTGCGGAGCTGTTAATTATTCGCAGTACGACTCCATTTCGCGGGACAACTCTATTCTGTTGAGCTACCAAGTTCTGCGGGACAGCTCCATTCCGCATAGCTAACTTATGCGGGATTTCTTCATTATGTGATAAGTTTCGCGGGACGGCTTCATTCCATGGAACTAAGTTCTGTTGAACATCTTCATTCTGCAAAGTTCATCTATTTCGTGGGATTGCTCAATTCTGCAAAGATGCTAAGTTCTGCAGGACAGCTCTATTCCACGAATTTGCTACATTCTGCGGCGCTACTGTGTTTCGTGGCGCTGCTGCATTTTTCGGCCTTTTGCTTCTGCAAACTTCTAAGCCTTTCGCGACGTTTGCTTTTGACAAACTTCTAATCCTTCTGCGGTGTTTTCTTCTGGAGAACTTCTAGGTCTTCCGCGTTGTTTGTGGAAAACTTCTAAGCCTTTCGTAATATTTTCTTCTGAAAAATTTATAAGTATGCGATGTTTGCTTCCTTCCGTGGAGCTCCCCCCCCCCGATCGCGAGGTTACTCCATTCAGCGGAGTTTGTTGCATTTTGCAGAGTGAATGATTTAGTGATTAATGGCTGATTCGATCCAGAATGATCTATTAATAGTCGTTGTTGACTGATTCGATCTAGAAGGGTATGTTGATAGCCATTGCTGGATGATTCGATCCTTTGAGAATGATCTATTAATACCATTGTTGCCTCGAAGGATCTATTCTTTAGAGGAAGAAAAACAAACTTTCTTTATCTACAAAGAAGAGAAAAACATAAATGATTAGATCCCAATTTTTTTATAAATCATATTTACTCGTTTTGTTCGAGGATGAACGCGGATCGTGAGCCTTCGTGGTAGAACTTTGTGCTGATAACTTGTTCTAGTCTAAAAGACTAAGGAGACTCTTCAGGAACTCTGATAGAAGAAAAGAAGGAAGAGACAGAGAGAAATTTATGATTCTATTATGTACGTAACCCTCCAAAGGGTTCTCTTTACAATATATTCATAAGACGAAGGATAGAAGATTCCTATATACCAGACACAATCAATATGTAGTTTATAACTAACTACAACAGGAAAAAAAAATTCTTTTGCTTGGTATCTAGGTTGTTAATCTTGTCTCTTGGGTGAGTACACAAATAAAAAACTGTCCAAGTGAAAATTTTATTTTGAACATGAATTCTATTATTCTTAGAATTATTTTTCATGTAAGATAACATTATATAGTTTTATTATTGATCATGAATCGCATGCATTGATTGTGCTATTAGATTAATATATTGATTAGTTAATTATACAATATTATTTCAATTCTAATGATAATATACATTTCTATTTTGACAATAAATATACGGATCCTTGAAACAACTGTATTATTTGACAGTCTAACCTAATCCATGAAGACGTTTGATGTATTGGATATTTGGATAAAGAGGTTGTTGCACCAGGAGTAGAGCTGCAAGTGACGGTTGTAAAGAAAGGTGTTGTAGGAGGGATGAGTGTTTGAGGATTTGAAATTTGGATGGACTCGCCATTGAGAAGAAACTTGTTAGTAATGCAATGCTGCAGGAGGTTGAATCTTCAACATTTCATAGTATGAAAGCCTGATCTAGTCTTACAAAATGTTTTAGACCAGAAAAATTGGTCCAACCTTGCCCTAATCATATAGAACTTGGGTCTTGACTCGACATTATCCTTCAACAATCCAATAAACATTTATGTTTTTTCCAATTAACTTAACTCTTTTTCTTATTAGTTCACAACTACTTGTACTATTATTTGCACTCATATATTGTAGTCAACAACTATCCCATCAAAACTAGAAAATATAGATTGAATAAGATGCAACTATGATTGAAACTTTGATTCTAGAAATTTTAGGGATGGATGTACTACATTTTTCTCTTTGCTCTCCCATATCTGAGCCCAACCCATTGTCTTTTATATTGTTCAAAAACGTTCCTACAACGAGTCTGAGTTTCAAGTCAGATTCGGATGAGGCTAGAACCGAATTGAAAAATGCTACTTTGACCGTAGGCGGCTGGCCTGCCCGCCACATGGCCGCACCCAATTCCCCCCCCCCCCCCCTGCATTCACGGGTTCCACGCCGGTTGACCTACTAATGGGAATGCGACACGTGGCGTGCGGGCTGGCCCGTAGACGGACAACGTAGCAGTACTCAACCAAATTTGGCTTTTGGGGCCAATACTTATTTTGCTAAAGTGAATAATTAAACTTTACTCTGAGATCCCACTAAAGAAACTGAAAAGAACATCAATTTTATGACACGAACAAATGAAGTGTTACGCAAGAAAACCTATTAAATATAGTTGAAGTGTTACGCAAGAAAACCTATTAAATATAGTTGCTCCACACGATCTGCTCCCATGAGCCAGCAAGTTCACGTAGAACTTCTGGAACGCTCGCTGTCACCTCCTTGCTTGGACTCGCACGAACCTCCTGAACTACAATGGTGGCTGCTGCAACTCTCTTCGTTTTCTCTATTTCGAAGTAAGTCCTTAAAGAGGCACGAAAAAAGTATTTATAGAGAGAGGATGAAAACCCTAGCCGTCCAACAGTTACGGAAAGATAGGAACAGATTAGTCCCTATAAGATAGGCACGAATTGAATTCAAATCCTACAAAAAACAGACCTGAATAATAGACCATATCTTTCCATAACCGTTCAAATATATCCGTAGCAGCGGCAGTGCAAGCCGCAGCGCATGCGACAGCGCATATGGTAACCCATGTGGCAGCGCATGCGACAACCCATGCGACCACGCATGTGACCCGCCTATGCGACCGCACATACGACCTACCTATGCGGCCCGCCCATGTGATCGCGCATCAAATGCGCAGAAGCGCCGATGTGCTAAGTGCAAAGTGCGCCAACAAAGCGCCACTTTGCGCCCTTGAGCCCGAGCCCGAGTCCAAGTCCGAGTCACTAAGCCCCTTTGGGGCTTAGCTCCTATGGAATAAATTCTAATAGAACAACAAAAAGAATAAATACTTTCATTAAGGAGTTAATCCTTCTTTATCCTAATAAAATACCCCCACATGGCACCCATGTGCCTCATCACACCCCATGTGCACACCTCAACACAAACAAAGCATCATATTGAGATACCCACTTGGTGGTGTAGCCAATGTGGGACTATCTTTCATAGTCCAAAGGCAAAAAATACTAACAATTTCACACATATCTCAATATATGGGTTGAGCGTTCCTCGCAGTGACTGCCCATAATGCATTAGGATAGATGTCGCTTCGACTTGAATCTTCCTACATGGGTCAAAATAATAGCATGATACAAGAATGGACTAAGCCTTGAATTCTGCACCATAGTTGCATTTTTTTCCACTCATACAATGACATCAACTGTGTAGTGTCCCGCTCCGCGTAGGCACTATGTACAAGTGATATCGCTTTGCTTGCTCGAGCGAAAGTCTTCTCGGAGAGTTTCCGACCGAACCACAGGACGATTGATCAATGTGAGTGGGCAGAACTGCATTATCTGATTCTTGCACGACTTAATAATGAATATGAGTTTTTGAATGCTTGTTTGCTTAAGAAGATAGTTTCATAAGAAGAATGATAGAACCTGACTCAGCATGCTTAATAAGAGAACTCATATAGCTTGTCATCGAAACGAACCTGCTTGCTTAACTAGAGAATTTGTATGCTTGTCTGAAATGAGATAGAACCTTGCCATGCTAAGTCAAGAGTATGAGAAATGTTGCATGCTTAGTTACACCGACACAGCTATCTAACGAACCCTTGCCATGCTAAAAAGATTGGTAAAAGAATCGCTTGAATAAGTCCCTTTGAAATATGCTAAGAAAGAGATAGATATTGCATGCTAGATATGAAATCGAAATCGTGCTTGCCATTATATGTTTCGCTTGTCTGTTTTGCTATATCGAACTGCTATAAGTCTTTGATTCGTATAAGCATAAACTAATAGTGTGCCTTGAGGATACGGCCCGCTGGGGGTCTAGTGGGGTGTGCTATTAGATATGTGAGAGATGTGCTTTGTTTGACAAGATGTGTTTTGCTAGACCATATATGTTTTGCTTGATCATTTGTTTTGCTTGCATTATAGATGTTTCGTGTCATTGCATTGGTCTCGGACAACTTGTGCTTAAGGTCTTGTCTCTCGATGGTTCCTGGGGCACTGGAAATTGCTCGGTCCGGAAGAGATTTTTGTTTCGTCCTGGAGATACGGCCCACATGGGGTCTAGTGGGGCGGTATTTGTCTATTAGTGTTGTGCGAAACCCATGATGTCATAGCTGCTAGCACTCGTATGTGTTGGTGAAGAGCTGAACCTTGAGTCACAGCTGCCGACACAGGTGCGTGCTAGTGAAGAGCTGAACCTTGGGCAACCGCTGCTAATCATGGGGCCACCCATGGACCATTATATGGTTAGGACGCATGCTAGGCTAGCTTTCTTGCATACCTAAATGTTTGATGCAGAGACGGACAGGAAAATAGAGCCTTATACATATATGTTTATGCAAATTGTTGCTAACTTGTATGTCTGCTGCAGGATAACCGTTCGACAAGGGGTAAAAAATCATAAAGAGTATATATATAGCCTGCTTGTTTATGAAATGTGCATCTTAGAGTTTATCTGATAGTGCTTCATGCATTCGCATCGGTCGAACAATGGCTATTAGTGTAGAGCTGAACCTTGGTCCCAGCTACTATTATGTTAGTGAAGAGCAACCATGGTCAGAGCTGCTAATAGCATAAGAATGTGAATCATTGGTTAGCCGGATTACCGCTACCGATCCTGAGTTTCTCAGGGACCGAAATCATATAGCTAGTTCTTCTTGTGTGCTTGAAAGTATGATAGTCCACTTAATGCTTGTTTTGTTTTGAGATGAACAGTCCACTAGAGAACTTTGTCCTTAAGAGTTAGAATATGGTGCACAATACATGCTGCGCACTGCACGATAAAAATATTGTCCCGTATGTATGCTTATTGTTGAATATGCAAAACCGTTTCCAAGCTATGTTTTCAAAAGATGTAATCTGACTATAATCCTGAGCCGCATGAAATAAACTTAGGTAAAAATAGAAAGATCACTAGTAATCTAATATTTTGCCACATGCTTACTTAGTGTGGGTTTCAGGGGGTGTAGCTTCTGTTCAGTTGTTTTATACTCACCAATACTTATAAAAGTGCTGACCCACCAACAATTTGCTTGTTCTCAGGTGCTGGATCGTCCGAGAAAGTGATAGTCGTACCTCATCCCAAGGACCCAAAAATTTGGAGTCGATGCCTTGAGCCGTATCGAGTTTGAACTGCTTTTGTATAGAGGGACATAATGTAGGAACGATGTCATTGTAATCGAGAGAAAGAGTGCTTGAGCGATCTGTAACCTCGACCATGCGCCGCTTGTAACACTTTCGATTATCAATAAAGAGCTTGTTTCCATATGCCATTGTGTTCTTTACTTTTCTATAATATATGTGCCGCTGGTCCTGTCTTGAATAGCTTACTTGCCCTTGTTCAAGCTTTGGCCTTGTGCAAGCGCACTTTAGGCTTACACGGCATCACGCCCAAGCGAGGACGATCGGTTCCGTAGGGACCAAGCGAGGACGAACGCCCCCCTGCGGGATCGGGGTGTGACATAATGGTATCAGAGTGACTCGATTCCTTGTCCATTCCGTTGCCTCCGACTCTGAGATGTGCTCGTTATTGTGTTGCAATGAACATTCCATATAATAAGTTCATAAATATTCTCAAATATGCACGTAAAAGTTTTCTGGATTTGATTTGTTGCTTAGAGTTATGCTTTCGTGTTTGTTAGAGATTTGTTTGTGTTTTGATTGAGGATGGTGAGGGATGAGGACTATCGCTGCTCTGACTTTTTGTGAGTTTCTCCTTGAGTTTTGAGGACGAAACTCTTTGTTGGTGGGTAAGTATGTAGTGTCCCGCTCCGCGTAGCACTATGTACAAGTGATATCGCTTTGCTTGCTTGAGCGAAAATCTTCTCGGAGACTTCCCGACCGAACCACAGGACGATTGATCAATGTGAATGGGCAGAACTGCATTCTCTAATTCTTGCACGACTTAATATTGAATTTGAGTTTTTGAATGCTTGTTTGCTTAAGAAGATAGTTTCATAAGAAGAATGATAGAACCTGACTTATCATGCTTAATAAGAGAACTCGTATAGCTTGTCATCGAAACGAACCTGCTTGCTTAACTAGAGAATTTGTATACTTGTCTGAAATAAGATAGAACCTTGCCATGCTAAGTCAAGAGTATGAGAAATGTTGCATGCTTAGTTACACCGACACAGCTATCGAACGAACCCTTGTCATGCTAAAAAGATTGGTAAAAGAATCGCTTGAATAAGTCCCTTTGAAATATGCTAAGAAAGAGATAAATATTGCATGTTAGATATGAATCGATATCGTGCTTGCCATTATATGTTTATCTTGTCTGTTTTGCTATATCGAACTACTATAAGTCTTTGATTCGTATAAGCATAGACTAATAGTGCGCCCTGAGGATACGGCCCGCTGGGGGTCTAGTGGGGTGTGCTATTAGATATGTGAGAGTTATGCTTTATTTGACAAGATGTATTTTGCTAGACCATATATGTTTTGCTTGATCATTTATTTTGCTTGCATTATAGATGTTTCGTGTTGTTGCATTGGTCTCGGACAACTTGTGCACAAGGTCTTGTCTCTCGACGGTTCCTGGGGCACTGGGAATCGCTCGGTTCAGAAGAGATTTTTGTTTCGCCCTAAGGATACGGCCCACAGGGGGTCTAGTGGGGCGATGTGTCTATTAGTGTTGTGCAGAACCCATGACATCACAGCTGCTAGCACTCGTGTGTGTTGGTGAAGAGATGAACCTTGAGTCACAACTGCCGACACAGGTGCGTGCTAGTGAAGAGCTGAACCTTGGGCAACCGCTGCTAATCATGGGGCTACCCATGGACCATCATATAGTTAGGGCGCATGCTAGGCTAGCCTTCTTGCATACCTAACTATTTGATGCAGAGACAGACAGGAAAAGAGAGCCTTATACATATATGTTTATGCAAATTATTGCTAACTTGTATGTCTGCTGCAGGATAACTGTTCGGCAAGGGGTAAGAAATCATAAAGAGTATATATATAGCCTGCTTGTTTATGAAATGTGCATCTTAGAGTTTATCTGATGGTGCTTCATGCATTCGCATCGGTCGGGCAATGGCTATTAGTGCAGAGTTGAACCTTGGTCCCGGCTGCTATTATGTTAGTGAAGAGCAACCATTGTCACAACTGCTAATAGCATCAGAATGTGAGTCATTGGTTAGCCAGGTTACCGCTACCGATCCTGAGTTTCTCGGGGACCGAAATCATATAGCTAGTTCTTCTTGTGTGCTTGAAAGTATGATAGTCCACTTAATGCTTGTTTTGTTTTGAGATGAACAGTCCACTAGAGAACTTTGTCCCTAAGAGTTAGAATATGGTGCACAATACATGCTGCGCACTGCACGATAAAAATATTGTCCCGTATGTATGCTTATTGTTGAATATGCAAAACCGTTTTCAAGCTATATTTTCAAAAGATGTAATCTGACTATAATCCTGAGCTGCATGAAATGAACTTAAGTAAAAGTAGCAAGATCACTAGTAATGTAATATTTTGCCACATGCTTACTTAGTGTGGATTTCAGGGGGTGTAGCTTCTGTTCAGTTGTTTTATACTCACCAGTACTTATAAAAGTGCTGACTCACCAACAGTTTGCTTGTTCTTAGGTGCTGGATCGTCCGAGGAAGCGATAGCCGTACCTCATCCCAAGGACCCAAAATCTGGAGTCGATGCCTTGAGCTGTATCGAGTTTGAGCTGCTTTTGAATAGAGGGACATAATGTATGAAATGGTGTCATTGTAATCGAGAGAAATAGTACTTGAGCGATCTGTAACCTCGGCCATACGTCGCTTGTAACACTTTCGATTATCAATAAAGAGCTTGTTTCCATATGCCATTGTGTTCTTTACTTTTCTGCAATATATGTGCCGCTGCTCCTGTCTTGAATAGCTTACTTGCCCTTGTTCAAGCTTTGGCCTTGTGCAAGCGCACTTTATGCTTGCACGGCATCACGCCCAAGCAAGGACGATCGGTTCCGTAGGGACCAAGAGAGGACGAACGGCCCCCTGCGGGACCGGGGCGTGACAAACTGTGCTTCCGGTTTCACATTGAAGGCCTTGCGCACGCCTGGTTTCGGTGTATATATTTTGGTTGTCTACAAGTTTTTTCTCAAGAGATAGCATTTATCTCTTTCCATATACTATAGGTGAGTTCTTAAAGAGTCATTGGCATGAAGCATTGCGCTTTCTTGCGGTGCTACGCCACTATGACATGGCCTTCTGCCGAGGTTCACTCCCTCATGTGGTGTCATCCACTGTAGCATGAGGTTCATTCCCTCTTTGTAGTGCCAAACTACCCAGCACGAAGGCTTGCGCTTCCTTGTGGTGTTACGTCGCTGTGACATGACTTTTTGTCGAGGATTTATATCTTTTACCTCTGTGGTATCACACCACTATAACATGAGGTCATCGACCTCTTTGTAGTATTGCATACCACTCTTCATTTTACAATATTAGGCCTCATGCCATGCGCGGTGCTACGCCGCTGTGACATGACTTAATACCGAGAATTTACATCTTTTACCTCTGTGGTGTCACACCACTGTAGCATGGGATACAAGTCCCTTGTAGTGCTGAATCTACGTGCTTCATGTAAAGCACACCGGACATTCACTTTGTCTGAGAACTCTAAGGCGTTAAAGCCATCCTTCCACAGAAAATTGTTCTTCATAAAGAACAAGAAGTAGACAACAGTGGTTCTGGGTCCGTAACTGTCACGCTCCAGTCCCAAAATACCGAGGGACTAGCCACGTGGCAATGGCCAGCAGCACAACTCCAATGGACAAACCTAATTTAATGGACCAGTTAGAGTGCACTTAAGCTGTAATAAATATAAATGCAAGTCTACACCATCTATCTCACTATAATTCTAATCTCATCCACAGAAAGAAACATAATATAATATGATAGACCAGTCAAGATAATAGATAAAAAGAAATAGTCCATCATCAAGTCAACATAAGTAGTGTCTCAGGGAACAACCCAACACATAAGAAAAAAGAATATCACTAATACATATATCCATAAGTCCAGATATGAAATAACAATAAACATAAATAACTGAGTAAGTACTGAGTACTCAGGAGAAATCCTCTGGCACAACCTCGTCCTCTAATGCCAGTACTGCTCCAGTGTCAGCTCATGTCCCATAAACCTTGTGGTAATCCTCCTCTGCTGTACCTGGGGACATAATCCGGATCCAGGTCCTCAGGGGACATAACAAGGTACAAGAAACACTCAAGCCAAATAAAATACAGTAAATAAAAATAGATCCTCAGGACAAGCTATGTAACCAGCTATGTGAAATACAAATGAGAGCATCACTAGTACTAAGGCTGAGACCACTACAAGCTCTGTGTCGGAGAGCCCATAGCAGCAAGTAATATCACGTAATGGGCCAAGCTCTGATACAGAGACTAAAGTACTTCCAGTAGTATAGTCTAGTATAGTATAGTATATATATATATATATATATATATATATATATATATATATATATATATATATATATATATATATATATAATCATCCTGTAGCCTGTTTCACCCGACACAGAGCAAGATTCACGTCGACACCCGAATCTTGTTCGGACGGTGAGCAATGTCTCACGGTCCTAGGTTGAACAGGTACATAACAGAAGTATATATATAAAAGAACACAAGCAAATAATGTAACAGAATTTCTGCAGATTTGGCAAGGTACACTTGTCTGGGTTCTAAACTCCGTCAGTTGCTCCTATAAAAGTAAAATCTTCAAATACGCATCTGGTTGCTGAAACAAACATCACCATTGATATCAAAATACTTGAAATAGCTAGGATTGACTATCCATAAGTCCAATTTGAACACAGGGACAGAATTGACAGTTTCTGGTCAAAGCGGGGTTCACATGTAACCCACTTCACACCAAAAAATGTGCCAGAGACAAGGTTCTCTAAATGTGTCAAACTTAGTGTCTACAAGTCCAGAACGATGATACAAACCCAATAAAATGTTCAGAATTGGATTCCGATGAGCCGGTCACGAAATCACCCGTCAAGTGGAACCGTGGGGCCCACAAAATGGTGTTTCGTCAACGTTCTTAGAATCGAACCAAACTTGGGTCACAGGGCCAGCGTAATGCTGCGAATCTGTTAGCGCAAGTTTCGTTGTGAAACGATAAGCACACACACGAAGTTATGACAAGTGTCAGAACAGGCCGATACTATATTTTTCGACGGATACGCGTTGATTCCGGTGTGCACGCACATCCAAATCAAGTTTCACAAAATCTCACACATTCGCATTGACGATACGCGTCTTTCTTTGTAATTCGCACATGACGAAGTCGCCTCGTTTATCGGGACGCATCCCGTATCAAGAAATTTTGGCTTTAGGAAATCAAGTTTTTGACGAATTTTGACAGCAAATAAAACACAGAATAAATTAAATTAAAAAAAGGTGTTTAAAGGGATTAAAACTAGGTTATGTTGTCTAAATTACTGTTCAAGTAGAATTTAAAAATCGCGTGCCGTTATGAAGATAACGGGACTCAAACACGCGTACTTGGAACAATTTCTATTCTCACAACTCGGTCATTTTTTCCTGTTTTGTGTCACGATTAGTGATCGACACATGACACGATAAGCTAAACTAATTACACAGGGTTCACGGGCGTCATGTGGTCTTCACAAAGGACTCTACGATTCACTGTTTGGTTTACTGTATAGGAAGAAATAGGGGTGAAAAGAAGTGTACCTCACTGTTCGCTGTGCTGATCGTGACTTCGGGCTGCTGCTCGCGGCGGTGTGCGGCGATCGTCGGTGGTCGGTGGCTGGGCGTAGGGGAGAGTTGGTGGTCGGGGTGAAGGTGATGGTGGCGGTGTTATATAGAGGGTGTGAAGGGGGGGTTTCAGGGAGAGGAAGAGAGGGGGTTCGGCGGTTACAGGGAAGGGAAGTGAGGGGGACGTGGGGGTTCGGCTGAAGGTGAACGGGGGAGTACTGTAGCGGGGGGGGGGGGGGGTACGGGTCTGGGTGAGCGGGTCTATGGGTTTGGGTGCGGGTTTTGGGTCCAGGTTTAGTTTAGGGTCCGGGTTTATTATTATTAATCTCTCTCTCTCTCTCTCTCTCTCTATATATATATATATATATATATATATATGTGTGTGTGTGTGTGTGTGTGTGTGTGTGTGTGTGTGTGTGTGTGTAAATAACTATCTAAAAATAGTTTTGTACCTCAATTAAATCCAGAAAACTTCTACAATACTATAATATTAGTTGTACACCAAAAATTATATTTTCTGTGCAATATTAGTAATTAATTACATACTATTTATCCATGAATATTATATTATTCTAATTAACTAAAAATTACTAATTTTTTTCCCTTAATCTCAATAAATTCATAATACCAATAATAAAAATAATAAAATTTATATTCTAAAAAATAAAGGGGTTTACAATCTACCCAACTTAAAAGAATTGTGTCATCACAATTAAGAAAACGAAAAATAACCGGTCAAGAAAGGTTTGCTCCAGAAGAGATGATGCGGTTGTATGACATTTGTTGAAGCACAGACACAAATGATAAGGGACCATGAACAAGGAAAAAATGAGAGGATGGGTGAGGGTTTTATTCAAGCAGAACACGTAGGGAAGCAATAATTTTTTTTCCTATGCAATGAGAGATAAGTAACTCAAAAGTAAATGAGTCTGATTAGAGCAATGATCAACTACAACTTCTGAAAACTTGGGTACCACTTACATATTACTAAGCTAGACTAACAAGTTCATGCTAGGCTAGAAAATGGAACTAACAAGCACATGCTAAAGTATTACTAGGAATATTCGTTACTATAGCTAGATATAACAAAACTAAATCTTACTCATATTCGCTACTCCTCGAGTTCCTGCCTCCTCCACTGTCATCGCAAAGGCCTGTCCACGTCCCTGTGGTGGTACCCTCTGCTATTGCTGGGCCTGTTGGAAGAGTGCTATCTGTGATGCCAAGGGTGGCCTCGGCTAATATCCTCCCGGTGCTAGTGGTCTGAATCCTCCATCTTTCACTTGTGATGCTCTTGGTGCTGGATAAGCTGGTCGATGTGGCTGTTGGATTGGTCTCGGTGCTGGTAAAGCTAGTCGGTGAACCATCGGTGCTCGTCGGTGAACCATCGATGCTCCTTCTCGATGCTCTGTGCAATCTCTGGCTGAATGCTGGTCTGAAGGTGATGGTGGCGGTGTTATATAGAGGGTATGAAGGGGGGTTACAGGGAGAGGAAGAGAGGAGGATTGGCGGTTACAGGGAGGGGAAGTGAGGGGGACGCGGTGGTTCGGCTGAAGGTGAAAGGGGGAGTACTGTAACGGGACGATTACCGGTCTGGGTAAGCTGGTCTGTGGGTTTGGGTGCAGGTTTCGGGTCCGGGTTTAGTTTAGGGTCCGGGTTTATTATTATTATTATCTCTCTCTCTCTCTCTCTATATATATATATATATATGTAAATAGCTATCTAAAAATAGTTTTGTACCTCAATTAAATCCAGAATTTTTTTACAATATTCTAATATTAGTTGTACACCCAAAAATATATTTTTTGTGTAATATTAATAATTAGTTACATACACATAAATATTTATCTATGAATATTATATTATTCTAATTAACTAAAAAATATTGAAAATTCTTCCTTAATCTCAATAAATTCATAATACCATTATTAAAAATAATAAAATTTATATTCTAAAAAATTAGGGGGTTTACAGTAACCGCTCAATGTCTCAAATGACTACCCACTATTCATGATATTCTCCCAGGCAATGGTCCTTCTTTGAACCAAAAGCTAGATGCCTAGTAAATTTCTCTTTGAACTAATAGCATAAAATTTTATGGTAGAATTACATAGACACAATATCATAATGCCTTCAAGCCCATTTTGGTTGGTGTGTCCTCGACTAGATGGCACTTGAGACTCTTGGTGAACGAGTCCGCTAGGTTCTCCTGACTCCGAACATCAATTACGGCAATGACTCCAGTCTTTAGCCTCAACCACAAAGTTCTCTTTTTACCATTGAAGAGGTCATTTTATGCCACTGCTGCAGTCGCTTGGTTGTCGCAGTATATCGGTACCGTCGAAATTTGTGCACCAACCAATGGAAGAGCATACATGAGCTCCCGAAGCCACTCTGCTTCATCCGCTGCAGCCAGTGCATAAAACTCAGATTCCATCGAGGAATGAGAGAGCATAGTCTGCTTCTTCGACTTTCACGATATAGCATCTCCACCCATGAAAAAGACGTATCCTCCTGATGACCTTTCGCTCTCTACTTCTGAACACCAGCTTGCATCACTGAAGCCTTCCACTACTGTCGGATACCCGCTGTAGTGCAGTGCATACTTATGAGTCCTCCTGTAAACTCTCTCAACCAATTTAGGGTTAAATTGAATTAAAACTGGAGACTAGGATTATTTGAACTTAAATAGAAATTTGGGAGGCAAATTCTTGTACCCCTCTGACCATGGAGTAACCTTAGCTATGACATGATCGTTGATTTTCGCCTTGCGCTTTCAATTATTAATCTAATTAATTTTTGGAGACCAAGTCACCCTAAGCAAGACGTAACCAAGCCACATGCATTCTTCATTGGACCGTCCCATCCCAACAAGGTCCAGACAGGCCAAAGAGCCCAGGCCAACCCAAACTTCGAGGCCAGCCCATAATTTTCCCTCTTCTATATAAATACACATACTCTCCTGTTGAAACCCTAAAAAGAAACCTAGAACACCTAGCCGAAAACTCGAGCACCCTTTCCCTTTCCCCGGCCGGACATCCACTATCCCGACTGCTCCAAGCCGCCCGACCACCATACATCCACTATCCCGACTGCTCCAGCCCGCCCGACCACCATCCTCAACACATCCCGACTGCTCCAGCCGCCTGACTACCACCGCACCCCCTCCGCCACTACTGCCGACCCGACCAGCGCCACCCCTGACCGCCTGCCGCCATTGCCAACTGTTGCTACCGCCGTTGTACCCGCAGTTGCTGCTGTACAGCCGCTGCCGCTGTTGCTGTACGCCGGCCAATACCGGAGTGCCGCCTCGCCGGAGGACGTCCAGACGGTGAACGCAGACCCCCACGATCAGCCTCGTATAGGTACAACTCGTATCCTGTATAGTTATATCGCCGTGTCGTAGAGTTGTGTCGTAAATAGTCGCGTGGACACAAGAAATTTATGTTAGAAACCCTATATTTGAGTATGCATGCTAATTTAACTTAAGCAATGAATTAATAGATAATAATTCCTCTAATAGTTTGTCCTGATGTGAGTACTTATAATCCACTGGAAAACATAGACTTGACCTAATACATTTCACATGGGAATTAATGGCGTAATGCAATAATACGTAATGTAAGTTCGTAAAACCGTAAACGTAGTAATTATTATCTCAAGACACACGTTGACCAAGGACAGAACACGAGTACATCCTGCTACATGCACACGTAACGCTGTCTTCGACCAACCGTGAACTTGAGACAGTCCCTAAGAGCAACGTAGTGTCTGCACATTTGGTCTTAGTGTCTGAGGTAGATTTCTATATTATATTGTATGTTAGGATCATCAGATCAGCCAGGAGACATCGCAGGAGCAGGCTATTGGCATTCATAGCTTGAGAACTCAGGCAAGATATCTTGCCATATTTACTGTTTAAATTAATGTTGCATATGATATATTGTTGTTCTATTTCATATGACTGTGTGCGTCCGATATTGATTCGAGTGCTATCGATTGATACATCGATGACTTAGTATACTTGGCCTAGTCACTAGTAGACTCATCCCAGTTAGGAGGATACGTTGATATCTTCCAGGACCTGACACTCTACACGTTTTACTGTGACATTCATGTTAGGATGCGGGTCCGCGTATTCGACTAGCTATCGGTGTGTGTGACATGCATCACGGTTAGTACGTAACTCAGAATATTTTATTTGTAAGAGACTAGCATATAGATGCGTGGTATGCACGTCGAGTATTCGCTGTGTGTATCTACATTGGGCGGGAAGGACCACTAGTAGGCGTATGGGATACACCCATTGGAATCCGTAGTATCCGGAGGAGCCACGGATCCATTGACCCCCTTTTATTCAGATTCCCTATTCTTTGGAGCGGTATGGATGTATATATACTTGCAGATTCCCCATTCTTCGGAGCGGTATGGACGTTATGCCTACACCTACTCATACGTACCAAAGTTGTCCTCACATTGCATTCACTTAGATGGTTAGAACACCCTTTATTGCATTTACTCTATTCGGTATTTATATATGGCATGTTTCTATGTATCTTGTTACGTCCCTCTGAGGACCTGGTACCTTTCCAGATTTGGACGAGGCTTACTACCCCCACAGTATATGACCCAGGACAGGAGATGAGGTTCGCTACCGCGGAGGAGCTAGAGGTGTTACCATCAGAGTTTCGGTGATCACTTGGTAGGCCTTCTGCCTAGGATTGGGAGCATCATTATCTAGTCAGCCGATGCCCTAGTCATTATCTTTTATCTATCATTTCAGTACTTTTTTTCGTCATAGTAGTGGGTTTGTCCCCACCAGACATTATTGGTTGTACCATGATATTTTGAGACTGGCGTTTATCTTCCAGCATTTATTATTAGTACATTCTTGCTGTTTATATTGTGGATGAGATTAGATTACCTGTTGTTAATGGATATGGGACATGTTAGTATTTAGGACAGCGTAGCACTTTTCGTTAGGATCCATTAAATTGGGATATCCTCGGAGACGTGACAGCTGGCTATTGCTACGTGGCCTAGTTCCATATGTTTTGGGATTGGGGCATGACACCTCCTGAGATATCTCATCACACTTTTTACAGACTTCCAGTGTTCCACACCTGGGTTGCTCGTGAATTGACTCACCATCCCCATGGCAAAAGCTATGTCAGGCCTTGTGGTAGTTGTTGTATACATCAAACTCCCAATGACGTTTGAATACTCCAACTGTCTGACGCTTTTCCTGGAATTTGGCTTCAGCTTCTTGTCACACCTGTATGGAGTATCGATCCCTGGAAGATCCTGATATCCATAGCGTGTGAGCATCTTCTCAATATAATAAGACTGTGACAGCACCACTCCAGTGTCCGTCCAGGTGATCTTTATTCCGAGGATAACATCAGCTTCCCCCAAGTCCTAAATACTGAACTTGGATGAGAGGAACTTCTTTGTCTCAGTGACTCGTACTAGATCTGTGCCTAGGATCATCATGTCATCTACGTGAAGACAGACGATGACCCCTATTCCATCAGCGAACTTTGTGTAAACACACTTGTCCGTCTCGCTGACCTTGTAGCTGTTTGATCTTATGACTTTATTAATTTTTTTGTGCCACATCTTGGGATCTTGCTTCAGACCGTATTAGAATTTTATCAACTTGCAAACTTTGTCTTCAAGACCTTTGACGACAAATACTTATGGCTGTTGTATATAAATCTCTTCGGTCAACTCTCCATTCAGGAATGTTGTTTTGACATCCATCTGCTGAATAACTAGCTTGTGAATTGCACTCAGAGCAATCAACATCCTGATGGTCGTCATCCGTGCTACTAGAGCATATGTGTCGAAGTAGTCGATCCCCTGCTTCTAAGAAAATCTCTTGGCAACTAACCTTGCCTTGAACTTGTCAATAGTTCCATCGGCCTTCATCTTCCTTTTGAAGATCCACTTACATCCGTTTGGTTTAGCTCATTCTGGCAGATCGACCAACACCCAAGTGTTGTTGGAGGTTATTGAGTCATACTCGTCATTGATAGCCTCCGTCCAAAAGACAGCATCTTTGGTCTTCATCGCCTCATCATAGGTAAGCGGATCTGCTTCCACATGATAGGTGATAAAATCTTCTACAAAGTCCTTCTGTCTCCTTACCCGCTTAGTTCTCGGTTCTGCTAGTTCTGGTTTGAACGTTGTCTCTGGAATGACAACTTCTTCATGTACTGCATCTTCTTTGGAGGTTTCAGCCTCCTGTGCATCCATACTATTCTCCAGAATATTCGCGATAATAATGTTCTTGTGCCTTGAAAATTTATCTTTAAAGAATTCTACGTTGCGAGATTCAACGATATGATTTAATTCTATATCAAGAAACCTCCAAGCATCACTCTTCTCAGCATAATCCAAGAAGATGGTCTTCGTTGTCCTTGTACCCAATTTTTGAATCTTCAAGTCTGAAATCTTCACATATGCTAGACACCCCCACACTCAAATGACATTCAAGTTGGGTCAGACTTTGAACCAGAGTTCATGAGGAGTGATATTGGATGTTGCGTACGACACTCTGTTCAGGATGAACGTAGCCATCAACGCAGCTTCTCCCCAGAAGCAGTTTGGAAGACCCGTAGTTAACAACATTAAGTTCATCATTTCTGTCAAAGTCATGTTCTGTCACGCTCCAGTCCCAAAATGAGTGGGACCAGACACGTGGCAATGGCCAACTGGTACGACTCTGTAGGGCTTTCTGTAAACCCCCTCACCCAAAATAAATATTTTGTGTATATTTTATATTATTATAGATATTGAATTTCTTTAGAGTATTCTGTTATTTAATTAGCAAATGAATTTCTTGATATATTTACTTATATAAATATTTATTTAGAATCATTTTTAGGTTATTTTAGATTTTTGAAATTAATTAGGATTTATTTGGATATATATAGTCTTAATATTAGATATATGCTAATTTAGTGTTAATAGATATTAATAAGATTTTATAAATTATTTGTATTATATTTAATTATATTCAAGATTATAAATTATTGAGATAGATTCAAACTCTACTTTAAATTAATTCAAATCCTGAACCTACTAAGAAAGCAACTTAATGTATATCATATCCTTATTTAAATTCATCATAATCCTATCCAAAATTAACCAATCCTAGTCGTATTTAATTAAGTAGTGTCCACCATTATAAATACCTCATCCTTCATATTTTTCTTCCCCAAATTCCTCTCTTTTTCGTCCAAAAAATAGTCAAAATTCGTCATAAATTCAGCCTCATTTTCTACTAGTTATGACGAATTAAAAAGACGATATCTCCTAGCTTCGGACTCCAAACGCGCTCCAATTTTTTTGTTAGAACGATAATGAGGTTAGCTTTCTGATTATATAAATTGTTTTTCTAAATTATGAGTATTAAATTCTGGAAAATTCGTAGAGCACAACATGTCCGAAAATAGATGTGTTTCGATATTTTTGCGATTTCGGGAGAACCAGGAATCAGAATCATGAACCGTTTAAAGTTTCAGAAAGATAATGTCGAGATCATTGACATATATTTTTCCTAGAATTTATTTCGAAGTATTTATATACTGTTAATTCTGTAGAACTTCTAGGTTAGAATTTAACCATCGGTGCACAATACAAAATTTGTATGTGCCATAATTTCCAAACAAATTTGAATTCGGATGAGCCGTAAATTCCAGTATATTTTTGATGCTGAAATCTACAGGAAATCATGCATAAAAGTCGAGTTTGTATCGGTTGACTTTTCGGTCAACAGATTGCCTCGATTTGTGTGCCATGAGTCTCGAGTTGATAAAATTCAGTTTCTTTGGACAAAATTTAGGAATTAACATAAAAATCAGAATGATAAGATTAAAATAGGATTTTAGAGTAATTATTCCAGAATTAAATAAATTAAAATAAATTATCTTTTGACGTGATAAATTTGTAATACATAGGCTATTTGGACTGTGACTTAGACTCTGATTCATACCAGCAGCAGGACCCCAGGCAAGATACCTTGCCAAATTGTTTACAGTACTTTGCATGCTATTTATATTTTTGTTTATTTATTTTATTTCTGTATAGTTCTTGCATGTTTAGTTTTTCTCTAGTCATTACTATGTATTAGATATGTTGACACACACATGGCACCTAGTATCATAGAGGACAATCATTAGGCGTATGGGCTTTTAACCACTCTGGTAAACCGTAGTATATAGCTCGCACTACGGGCGTATGTCGCGCTGGTCGCTACCCCCGCGGTATGTCGATTTCTGGAGTCTCGCTGGTCGCTACCCCCGCGGTATGTCAATTTCTGATATCCATTGACGTGTGTGTGAGCTGTGAGGTAGATCGAGTAGCCTACCCTTGCACATACGTCGAAAAGTTATCCTCATTTGCATTCATATAGATGGTCTTGTACAGCGTACTTATTTATTTTCAAATTATATGCATGTTTACTGTATTCAAATTGGCTCGTATTTTCTGTATCTTGTTACGTCCCTCTGAGGACCTGGTCCGCTGCCAGGTGTATCTTTTCATGAGTATTTGCAGGAGCGCAGATGTGGATGGTTACATGTGATCCGAGGATGTCTTCTCTTCGAGATGTGATGGATAGCTGGTATTCTTATATTGTGTTGTGGTGTTGTACTCATATTGTATTTGCTCTTATATTCGAGTTGGTAGTGGATTTGTTTCCATCCAACTATCATCCTTAGATACCTATATTGAGGTCTAGTTTCATAGATGCTGGTTATTTATTTATATTTGATTTTTGTGGATGAGATTTAGATTTTATCCTGTGACTTGTATTACATTTCATACCACTTGTGGATTGATATTCATGTACAGCGTACGTGTGTATATGGTTTTCATATATTGGGGTTCGTATACATACGGCTGGCGTGTTACGTGTCCTAGTCCTACGTATTTTGGGACTGGGACGTGACATATTTTTGTGGTGGCCCATGCAGGTCGAGAGCATATTGTCTCGGTTACGTTACTGTACCGAACAAGCCTGCACCTAGGACTAGAGTATAGGATCTCATCCACAATTGACTGTGATTCATCTCCTCCTATCTGTTCTAGTTTGAACAATTGTATCCTGCTTGATTCATGTACTTCCCTAATAGTTCCTTGAGTATAGTCTTCTGCTAGAATATAGGAACCCCTATTATTAGGATGATAATTAGAGTAGCACACCTATTAAGAATACAACGAGAATATAGACACACCACTAAGTTTAGAATATCTAGTGAACCTAGAATTCCTTATCTTTAGATTGTTATACCATTACCCCTTGATGTATTAAGAAGACTTGAGAGTAGTATAGACACTACTAGAGTTAGTTAGAAGTTTTACCATAATGTTTGACACCTAGTATCACATAGTCTTTTGACCTATTAATTGAAGTGTAACCGAATGATAATTATCGCATGCTAGCAAAAGACGACAGTGTTTATTCAGACCATAGAATTTAAAGGTCCTTGCCCTATTTGGTCGACTAGCGACTTAGATAAGAAGGTTGTATGATAACTGTAGAGATTGTAGAGTCTTTTATTATTATTGCTTATGTTATTTTTGCTTTTGCGAACTTGAATTATTTTGTAACTTCTCACATCATAATCCAGCGTTATATTTTTTGTGCTACCTTGAATTATGCTGCTATTATAGCCTAGTTTTTGCAAGCTTAATCTTATATCGAGCTTGTTCATGACATATGTGTTATTGGGGCCTGATCAACCACACTAATACAAATTGTCTAATCAGAATCAGTGTATTATGGTCTAGCTAGCCATAATGCGCTTGATTCGCCCTTCGCAATAGTATTTTACGTGGATTGAGATGTATAGTGGACCAGTAGACAAATATACTTACTCTCTAGATACGACAAAGCATATCATATCAAGTACATAACTGTACCGATGTGAGCATGCGAATAAGAAATTACCAAATTAAGATTTCAATCCACAACTGTCTTGACAATTCCCATTTGAATTCTTTAAATGCTTTTATTCCCATACTTCCATTCTATTACCCATACTTGAACTCTTTTCCGTTGCTTTCCGTCTTCCCTTGTTTCGGAAAGACGAAATCTCGTGCTTGGATATAAGTGATACACGGATAGTACAAGATATACCCCATAGGCCAATCACATTATTTGGTGACTATCTTTCATAATTGATTAACGGCATATCACATATGATATAGTTGGTGTTAAAGTTTTGAGGATTGAATGACATGAGAAAATAAATTGAGGAATATTTTCTTAAGTGTAAGAGCCTTATGTGATAGATGGGTAAATTCTAAGTTGGGTAGAAATTGCATTATTAAACTTGAGGTAAATTCTTGTAGATTATGATCAAGTGAGATTAGATAGAGAGAAACCATGTTCTATTTTAATTTCGAGGACGAAATTTTTGTAAGTTGGGTAGATTGTAAACCACCTCACCCAAAATAAATATTTTGTGTATATTTTATATTATTATAGATATTGAATTTCTTTAGAGTATTCTGTTATTTAATTAGCAAATGAATTTCTTGATATATTTACTTATATAAATATTTATTTAGAATCATTTTTAGGTTATTTTAGATTTTTGAAATTAATTAGGATTTATTTGGATATATATAGTCTTAATATTATATAGATGCTAATTTAGTGTTAATAGATATTAATAAGATTTTATAAATTATTTGTATTATATTTAATTATATTCAAGATTATAAATTATTGAGATAGATTCAAACTCTACTTTAAATTAATTCAAATCCTGAACCTACTAGGAAAGCAACTTAATGTATATCATATCCTTATTTAAATTCATCATAATCCTATCCAAAATTAACCAATCCTAGTCGTATTTAATTAAGTAGTGTCCACCATTATAAATACCTCAACCTTCATATTTTTCTTCCACAAATTCCTCTCTTTTTCGTCCAAAAAATAGTCAAAATTCGTCATAAATTCAGCCTCATTTTCTACTAGTTATGACGAATTAAAAAGACGATATCTCCTAGCTCCGGACTCCAAACGTGCTCCAGTTTTTTTGTTAGAACGATAATGAGGTTAGCATTCTGATTATATAAATTATTTTTCTAAATTATGAGTATTAAATTCTGGAAAATTCGTAGAGCACAGCATGTCCAAAAATAGATGTGTTTCGATATTTTCACGATTCCGGGAGAATCAGGAATCAGAATCATGAACCGTTTAAAGTTTCAGAAAGCTAATGTCGAGATCATCGACATATATTTTTCCCAGAATTTATTTTGAAGTATTTACATACTGTTAATTCTGTAGAACTTCTAGGTTAGAATTTAACCATCGGTGCACAATACAAAATTTGTATGTGCCATAATTCCCAAACGAATTTGAATTCGGACGAGCCGTAAATTCCAGTATGTTTTTGATGCTGAAATCTACAGGAAATCATGCATAAAAGTCGAGTTTGTATCGGTTGACTTTTCGGTCAACAGATTGCCTCGATTTGTGTGCCATGAGTCTCGAGTTGATAAAATTCAGTTTCTTTGGACAAAATTTAGGAATTAACAAAAAATCAGAATAATAAGATTAAAATAGGATTTTAGAGTAATTATTCCAGAATTAAATAAATTAAAATAAATTATCTTTTGACGTGATAAATTTGTAATACATAGGCTATTTGGACTGTGACTTGGACTCTGATTCATACCAGCAGCAGGACCCCAGGCAAGATACCTTGCCAAATTGTTTACAGTACTTTGTATGCTATTTATATTTCTGTTTATTTATTTCATTTCTGTATAGTTCTTGCATGTTTAGTTTTTCTCTAGTCATTACTATGTATTAGATATGTTGACGCACACATGGCACCTAGTATCATAGAGGACAATCATTAGGCGTATGGGCTTTTAACCACTCTGGTAAACCATAGTATATAGCTCGCACTACGGGTGTGTGTCGCGCTGGTCGCTACCCCCGCGGTATATCGATTTCTGGAGTCTCGCTGGTTGCTACCCCCGCGGTATGTCGATTTCTGATGTCCATTGACGTGTGTGTGAGTTATGAGGTAGATCGAGTAGCCTACCCTTGCACATACGTCAAAAAGTTGTCCTCATTTGCATTCATATAGATGGTCTTGTACAGCGTACTTATTTATTTTCAAATTATATGCATGTTTACTGTATTCAAATTGGCTCGTATTTTCTGTATCTTGTTACGTCCCTCTGAGGACCTGGTCCGCTGCCAGGTGTATCTTTTCATGAGTATTTGTAGGAGCGCAGATGTGGATGGTTACATGTGATCCGAGGATGTCTTCTCTTCGAGCTGTGATGGATAGCTGGTATTCTTATATTGTGTTGTGGTGTTGTACTCATATTGTATTTGCTCTTATATTCGAGTTGGTAGTGGATTTGTTTCCATCCAACTATCATCCTTAGATACCTATATTGAGGTCTAGTTTCATAGATGCTGGTTATTTATTTATATTTAATTTTTGTGGATGAGATTTAGATTTTACCCTGTGACTTGTATTACATTTTATACCACTTGTGGATTGATATTCATGTACAGCGTACGTGTGTATATGGTTTCCATATATTGGAGTTCGTATACATACGGCTGGCGTGTTACGTGTCCTAGTCCTACGTATTTTGGGACTGGGACGTGACACTTTCCAATTTAATGGACCTGACGAAGCTCACTTACGATGTCCATGGTCAAGTGATCCAATTAATAATCTAAATTCTAACATTCAACAAGTAAACTAAATCTCAATCCATGGTAAATAAATCTCAAGAAAGAACGATACGTATCATCAGACTGCAGCCCAATAATACATCCGTTCGAATAGGCCAAAAGAACAACATAGGCCTATAAATACTAGGCTATAAAAGCAGAATCAAAAATAAAAAGTAGTACATGACTGTAATGTAAAGATACTTGCAACGATGTCCACACTCCACTAGATCAAGCATCCTACAAACTGCACAAATAACCTGGAAGGGAATCAGGTCCTCAGAGGGACGTAACAAGATACAAAAATACATGCCATATAGTAAATACTGTAAAAACTCGAGGGTGAACTAACCAACCAAGTGAAATGCAATTTGAGAACAACTTAGTGCGTATGGGAACTATAGGCTAGACATATGTTGACGTAATTCACCAATCGCCGTGACTGGCTAGTATATGCCACATATGTCCCCCATCTTTGGGCACTCTGCAATATAATAACGTACAGCTCCGAAGAGCATGGTATCTGTACATGTAACGTCCATCGTTCCGAAGAACGAGGTATCTGCAATATATATATACGTCCGTATTGCTCCACGGAGTGCGGTATCTGTATAAAGGAGGTGTGTGTCCCATACGCCTACTAGTCGTCCTCCCTGCCTAATGCCAATGTACAAATCTCAAGTAAGACATGGACATCCCGTACTATAATGCAAGTCACTAAAAAAATATATAACTAAGCTAAATATCGTCACACGTGCTGCTCACATCGATGGCCAGTCAAGCATGAAGCACGTGTCCCTACATGAATTTACTCTGTGACATATAATGATACGTGTCAAGGCCTGGGAAGTCATATTGATATCTCCACAACTTTAGGTAGGTCCACTAGACACTAGGTCAGATACAAGTCTTAATGTCAACGCCTTCGTTGACTGCACCCGAGTCTTTGTCGGACGCACACAGTTATATAATATTAAATAAAATATGCAACTAATAATAACTGAATTTAAACAGTACAATAAGGCAAGGTATACTTGCCTGGCAAAAAATCTGCATAGTGTAAGCATCCAGACGTCAAGCACATGGGATCAGAAACCATGGCATCCGAATGAACGTCTCCGGATGCTGAAATAAATATCACCAATATTTCCAGAATAAGTGAGGTAGCTAGAAAACACTACCCTTTTATCCAATTTGGACACAGGGGCAAAACAATAATTTCGGATCAAAGCGGGGTCCACATGTGGGCCACTTTGCACCGAAATACGTGCCAGAGGTAAAGTTTTCTAAATAGAAAAAATTATAGGTCAAACAAATTCTAAACATCGATACAAACTCAACGGTATATCTAATTTTGAATTCTGGTGAGCCGATCACAAATTTGCCCTTAAAGTCAAACCGCGGGGCCCGCTAATAGGCGGTTTGGTCAACTGTCTCAGAATCGCGTAAAATTTGGATCACAGGACCAGCGTGATACCATGAATCCAATGACGTAAGTTTTGTCGCATTCCGACGAGCGTACACAAAATGGGATAGTAGTTTGCAAAAGTCGCGATATAAGGACTTTTTACGGATACAGGTTGATTCTGACGCGCACACACGTCCGAATCAACTTTCACGAAAGGCCACACGTCAGGATATACCATATGCGCCTTTTGGTGCAATTGGTATGCGATGAGGGGGTCCCGTTTGGTGGAACGCACTCCGTATCACAAAATTTCAGTTCTAAAATATAAAGTTTTTGGTCGTTTTGGAGGTCGAATAATTTAACACATAAAACGAATTAATAAAAATTAAAAGAACAAAAAAATTCTCAGTTATATTGGAAAGAAAACCCTTCAATTAGATTTTGAGAACATTAAAAAGGTTGGTGGCGAATTGGGTGTGAACATGAGGGTTTGGGTTAAAATTTTGGACTATTTTTAGTCAGTTTTTCGGCCATTTTTCGATCGATTTTTTGACCAATCCGGGGCACGAAAACTCGTCCCGTTTGAATAAAAATCCTAGAGGGTTAGGTTGTGAACGTACATGGACAAACCATTCAAAAAAAGGACGAGAGATGAGAGAGATATGTTACCTTAAAGATGGAGCATCGGGGTGGTGCTGTTGCGCGCGTGTGCGCGCGCTGATCGGCGACGGACGGCGGCTGCTGCGGCGGCGTCGAGGCGGCGGTCGGCCGGAGGGGGCGGTCGCCGGGCTGGGGTTAGGGTTTGGTGTAATATATATATATATATATATATATATATATAGAGAGAGAGAGAGAGAGAGAGAGAGAGAGAGAGGGGGAGAGAGAGAGAGAGAGAGAGCGCCGCACGGTCGTGAGGGGAGTCTGGGTTCAGGGGGATTAGGAATTAGGTTAGTGATTGGGATTTAAGATTAGTTAAGGTTTAGGTTTTTTATATTTATATTTATATTTATATTTATATTTATATTTATATTTATCTTTATCTTTATCTTTTTATTTCTTTTTATTTCTTTTTATTAGTTTTTATTTCTTTTCTTTTCTTTTTATTTCTTTTCTTTTTATTTCTTTTCTTTTTTTTATTATTATTATTATTATTATTATTATTATTATTATTATTATTATTATTCTTCTTCTTCTTCTTCTTCTTATAATTATTATTATTATTATCATTTTTATTATTATTATTATTATTATTATTATTATTATTATTATTATTATTATTATTACTATATATTTATTAACATATATATTTACATATATAAATGAGGTTATAAAAATCCAAAAAGAATATTTGTACACAAAATAAATTCTAGAAAATTACTTTGTAAAGCTTTAATAAAATACTACCCCCAAAATATTTTATGTAAAATTATAATTAATAATTAGATATTTATTTAGTTATAATAAATTAATTAACTGTATTATCTAATTAACTAAGTAAATAATTAAATGGTTATCCAACAAAATAGGTAATAGTAAATAATGTGCAATCTTACAAATTGGGAATGTCTAACTTGGCACGAAAAATTATAGGCTGCTAATTATAGAAGAGTTGGAATTAGAAAATAACCACAATTAAATTATATATATATATATATATATATATATATATATATATATATATATATATATATATATATATATATATATATACTTAACACTTAATCTAGGGTTGTTACACTAAGGTCATACTAACACCAAGGAATAGAATTTCTTTGCCACGAAAAGATGCAACAGGTAGTGTCTCTTGTGTAGGCTACTTTCTATGAAGGAAGATACAGATTTTGGAGCCATCCTATATTATTAATGTCCAAACCACGGTGAAGTGTCCTAATAAAATTATTAGATTTTAGTTATTTTAAAAAATAATCTAAAACAAATACAAGAATTATAAATTACACATAAAATACCTATTTTTGGGTGAGAGGGTTTACAATCTACCCAACTTAAAAGAATTTCGTCCTCGAAATTAAAATAAACACATAATAAACTATAAATTATCAAACAATGCTACGGACATACCTAGAACCGGTGGAGTTGGTCTTTGCACTATCTGTTGGGCTCTATTGACATACTAGGAACACTCCTGAGCCTGATGTTGGTTCGATCCATACCTCAAACACTGTCCTAACCTTCTTCTGCAACTAGGACGGTTAATATCTCAACATTCTTTCATAGGTATAATATCATCATCCTATAATATCCATATTAAAATCCTGCATCCTAACTTCTTACAATCGCTCTTAGCAGCAACAAGTCTAATCTAGCTAGTCAGTCATACCTAGTCTAGAAGCTCAACTCAAACAATTCCTAGGAGAAGTATATGTAATAAAATATAATATAAGTCTCTACTCAATACATAGTACTAAGAATATATAGAAATTATGTAATAATTATCTATTCAATCATTCTAAATATCCTAGAATAAAATGCAACCAATAATAATAAGAATACCAATCCTAAAATCTAAAAATCCATCGGCTAGGATAAATTGAAAATATGTGCCCATATATCCATCTACGACTAAGGATTTGGTCAAACAAGCTTACGCCCTAATAGTGAAAAATCTAAATCCCTGGCCCAAAGCAGTTAATGTGTAATCCACAATATTCAACTTATCATTCCTATAGGACTTCTATATTTTATTTACACTCCTTATCCAAGCTACATGGATTTCATCTTATTTACAACTTGCCATCCATTATAGACAATTCACTATCTAACTCAAGACTATAACTTCTATCATAACTCTCATCCTTCAACTCATTTGTCTAGCTCAGATACTAGCTCAACTACTCGAGTTATCAATGGTGAAAACACGAGCCTAATAGACACTGACAATCCAAATAAGTCAAGTACATCTAATCTAATTTGAAAGCTACAATGTAGTAATTAAGTTATCTCATCATCCAAATATTGGGTCTAGCAATCTACCTATCTGTTTTAGCTTAGTCATATAATCATCATTATCTAAAGGGTGAAAAAATTTCTAGGTCTGGTACTGTAAGTCATAAGGCAACTAGGGATTAACCACTATGGTTTGCTACCCTAAGTGTTATTTCATACCCTATTTTATTAGTATCCGATAATCTTCTTCTAGATGTGAGTCTAAAATTTTGTCTTGTTAAGTTCATAATGTCGTTCCTTGTATCACTGCCATAAGACTACAACTAGTTTCTTGTATCATTATCATGGGGCTACAACTAACCCTAGTATCTAGCTATGTCCTCCCCAAATTATTCTAGATCCTTAGAATCAAACAAACTTTCTAGCTTCTAATACTTACAAATCACGGCTACCTTAAGTAAGGGTAGGGTCTAGTTTTAAGTCTCTACTTCTATGTCTAATTCTTACGCCAATAGTCTATAATAACTCTAGTAACAAGAAAGAACTTATCAACCTATCCTACTAAGGGTAGCCATCTTCTCATAAAATATCATATCAATCATACATTCTTTCGTCTTGACTAGGATCTGCTCCTGGAGGAAATTATCGTGCGCGAGCATCAATCTCTCCGAAATAAGGAAGATGAGAAACAATAATAACGATGTCGACGGTAAATGAATGAATACAATAATGAAGTCCAAGGGAGACAATTGAATACAAGAGAAGTTTTAAAATCAGTTATGGATTGAGATCTTATTCAATATTACTCTAAGTTGCGGGCTCATTCGGTACAGTAACATAACCGAAACGATAAGCTCTGACCTAAATGGGCCACCACTAAAACCATCTCACTCTCCAATCCCAAAATGCGTGGGACCAGACACGTGGCAATGGCCAGCTGGTACGACTCCGTAGGACTTTCCAATTTAATGGACCCGACGAAGCTCACTTATGCTATCCATGGTCAAGTGATCCAATTAATAATCTAAATTCTAACATGCAACAAGTAAACTAAATCTCAATCCATGGTAAATAAATCTCAAGAAAGAACGATACGCATCATCATTCTGTAGCCCTATAATACATCCGTTCAAATAGGCCAAAAGAATAACATAGGCCTATAAACACTAGGCTATAAAAGCAGAATAAAAAATGGAAAGTAGTACATGACTGTAATGTAAAGATACCTGCAACGATGTCCACACTCCACTAGATCAAGCATCCTACAAACTGCACAAATAACCTGAAAGGGAACCAGGTCTTCAGAGAGACGTAACAAGATACAAAAATACATGCCATAAAGTAAATACTGTGAAAACTCGAGGGTGAACTAACCAACTAAGTGAAATACAATTTGAGGACAACTAGTGCGTATGGAAAGTGTAGGCTAGACATATGCTGACGTAATTTGCCAATCGCCGTGACTGGCTAGTATATGTCACATATGCCCCCATCTTAGGGTACTCTGCAATATATTAACGTCCAGCTCCGAAAAGCATGGTATATGTACATGTAACGTCCATCGTTCAGAAGAACGAGGTATCTGCAATATATATATACGTCTGTATCGCTCCGTAGAGTGCGGTACCTGTATAAAAGAGGTGGGTGTCCCATATGCCTATTAGTCGTCCTCCCCGCCCAATGACAATGTATAAATCTCAAGTGAGACATGGACATCTCGTACTATAATGCAAGTCACTAAAGAAATATACAACTAAGCTAAATATTGTCACACGTGCTGCTCACACCGATGGCCAGTCAAGCATGAAGCACGTGTCCCTACATGAATTCACTCTGTGACGTGTAATGATACGTGCCAAGGACTGGGGAGTCATATTGATAACTCCACAACTTTTGGTGGGTCTACTAGACACTAGGTCAGACACAAGTTCTAACGTCAACGCCTTCGTTTACTGCACCCGAGTCTTTCTCGGACGCACACAGTTATATAATATTAAATAAAATATGCAAGTGATAATAACTGAATTTAAACAGTACAAAAAGGCAAGGTATACTTGCCTGGCAAAAAATATGCATAGTGTAAGCATCCAGACGTCAAGCACAAGGGATCAAAAACCATGGAATCTGAATGAACGTCTCCGGATGCTGAAATAAACATCACCAACGTTCCCAGAATAAGCGAGATAGCTAGAAAATACTACCCTTTCATGCAATTTGGACACAGGGGCAAAACGGTAATTTTGGGTCAAAGTGGGTCCACATGTGGGCCACTTTGCACCTAAATACGTGCCAGAGGTAAAGGTCTCTAAATGGGACAAATTATAGGTCAAATAAATTCTAAACATCGATACGAACTTAACGGTATGTCCAATTTTAAATTTTGGTGAGCCGATCACAAATTCGCCCTTAAAGTCAGACCGTGGGGTCCGCTAATAGGCGGCTTGGTTAATTATCTCAGAATCGTGTGAACTTGGGTCACAGGACCAGCGTGATACCACGAATCCAATGATGCAAGTTTTGTCACATTCCGACGAGCGTACACAAAATGGGATGGTAGTTTACAAAAGTCGCGATACGGGAACTTTTTACGTATACGGGTTAATTCCGACGCGCACACACGTCCGAATCAACTTCCGCAAAAGCCCACACGTCAGGATATACCATACGCACCTTTCGGTACAATTGGTACACGATGAGGCGGTCCCGTTTGGCGGAGCGCACTCCGTATCACAAAATTTTAGTTCTAAAATATCAAGTTTTTGGTCATTTTGGAGGTCGAATAATTTAACACATAAAATAAATTAATAAATTAAAAGAATAAAAAAATTCTTGGTTATATTCGGAAGAAAAATCTTCAATTAGATTTTGAAAACATTAAACAGGTTGGTGGCGAATTGGGTGTGAACATGGGGGTTTGGGTTGAAATTTTGGACTATTTTTAGTCAGTTTTTCGGCCATTTTTCGGTCGATATTTCGACCAATCCGGGACACGAAAACTCGTCCCGCATGAATAAAAATTCTAGAGGGTTAGGTTGTGAACGTACACGGACAAACCTCTCGCAAAAAGGACGAGAGATGAGAGAGATATGTTACCTTAAAGATGGAGCATCGGAGTGGTGCTGCTGCGCGCGTGCGCGCGGCCTAATCGGCGGCGGACGACGGCTACTGCGGTGGTGCGACGATGCGGTGGCGCGGCACTGCGGCGCTGGCGTCGAGGCGGTGGTCTGCCGGAGGGGGCGGTCGCCGGGCTGGGGTTAGGGTTAGGGTTTGGTGTAATATATATATATATATATATATATATATATATATATATATATATAGAGAGAGAGAGAGAGAGAGAGAGAGAGAGAGCCGCGCGTTAGTGAGGGGAGTCTGGGTTCAGGGGGATTAGGAATTATGTTAGTGATTGGGATTTAGGATTAATTAAGGTTTGGGTTTTTTATATTTATATTTATCTTTATCTTTATCTTTATCTTTATCTTTATCTTTTTATTTGTTTTGTTTTGTTTTGTTTTATTTTGTTTTGTTTTTATTTTTATTTGTTTTCTTTTTATTATCATTAACTATTATTATTATTATTTTATTATTATTACTATTATTATTATTATTATTACTATTATTATTATTATTATTACTATTACTATTATTATTATTATTATTATTATTACTACTACTACTACTACTACTACTACTACTACTACTACTATATATTTATTAACATATATATTTATATATATAAATGAGGTTATAAAAATCCAAAAAGAATATTTGTACACAAAATAAATTCTAAAAATTACTTTGTAAAACTTTAATAAAATACTACCCCCAAAATATTTTATGTAAAATTATAATTAATAATTAGATATTTATTTAGTTATAATAAATGAATTAATTGTATTATCTAATTAACTAAGTAAATAATTAAATGGTTATCCAACAAAATAGGTAATAGTAAATAATGTGCAATCTTACAAAAAAGGAATGTCTAACTTGGCACGAAAAATTATGGGCTGCTAATTATAGAAGAGTTGGAATTAGAAAATAACCACAATTATATATATATATATATATATATATATATATATATATATATATATATATATATATATATATATATATATATACACACACTTAACACTTAATCTAGGGTTGTTATACTAAGTTATATATATATATATCACTTAATCTAGGGTTGTTACACTAAGTTCATACTAACACCAAGGGATCAAATTTCTATGCCACGAAAAGATCCTACAGGTAGTGTCTCCTGTGTAGGCTACTTCCTCTGAAGGGAGATACAGATTTTGGGGCCATTCTATATTATTAATGTCCAAACCACGGTGAAGTGTCCTAATAAAATTATTGGATTTTAATTATTTTAAAAAATAATCTAAAACAAATACAAGAATTATAAATTACACACAAAATACCTATTTTTGGGTGAGGGGGTTTACATGTTCTTCCTCTCAGCTACTCCATTTGATTGAGGAGAATACAAAGCGGTCATCTTATTAACAATTCCATGTTCTTTGCAGAACGATGTGAATTCAATAGACCTATACTCTCTGCCTCGATCACTTCTAAGTCTCTTGCCCTGTCTGACGTTCAGCTTCAGCCCTGAACTCCTTGAACTCCTCAAACGCTTCATTCTTTGACTTGAGCAGATAGACGAACACATACTTCGAGTAGTCATCGATGAATGTAATAAAATACTGTAAACCTCCTCGATTTATTCTGTAGATAGTTAGAGTGGATTTGAAATTTTTTGATAGCAGATGTCGAGGTTTAGCGTAGAGATAAATTATATGGAATTTAATTCAATTAATTAAAACCCTTGGCGCGCCCCATCATTTTTTGATTTTTCGGAGCCCAATATCAGCCCATAAATTCCGTTCAATTACTGTACTTTCGACTCGACCCGCCAAATTAGGCACTGGACTTTTTCGTCTTTTAAAACTAATTTTTATGTGCTCTAAATTAATTGCGCAACATTTTAAAAATCGTAACCCATATTTAATTCCGTGTCGGACACCTGTGTCATTACCCTAAATTTTGGGATACCAACTTAACCCGTTGAGCCGGACCAACTAAAGGGTCCAAGACTGACTCCAAGCCCCCACCATTTTTGGCCTTTGCATCATTTCCGGATTTTGACCCCAAGTGCCCCAATTAATTTAAATTTGCGGGACACCTTATTTCTAATTAAATCGGGGATACCAACTTTGTAAATCCTATTTTTAATCCTAAATTAATTTCAATGCCTTCCTAATGAAACCCGTGCCTAACGCACAATCCCCCCTCACCATAGGAATTTCTAAATATTTTTTTTTCTGCAATTTTTGTGTCATTTTATGTATCCATACAATTTCCCGAATTTACGGGGCTAAGTTGCAATTATTAATTTGTGTGGCAACACCCTATTGGCCAAGAACATGTGAGAGGGTCCCAAAATAGGGTCCCATTCTCACCCCCTCATGCACCCTCATGAAGAAACCTTCTCCTCTTCATGATTAATCTCATCCATCCATTTTGAATGGATTGATCCCAACCACCCATCTCCTCCACACACTTCCCTATAAAGTAGCTCCTACACCCCACCCTCAACCAAAACCTACCGGCCCTAATCCCAAAAATCTCTCTCTCTCTCCTCCTCCATTTAATTTCTTCATGCAAAGGAAAAATCCATTTTTCTTCTTCTCCTTCCTCCTTCACTGCCTCTCTCATGTGAGACCCGACCGGGCGGCCTAAGCTCCGCCGAGCGTCCTCCGCTGCACCCCGCGGCCGTGCGTCCCCCGCTCCAGTGCACAGCCACCCCGCGGCCGTACGTCCCCCGCTCCAGTGCACAGCCACCCCGCTGCGTGCGTCTCCCGCCGGTGCTGTCGATCCGACCCCCGCTCCCGTGCATCCCCTGCCGGCGCTGTCGTTCTTCCCCCACTGTGCAGGCAGCCGACCCGCCGCCGGACTGCACTGCTGTCCCGCCGGTCAGAGCTTCCAGTCCGGCCACCCCCCTCGATCTCAGACCAACCACCACCTCCTTCTTCCTCACCTCCTTCTTCATCACCATCACTATCACCATTATCACCACCACCTTCAACTCCACCACCACTGGACATTCCCTATTTTTCGGCCAGCCCCTCCTCGCTCCGGCCGTTTGGGTATACTCCTCCCCCTCTCTTTACATTTATACATGTTGTTGATTTATATATTCATGGGTTAATGTTAGCTAGGGTTTCACCTATGCATATTCATGTGAGCATAGTATTAAGGTTTCATTTGTAGGGCATGTTGAGGTTGGATTAAGGTTGATAAAGGACATGGGGATATGACTTGCGGTATGTTGTAGAGGTATAAATTGATAGGATGAATGTAGGTTAGGGTTTCTCTTCGACATGAATTAAAACAAGTTATTTTAGATATCGGTTTATGGAGATTTACGTTTTTATCCTTGAATAAAGGATCGAGATATATTTCATGGTGGTAAATGCTAACTTATTTAACGATAATTAAATTGAGGAAGAATTTATGTGCATTGTAAAATGCTTAATTTAAATGTATGATTAGTAAGGATAGTAGGTGGATGACTGATTGAGGACTGATAATATTAGTGAATTTTTAATTGAGGATTAGTTTATATGGTGGAAATGTTAGTTTATTTTTGGAGAATTTAATCGGGGAGAATATACGGATGACTATTTGATGGACTATCGTACCGTTAGTCAGTTGTAGTTAGCCCTCTAGTATCTTGCCCTTGTGAGTCGCAGAATAGATTGTTATTTCTGGTTTGTATCTCTTCTCTAGGTACTGCGGGACCTGAGGACTTGGACGCGGTACCAGATCCCCGTCATCAGCAGCCGCACGCAGGCAAGTGTACCTTGCCACCCTGTACTTCAATTTACAGATATTATTGCTCTTCATGTACTCGTGCGCGTATTTATATTGATGTTCGATATTCTATTTTTGGTTCATAACCGGGTGTTGACATTCGACTTAACGCCTTAGAATAATTACTAGATGCTTCATAGCAACTCGATGTACGTACCTGAGTACATCGATACCCCAGGATACACTAATACACTGTGATCATGCCAGATTCCTGTATCCTGATACTGACATCATGACCAGAGACTGGGACGACCTTAGGGTCGCGTCTGTTGAGTTAAATTTCTTGTGTCGAGACTGTAGTTAGAGGTTCAGGTTCAACGCACAATCGTTGACCGCTTGGGAAGGGGAAGACAGTTACTAGACGTTTGGGCTACTCTGCACGCGCTTATATATATGTAGTATTTTGTAGTGATACCTGTATCTAGTGTAGCTATTTCACCCGTGTGACTCTTTGCCCGGAGCTGCGGTACGTGTCGTGTGTTTTCGTGTCCGGAGCTACGGTTTTACTTTGGACGGCCCACGCGTCGAACGTTGTCTTTAAACTGTGTCACACTTGTTTGGTTGTACTAGATTACCCTGTTGTTGCACTTGTACTATCTGTTTACCTGGCATGTTATTTTTCTGTACCTTGTTACGTCCCTCTGAGGACCTGGTTCCCTTCCAGGTGTAGGCCACGAGGATTACCCGGAGGAGTACGGACCGGGCATCTATCCAGCAGCTGTACTCACTGCCGAGGACGAGGTTATTCCTGAGGACTTCGCCTGATCGCTGGTAGTGACTCTTTCCTTGGGACGGTATTTTTACCTAGTTACCTGCTGCTGTTCCAAGTTATCTTATTGCTTACTTTCATTCCAGTATATTTGTACTAGCGGGTTTGTCCCCGTATGACTACTCTAGTATTTGTATTTGATACTTGTCTGGACATTTCTTTCCTGCACATTAGATGTTGTATTTACTTCTATTGTACTCTTATATTGCTGCCTATGGATGAGATTTAGATTGAGTTTACTTGTGTTATGTGTTGGGTTATTCATTGTACTTCACAGCTTAAGTGTACTCCGACGGGCCCATTAGATTGGAAAGCCCGCCGAAGTACACTGCTGGCCATTACCACGTGTCTCGGTTCCTTATCCATGGAACCGGAGCGTGACAAGGTTTTTGTGGTGGCCCATGCAGGTCCGATTTAAAATCGTCTTGGTCACCTGACTGTGCCAAGCGAGCCTGCAAATTAGGAATAGAGTTAGAAATCTCATCTGCAAAGTTTGAAACCTTCACATGACACCTCTATCTCGATATCGTTTACCAAATTGCATCTTGTTTATTTTCCTCAAACGCTGATCGCAGTCATGACTTTTTTGTAGAGTTATGAATCTCCGCAGTGGACGTATCGCACAGCATGGCGACGTTCCCCGAGACGCTGGATCATCCGAAGAACCGGATCTGGAGCAGGTCCTTCTACTGACTCCAGCTCCCATGGGACAGTCATCAGGACATCCCGAGGTGCCATCAGACGGACACCAGACTCCACATCAGGCAGGACCTGAGGATCAGAGGATCCCGAGTCAGGAGGAGCAGCAGCTACCACCTCCTCCACCATTCCCGCCCCAGATACCTTTTATGCCATTCCCTACAGGGCAACCGACGGACGAAACCCAGATGTTCCAGATGATGTTTGCGATGATGCAGGCCCAGCAGTAGGCTCAGCAGCAGGCCCAGCAGTACCAGGCTGAGACTCTGAGAGAGAGCATCGTGACGGCCTTGGGGCAGGCGTCACCACGCGCATATGAGCCGACGCGAGGGTCTGTCATAGACTTCCGTCGTTTGATGCCGCAACCTTTTGCGGGCACGGAGGAGCCGACGGAGGTCCACGCTTGGCTCACCGGCATACAGCACCAGCTGGAGGCCACTAACCTCCCCCGACACAGATGGATGACGGCTGTCAGGATGCAGCTCACCGGCAACGCTCATCACTGGTGGCTTTCCGAGGAGCATCATTTGGGACCGGATCGCGCCACCTGGGAAGAGTTCTCTAGACTCTTCCAGGAGATGTACATACCCTCTACCGCCCGAGCAGAGCTTCGGGACAGATTCCAGAACCTTAGGCAGGGGAGTATGACTGTGGAGGAATACAATTCTGAGTTCCTCCGCCTGAGCAGATTTGCACCATACCTGATCCCCAATGAAGAAGCGAAGGCCGATAAGTTTTATGAGGGCATGAGTTATGAGACCCAGAGGCTTATTGGGTCCACAGCCTGCACCTCTTACTCCGGAGTACTCCTTGCAGCGCGACGCCAGGACCACATCAACAAGATAGAGGCCAGCCAGAAATGCTCCTATGCGACGACATCAGCAGCCCGAGCACCGCAGGAAGGACCTGCGAAGCGTCCTTTGGTACAGCAGCAACACCAAAGGGCACCACCACAGCAGGGGGCAGTCATTCCCACTTGCCATTTCTGCGGCAAGAAGGGACATATATTGAGGGACTGTCGACGGAGATTGGGCGCTTGCTTGAGATGCGGATCGGACCAGCATGCAGTCCGAGATTGCCCAGATCAGAGAGCTCCAGCATAGATGGTTCACCGACCAGCCCTGCCAGCGCCGAGACCTTATCAGCAGCCTCCTGGACCGAGGCCGCCTTACGCAGGAGCTGGAGCACAGCGACCACCAGCACCAAGGGGAAACCAGATGAGGCCACCCTTGGCTCCACAGGGAGATCGATACCAGCAGGTTCAACAGCAGCAGCAGAGGGCACCGGCACCGAGACAGGGACATGCCTATGCTATGACCGTAGAGGAGCCTGAGACAGCAGGGGAAGTGATCGTAGGTACAATCTTAGTAGCTTCATTAACAGCATTAGTCCTATTTGATTCTGGTGCCACACACTTTTTTATAGCTGCTAGTTTCGTGGCTACCCATAGAATAGCCACCGCACCCCTTCCGAAGGTCAAGAGGATTCTTACGGGAGGTGGAATAGTACCTGTTAGCGACACTTGTAGATCATGTTCAGTAGTTATCTGCGGGCGAGAGATGCGTGCCCGATTTTTGGTTTTCTCCATTCCAGACTATGACATTGTCCTAGGCATGGATTGGTTGAGCCAATACCACGCAACGCTAGATTGCCATCGTGGTTGTGTCATCTTTAGACCCCCAGATCACCCAGAGTTTGAGTTTTTTAGGGGAGCCTGAGAGCATGGTGTCCAACCTACCCTAGCGACACACATTACAGAAGATGAACCGATGTACCCTCACTTTATAGCAGAGTTTGAGGATGTGTTTTCGGAGGATCTCCCAGGACTGCCACCTGACAGAGAGATTGAGTTCACCATAGAGTTGACTCCAGGAGCCGAGCCAGTTACTTTCCCCGTTTACAGACTAGCACCGAAGGGGTTGGTTGAGCTGAAGGTTCAAGTAGATGATCTCTTAGAAAAGGGTTTCATACGGGCTAGTGTATCTCCATGGGGAGCACCCATTATGTTTGTACCGAAGAAGGACGGGACGGTACACTTGTGTATCGATTACAGGGCACTAAATGCTGTAACGATAAAGAACAAGTATCCACTGCCGCGCATCGATGATTTGTTTGATCAACTTAGCGGTGCATGTGTATTCTCAAAGATCGATCTCAGATCCGGATATCATCAGATCAAGGTACGGAAAGAGGACATCCAGAAGATGGCCTTTCGGACGAAGTATGGCCACTATGAGTTTTTAGTCATGCCGTTTGGTTTAACCAACGCGCCAGCAGTATTCATGTGTTTGATGAACAATATCTTCCACCAGTACTTAGATAAGTTCGTGGTGGTATTTTTAGACGATATCTTGATATATTCTAAGAGCCAGGAGGAGCATAAGAGGCATCTCAGGATCGTGTTGGAAATGCTGAGACATGAGAGGCTGTACGCCAAACTCAGCAAATGTGAGTTCTGCTTGGATAGAGTACCATTTTTGGGGTACATAATCACCGGAGATGGACTATCAGTTAACCCGGAGAAGATAGTTGCAGTAGAGACCTGGCCTACCCCTACATCAGTTACAGAGGTTAGGAGTTTCCTCGGACTTGCCGGATATTATCGGAGGTTCGTGGAAAACTTCTCGAGGATAGCTGCGCCTATGATGCGACTAACGCGTAAAGGCGAAGAGTTTATCTGGACCGACGAGTGTCAGGCAGCTTTCGATGAGCTGAAGAAGTGTCTGACATCAGCACCGATTTTGACACTACCTTCAGGATCAGGAGGATTTGTAGTGTACAGTGATGCATCAGGGAGCGGATTGGGATGTGTACTGATGCAACACGGCAAGGTGATAGCCTACGCATCGAGACAGCTGAGAGTTCATGAGAAGAACTATCCGACGCACGACTTAGAGCTAGCTGCAGTAATATTTGCACTAAAGCTGTGGAGACATTACCTTTATGGTGAGCGTGTTGAGATTTATACAGATCATAAAAGCCTAAAGTACGTCTACACGCAGAAGGAGCTCAACATGAGGCAGAGACGTTGGCTAGAGTTGATGACAGATTATGACATTGAGTTACAGTACCACCCTGGCAAAGCGAATGTCGTAGCAGATGCTTTAAGCAGGAAGCCCATGGCATACTTTTTGAAGACGCATCGACAGTTGCTAGAGGATCTCCAGGAGCTTGGAATAGAGATCGACAGATGTCCAGTCTTGAGGTTTAGTCTACTTTGATTGAGAGGATCTAGGCAGCATTGCCTACAGATACGAGATTTCGACGTCTGCGAGAGAGAACAGAAGCCGACATACAGACGGGACTCAGGATTCATGAAGACAGAACGTTGAGGTGCGAAGATTGCCTATATGTTTTGAGTGGCGAGCTACGCCAAGAGTTGATGACCGAGGCTCATAGCTCGATTTATTCTATTCATCCCGGGGGTACGAAGATGTACCAAGACTTGAGAAAACATTTCTGGTGGCATGAGATGAAGAGGGAAATTGCAAGATTTGTGGCGAAGTGTTTAGTTTGTCAGCAGGTCAAGGCTGAACATCAGAGGACAGCAGAATTATTGCAGCCACTCCCCATTCCCGAGTCGAAGTGGGAACACATTACCATGGACTTCGTCACAGGATTTTCGTAAAGCCCTAGCGGGAAGGATGTAGTTTGGGTTGTCGTAGACAGACTCACCAAGTCTGCACATTTCTTGCCCTTCAGAGTTGGGCAATCCACAGAGATACTAGCTGACATGTATATGAGGCAGATAGTACGATTACATGGAGTGCCAGTCAACATCGTATCGGATCATGATTCCAGATTCATGTCATATTTTTGGCGGAGTATGCAGGAGAGCCTAGAAACTCGTCTCAAGTTCTGCACTGCGTATCATCCACAGACTGATGGACAGTCAGAGCGCACGATACAGATATTAGAGGATATGTTGAGAGCGTGCATGATTAATTTTGGAGGATCTTGGGAGGACCATCTCCATTTGGTAGAATTCTCTTACAATAATAGTTACCAGGCCAGCATACAGATGGCACCTTATGAGGCACTATACGGCAGGAAATGTAGGTCGCCAGTTTGTTGGAGTGACGTGGGAGAGCGTCAGATACTTGGTCCAGAGTTGGTGACACAGACAGTAGAGAAGGTCAAGCAGATTCAGAGCCACCTGCGCGCAGCACATGACAGACAGAAACACTGGGCAGATGCACACCGCAGACCATTAGAGTTCAAGGAGGATGACCACCTATTTTTGAGGATAGCGCCCACCCGCGGTACCATCAGATTCGGAGGCAGAGGCAAGCTGAGTCCGAGGTACATCGGACCTTTTGACATTTTGGAACGAGTGGGCGAAGTGGCTTACCGTCTTGCATTACCTCCATCATTAGAGGGAGTACATGACGTATTTCATGTATCGCAGTTGAGGAGATATGTCGCAGACCCTAGCCACGTGCTTGATCATTCGGAGATTACAGTCGGGCCTAGTCTGTCTTACGTAGAGCAGCCAGTTGAGATCCTCGATCGCAGCGAGAAGACTTTGAGAGGACAGACGATTCGACTGGTCAGAGCGGCATGGAAGCACCATTCACCAGGCGAGTCTACTTGGGAGCGCGAGGATTCTATTCGGCAGTAGTTCCCGTACTTATTTGAGGAGCAAGGTACAATTTTACGTACGACATTTGATTACTAGACTGTTTTAAAATTCTACTAGATATTATCGTGCATTACTTTTAATTTCGGGGACAAAATTTTTCTAAGTTGGGAAAAATAAAAACCCCCTCGATTTATTCTGTAGATAGTTAGAGTAGATTTGAAATTTTTTGATAGCAGATGTCGAGGTTTAGCATAGAGATAAATTATCTGGAATTTAATTCAATTAATTAAAACCCTTGGCGTGCCCCATCATTTTCTGATTTTTCGGAGCCCAATATCAGCCCATAAATTCTGTTCAATTACTGTACTTTCGACTCGACCCGCCAAATTAGGCACTGGACTTTTCCGTCTTTTAAAACAAATTTTTATGTGCTCTAAATTAATTGTGCAATATTTCAAAAATCGTAACCCATATTTAATTCCGTGTCGGACACCTATGTCGTTACCCTAAATTTTGGGATACCAAGTTAACCCATTGAGCCGGACCAACTAAAGGGTCCAAGACTTACTCCAAGCCCCCACCATTTTTGGCCTTTACGTCATTTTCGGATTTTGACCCCAAGTGCCCCAATTAATTTAAATTCGCGGGACACCTTATTTCTAATTAAATCGGGGATACCAACTTTGTAAATCCTATTTTTAATCCTAAATTAATTCCAATGCCTTCCTAATTAAACCCGTGCCTAACGCACAACCCCCCCTCACCATAGGAATTTCTAAATATATTTTTCTCCGCAATTTTTGTGTTATTTTATGTGTCCATGTAATTTCCCGAATTTACGGGGCTAAGTTGCAATTATTAATTTGTGTGGCAACACCCTATTGGCCAAGAACATATGAGAGGGTCCCAAAATAGGGTCCCATTCTCACCCCCTCATGCACCCTCATGAAGAAACCTTCTCCTCTTCATGATTAATCTCATCCATCCATTTTGAATGGATTGATCCTAACCACCCATCTCCTCCACACACTCCCCTATAAAGTAGCTCCTACACCCCACCCTCAACCAAAACCTACCGGCCCTAATCCCAAAAATCTCTCTCTCTCTCCTCCTCCATTTAATTTCTTCATGCAAAGGAAAAATCCATTTTTCTTCTTCTCCTTCCTCCTTTACTGCCTCTCTCATGTGAGACCCGACCGGCCGGCCTAAGCTCCGCCGAGCGTCCTCCGCTGCACCCCGCGGCCGTGCGTCCCCCGCTCCAGTGCACAGCCACCCCGCGGCCGTGCGTCCCCCGCTCCAGTGCACAGCTACCCCGCTGCGTGCGTCTCCCGCCAGCGCTGTCGATCCGACCCCCGCTCTCGTGCATCCCCCGCCGGCGCTGTCGTTCTTCCCCCACTGTGCAGGCAGCCGACCCGCCGCCGGACTACACTGCTGTCCCGCCGGTCAGAGCTTCCAGTCCGGACACCCCCCTCGATCTCAGACCAACCACCACCTCTTTCTTCCTCACCTCCTTCTTCATCACCACCACTATCACCATTATCACCACCACCTTCAACTCCACTACCACCGGACATTCCCCATTTTCCGGCCAGCCCCTCCTCGCTCCGGCCGTTTGGGTATACTCCTCCCCTCTCTTTACATTTATACATGTTGTTGATTTATATATTCATGGGTTAATGTTAGCTAGGGTTTCACCTATGCATGTTCATGTGAGCATAGTATTAAGGTTTCATTTGTAGGGCATGTTGAGGTTGGATTAAGGTTGATAAAGGACATGGGGATATGACTTGCGGTATATTGTAGAGGTATAAATTGATAGGATGAATGTAGGTTAGGGTTTCTCTTCGACATGAATTAAAATAAGTTATTTTAGATATCGGTTTATGGAGATTTAAGTTTTTATCCTTGAATAAAGGATCGAGATATATTTCATGGTGGTAAATGCTAACTTATTTAACGAGAATTAAATTGAGGAAGAATTTATGTGCATTGTAAAATGCTTAATTTAAATGTATGGTTAGTAAGGATAGTAGGTGGATGACTGATTGAGGACTGATAATATTAGTGAATTTTTAATTGAGGATTAGTTTATATGGTGGAAATGTTAGTTTATTTTCGAAGAATTTAATCGGGAAGAATATACGGATGACTATTTGATGGACTATCATACCGTTAGTCAGTTGTAGTTAGCCCTCTAGTATCTTGCCCTTGTGAGTTGCAGAATAGATTGTTAATTCGGGTTTGTATCTCTTCTCTAGGTACTGCGGGACCTGAGGACTTGGACGCGGTACCAGATCCCCGTCATCAGCAGCCGCACGCATGCAAGTGTACCTTGCCACCCTGTACTTCAGTTTACAGATATTATTGCTCTTCATGTACTCGTGTGCGTATTTATGTTGATGTTCGATATTCCGTGTCCGGTTCACAACCGGGTGTTGACATTCGACTTAACGCCTTAGAATAATTACTAGATGCTTCATAGCAACTCGATGTACGTACCTGAGTACATCGATACCCCAGGATACACTAATATACTGTGATCGTGCCAGATTCCTGTATCCTGATACTGACATCATGACCAGAGACTGGGACGACCTTAGGGTCGCGTCTGTTGAGTTAATTTCTTGTGTCGAGACTGTATTTAGAGGTTCAGGTTCAACGCACAATCGTTGACCGCTTGGGAAGGGGAAGACAGTTACTAGACGTTTGGGCTACTCTGCACGCGCTTATATATATGTAGTATTTTATAGTGATACCTGTATCTAGTATAGCCATTTCACCCGTGTGACTCTTTGCCCGGAGCTGCGGTACATGCCGTGTGTTTCCATGTCCGGAGCTACGGTTTTACTTTGGACGGCCCACGCGTCGAACGTTGTCTTTAAACTGTGTCATATTTGTTTGGTTGTACTAGATTATCCTGTTGTTGCACTTGTACTATCTGTTTACCTGGCATGTTATTTTTCTGTACCTTGTTACGTCCCTCTGAGGACCTGGTTCCCTTCCAGGTGTAGACCACGAGGATTACCCGGAGGAGTACGGACCGGGCATCTATCCAGCAGCTGTACTCACTGCCGAGGACGAGGTTATTCCTAAGGACTTCGCCTGATCGCTGGTAGTGACTCTTTCTTTGGGACGGTATCTTTACCTAGTTACCTGCTGCCATTCCAAGTTATCTTATTGCTTACTTTCATTCCAGTATATTTGTACTAGCGGGTTTGTCCCCGTATGACTACTCTAGTATTTGTATTTGATACTTGTCTAGACATTTCTTTCCTGCACATTAGATGTTGTATTTACTTCTATTGTGCTCTTATATTGCTGCCTGTGGATGAGATTTAGATTAAGTTTACTTGTATTATGTGTTGGGTTATTCATTGTACTTCACAGCTTAAGTGTACTCCGACGGGCCCATTAGATTGGAAAGCCCGCCGAAGTACACTGCTGGCCATTGCCACGTGTCTCGGTTCCTTATCCATGGAAACGGGGCGTGACAAATACTTTATCTTGGCCTTTGTGAAAAATTGTTTGAAGTCACAAATATCTGAGTGCACCAACTCCAGAAGATCTGTACTTCGGTTAACCCATTTAAACGGCTTTCTGGTGATCTTTCTCTGTGCACAAACCTCACACTTCTCCACCTTCTTACCCCCACATTTGGAGATAAGTCCTAGACTAGACATCTTGTTTATTATTTTATAATAAACATGTCCTCGTCTATTGTGCCATAACTCAAGAGAATAACCAGAAGAAGCGACTGCATTTATCATTGTAACAGGAGTTACAAGTTAAAGTTTAAACATTCCTTTGGTACAGAAAGCTTTTTTGAAGTATATTTCTTTGAAAGACATCACCATCCGTCCAACATTAATATCCATCCTCAAGCATGCGTTGCAGAGCAGACTTCTTAAGACCAGATTATTGGCTATCATTAGTACATGCTTCACATCTTGAAGAGTCAATGACTTCCCTAAAGTCAGGTTCAGTACCACCATTCCGGTCCCTAGTACTTCAGCTTGTGTCTGGTTTGCCACCATAACCTTCTCAGATGTAGGCTTGTAGGTATTGAACAACTCCTTCTTTGAGCAAATATGGCAGGATGTGCCAGTGTCCACCCACCAGTCAGAGTCAACAGCAGTCGTGACAACCTGTGCAATCATAGCAACCTTGTTAGGCACACATTGCTCTATTTGTTTGGGCTTGGATCTGCAGTCACTCCGGTAGTGGCCCTTCTTGCCACAATTGAAGCAAGTCACTTCGGACTTTGGCTTTGGCTTCGGCTTGGACGAAGCTGACTTCACCTTCAGATGGTTGAAGTCCTTCTTTTTTGTTGTTGTGAGAAGTCTTCTGCTTCTCCTTGGATTCACCAGCATGTACCAAGTTGGCCTTTGCCAACTGTTTGGACATGGAATCCAACTTCAGTTGTCCCCTGGTCTCATCTTCAATGTGAATCTAGTGAAGAAGATCTTCGAGCTGGATCTCCATCTTCTTACGGTACATGTCAGTCTTGAACTTGATCCAGCCTTGTCACCCCTACTTTTTGGATTAGGGGTATTTTCGTCTTTTTGTAATTACTGTGTAAATAAATTGTATGATAATAACTTATATCTAAATAATTATGATATTGTCTGATTGTTGTAAATTATCGTGGCTTCGATAATTTGGACGCTATGCTAGCCATTGTCTCCCAACTGATTTCACACCATTGTCCTAGACACGCCAGACCGTTAATTGATGCTTGTGTCCCTCGTAAATCCAGCCTTGTACTTTTATTTAATTTTAGAACCCCTCCTTGCGTTTAATTTTAATTAAGTAAACAGTAAACCTATTTCATGCAATTTTCCAATTGTTGGCGCTATTATGTAAAAAAGCATTAAGTATACACCTGTTTGACACGACACGCATTATAAACCTATTTTTTCCCCTTCATCATATTTTCCATAAATTTTGGGAATGAGTAATTTAACATCAACCCCTTGGAACCAAAGGCATCCAGACCCTTAAACCGATGCATCATGACCATTCATTTTAATTTATTCGAATCCTAACCATTGAAGTATCCATGAGAAGATTTTTTTAAGGAATTGACCTAAGTCAACTCCTTTCTAGGTCAAACCTAAGTCCCCCTTATATATAACTCCTTCTTTTCACTTTTCATTTTTCCTATTCCTAAATCAAGTACAGCCCCCCTTACATTACTATTCATCTTCTTTTTCCTTTTCCTTTTTATTTCCTTTCTATCTAACCTAGCTACAGTCGACATCCCCTTCACCTTACTGTTCACCGCTGAAACCCGACCGTGAACTCGCCGAAGCCGAGCGGCCTGAGCCGACCACTACCCTACTGTCGACCCTCAACGACTGAATGCCAGAGACCGACCGGACCCGCTGACCCTGAGCCGCCTGGATTCCATCGACCGAGAGCATACTGCACCGCTCGAACGCCGGACGACGCTGCACAGAGCTGCCCCGACTGCCCCGCTTGAGCGCCGGACGACGCTTCACGACGCCGCCGACCGAGGTTCCCGCCCGCACGCTGCCGACCGAGGTTCCCGCCAGCCCGCTGCCGACCGAGGTTCCCGCCTGTCCGCTGTCGACCGACTGCTCGACGATGCCGCGACGCATTGCTGTGCCGACCGGAGTTTGTCGACAGACCGTGAACTCGACCGACCCTTCCCTGTTCGTAACCATTGTCATCGTCTCGTTCCCGCGCACAGGTTCGAGTTCCTTCTTGCTTATACTTGTACGCATACATATAGTTTCCTTGGAGGCCTTCGTACTTGTTATGTTGAATACTAGTATATAGATATATAACTTGATGCGTACGTAAGTACGTATTAGTATTGGTATACGTATATGGTTATTATGTGTACATTGATATATGTATAACCCTAATGTATGCAACCAAAATTAGTATATATATACAGAGTACATGTATTAAAATAGGATTGAATGTGTTTCGGGTATATATATATTGAATATATATCTCCCTAATACCTGTTTAATATAGATACAAGGCATAAATTCTATTTAAAGTATATGTATATACATATATCTACTATAATTATAACCCATAGAAATTTATGTATATGTTAGATCACATTATGTGGAGGACTTGAATGTGACCACGGACACCCCGTAGGTACATCGTCCTGTGACCCCTAGCGTAGCCTGTTGAGATCATTATGTTGATTGTGTGCTAGAGTAATGTCTGATAAAGTACTGTATTATGTGATATGTCTATAGGATTGTGGGATCACGCAGACGATACCTCAAAAACTGGACAGTGGTACTACCAGCTAAGGACCACAGGTGAGTACATTCTCTGACAGTTTCCATTATGTTGATTATCTCTATAACTCTTGTTGTATAGCGTACATGACTCTGACACTATTGTTTACACGAGTTGGCATCATTGAGACCTGTCACGAGGAGTCGTGATTGGAATCCATCGTACTGGCTGAGGATAAATGGGGAAATATTAGTAGCTTATGTGATCATACCCACTTTACATGCATCATAGCTCACCCACACCTCACGTCGGTGCAGCCATACCCTTACATGCCTCATCGCTGTTACATATGGTTAGCCTGACTTGTTGGGGATGATTGCTAATCAATGTAATGAGTCATATAGCCCAAGCCGATCACATGATATGCTGATGTTTCACACACTTAGTTAGATGATTCTTGACATGTATCTTGGTATATTGATCTTGCATCTCTATATATTTTAGTTGTTATTCTTGTACATACTTACATACCAGTTCATTGTTCTTGCGTGTACTTGTAGTTCTATTCTTTGCTAGATGCATATTGATGATGATGTTCCAGTATTTCTTATTCCAGTATTTTCTTTATTCCAGTATCTCTTATTGCCAGTTATTCATATATGTCTTGTATTTTTTTATACTGTGTTATATTTTTTTATTAATATATGTGGAACTGCTGTTAGAGGTGTATTTCGTTCCAATCCTGACTGGATATTTTTTTCAGAAAATCTTGAGGATTTCTGCACTACGCACTACGGACCAGGTATAGATGCTGACTATGTACCAGAGATCCTAGAGGAGACTATGCCTCTAGATGAGATATTACCCACAACTATCTAGATAGTATTTATTTATGCTTGAGACTTATGGAGGTTGTTTCAGTTTATGTTTAGACTTATGTTAAGTTTAATTGGAGACTTATGTTGGACAGCTAGACTGTGAGTTATCTTTATGTTGAGACATGGTGTTTAACTATGTCATTTCCTTCCATCTTTTATCGTGCCTTATAGTTGTTGTGATTGAGTTATATTATGAGATTATATTGTGAGTTGTATATTGACCTCCTTATGGAGATGGATATCACTGACAGGTGTTGGTTATATAGTATTACTGTAGCCTAGATAGCGTTCTATCGCCGATGCTGCGACGTAGGCTGGACGTACCCACGCTCTCGTGCCCCTATACCGGGTGCAGGTCGTGACACATTTTTAGTTGTGGCCCATGCAGGTCTGTTTCGTAAGTTATGCGATATCGTGGTAGTGGGACAACTTAGTTGTACTGCTGCGAGCCTGTGCTAGGATATAGGAAATATAATCTAGGATGAGAATATGCTCAATCATACTAGGAAATTCTGAACTTCATATTGTTATTCTAATGGATTGTTCCTTTAGCACTTTAACGTCCTTCCTTGATAGTATCATATCTATCACCTTAATTGATTCTTTTGATCTTTATTCAGGATGTCGTCGAATACTAGATCCATGGGAATGGGAGCAGCCAATTCAGAGATGACTGCCACCTCTCAACCTGATGAACAGATACCAGGAGATCCTCCTACATCTCCTATTTGTGTGGGAGTGTCTGCAGCTAACGGGATTCCTCCTCTACCTATACAGAGGATTGCCCCAGCTATGACAGACAACCTTCCACCACCGACACCGATTTTCGGAGGAGTGCCCGCTGACAGGGCACAAATGTTCGCACTGATGCAGGGCATGCTAGAGGCCCAGAAAGTAACAGCAGAAGCTCAGCGTGTTCAAGCTGAGGCTCAGAGGGTGCAAGCAGAAGCACACCAGGCGCAGACCGAATTGATGAGAGAGAGCATGGAGAATGCTCATCAGGTGGCTCTCCAGGCTGTGGTGAGAGTAGCACGACAACCGCAACATCAAGGTCAGCAACAACAGAGGCCCGATACCATAGTGGACTTTAAGAGGATGATGCCTCGAGAGTTCAAAGGCACAGAAGAAATACTATATGCTGACGAATGGTTAGAGGACATAGAGAGGAACTTGCGCTTATCACAGATTCTGGAGATTCTTCAGATAGAGGCCGCTGGCAGTCAGATGTTTGATATCGCACTGACGTGGTATCGTACAGAGCCGAGACTCACCGCTGAAGGACTTACTTGGGAGGACTTTAAGGAACTCTTCAAGGAGAAATTCTTTCCTGACGTAGCCTTGGGAGCATTAGAAAGTCAGTTCCATGACTTAGTCCAAGGAGGTATGTCAGTCGACGAATATGCTGTAGAGTTTTGTCGATTAAGTTGATTTGCGCCATCGATGATACGAGACCCAGGAGACAGAGCTCGAAAATTCAGAAAGGAATTAAATAGGGAGATCAAGTCTCGTACTTCGGGACGACGTACTGCTACATTTGAGGGTATTCTGATGGATGCCCAGATTGCCGAAGACGACTTGGACCTCAGGCCCAAGAGAGGACGCGACACATCTTGAGCAACATGAGGTAACACAGGACTAGCCAAGTGCCCACACTTACAACAACAACAACATAGGCCGTACCTACAGCAACATCAGCAGCAGCACCAGCAACAGGCACCAGTTCGAGGACATGCTCAACAACAGCAACCACAAAGGCATAATCAACTCGCTACCCCATGTTCGTATTGCGAAAAGATGGTACATACAAGGGACATCTACAGAAAAAGGTTGGGCACTTGCTTATCGTGTAGATCACCAGCACATCAGCTGAGGGACTACCCAGCTATTCAGACTCGCCAGGGAGGAGCAGCAGCTCAGAGAGGACCAGCCATAGCACCTATTGTACCAGGAGGCCAGCAGCAGAGAGGACCTCCACTTCCACCACAGCAGGATAGGTTTGCTCAGCATCAGCAGCAGCAGAGAGGAGCACCACAAGGACGAGCTTACGCCATGACCACTGAGGAGGCCGAGCCAGTTGGAGACGTGATTTCAGGTTCAGTTTTACTCGATTCTATTCCAGCACTTGCATTATTTGATTCTGGCGCTTCCCATAGCTTCGTATCTGTATCTTATGCCCTTAAATATCATTTAAAAATGGAACCATTAGATAGGACTAGCATGATCACGACAGGAGGAGGCATTATCCTAGTCCGTGATTGTTGCAAGGATCGGAGAGTGTCATTGGAAGTCCAAGAGTTGAGCGTGAGTTTACTCGTCATGCCACTTCCGGAATACGATATTGTACTCGGAATGACTGGTTAGGTAAACACCATGCTTCTATAGATTATCACGGAGGTAGAGTAGTATTTCGACCACCAGGAGAGCCAGAGTTTGAGATTGCCAGAGGAGCAGAGGAGCGGAGCAGAGTCACTTTTTACGGAGCCAGGGTGGAAGAAGAAGAGTTACCGCATTCACTTATAGCGAAGTTCCTGGATGTATTTTCAGAGGAGTTGCTAGGTTTGCCGCCAGACAGAGATGTTGAGTTCTCTATAGACTTGATACCAGGAGCGGAGCCTATTTCGCAACATGTCTATAGAGTTAACAACAACGAGTTGGTAGAACTGAAGAAACAAGTAGAGGAGCTACAGGACAAAGGTTTCATTAGGTCCAGTTCATCGCCATAGGGAGCACCAGTATTATTTGTACCAAAAAAGGATGGCACGGTACGCATGTGTATCGATTATAGAGCCTTGAATAACCTCACTATAAAAAAAAAATACCCGCTGCCGAGGATAGATAATCTTTTTGATCAATTGAGCGGAGCGAAGGTGTTTTCAAAAATAGACTTGAGGTCAGGCTATCACCAGGTGAAGGTGAAGAAAGAAGACATACCGAAGACCGCCTTTCGGACCAGATATGGCCAGTTTGAATTTACAGTAATGTCGTTTGGTTTAACCAATGCACCAGCAGTATTTATGAACTTGATAAACAAGGTGTTCCACCAGTACCTTGACAAGTTCGTAGTGGTATTTATTGACGATATTCTAGTATATTTAAAAATCCCAGAAGAGCATGAAGAGCACCTGAGGATAGTCTTAGAAACTCTCAGGAGAGAGAAATTGTACGGGAAGCTTTCAAAGTGTGAGTTCTTTCTTGACAAGGTTGAATTTCTTGGATATATGGTAACAGGTGACGGAATTTCAGTTAACCCAAAGAAGATAGAGGCAATAGAGTCATGGGCTACCCCCAGTACGGTATCTGAAATCAGGAGCTTTCTCGGACTAGCAGGATACTACAGAAGATTTGTACAAGACTTCTCCAAGATTGCAGAGCCAATGACTAGGCTGACCAAGAAAGATGTAGAATTTGTCTGGACAGAAGAATGTCAAGCTGCATTCGATGAGCTGAAGAGGAGATTGACGACAACACCAGTTTTGACATTGCCATCAGGGACAGGTGGATTCACTATCTACAGTGATGCTTCAGGAAAAGGGTTGGGATGCGTTCTTCAACAACACGGGAAAGTAATGCCTATGCTTCAAGACAATTATGCCCTCATGAAAAGAACTACCCCACTCACGATCTGGAGTTAGCGGCAGTTATCTTTGCCCTAAAGCTGAGGAAGCACTATATGTACGGAGAGCGTGTGAAGATCTTCACAGACTACAAGAGCTTAAAGTACGTGTTTACACAGAAGGAGCTGAATATGAGACAGAGAAGGTGGTTAGAATTGATGAAAGACTTCGATATCTCATTATAGTATCATCCAGGGAAAGATAACGTAGTCGCGGATGCCTTGAGCAGGTACCCAATGGTTATGTGCTTGACTTCGGATAGACACTTATTAGCTGATCTTGAGAGCTTAGGAATTGAGGTATTAGTTCCAGGAGCTGAGATTCAGATATGGAGACTGCAGATACAATCAGAGATGATGGACATAATTAGAGCCGTGCAGTATGATGATAAGACTCTAAGGAATATTAGAGTACAAGTTCAGACAGGATTGATAGACGATTTCACTATTGCGGATGATGGATCCTTACAACATGGCACGAGGATGTGTGTGCCAAGTGGAGAGCTGCATGAAGAAGTTTTACATGAGGCACACCGCTCTCAGTACTCGATGCATCCCGGAGCCAACAAGATGTATCGAGATTTGAGGAAGCATATATGGTGGTATGGTATGAAGCGCGAAGTAGCACGCTTCGTATCCCGATGTTTAGTGTGCCAACAAGTGAAAGCAGATCGACAGAGGCCAGGAGGATTGCTTCAACCCTTACCCATTCCAGAATAGAAGTGGGAGGACGTGACTATGGACTTCGTTTCGGGACTTCCTCGTTCTCCAGGAGGAAAGGACGCAATTTGGGTCATCGTGGATAGGTTGACCAAATCAACCTACTTCTTACCTTTCAAAGTGGGTACATCAACGGAGAAGCTAGCAGAAACGTATGTATAGCAGATTGTCAGATTATATGGAGTCCCTGTGAGCATTGTCTCAGATAGGGATAGTCGTTTTACTTTCCATTTATGGAGGAGTCTGCAGTCTAGCTTGGGCACTCAGCTCAAGTTCAGTACCGTATATCACCCTCAGACAGACGGGCAGTCTGAAAGGACTATTCATACTCTTAAAGACATGCTACGCACTTGCGTTTTGGATCTCGGAGGTTCATGGGAGGATCATCTATATTTGGTAGAGTTTTCTTACAACAACAGCTACCAGGCCAGCATTAAGATGTCACCATTCAAAGCCTTATATGACGGAGGTATCGTACACCTTTATCTTGGGATGATGTTGGGGAAAGAGCCTTGTTAGGACCAGAAATGGTCGTGGATGCAGCAGAAAAGGTGAAACTTATCAGAGACAGACTGCGAGTGGCGCAGGACAGACAGCGACATTGGGCCGATAGCCACCGTAGACCCCTAGAGTTTCAGGTATTATTTTGATTTGTTTTGTTTGGCTTGTGATTGTTTTGTTTATATTGCGTGTTAAGATCGCTGTTCTAGGTTGGCGATTTGGTGTTCTTACGGATTTCTTTGACACGGGGCACGATTCGTTTCGGCAGAGGAGGAAAGCTTAGTCCACGATACATCGGACCCTTCAGTGTTCTTGCAAGGGTCGATGTAGTGGCCTATAGACTTGACTTGCCGCCTGCTCTAGATGGAGTGCATAACGTGTTCCACGTGTCGCAACTGAGACGGTATATAGCAGATCCTAGTCACGTATTAGATCACTCGAAGATCAAAGTTGGGCCGACACTCAGCTATCCTGAACAACCGGTGGAGATCTTGGATCGTAGAGAGAAGATATTGCGGAACCAGACTATTTCCTTGGTTCGTATTGCATGGAGAAATTGCTCTCCAGGAGAATCAACTTGGGAGAGAGAGGACGAAATGCGCGAGCGGTATCCATATCTCTTCGAGACTTGAGGTATAATTCACTAATTGATTGCTTGTTCTTGTGCTAGTTTAATTTAAATTTTGAGGACGAAATTCTTTAAGGAGGGTAGACTTGTCACCCCCACTTTTTAGATTAGGGGTATTTTTGTCTTTTCGTAATTACTATGTAAATAAATTGCATGATAATAACTTATATCTAAATAATTGTGATATTGTCTGATTGTTGTAAATTATCGTGGCTTCGATAATTTGGATGCTATGCTAGCCATTGTCTCCCAACTGATTTCACACCATTGTCCTAGACATGCCAGACCGTTAATTGATGCTTGTTTCCCACGTAAATCCAGCCTTGTACTTTTATTTAATTTTAGAACCACTTCTTGCGTTTAATTTTAATTAAGTAAACAGTAAACCTATTTCATGCAATTTTCCAATTGTTGGCATTATTATGTAAAAGAGCATTAAGTATACACCCGTTTGACACGACACGCGTTATAAACCCATTTTCCCCCCTTCATCATATTTTCCATAAATTTTGGGAATGAGTAATTTAACATCAACCCCTTGGAACCATAGGCATCCAGACCCTTAAACCGATGCATCATGACCATTCATTTTAATTTATTCAAATCCTAACCATTGAAGTATCCATGAGAAGATTTTTCCAAGAAATTGACCAAGTCAACTCCTTTCTAGGTCAAACCTAAGTCCCCCTTGTATATAACTCCTTCTTTTTTACTTTTCGTTTTTCCTATTCCTAACTCAAGTACAGCCCCCCCCTTACATTACTATTCATCTTCTTTTTCCTTTCCCTTTTATTTCCTTTCCATCTAACCTAGCTACAGCCGACATCCCCTTCACCTTACTGTTCACCGCTGAAACCCGACCGTGAACTCGCCGGAGCCGAGCGGCCTGAGCCGACCACCACCCTACTGTCTACCCTCCGCGACTGAACGCCGAAGATCGGCCGGACCCGCTGACCCTGAGCCGCCTGGATTCCATCGACCGAGAGCATGCTGCACCGCTCGAGCGCCGGACGACGCTGCACAGAGCTGCCCCGACTGCCCCGCTTGAGCGCCGGACGACGTTGCACAACGCCGCCGACCGAGGTTCCCGCCCGCACGCTGCCGACCGAGGTTCCCGCCCGTACGCTGTCGACCGACTGCTCGACGACGCCACGACGCATTGCTGTGCCGACCGAAGTTCGACGACAGACCGTGAACTCGACCGACCCTTCCCTATTAGTAACCATCGTCATCGTCTCGTTCTCGCGCACAGGTTCGAGTTCCTTCTTGCTTATACGTGTACGCATACATATAGTTTCCTTGGAGGCCTTCGCACTTGTTATGTTGAATACTAGTACATAGATATATAACTTGATGCGTACGTAAGTACATATTAGTATTGGTATACGTATATGGTTATTATGTGTACATTGATATATGTATAACCCTAATGTATGCAACCCAAATTAGTATATATATATACAGAGTACATGTATTAAAAAGGATTGAATGTGTTTCGGGTATATATATATTGAATATATATCTCCCTAATACCTGTTTAATATAGATACAAGGCATAAATTCTATTTAAAGTATATGTATATACATATATCTACTATAATTATAACCCATAAAAATTTATGTATATGTTAGATCACATTGTGGAGGACTTGAATGTGACCACGGATACCCCATAGGTACATCAACCTGTGACCCCTAGCGTAGCCTGTTGAGATCATTATGTTGATTGTGTGCTAGAGTAATGTCTGATGAAGTACTGCATTATGTGATATGTCTATAGGATTGTGGGATCACGCAGACGATACCTCGAAAACCGGACAGTGGTACTGCCAGCTAAGGACCACAGGCGAGTACATTCTCTGACAGTTTCTATTATGTTGATTATCTCTATAACTCTTGTTGTATAGCGTACATGACTCTGACACTATTGTTTACACGAGTTGGCATCATTGAGACCTGTCACGAGGAGTCATGATTGGAATCCATCGTGCTAGCTGGGGATAAATGGGGAAATATTAGTAGCTTATGTGATCATACCCACTTTACATGCATCATAGCTCACCCACACCTCACGTCGGTGCAGCCATACCCTTACATGCCTCATCGCTGTTACATATGGTTAGCCTGACTTGTTGGGGATGATCGCTAATCAATGTAATGAGTCATATAGCCCAAGCCGATCACATGATATGCTGATGTTTCACACACTTAGTTAGATAATTCTTGATATGTATCTTGGTATATTGATCTTGCATCTCTATATATTTTAGTTGTTATTCTTGTACACACTTACATACCAGTTCATTGTTCTTGCGTGTACTTGTAGTTCTATTCTTTGCTAGATGCATATTGTTGATGATGTTCCAGTATTTCTTATTCCAGCATTTCCTTTATTCCAGTATCTCTTATTGCCAGTTATTCATATCTGTCTTGTATTTCTTTACACTGTGTTATAGTTTTTATCAATATATGTGGAACTGCTGTTAGAGGTCTATTTTGTTCCAATCTTGACTGGATATTTTTTCCAGAGAATCTTGAGAATTTCTGCACTATGCACTACGAACCAGGTATAGATGCTGACTACGCACCAGAGATCCTAGAGGAGACTATGCCTCTAGATGAGATATTACCCACAACTATCTAGATAGTATTTATTTATGCTTGAGACTTATGGAGGTTGTTTCAGTTTATGTTTAGACTTATGTTAAGTTTAATTGGAGACTTGTGTTGGACAGCTAGACTGTGAGTTATCTTTATGTTGAGACATGGTGTTTAACTATGTCATTTCCTTCCATCTTTTATCGTGCCTTATAGTTGTTGTGATTGAGTTATATTATGAGATTATATTGTGAGTTGTATATTGACCTCCTTAGGGCGATGGATATTACTGACAAGTGTTGGTTATATAGTATTACTGTAACCTAGACAGCGTTCTACCGCCGATGCTGCGGCGTAGGCTGGACGTACCCACGCTCTCGTGTCCCTATATCGGGTGCGGGTCATGACAAGCCTGGAGGAAGCTTGTGACGATATCCCCCACCATGAACTTATCTTCCTTCTTCATGCCCTCTTCCTCCAGCTTCTGCTGCATCTTCAGAAGTTCTTTGACATGCGGCAGCATTACCTTCTCGTCTTCAAATTGTAAAGTGAAAAACTTTTCAACGAGATAGATTTTAGACATATTTTTATCAGTTTTGTAATTCTTCTCAAGAGCTTCCCAGACGCCTTTCGCCTTTCCTTTCTTGCTGTAAGACTCTGCCATCGAGTCCTCCATTGCATTGAGGATCAATAGCCTGCAGAGGTTTTGTCTTCTTTCCACTTGTTGTGAAGTCCTGTGCCACACCAACTTCAAGTTCTCCTCCATCTTCAGGGATGGTAGGTTCTGGATCAACCAACACATAAGAAACTTTAACAAGACAAAGATTCAGAGAGATCTTTCTCTTCCAAATATTGTAGTGTTCGCCATCAAACTTCTCAAGCTTGTGAAAGCTAGTATCGAGAAGGTTTGATCGGTTCTCTATCTTACTCGGATCTTGTTTTGAGATTATTATTTCTGAGGCTTAATCAAAGATCATAGAACCAGAAGTTGAAGTTGAGATCAGGAGTTCACACAAGAGTTTCCTTCCTAACATCTCACGATCCAACAAGAAGATTATATATAGGATTTGATTATAACTAGAAACAAGATAACAAAAGAATCAGAGAAAAATAACTTCTCATTCTTCCTTGCAATCATATTTATAAACGGACATAACAGAGTTTACAACTTGCAAAATAGAAGAGGAAGAAGAAGAATAAACTCTTCGTGCTGGGGTAATAAAGATCACCGTTGCTCAAAGCAAGATTCGTCCCACACGATCTGCTCCCAGGAACCAGCAAGTTCACATAGAACTTCTGGAATGCTCGCTCTCACCTCCTTGCTTGGACTTGCACGAACCTCCTGGACTGTAATGGCGGCTGCTGCAACTCTCTTCGTTTTCTCTATTTCGAAGTAAGTCCTCAAAGAGGCACGAAGAGAGTATTTATTGAAAATCCTAGCCGTCCAACAGTTACGGAAAGATAGGAACAGATTAATTATGAATCCCTATAAGATAGGCACGAATTAAATTCAAATTCCATAAAAAATTGATTTGAATAACAGACCATATCTTTTCATAACCGTTTAAATATATCCGCAACAGCAGCAGCAGCGCAAGCCGCAGCGCAAGCCGCAGCGCATGCGATAATGCATGCGACAACCCATGCGGCAACCCATGCGGCAGCACATGCGACAACGCATGCGGAAGTAAATACGAAAACCCATGCGACAACACATACAACTGTCCATGCGACCACGCATGCGACCAACCCATGCGACCCACCCATGCGGCCGTGCATGAGAGAGCGTATCAAATGCGCACAAGCGCTTGCGCCGATGCTGACGTACTAAGTGCACCAATAAAGTGACACTTTGTGCCCTTGAGCCCGAGCCCGAGTCTGAGTCCGGGTCGCTAAGCCCCTTTAGGGCTTAGCTCCTATGGAATAAATTCTAAGAGAATAAAAAAAGCATAAATACTTTCATTAAGGAGTTAATCCTTCTTCATCATAATAAAATACCCCCACATGGCATCCATGTGCCTCACCATACCCCATGTGCACACCTCAACACAAGCAAAGAATTATAGTGAGATACCCATTTGGTGGTATAGCCAATGTGGGACTATCTTTCATAGTCCAAAGGTAAAAAACACCAACAATCTTTTACATATCTCAATATATGGGTTGAGCGTTCCTCATAGTGACTGCCCTATCATGCATTAGGATAGATACTGCTTCGACTTGAATCTTCCTGCATGGGTCAAAATAACAGCATGATACAAGAATGGACTAAGCCTTGAATTCTAAACTATAGTTACAATTCTTTCCACTCACATAATGACATCAACTGTGCTTTCGATTGCACATTGAAGGCCCTGTGCACGCCTGGTTTCGGTGTATGTATTTTGGTTGTCTACAAGTTTTTTCTCAAGAGACGGCCTGTATCTTTTTTCATACACTATATATGAGTTCTTAAAGAGTCCTTGGCATGAAGCATTGCACTTTCTTGCGGTGCTATGCCTCTATGACATGGCCTTCTGTCGAGGTTCACTCCCTCATGTAGTGTCATCCACTGTAGCATGAGGTTCACTCCCTCTTTGTAGTGCCAAACTACCAGCACGAAGCCTTGCGCTTCCTTGCGGTATTACGCCGTTGTGACATAACTTTTCGTCCAGGATTTACATCTTTTACCTCTGTGGTGTCACACCACTGTAACATGAGGTCATCGACCTCTTTATAGTGCTACCTACCACTCTTCATTCTATAGCATTAGGCCTCATGCCTATGCGCAGTGCTACACTGCTGTGACATAACTTAATGCCGAGAATTTATAACTTTTACCTCTGTGGTGTCACACCACTGTAGGATGGGATACAAGTCCCTTGTAGTGCTGAAACTATGTGCTTCCTGTAAAGCACACCGGACATTCACTCTGTTTGAGAACTCATTAAGGCATCAAAGCCGTCCTTCTATAGGAAATTATTCTTCATAAAGAACAAGAAGTAGACAACAGTGGTTCTGGGTCCGTAATCCCTTAGTGTCTCAAATAACTATCCACTGTTCCTGATATTCTCTCAGTCAATGGTCATTCTTTGAACCAAAAGTTAGATACCCAGTAGATTTTTCTTTGAACTAATAGCATAAAACTTTATGGTAGAATTATATAAACACAATATCAGAATGTCTTCAAGCCCATTTTGGTTATTGTGTCCTCGACCAGCTGACGCTTGAGACCCTTGGTGAACGGGTCCGCCAGGTTATCCTGACTCCGAACATCAATTACGGCAATGACTCCAGTCTTTATCAGATCATTCACTGCCCTGTGCCTCAACTGTACAGTCATCTTCTTACCATTGAATAGGTCATTTGATGCCACCGCTGCAGTCGCTTGGTTGTTGCAGTATATCGATACTGCCAAAATCTGTGCACCAACCAATGAAAGATCATACATTAGCTCCCAAAGCCACTCTGCTTCATCCGCTGCAGTAGCCAATGAAACTCTCTTCATTTTCTCTATTTCGACGTAAGTCCTCAAAGAGGCACGAAGAGAGTATTTATAGAGAGAGGGTAAAACCCCTAGCCGTCCAACAGTTACAGAAAGATAGGAACAGATTAATTACGAATCCCTATAAGATAGGCATGAATTAAATTCAAATCCCACAAAAATGGATCTGAATAACAGACCATATCTTTCCATAACCGTTCAAATATATCCGTAGCAGCAACAGCGCATACGATAGTGCAAGCCACAGCGCATGCGACTGCGAATGAGAGAGCGCATCAAATGCTCACAAGCGTCTGCGCAGATGTCGACGTGTGCCAACAAAGTGCCACTTTGCGCCCGCATCCGAGCCCGAGTCGCTAAGCCTTCTTCATCCTATGAAATAAATTCCTATGAGAATGACAAAAAGCATAAATACTTTCATTAAGGAGTTAATCCTTCTTCATCCTAATAAAGACTTAATCCTTCTTCATCAACACAAGCAAAACATTATATTATGATACTCACTTGGTGGTATAGCTAAAGTGGGACTATCTTTCATAGTCCAAAGACAAAAAACACCAACAAAGATAACTTTATAATTTATTTGTTATTGGTAATTGAAATAGTTCTTTCTTGGAGCTACAATAATAACTAAACATGATATGTTGGTTCAAACTTTAAAGAAATAAAAAAATACCAGTGGATTCTTTCTTAGTTATTTAGGAATCCTCTTGCCAATCCTATCTCCTTAGACCTATCTACTCAGAATAAAAAGTGGACATTTTAGTTTTAGATTTTTTGAGATGTCATTTTTTAACAAATATAAAGGAGACGGTTTTAAAAAGAAACGTTTCATTATTAGAGTGACTTATTAGTTCATTTACAAGAGATTATTGTCAAGATATTTTATCAATTAGATACCTAGAAGATAAAATATTCGAGCAACAAAGTTGGAGTGAAATAGAAAATACTACGAAAAATATTTCTTTTCCTTTGTATCTAGGTTGTTCTTCTTGTGTCTCTTAGGTGGAGAAAAAAAATAAAACTCAGACCAACTGAACTTTTATTGTGAACATGAATTCCATTATACTTAGATTTATTTTTTCCAATTATGATAACAACATATACTATTATTATTGATCATGAATTGCATGTACTGATTGTGCTATTAAAATAATATATTGCTTACGTAATAATACAATATTTAAGAAACAAAGTCCTAAATTTTTTAATTATGACACAAGCTAACTCTAGGTTTTGGACAAGAACTTATTATCTATGTGCATGATTATGGGACATGTTTGTAACAGATTGATTAGCTATGAAACCTAGTGATAAGATTTAATTTCATATGGAAACCTCGAATTGCCCTCCGAAATCGTGCATGTAATCTTATGACATGAATCAGAAACTATCCGATCCCAGTTCGAAGGAAATATAGATTTCAGTTCGAAGGAAAGATACCATTGTCTGGAAATGAATGTGGGGCTAACTACATGTATTTAATCATTAATTAGGCTTAATTTATGTCATGTACGTACCCACAGACACATTGGGTACCTCCTACACAATTTTTTGACCCTTCCGACTCGATTACGTGGTACCGATAGGCCATTTATGGTTAATTGGAATTACATTCAGCGTGTGCTATATTAAATGATAGCCTCATTGCCCATTTTAGGCTAGTATATGATTGTATCCAATATGTTCATCTTATAGAGTTAATCTAGACCTTATCGGAGCCGAATTAGTAAATTCATAATTAGATCTATATTCATAAAATTCAGCACATATGTTATCTTAGTTTAATATTATTAACCTTTTTGACTAGTTAGTCATAGTTGGCTTAGAATCGAAATTATATTGAGTTAATTTTACGCCGTGCCATTTTAACGTAGCCATGATAACTTGATATATTTGAAATGTTGGAAGTTTAGTACGCTAACTTGATGTGGATTCGCATATGTACGTAGGTGTGTCGGGTCCAAAATTGGTATTTTAGATTATTTTAGGCCATTTTAAATTTAAATTTAACATATACCTAGTAAGAATGATTCGTTATCAATCATTCGGAGACCTTAGGAAAGCATTAAACCTTGGGAATAGATCTAATTAGTTCAAAAGCGAGTCTTAGCCTAAAAATAAAGCAAATTTATTATAACTCATCCTTAGGGTTGAATTATTAACTTCAATTCCATGTTTTAAATTAATAATTATAACTTGATCTAAATACATAACACTTAGTATCTTAGGTTCAGTTGATAACTGAAACTCAAAAATTGAATTATCATTTTATATTTTAATCGGATGATATGGTATTGATATAAATATGTATTGTCAATATATATATAGACATAAAATGATACGTGTAAAGTGAAGACTATTATATAAATAAAGTATTACTTATTATTAAGATAATATAAATACTTTAGACTACATTCGATCTAGTTTTAAATAAGTAATCTGACATTTTGTCAATCTATCTTAAATTAATTTAATTATGTCCAAAAATTAAAATTTCACCTATTTGGTATAACTCGTTAGGAGTACCTAGCTTAAACATGTAATTTATATGTACTGTACCTTAGGGTGACCTCGATACTTAGTTCTAGCTAAAATTATTGTTTTATTTCATAAAAATGTGCATATAGTACATATAAATAATTTTTGTCTATACAAATCTTAGGCCTTGAATACCAGATTCTATTATATATATATATATATATATATATATATATATATATATATATATATATATATATATATATATATATATATATATATATATATATATATAGTTAAACTCCTTCATCTAATTGTTAAAATTTATGAATTTAATTATTTTACTAAAAAAATTGTGGATTGCTTGAAGCTCGTGCAGCATTGGAAGGAAACCATTTCGCAATAACCTAATAAGCAATTAGCTAGCCGTTAAGGTACGAAAGAAGCCTTTCCATTGCAATTATTTTTATAATCTATTGCGTGTGTTCCGGTGTTGAGAGTTGCTCCACCGAAGGGGTCGGCGAGCCTGGGAATGCTACGGAGGGTTGCTCCGGGTCGTATATATGAAATTGTTAAAATTCTGGAAGCCGAAATACAAAGGAGAGACTGCCGAAATTTTTAAGAATTTCAAAAATTAACCAGTATTTCGATATCCAGAAATATCGTCGATATCCCTAACCCTAAAACTTTAGTTATATATTCTTAAGCAACAGACCACCAACGACTGCAAATTAATTAGGGAACAATTAGCAAGAGTCTAGGATACGTAGGACACGGACACAAGTCACTCGAAAAAACCTAATTTTCTGATAAATCTACTCTGCATAATTAATGTTCCCAGATTTGTGTTTGATAACTTGACACCTGCATTCTGGACTATGGATAAAATGAAAAACATGTATCTTGTTTTATCCAAAAAAATATATTTTTGCATAAATAATAGTAAACGTGATATACAGAGCAGAAACTTGAATACAAAAAAATATAATAAGGATTGTTTGTAGATTTAGGCTAGAAAGCTTTGGGCGGGGGAGAACAACAATAAATACCACCTACGAAATTCCGCAATATATTAATTATATATTTATAGTTGATCAGCAGTTAAGCTCTTTCGTAAGGTCTTGCGAAGTGAGCGGGTGAGGCTTAGCTCACTTTTCTGTTTATGCCCAAAAGGGGTTGGGCCGGATCATAACCCCGTGCCATCCTGTTCAATTCACCTGAATATAAGTACACATACTTTGATTCAAAACCATCGAATGGATGAATTCAAGATTTAGGCCCAAAAGGGGCTGGGCCGGATCATAACCCCGTGCCATCCTGTTCAAGTCACCTGAATATAAGTGCACCTATTTCGATTAGAAACCATCGAATAGGTGAATTCAAGATTTAAGTCCATAAGAACATGGCCGGATTCTAAGCACCGTGCCATCAAGTCACAGCCTGATCCCTGGTATACGGAATTGTTGGCGGGAAAGTAGTTAAAGTGGTTATTTAAAGGTTGTTCTCCAAATTGCATCATCCTTAGGAAAATTGTTTGTGTATTGTGGTAGTGACATAGGGATATGTGTTGCTTGAATTATTAGACACTATAGGAATACTAGTTTAGGAATTTTTCAAGTCATAGACACTATGTTATGATCCACCTCCTTATTTCCTGTATAAATGTTGTTTCTTCCTTATCTTACTAGCATACCTTTTATTTACTTACCGTTCTTGACCGAGGACTTGTATGTCGTTCTGACGACCTAATATTGTTCAGTAGGAGAAGATGAAGTATGTGAAGAAATATTCTCTCTTTATAACGTGGACGAGATCGAAAAATAATCTTCGAGTGATTCCAGAAAGTACAGCACCAAGTATATTTTGAAACTAAAACTATGTATATTGAGGAGATGTTATTGTAAAGACTTATTTAGTTGTACCTTAATCAGAGTTGTATGACTTCAGTTGTATTACCCAAATACCTTGGCATGACTTGCATTTTATTCTAAAATTATACAGGCGACAATCGCTGATACGGGTACGATAGTATTCGTATGGGGCGTAGCCTGGAGTTGTAGTTTCATACCCGGCTCACTGTATCTTGAAAAGTGGGGCGTGACAATGAGAATATTTGTTGTAGTGGATACTCCTTAGTATGGTGTATTTGTATCGCGTCGTGCCCTTCAGCACACTGGGGTCGAAATAGATCCTTGTTGAGTATTAGTGTGAAGTCTTCGGACTGTAACGTGATTGTAGCGCACTCAGATCGAAACTCATACTCTAGAATTCATATCTAAAGATAATAATAGTTAGATTTGGAATTTGTTCTATGTGATTGTTAGGGAGGGGGAAGAACATTAGGGTTTTATTGGATGCAATTTTTGTAATATAATTAACAACAAAAGATGATTAATACTACCTTTTTCGTAAGGCCTTGCGAAGAAAGAGTGTAAGGCTTAGCTCACTTTCCTATGTTGTATTTGTTGCAATCCTTAATCGAGCTTGTATCGATTCTTAACCTGATTGTGCATCGATTGATAATCTTGACTCAAAGTACCATCGACTAAGATTAATAAATTAATTCATCTTTTTATCCATAGCCTATGTGGGGCCGTCCCTAAGAACTGCATCATCCTTGCAACAACCTGGCCACGAAAAAATATAATTATTACTGAGAAAATAGTCTCATGTGATCCATAATGTTCTCCAAATTTTATTTCATTATAGAAGTGTCAGTTTGGTGTGAATTGAATGTGTTTGTGACTGTAATTAGAGTGTTAACGTGTTTGTGTTTTTAATGTTGAATGCGTGATGTATTCGGGAGTTTGGTGGAATCATATTTTCTTCTTATTGTCTTGTATCGTGGTCTGAAATGCGTTTGTGACATGTATCATGTGGCATGTTAGGATTTATAGACCTTGATAGCTTGATTACTTAAACTTTCTTCCGTAATGTGTCTAAGGGTGTTATGAATTGTAGGCCATAAATATTATGATGGTTTTCATATTTTTCATATCACCGGATAATAAGCTTTATCCTCATTGCTTCACATTATTGTTTTATTTTATTTTTCATGAGTTTTTTTAGGGTTTACATGTCGTTTGGTGACCTAGTATTTGTTCACTAAGTATAGAAGTGAACTCAGGGGAGGCTCTCCACTCATATATAGCACGAAGGAGAATGAGGAGTAAGAATAATAGCCAAAGCTAATTTTTTTTTCCTTTGTAGTATCTTTGTTCATTATGTAATAGTTATAATCTACATATGTTTATGCAATTCTATTTTGGGGTTGTAATTGGATGGATTAGATTGTAATATGATAGCCGCTTCCTTTATGTTTTCATACGTGAATTTGATGTTTAGAATATAATGCCAATATTCATCCTTATCCTAAAATTTTATATGCGACAATCGTGAGTGTTGGTACTGATTGTAGGTTGCAAAGTCTGAGATATTTGTTATATACTCGGCTAACCGTATTCCGAAAATATGACGTGACACAAGACTTCGATGGTGATGATGACTAATATTTTTTTACTTTCTTTTCAAGAAATATATTATAGAATAAGTTTGTGAGCACGAGAAAAAATAGAAGACGAAGAAACATGACATGCTTTGATTTGTTGTGCATTTCCTATTTTTTTATATACAGTTTAATACTGATTGATGCGTATAAAACTGCATGATAGATGTTGGTCATCTCTACATACCAGATCCGCTTGGTCTTCCTATTTCACTAGCTCGTTATTATTGGTAAAATTGTGAGGGGTACTTGCAATTAGGTCCTGAACTATTGTTTAACGTTGGGAGCAGCCTAAATTATTATTCTTTCAAATCATCCTTTAGTTTTTAAAGCAATATTATGTTCCCAAACTTTGCTTCCACTAGAGAAGAACAGAGACCAACTTAATAGAAAGCATCCTTAGGCCAACAAAAAAAAAAGTTTACATGTAGAATGATTTGGGTTTGTATGAGAATAGTAGAAAATGATAAAATGACCTTTGGTCCCAAAAATTGTGTGGTAAAAAATTAATGTGAAAAAAAAAAATGTAAATCTAGAATTTAGAAATTGGAGTACAAATTGGGACTTACTATTCTACAAAATAATTTTCTATATTCTGAATATAGAAATTTTTTAAGGTCCAACCTATATCTCCTATTGGTGGGTTTGACTGAGAATTAAGAAATTGAAACTTGGAATAAGTCTTACTATTGAACCAAATGAGCTTCTAAATTCTGAATCTAGATTCCAGATTCTGGGATGGGCCTAACCAATGATGCTCTAACAACCCACCGTTACTTCCAAAAGAGTTTATTCTCTTTCTTATATACTATCGACTTGTGGTACTGTTGCTCACCGATTTTCTTGTCCTATTGAGAAGCCTTCGTTTGAACCTGACGATTGCTTTATGCAATCAATATTTTGTTGCATTCTCAATCCCCCATGTCTTTCTTATGTCACTGCTGTGTCCTTTGGTTTTAAAACTTCTTTTCTGCTTGTTTCCTCTTCTATTTGCAACTGCAGTATGTTTCACAGTAGTTTATATGTTTATATTTTCAGAAAGACAAGCAGCAAAGGAAGTCTTGCTTGATCTCCACGAAGAAAAGGGCGGACGGACGAGGAATAATTCAAGTTTGTGATGAAGAGTACGACAGTGTAAGGATAGTGATATCAAGGGAATGTAAGCAGATATACAACATTTATCTTTCTTTTCTTTTCTTTTTTCAAGTTTTCAATTTTGTTTTGAATAAAAAAGGGTTATTTACACTAACCTTTTTTTTTATGTTTTATGCTTGTATGTTTATTACACAGGGTACTCCTATTTTGGAATAATTGACACCGGGTATCCTTATTGTGGAAAAAACAAGGGTGATTAGCTAGTGTAATGACCTTTTTACATTATTTTCAAAATAGAGGTATCCCGTGTCATTATTTTCAAATTAGGGAAAGAGTATGAATTGTTTCAAATTAAGAGAGCTGTAAATGCTAATTCCATGGGTTCTCAGGAAACACCAACACAAGCTTCAAATTTCAACCAGCTAGTGTGTGTTAATAACAACAATGAAGCAGTTCACACTCCTCACTAAAGAGTTAATCAAAACCCTAATTCTCATTACAATTCTAGAATTAAAGGTGTTAATAACACATGCACTAGGCTAAACCTGCAGCAAAATCAACCTGATCATCAGTCTGCACTTAGAAATGATCACCAAGCAGGAAATAATTATCAGGGAAAGAATTGGCAACCTGCTGCACCTAGGTTGAAAATCCCTTAATATGATGGCACTACTAAAGTTGAAGAATGGCTCTTACGAGTATATTCTGATTACTACAATATTCCAGTTAGGGATAGAGTCAAGATTTGTTCAGTACGGATGAAGGAAATAGCTGCTTATTGGTATGATTGGTTTATCAGTTCCAGAGATGGGTATGTGAGTTGGAATGATTTCCTTCAAGGTATTAAGCTTGAATTTGGTCAATCTCAATTTACAGATTATGTAATTGAGCTCAAAATCCTCAAGCAGGAGAGCAGTGTTCAGTAATACAACTCTGCATTTAAAAAATTAGCCAAAGGAATAAAGGGAATTGATGGAGTCTGCCTGATCAGTCAGTATATGGATGGTCTTCAAGATGAAATCAGATTTGAAGTGAAGATAGCTCATCCAATGACTCTGTCTGAAGCCATGCAACTGGCTAGGATGTATGAAGCTAAGTTGGTGGTCATGAGGAAATCAACTAAATTCAGTTTTTCAAGTTCCAAGACCCTGACCCCAGCTGGTGTGCAAGGGTTCCAAGGAAGCTTGCAGAATTCTGAAGATACAAAGAAATCAAGTGCATCTACCAATATATCTCATTTTGCCAAGAGTTCTCAGGCTTCAGTTACCCAACCTGCTACTAAGATCACTTAAAGTGAATTGGCCAGGAGGAAGAACCTAGGACTTTGTTTCTCATGTGATGAAAAATGGTTCAAAGGTCATAGGTGCAAGGAAAAAAGGTTGTACATGATACTGAATAAAAATAAAATTGACTCAGGAAACAGCATTCTTGAAGAGGAAAGGGAAGAAGCAACAAATTAGAACACTACTCATGGATCTTTTGCCATCTCTTTACAAGTACTATTAGGGAATCTTAACCATTCAACCATGAAACTGAGAGGAACATTAAGCAACAAACCAGTGCTCATATTGGTAGACTCTGGGTCAACTCATAGTTTTATAGACATTACATTCAGTACTAGAATTGGCCTACCAGTGTGTAATAAAAATACCTTTGAGGTGATTGTGGAAAATGGAGAGAAACTGAAAAGTCAAGGTTTAAGCTAAGATGTAGTCATTGACTGTCAAGGCAAGAAGTTAGTAACAGATTTATTGCATCTTTTTATAACTGACTGACATTTAGTCTTGGTGCAAATTGGTTGAGCACATTGGGATATATTATATGGAATTTCAAAAACCTTACTATGACATATGAGCTTAAGGGTGTACCTCATCAACTCAGAGGCATCCAACTTCCAGGGGAAAACTTGGCAGAGCCTGGAAGTAAAGAGTGGAGGCAGAAATCTCAAATGTTCTTTGTACAGTTGTGTTCTTTAACTGAATTCAAAGAGGAGACTGAAGCTTTACCACCAGCAGTTAGTCAGTTGTTAGAGAAATTTAATTATCTCTTTGAAGAACCTAGGGGACTTCCCCCACAAAGGAGCTATGATCACAGGATTCCACTCCTACCTGGGGCTTTACCAGTCTATAGTTGGCCCTATAGACATCCATATGTGCACAAAAATGAGATAGAGAGACAAGTGCAGGAGTTGTTAAGTACTGGGGTTATCAGACCTAGCACTAGTCCTTACTCTTCACCTGTTATATTGGTGAAAAAAATATGATGGCAGCTGGAGAATGTGCATTGACTATAGGATGCTCAATCAATCTACTATCAAAGATAAGTTCCCTATTCCTTTTGTAGAAGAGTTGTTTGATGAACTTAATGGTTCAAAATATTTTACTAAACTAGTCTTAAGGTCTGGGTATCATCAAGTTAGGATAGTTGAGGAAGACATCTCTAAAACAACATTTAAAAATCATGAGGGATATTATGAGTTTTTAGTAATGCCATTTGGGCTTACAAATGCTCCCTCTACCTTCCAAGCTATGATGAATGATATTTTTAAGGCATACTTGAGAAGAATTGTCTTAGTTTTCTTTGATGATATACTGATATATAGCACCAAGTTAGAGAATCATTTTATTCATGTGGAGCAGGTATTCCTCAAGCTTGCAGAACATCAACTGAGAATCAAAAGAAGTAAATGCTATTTCTTCTAACATCAGGTGGATTTTTTGAGACATGTGATATCTGATAGAGGGGTGGAAGTGGACTAAAGAAAATTCTAAGCTGTCAAACAGTGGCCTCCTCCTAAACTTTGAAGGAGTTGAGAGGGTTCCTTGGACTTATTGGGTACTACAGAAGATTTGTTAAGGGTTATGGGTCCATAGCCAAACCCTTAACTGAACTATTAAAGAAAAATGTCTTTGGCTGGAATGATAAAGCTCATCAAGCCTTTGAAGAATTGAAGACTGGACTAACAGAGCCTCCAGTTCTAAGAATGCCAGATTTTTAAAAAGATTTTGTCCTTGAATGTGATGCATCTGGGGAGAGAATAGGAGAAGTTTTAATGCAGGAGGGGAAACCCATAGCCAATCTAAGTTAGGGTCTGAAGGGAAGTTCTAAAATGCTATCTACATATGAAAAGGAAATTCTTGCAATACTATTGACTATTAACAAGTGAAAATAATATCTATGGGGCAGGGAGTTTATTATAAAAACAGATCATATATCACTAAAATATATGTTAGATCAAAGGATCTCTACTGATGCTCAGTATAAGTCAGTGCTCAAGTTGCATGGCTACCATTTCAGAGTGGAATATAAGAAAAGGAAGGGATAACCTGGCTGCTGACAGTTTATCCAGAAGAGGTAAAGGTGAATAAGCTGCAATTACCATTGTTACTCCCAGTTGGATCTTGGACTTCAAGACACAAATGAGTGGATCCGTTTTCTATCAAAAGAAACTGGAAGAATGGAATCAGGAACAGTTAGATGGCAACAAGTATACTCCTAAGGGTGGGATGTTGTATTACAAAGGAAAATTATTCTTGGACCCTCAATCTTCCTTCATCACTACTATGCTAGAGGAGCACCATGACTCTCCCAATGGAGGCCATTCTGGATATAGCAAAATACTCCACAGGTTGAAAAGGACATGTTATTGGAAAGGTATGAAGAGGACAGTCAAGGATTATGTAAGGAATTATGAAATTTGTCAGCAAAACAAAGCTAAAACTTCATCTCCAGATGGTCTTCTCCAACCTTTATCCCTACCTGAAAGAATTTAGGAGGACCTATCAATGGATTTCATTGAAGGCCTACCCATTAGCTTTCATAAAACTACTATATTGGTAGTGGTGGATAGGCTAACCAAATATATTTACTTGTTTGCATTAACCCATCCTTATACTGTAGAAGTTGTAGACCAAGTTTTCATGGAAGGGGTTTGTAAACTACATGGTTTACCCAAAACAATTATTTCAGGTAGGGACCCTATTTTTACCAGCAATTTCTGGAAGGAGCTTTTCAAATTGCAGGAAACTAAGCTACATTATAGTAAAACATACCACCCTGAATCTGATGGCCAAACTGAGGTCACCAATAGGTGCATAGAGGCCTATCTCATATGCTTTTGCAGTTATAAACCAAAATAGTGGAGTAGGCACTTGGCATGGGCAGAATTTTGGTTTAATACTAACTGGCATTCTTCTACCAGAATGACACCATTTGAAGCTGTGTATGGTAGAACCCCCCCCCCCCCGATCTTTTTACCTACCTTCCTGATACTACTAAGGACAATTTAGTAGCAGAAGCTATAGCCTCAAGAGAAAATTCTTTACATCTCTTGAAGGATAATATGAAATTGGCTAGGGAAAGGATGAAGAGGTATGCTGATCAACAAATAACTGAAAGAGAATTTGAATTAGGGGATATGGTCTACTTGAGGGTTCAACCTTACAGGCAGATTACATTGGCTCAAAGAAGAACACAAAAGCTTTCACCCAAGTATTATGGTTCTTACAGGATAATTGAGAGGATAGGGTCAGTGGCTTATAGGTTGGAATTGCCTGAGGAAGCTCAACTTTATCCAGTGTTTCATGCGTCACAACTTAAAAAATATCTTAGCAACAAGTTTACAGTTTAAGAAGGGACTCCTCAGCACGATACATGGATATTTCATGAACATGATTGGGTTTTACAAAGAAGATTAGTACAAAGAAAGGGCAAGGCAGCAGTTGATCTTCTCATTCAGTGGAAGGAAGTAAGTGAGGACACTGCAACATGGGAACCTTATGAGAATTTTATAAAAACTTTTCCTTACTTTGACCATGAGACAAGGTCAAAATAAGGGAGGGGTATTTTTAGGAACCTGGCTGAAAGTACCTGCAATTGTGGCTTATTGTAGCAACGCTCAGTATGGGGGCTCAGGTAGAATAAGGATTTCTAGCACAACAGGTTATTATCAAGAGTATCAGCCCGGTAGAAGTAGTAACAGTGAAGCTCAGTATCAACAGAGAGCCAATTCGAGAGCTTAATTCCTTCTTATCATTGCCAACCAATCCATCATTGCATGGCCACATCAGCAGTCAGTTAGCTACGTCAGCCAAGTTTGTTACTGATTCTTTCTTTACTTTCTTGCATTGTATTGGAGTAGCCTCCAACTATAAATAAGGGAGAAGGGGGAGGAAACAGGCAGTTATGATTTGATCATTATTTCTTGATTGTACTTCTCTTCACTTCTTCTCCTCAATAATCCTAATGTTCTAGATCCCCAATTCTCTCTATTTCTTCTACTTGTGATCTCAAATTCCTCTTTAATAGCTAATGTCAATGCCTCTACTACAGTACAAGGCCTTTTAGGAGAAGGACCTCATCATTGGTCGTCTGGTCCTCGATCCATGCCTCTACTCTGCTTCAGATTGACTCTACTGCTGCCATTGGTGAGTTGGGATCTTCAGGGGAGGGAGTGGGAGAGAGAGAAGTAAAATAATTGGTAACAACAACAAAAAGGAATGATCTAGGGTTAGGATTTAGGGGATCAACAGGTCACCAGATATTCCTCCTTCTTCTCGTTCTCCTTTTTCTTCTTGGGGTCCTTCGGCGTAGAGGGCTTCGACGCGCGGACTTGTCAGAGGAGCTAGGGTTAGAGTTAGGATTTGGATCGGAGGCCATGGCGATTGCTGACGAGGAGGAAGAAACCCTAGGTTTTGGAGAGGTTGATGATGGTGGTGGAAAAGGTATAGAAGAGGTAAAAAAGTTTTGGAGATGGATCTCGAGATTTGGTTTCAACGGAAGGGGAAAAGGTTTCAAAGAAAGGGGAGTGCGAGATTTAGCCAAAAATTTGGCTAATAGCTAAAATTTTCGACAATTTTTTTTAACATTTACGACATGCAAGTTGTGTCGTATTTGATGTTAGTCTTTTACGTCATAAAATGCATGTTGTGAATTTTATGTCCTGCATATGCACGTCGTGGATAAGGTAAAATATGACATGTTTGGCTTATTCACGACATGTTCTAAAATGTGTGCCATAAAACTACTATTTACGGCATTCGTTCTTATGCACGCCGTAAATGTAATATCGTAAAAAGTTATTTTTCTTCTAGTGGTTCCAGCTCCACGGTAAGAGGTTTGGCAGCTCCCTTGCCTTTCTTAGGAGTTTGCGGGCTCTTGCCTCGGGAGGCATCAGCATGGTGCCCTCAATATAACTCCTCTCCGGATCAAAGCCGGACGGTAGGGTATTATCGGTGTAATAACATCTCATCGCCGTATACAGTATCCGTGGCGTGGCACCAGCCGTTGGCATTAGAAATCGAGTTCGGGTACAGGCTGCACTATAGTAACTCCAAGCTCAGGCTCCATCAAGTAGATTGTCGATGTATCCGAGGGAAGCACTCAGATGACCCAACAAGAATTAACTATAGCCAAACTAGAGAGCAAATCGGCTTGGCAGATAAGGCTCTATGAAAACCGTAGCTCTATTTTGGTACACTAAGTGGGAGGTACGGATGGCTTGGAGCCAAGGAAAGAGCCTCTCCAACAAATTTTGAGACTTTTCCCCGTCGTGTCACGCCTTGATCCCGGAGGGGGCCGTTCGTCCTCGCTTGAGTCCTTGCGGGACACCGTCCTCGCTTTGGCGCGATGCCGTGAAAGCCTAAGTTTTACTTGCACAAGGCCAAAGCTTGAACAAGGGCAAGTAAGCTATTCAAGACGGAAGTAATGACACATATTGCAGAAAAGTAAAGAACACAATGGCATAAGGAAACAAGCATCTTTATTGATATTCAAAAGTATTACAAGTGATGCTTGACCGAGGTTACAATTCGCTCAAGCAATTTATCAAATACAATGACATCATTCCATACATTACATCCCTTTATACAAAATCATCTCAAAGAATCTCCATACGGCTCAAGCCATCGACTCCAGATTTTTGGGTCCTAGGGATGAGGCACGACTATCGCTTGTTCAGACGATCCAACACCTGCGAACAAGCAAACTATTGGTAGGTCAGCACTTTGGAGAAAGTACTGGTGAATATAAATCAACGAACATAAGCAACACCCCCTGAAACCAACACTAAGTAAGCATGTGGCAAAATATTATATTACTAGTGATCTTGCTACTTTTACCTAGGTTCATTTCATGCAATACAGGGTTAGAGTCAGTTTACTTCTTTCAAAAATATAGCTTTGAAAATAGTTTTTATATTCAAACATTTAAGCATATAATAGGGACAATATTCTATCGTGCAGTGTGCAACATGTATCGTGCACCATATTTACTAACTCTTTAGGAACACAAGTTATTTCTAGTGGACTGATCAATTCATTACTAAGGGGCAACAGTGAACATCAAGTAAAACATGCAATTCTAGGGGCAATACGAGATTCAAGCATAATAAAAAACTAATGCATCACTTATTCCGTAATTCTTACCCTTCGCCAAACGGTTATCCCTGCAGCAGACATACAAGTTAGCAACAATTTGCATAAACATATATGTTCTATTCCCTGTCCGTCATTGCATCAAACATTTGGGTATAGAAGAAAGCTAACTTATCATGCGCCCTAACTACATGATGGTCCATGGGTTGCCCCATGATTAGCAGCTGTGACTTAAGGTTCAACTCTGCACTAGCACGAGTGTATAACGACAGCTGTGACTCAAGGTTCAGCTCTTTACCAACACAAACGAATACTAGCAGTTGTGACATCATAGTTTCGCTCTTCACTAATAGACACATCACCCCACTAGATCCTGTAGGACCATATCCTCAAGGTGAAACAAAAATCTCTTCCGGACCGACCGACTACCAGTACCCCGAGAACCGTTTGAGAGACAAAACCTTATGTACAAGTTGTCCGAGACCAATGCATGACATGAACATCTATAATGCAAGCAAGCAATGATCAAGCAAACTTATATCTTTTCTTCTTATCAAAATGAGTGATAGGTTCAATCTTCTTTTCACACAACTAATAACACACCCCACTAGATCACAAGGACCATACCTCAGGACGCACTATTAGTCTCTGCTTATTCGAATGAATCACATTTAGCATATTATGAGTTATTCATACAGTTCTATCTTTTTGCATCAATGACAAGCAATTTTATAAGCGATGACAAGTAAACATATGAACGATCTTTAATTTAGCAAGCATAGCACGAGTCTTCTAGCTTTTTTAGTTAAGCATACAATTCTACTCTTATTTAGCATACGACATAGAGACTTGTTCAAGCAATTTTCTTTACTTATCTTATTAGCATGGCAAGGGTTCGTTCGATAGCGGTGTCAGTGCAACTAAGCATGCAATATTTCTTTCTTTACTTAGCATGGCAATGGTTCTATATCTTTTAGACAAGCATACAAGTTCTCTAATTAAGCATACAGCTCGTTCTATCATTCTCATGCGGACATTACTACTTAGCAAATAAGCATTAAAAAAACATAGATTCATTATTAAGGCATGCAAGAATCAGAGAATAAAGTTCTTCCCACTCACTTAGATCAATCATCTTGTGTTTTTATCGGAGAATACTTCGAGAAGGCTTTCGCTCGAGCCAGCAAAGCAATATCACCTGTAAATTGTGCCAACGCAGAGCGGGGCGCTATACCCCGTCCTAGTGAATGACGTTTCTTTTATCATTAGAGAACTCAGGTTCATTCGTGAATAAAGAGACCAGTCAGTCATGAAGGCAAGCTCCCTCCTACCAGCGGGGATCGTATCGTACTTCCATTTTATCCCTCGATACCTGCGGATCAGGAAATCGACAGCCACCATGTCCTCGTCAGTTCTAGGGCGCATCAAGGATCCATGATGTAAGAGAAGCCAACCCATCAAGTAATAGTAGGGGAGCTCGATGTCACGCTCCAGTCCCAAAATACGTAGGACTAGGAATACGTAAGCATGCCAGCCGTATGTATATGACAACTCCAATATATGAAAACCATAATACATACGTACGTTGTATTATGAACAATAATTCACAAGTGGTATAGATTTATGTCATAAGTCACAGGGCATAACTAGATCTCATCCTCCTCAATCAATTTCGTCATTAGTAATCAAATCCTTAACAAATGAACCGCCTAATGATATCACATACCATTTCACAATTAATCACCTGCTCATCAATAATAGTTAATATGCATATAATACAATATAATAAACCCTAAAATCTTAATGCATTTAAACCCTAAATAATCAACTTAGCATACTTAAACCTCTTAAACCCTAACCCTAACTAACTAAGTTACACATAACAATATACACAACACAATAACACATAAGTAGAGGGGGAAGGGTTTACCTCAGCGATGTGGTGGTGATGCTAGCCAATTGTGTTGGCGATAACGGTGGTGAGTCTCGCCGAAGGGGGAGGTCATGGTGGTGTGGGTGTTGATGGTGATAATTATGATAATGATGATGATGATGATGATGATGATGATGGGTGCTCGGTCGGGTTGGTCGGAGTAGGGGTGCAGCGGCGTGGGGGAAGACGTGGTGGAGTCGGGGGTGGCCGGTTGACTGGAGGCAGCGGGGGTGTCGAGGTGGGAGAGCTCAGGCAGAGGTGGTTGAGGTCGGTCGTGAGTGCAGCGGGAATGGTAGTGGTAGTGGTGCTGGTGATGGCGGGTGGCGAGGGAAGGTGGTCATGGTGGTTGTTCATGCAGCGGGGACGGTGATGGGATGGAGCTCGGCAGGCGGTGTTGGATATAGGGGCAGGTTGTACTCGTAGTGGTGGTGGAGTCTCGTAGAGGAGACGGTGATGGGATGGAGCTCGGCAGGCGGTGGTAGTTGTAAACTCCCAAATTTTTCAGGATTTTAAAAACAAATTTTCAAAATTTTTCTAGAATTTTTAACTAATTAAAATCAAGGTATTCTGGTATTAAATAATTTTAAATATTTTTATTAAATATTAAAATATTATTAAAATAATATTTTTGGGTGTAAAATAAAATATTAGACATAGGATAATTTTCCTGAAATTTATTGGACCCCAGAACCATTTTTAAAGACCTAAAAACTAAGTTATTTATTAAACCCAAATTAAACCAACCTGAACCAACCGGTTTAAACCAATTTCTGAACCGAACCGACCTTTGTGAACCAACCCTGAACCCTAACAGGTCGGGTTGGATCTAAACCCGACCCGAAACCCGCAACCCTAACTGTTACTGTAGCAAACCCTAACCGCTGAACCCCGACGCCCCAGTGGCCGTTTCCTTCCCCGACTCCGACCGCCGGCGGTTACGCTGCTCTGCCTCCCAGCCGCTCCATCTCCCCCGTAACCGCCCCGAGCCGTACGCCTCCCCGACGCCTCGTCGACTCCGGTAAACGTCGCCCGCCTCTTCCCCTTCGCCTTCCCTAAACCCTACCGGCCGGTGGCCCAACTCCTCCCCGCTCCCTATTTAAACCCTACCACAGCCACCCTTCACCACCACAGCCACGGCCACCACTCTCCCCGATCGCCCCACCGCCTTCCTCCTCTGCCACCACCACTCACTACCACATCGTCCTCCGCCCTCCGCCCTCAGGAAACTAACTCCCCTCCGCTCGACCCGAGCCCCACCAGTCGTGCCTCGATGAACCTTACTGAAACCCCGGTGCCTCTTCCACCAAGCACAGCGCCGCCACGACGAGCTCCTCCGGCCGCCTCCAGCTCCGCCGAGCCTCGGCCGTTCCTCCCCGGCAACTCCACGACGACCAAAAACCCTAGCAGCCCCGCCGGGTGAGTGTCGCGCCACCCCGCGAGAACGTGATTTCAGTCTTCTTCGGAGCCCTATTCAGGTGACTATTTTTCTCTCCTCGCTGTCCCATTTTCCGTTCCATCTGCTGTGAAGCGTAGACTGCGTGACCCTCTCGATACCCGAGAAATTTGTTCGGGGTATCACGTCCTGTGGCGATCGTAAAATGCGACACAAAATCAGAAAAATAAATACCCTAATTTTCCCGGAACTGGGTGCGTCCCGCTAAACGGGATGACTCGGTCATATGCGGACTTCACCGAAAGGTGCGTACCGTTAATACGGATGTGTAAGATTTCACGAAAGTTGATTTGGATGTGCGTGCACACCGGAATCAACGTGTATCCGTCGACAACGCCCTGTATCGGCCCTGTTCTGGAACTCATTGTAACTTCGTGTATGCACATCGTATCGAAACAAAACTTGTACTGTCGGACTCGTAGAAATACGCTGGTCCTGTGACCCAAGTTTGGTTCGATTCTGAGAACGTTGACAAAATCGCGTATCGTGGGCCCCACGACTCCACTTGACGGGTGATTTTGTGATCGGCTCATCGAAATCCAGTTTTGGATATTCCGTTGGGTTCGTATCGTCGTTATAGACTTGTAGACACTAAGTTTGACGAATTTGGAGAATATTGTCTCTAGCACATTTTTCAGTCCGAAGCGGGCCACAGGTAGATCCCGCTTTGACCAGAAACTGTCACTTTTGTCCCTGTGTCCAAATTGGACTTATGGACAGGCAATTCTAGCTATTTGATATCTTATGAATATGATGGTAACGTTTATTTTAGCAACTGGAGGAGTACTTGCATATACCGCCGATACCAGAGTAACAGTTGGAGTCAGAACCCCAGGCAAGTGTACTTTGCCATACTTGCAGCATTTGTTTATACTATTCTCTTGATTGATTACTGTAATATCTCTGTTTAACCTAGGACCGTGTGACATTACTTACGTTCGAATAATATTCGGGTGATAACATCGTACGCGGTGTTGTGTAAACTTCACATAGACATGGATATCGAGTCCCTATACATTTTCTCGTGCTTGCCTTATCAAGTACGTCATACCTCAGGACACCTGACACTATTCATGAGACAGAATCTTCCTGAGATATCCATGGTGATTCTGTATAGGTTACAAGTTTCAGGACATATACTTTATATACATGCTTAGCTATCATTATGACTTACTGCATTAGATATGATCTTGCGTGACATGGACATGAGACATCGTGGACATGAGACGTGTGATTACCTTGGGTGGAGAGAGACACACAGGCTACAGGTTGATTATATTATGACGGTGTCGTAGTCTTTCTCCGAGCTAGACAACTACATGATATCACTGCTACCGGCTCCACGACACCGAGCTTGTAGTGGTCTCAGCCTGAGTTCTAGTGATGCTCTCATCTTGCATATCACTTAGCTGGTTATATAGTTTACCCTATTGATTCATTTATTATTGCTCTGCATTTATTATGGCTTGAGTTATTCTTGTACCTTGCTATGTCCCGTGAGGACCTGGATCCGGATTATGTCCCCAGGATTAGCAGACGAGATCTATCCCTAGGTATACGAAACATGAGCATTAGCAGGAGCAGAAGCAGGAACAGGTGCATACATTGGAGCAGTACCAGAAACTGAGGACGAGGTGATTGTCGAGGATTTCTCCTGAGTATATGCTTTATCCATACTTAGTATTTGCTGTTGTTATCTTTATTCTTGTATCTTGACTATTGTATCAAACTCATTATCGGGTTGTTCTCCGAGTTATGTTTTATTGAGACTTGATATTGCTTTATATTCTGATATTGTTGTATTTATTTCTGTGGATGAGATTAGTATATTATACCCTTATTGTTGTTTTACAGCTTAAGTACACCCTGATGGGTCCATTAAATTGGATTTGTCCATCGGTGTGTGCTGCTGGCCATTGCCACGTTTAGTCCCTCGATATTTTGGGACTGGGGCGTGACATGGTTTTTGTGGTGACGAGCCTTCAGTTCCTTTATACGTCTTCTTGTTTTTCCGCACTTGTGGAAACATGGGTCAGTATATTTAAAATGCACTGGTGAACGACGAATTAACCTAACTCACCAAAATTGATATAATAATCATATGAAAGTATACAATATTATTAGCAATCTTTCTATCTTCCCTTAGATTAATTGACAATCATACTTTTTGTGTAGATGTAAACCTCCTCGTTTATTTTTATAGATAGACTAGTTTTGGGTTAAAATTTTTGGTTTAGCATCTGTTAGCTGAGTTTTAGAATTAAGGTTGCAGATGTCTGATTCTTTAATTAAACCCTTGGTGCACCCTACCGTTGTTGCAATATTCGGAGCCCAACAATAGCCCATAATTTCTAACAAATTATTGCATTCTAGACTTGACAAGCCAACTTAGGCGCTGGACTTTTCCGTCACTCAAAAATACAAACCCTTGTGCTTTAATTTAATTGCACAACTTTCCATATCCAAAATTTATTATTTAATCATATGTCGCGCACCTGTATTATTGCCATCAATTTTGAGACACAAACTCAACCCGTTTAGCCGACCCAATTAAAGGGTCTAAGACTGACACCGAGCCTACACCTTTCATGACCTTTGTGTTACTCCAAATTGAGACCCCATGTGCCCCCATTTAATTTAAGAGCACATGACATTTTATTTTAAATAAATTGGGATACCTACTTTGACTACACTACTAGAATAAGCGGGATTAGCGACGTTTTTTAGCGACTCCATGTAAAAATGTCGCTAATTTAGGGACTCCATGTAAAAACGTCGCTAGACGTCGCTAATTGGCGACATTTAGCGACGTTTAGCGACTTTTATTCAGTTTTTAAAAGATTAGTCGCTATAAGTTCAATTTAGGTCGCTAAACGTCGCTAATATATTTTATTTAGCGACGTTTAGCGACATTTTTAGCGACGTATATTTTTTGGACATTTTAGCGATGTTATTAGCGACGTTTAAGACGTCGCTAAATTATCGACGTCATTATTGGCGTCGCTAAAATGTCGCTAAATTCTAAATTAGCTACGTCATTATTGGCGTCGCTAAAACGTCGCTAAATTTTTTACTTAGGGCTGATTCTCCTAATTTCCTTTAATCTCTCCCTCTCCCTCTCCCAAATTTCAAACCCGCTCTCGATCTCTCCCGCTCCCGCTCCTCTTTCCTCCCTCCGGCGACCCCCGTCGGCCGCGTCCTCCCCCTCCGGCTCTCCTCCTCCCTCCGGTGCCCCCTCCTCCCTCCCGGCGACCCCCTCCAGCCGCGTCCTCCCCCCTCCGGCCGCGTCCTCTCCCCTCATCCTCCTCCTCCTCTAGGTAAACCCTAACTCTCTCTCTCTCTCTCTCTCACAGGACACATATGACACTGACACTGACACGACACACACACGTTACAGATACTGACAAAGATACGACACACACACTGACACGACACACACACGTGACCTAGGGTTAAGGTTAGGGTTTTTGACCTGGGGTTAGGGTTTTTGTGATAAGGGCTTAGTGTGATCCACGACTGCAGTCGATCCTCCCTCACTGGATCCATGGGTTCGCCATTGATGATCAAAAGTTTTGGTAGTGATCCACGAGGAAATCCCTTGCAGCTCCTTCTCGGATCCTCTGTGTACTCTTTCAAAGTTTGTACCCGAGCTTCGCCATAGATTGGAACTCGAATCGGTGGAGATTCATGGAGAGATCCATGGCAGCTCATGCTTGGATCTTCGGCTGCCTCCATGATTGGATCTATATGTTGCTCTGATACCATTTTATACGTTCCCAAATATAGATGACCTAAATCTGAAACATATCTAACCGCATTTGACATTGTAGAATGATTTGAAGGAGAAATTGGAGAAGAACAGTACTATTTGAATTTGAAAATAGAGAGGAAATGATTACAATAGAGAAGAAATTGATGGAGAAGAGAATTCTTGGGTTTGATTACAGTTTAGGGAACTTTTTGACTCCCATTGAAATTTTCTTTGATGGTGGGGAGGAACTTTGGGTATCAGCAGCTTGCCAGACTTCAGTCAGTTTAGAGAAACTCTGTTCTTTACATTTTGTCATCTTTGTGTGATTTTGTTGTGAAGATCTTTTTGTATTATTAGGACGAATTAATGGTTTTAGGATATTTATATATATTCAACAAGTTCAATCACGATTCTACCCAATGATTTTTTGTTTTGTTATTGTCTTACCTGAAATATCGAGTTGCACAATTAATACTTCGTTGATTGAGACTACAGTTTTACTTTAGTCGTCCTACTGTAACGACCTTGAGAAATGCTTTTTTTATTACAGCCTACTGAACACATAAAATCAAACGCTCATGAGCTCTAGTACAAATCTATCTCAAGCTAATATTTATGTACAAAGTAATCTGGGAAGCCAGCAACTACTAGGATACCTACTGGCACCATTAGTATGTTTAGTGCCAAGGTAAATAATATATTTTAATATTATATTTATGCTCTAATTGAAGTTACTGAAATAAATTCTGATACTGACCAAGAAAACCATGAAACTAGAGTTTGCATTGGTGAAACCAAATAAAACTTGATAATGGAGGCTACAAAAGTTGTTTGATGAAACAAAGCTTCGTGAAACCCATACTAGTTGGTAACAACAAAGGGTACTCCTTTTCAAGTTTTATTGGCTTCAAATTATGTTTAGAATAGAGTAATTATTGACACCTTGAGATAGAGTACCAATTTAATGTTCCTTTATTTTTTTAATAAAAAATAGTGAGGTTTCAATGGCTTGTACTGTTTTGGTGTATGGGGAATGATCCTCTACCACCTATTTTTTATGTATGTTTCTTTATATTATGTCTTAAATATTCTATTTAATATGTATGTTTCTATGGTGTGTCTGGGATAAACTTTCTTAGGATTGTGAAGAAGGTTAACTATGTTATAATAACCAGGCAAAACATTATTTTCTCCCATAGTTGTGTTTAATTAGAGGATTCATGAATCTCAATGGGAGAGGGTTCACAAGTCTCATTGGGAAGCAGCCATTTGTATCGTTTAAGGATTCAGAGTAAGTATTAGGCTTTCTTTCCATGCTCATAGTAATACATAACCTGCTAGTGAGATTCACAAATTCAAGTAAGAAAAATCACTATATGATCTCAAACTGGTTATACTATTTTTTTTTCTTCCTCCCTCCGGCGACCCCCCTCGGCCGCGTCCTCCCCCTCCGGCTCCCCTCCTCCCTCCGGCGCCCCCTCCTCCCTCCTGGCGACCCCCCTCCAGCCGCGACCTGGGGTTATGAATGAAGGATATCTGATATCGATGAACCATGATTCTCTAGCTAGGATTTCTTGTAAATAATGTTGCAAGAGCCTGAGTCCAATTCATGTCTTTGAATGTCCAGAATGATACAATTTATTTGGCTAATGTAATCCAACTTGGGCATATAATGACTTCATAGATATTCTAATATTTTTTTTGCAAAATGTAGACAACTATCAACTATGATCACATTCATAAGTATGTGTCAGGATAAGCCAAAGTTTGAAAAAGAATGGCATATATGAGAATGAGAAGTTATATTGGGTTAATTAGAGGATATGCCATCAGACATATCATCCATATGCAGCAGCCTTATTGTTGGGAATAAACACAAAAATTATTACCCAAGATGAGCGTTTATAGAGAGGACATAGGTATCCGTGATCATATTTTATGTCTTTAGAGTTAAATCATTCATTTGCATTGATAACAATATAGATCAAAATGTACCAAATAATACAAAGAAATTAGAGATATCTCAAAAAAACTAAGAAATGGAGAGAATTAAAGTTTTGACCAAGCAGGATCACGAGTCGGACCTGGATATAAAGTTTGTCATCCAAATGCGACCGGCTGCCTCACCTAGACAAGTCTATATGAGAATGAAACGTTGACTTGGTTTAATTAGAGGATATGTCATTAGACTTGTCACCCCCTTTTGCAATAGCCTTGTATCCTCAATCCTTCCATATCATATATCAATTTTTTTTTAAATAATCTAAGTACTCCTTGAGACCAACAACAAATACTCCTCAATCCTTCCATATCATTATATTATTTGCAATAAGAGTACATAAAATATCAATACCATGATGAAATGAATTCATTATGATGTAAATATCTTCAATGGAAAAAACTAGCTGACTGAACTAACCGAGAAAAGAGAGTATAAGATAAAGAATGAGCTAACATGTTACTACAAATCAAGATAGTAAAAATTATCAATATGAGAATTTTTGCTATGTCAATCAGTACAATTTAGTTCATGTCATACGTTGTACAATTTAGAAGGATATGTCATCAGACTTATCCCCCAAGTGCAATTGCCAATATCCTCATTTCTTTCATATTGTGTATCAAAATTTTTAAAGCGATTGGACTAAATATTCTTAGAGATCAACGACAAATACACACTGTTTGGGCTTATCAGCTCTACATTTGGTTTTCAATTACTTGGCTCCAATATGGGATTTTTGAATTGGTATAGTAGAGCATAAAGTAGAGTTATTTGTATTTACCCACATTCTTAATTGCTAATTTTGTACCTTAGGATTATGAAGAAGGTTAACTATGTTATAATAACCAGGCAAAACAGTATTTCCCCCCATAGTTGTGTTTAATTAGAGGATTCATGAATCTCAATGGGAAAGGGTTCACAAGTCTTATTGGGAAGCAACCATTTGTATCGTTTAAGGATCTCAGAGTAAGTATTAGGCTTTCTTTTCATGCTCATAGTAATACATAACCTGCTAGTGAGATTCACAAATTCAAGTAAGCAAAATCAATAACACAAGTATTAGGCTTTCTTTCCATCTTTCATAAATTTTTTTGTAATCAGAGATTAAAAATTGGAACATTATGGATTGATACATGGTGAGGTTGAATATCATAACACAAGTCTATGTAGGTTGAATTTGGATAAACAAAATATTGCATGACATCAATTTGGATTGATACACGGTGAGGTTGAATATCATAACACAAAATTTTGGAAAGGGTACAAGCTCCTTGTAAGGTTGTTGCAACAACAAAAACAGAGTTTTAATTTAATTTTTTGTGATCTGCTTTGTGATTCATCTAATTCTTCCATTTTGCATTATTAAGGGTATATCTTAAGTAATATTTGTTATCAATTATATTTTTTGTTTTTATCTATCTTACCAGATGACACCCATGAAAGAGACACCTCCTACTGTTAATGAGGAAGTGATGTCTCCTACTGTTAAGGAGGAAGTGATGCCTCCTACTGTTAAGGAGGAAGAGATACCACCTGTTGTATCTCAGAAGGGGAGTTCCAGTCACCCAGCACCTATAGCGGCTGTATCTCAGACGGGGAGTTCCAGTCACCCAGCACCTATAGCGGAGATTGATCACATAGACTCTGTTTATGCACAGTATCTAAGGGACTGGTATGTGCCCCAACGTATTGGATATCCTCGAGATTGATACTGTGATGTTTCATATACTTTTATTGTGGTTATTGTGTGATTGTGATACTTATATATTATGCCCATTATGTGGTTGTGATACTTATATATTATGCATTTTGTGTGACTGTGATACTTTTATTTTGTGTGTATTGTGTGACTGTGATATTTTATATACTTTTTGTGTTATTTCGTACGCAAAAAATTCAATAGAGGGTTGCTCAAGGTCTGTCTATAATATTTGTGTGTATTGTATGACTGTGATACTTTTTATTCACATTAAATGATGTTAATTTACCGGTGTTGAGTGTTCCACCGAAGGGGTCAGCGAACCCAGAGAATTCAACGGAGGGTTACCCGGGTCTATTTTTAATTAAAAATTCATAAATTGCAGGAATAATAATTTGGAAACAATTCAGTATTTTTTCTGTAAAATTAGCGACGTATTTAGCGACGTTTATACATGTCGCTAAATACATGTCACGCCCCAGTCCCAAAATACGTAGGACTAGGACACGTAAACATGCCAGCCGCCTGTATATATGGTAACTCCAATATATGAAAACCATATATACGAGCGTACGCTGTATAATGAACAATAATTCATAAGTGGTAAAACTATCATAAGTCACAGGGTAATATCTAAATCTCATCCACAGAAATCACATATACATATGAATAACCAAATAACCATGTAACTAGATCTCAATACAGATATCTAAGAATGACAGTCAGATAGAAATAAATCTACTGCCAAAATAGAATATAAAAAGGAACCAGATACACACCATATAAGAACACCTGACAATCACGTGGCTCGAAGAGAAGACCTCCTTGGGATATAAGTAGCCTGCCCGGATGTGCTCCTGCGAATACTCGAGAACATATACACCTGGCAGGAGACCAGGTCCTCAGAGGGACATAGCAAGATACATAAAAATGACATGCCATAATGTAAATACTGAATAAAATAAATGGGGTGTGCTAACCATCTAAGTGAATACAATTTAAAGACCTTGTAGTACGCATGGGAATGTGTGGGCTAGACATATGCTGACGTAATTCACCAATCGTCATGACTGGCTAGTATATGTGTCATATGCCCCCTGACTCAAGGGCACTCTGCAATCGTCCATCCCCGTGGAGCATGGAACGAAGGATAATACCCCATTCTCCTCGAAGAATGGTAATGGGAACAAGAAAACCAATACCCCATCTCCGAGCAGCATGGTAACTCGCTATAAATACCGTAATCCCTATCTCCGAAGAGCATGGTAATTTGAGTATATATCAGGGGAGTGTGTCCCATACGCCTACTAGATGTCTTTCCCGCCCAATATAGATGTACAAGTCGTGAAAACGACGTGGACACCTCCTACTATGATGCAAGTCTCAATAAAATAAACAACTGAGCTAAAAACTGCTACACGTGTTGCTCACACTGATGGCCAGTCGCGCATGAGGAACGCGTTCCTACATGTACTCACTCTGTGACGTGTAATGATACGTGTCAAGGCCTGAGAAGTTATATCAATAACTTCACAATTTTTAGGTGGGTCAACTAGACACTAGGTCAGACACAAGTCCTAACGTCAACGCCATCGTTGACTGCACCCGAGTTTTCTCGGACGCGCACATTTATATAATATTAAAATAGATAAACATGTAACTAACAAGAACTGAATTAAATAGTATAACAGGGCAAGGTATACTTGCCTGGCAAGAGCTGCAAAATACAATGTCCAGATGTCAAATGCCAAGAAGTCAGAAACTATGGCCTCAGAAGAAAAGTCTTCGGATGCTGAAATAAACATCACTAACAGTCTTAGAAAATATCAAATAGCTAGAAACGCCTGTCCTTAAGTCCAATTTGAACACAGGGGCAAAAATGACAGTTTTCGGTCAAAGCGGGGTCCACATGTGGGCCGCTTTGCACCGAAAAATGTGTCAGGGTCAAAGGTCTCCAAATTCGCCAAACTTAGTGTTAACAAGTCCAGAACGTCGATACGAACCCAACGGAATGTCCAGATCTGGATTCCGATGTGCCGATCACAAAATCGCCCGTCAAGTGGAGCCTGTGGGGCCCACGATACGGGATTCTGTCAACGTTCTCAGAATCGAACCAAACTTGGCTCACAGGGCCAGCGTATTGCTACGAGTCCGATGGTGCAAGTTTCGTTTCGATCCGACGTGTGTACACAAAGTTGCAGCATATTCTAGAACTGACGGATACGGGGCGGTGTCGGCGGATACGCGTTGATTTCGGTGTGCACGCACATCCAAATCAACTTCTCTGAACTCCTACACGTCCGTATCAACGTCGCGCATGTTTTGGTAAAGACCGCGTGCGACCAAGTCGTCCCGTTTGGCGGGGCGTACTCAGTTCTGGGGTAAATCGGGTCGTTGTTTTTCCTGTTTTTGGATCACGTGCCGCGATCGCCACAGGACGCGATGCACCGTGCGGGTTGCACGGGCACCGAGAGGGTCACCTAGCCTACGTGTCACAACTGACGGAATTAAAAATGGAACGAAGAGGAGATAGAACGGTTTACCTGAACAGGGCTCCGTGGAAACTGAACTGCACGTGTCCGTGTGTCGATTCGACACAGGATTTGTGTCCTGGACGTGTCCGGGTTCTGCGTCCCGCTGCTGTGTTCGAGTTTTGTGGGGCCGATGTGTCTGGGGTTGGGTGGCTAGGTCGTGGCCGCTGCGTCGAGGGCTGGGGCTGCTTGCTGGAGGCTGTGGCGACGAGGAAGAGGGGAGAAGTTCTGGGGAGGTACTGGAGTGGAGGAGGAGCAGGGAAGATGGTGATGGTGGTGGCGGGTGGTGGTGATGGCGAGCTCAGGGGTCGGCTCACCGGCGAGGTCGGTGGTCGGGGAAGGGGGAAATGAAGGAGGGAGAGGAGAGATGCTGGTGAAGAGGGAAGGAAGCTCGGGGATGTCGATGGTGAAGGGGAAGGGGTGACGGTGGCGAGTGGAGGTGAAGGAGGAGTAGCTGCGGGGGGGTGTTGCTGCTCTGGCGGGTCGGGGTCGGGGGATGGGGGAGTTTACGGTGGGGAGGAGGAGGAGAAAACCGAGAAAGAGAAGAGGGGAGGGCTGTCGAGGGGTCGGCTGGAGCTCGGGGATGGCGGTGGCGAGTGGTGGTGGTGACCGGTGATGGTGGTGGCGGTGGAGGGAGCAGATCGGGAGGAGGAAGAGGGGAGGAGGAGATTGAGAAGGGGCGAGGGAGAGGAGGCTGCCGCGGGGGGGGAGGAAGCTCCGCTGAGGGGGGGGCTCGCTGCTCCGGCGACGCGGGGGGGGGGGGGGGGGGGGGGGCTCGCTGCTCCGGCGACGCGGGGGGGGGGGGGGGTGGCGGCTGCGGCCAGGCTGGGTAGGGTTAGGGTTTTTCATTTTTCTTTTTCTTTTTATTTTCTTATTTCTTTTATAGAAAATTTTATTAATATAATATATAAAATATCTAAAGATATTTAGTGTGCTAACCATCTAAGTGAATGCAATTGAAGACCTTGTAGTACGCATGCGAAAGTGTAGGCTAGACATATGCTGACGTAATTCACCAATCGTCGGGACTGGCTAGTATATGTGTCATATGCCCCCAGACTCATGGGCACTCTGCAATCGTCCATCTCCGAGGAGCATGGAACGAAGGATATAACATCACGGAGGGGGTGTCCCACACGCCTACTAGATGTCTTTCCCGCCCAATATAGATGTACACGTCGTGAAAACGACGTGGACACCTCCTACTATGATGCAAGTCTCAATAAAATAACAAACTAAGCTAAATACCGTTACACGTGTTACTCACACTGATGGCCAGTCGCGCATGAGGCACGCGTCCCTACATGAACTCACTCTGTGACGTGTAATGATACGTGTCAAGGCCTGGAAAGTTATATCAATAACTTCACAACTTTTAGGTGGGTCTACTAGACACTAGGTCAGACACAAGTCCTAACGTCAACGCCATCGTTGACTGCACCCGAGTCTGCTCGGACACGCACATTTATATAATGAATAAATATATAACTAACAATAACTGAATTTAAACAGTACAACAAGGCAAGGTATACTTGCCTGGCAAGAGAGCTGTAAATGTAATATCCAGATGTCAAGTACCAAGTGTCAGAAACTATGGCCTCAGAATGAACGTCTCCTGATGCTGAAATAAACATCACTAACAGTCTCAGAAAATATCAAATAGCTAGAAACGCCTGTCCTTAATTCAAATTTGGACACAGGGACAAAAATGACAGTTTTCGGTCAAAGCGGGGTCCACATGTGGGCCGCTTTGCACCGAAAAATGTGTCAGGGTCAAAGGTCTCCAAATTCGTCAAACTTAGTGTTAACAAGTCCAGAACGTCGATACGAACCCAACAGAATATCCAGATCTGGATTCCGATGTGCCGATCACAAAATCGCCCGTCAAGTGGAGCCTGTGGGGCCCACGATACGGGATTCTGTCAACGTTCTCAGAATCGAACCAAACTTGGCTCACAGGGCCAGCGTATTGCTACGAGTCCGATGGCGCAAGTTTTGTTTCAATCCGACGTGTGTACATAAAGTTGCAGCATGTTCCAGAACTGACGGATACGGGGCGGTGTCGGCGGATACGCGTTGATTCCGGTGTGCACGCACATCCAAATCAACTTCTCCGAACTCCTACACGTCCGTATCAACGTCGCGCACATTTTGGTAAAGACCGCGTGTGACCAAGTCGTCCCGTTTGGCGGGGCGTACTCAGTTCCGGGGTGAATCGGGTCATTGTTTTTCCTGTTTTTGGATCGCGTGCCGCGATCGCCACAGGACGCGATGCACCGTGCGGGTTGCACGGGCACCGAGAGGGTCACCTAGCCTACGTGTCATAACTGACGGAATTAAAAATGGAACGACGAGGAGATAGAACGGTTTACCTGAACAGGGCTCCGTGGAAACTGAACTGCACGTGTCCGTGTGTCGATTCGACACAGGATTTGTGTCCTGGACGTGTCCGGGTTCTGCGTCCCGCTGCTGTGTCCGAGTTCTGTGGGGCCGATGTGTCTGGGGTTGGGTGGCTAGGTCGTGGCCGCTGCGTCGAGGGCTGGGGCTGCTTGCTGGAGGCTGGTGGTGACGAGGAAGAGGGGAGAGGTTCTGGGGAGGTGCTGGAGTGGAGGAGGAGCAGGGAAGATGGTGATGGTGGTGGCGGGTGGTAGTGATGGCGAGCTCAGGGGTCGGCTCACTAGTAGAATAAGTGGGATTAGCGACGTTTTTTAGCGACTCTATTTAAAAACGTCGCTAATTTAGCGACTCCATGTAAAAACGTCGCTAGACGTCGCTAATTGGCGACATTTAGCGACGTTTAGCGACTTTTATTCAGTTTTTAAAAGATTAGTCGCTATAAGTTCAATTTAGGTCGCTAAACGTCGCTAATATGTTTTATTTAGCGACGTTTAGCGACATTTTTAGCGACGTATATATTTTGGACATTTAGCGACGACATTAGCGACGTCTTAAACGTCGCTAATTTAGCGACGTCATTATTGGCGTCGCTAAACGTCGCTAAATTCTAAATTAGCGATGTAAATTAGCGACGTCATTATTGGCGTCGCTAAATAGTCGCTAATTTAGAATTTAGCGACGTCATTATTGGCGTCGCTAAAAACGTCGCTAAAGTTTTTACTTAGGGCTGATTTCCTCCATTTCCTTCGATCTCTCCCTCTCCCTCTCCCAAAATTCAAATCCGCTCTCGATCTCTCCCCTCCGGCTCCTGCTTCCTCCCTCCGGTGACCCCCCTCGGCCGCGTCCTCCCCCTCCGGCTCCCCTCCTCCCTCCGGTGCCCCCTCCTCCCTCCCGGCAACCCGCCTCCAGCCGCGTACTCCCCCCTCCGGCCGCGTCCTCCCCCTCCTCCTCCTCCTCCTCTAGGTAAACCCTAACCCTCTCTCTCTCTCTCTCTCTCTCTCTCTCTCTCTCTCTCTCTCTCTCTCTCCCTCTCACAGGACACACATGTGACACTGACACAGACATGACACACACACACACTGACACAGACACAGACATTGATGAGGACCTAGGGTTAGGGTTAGTTTTTTTGACCTGGGGTTAGGGTTAGGGTTAGGGTTTTTGATCAGGATTAAGGCTCCATTCTTCTTTCAGAAATCTCTAACACGAAGACGCAGGAAGTCTTCCTACATTGAAGGCTCAATAAGCACATATTTGGAATCAGGAACACCTATTCTGCAAGAACCCAAGAAACAAAATGCCTCAAAGGCCTTGCGAATAGCATCAATAGGTGGCCTTGCATAGGAAAAATTTTCGACAAAGCCAATTTTAAAGGAGCAGCCATGATCTTTTCCTCCTTATCAGAGATCACCAATGCAGGTTCGCCTCTGAATAAAGAAGGAGCTTTGTTAGGAAGTTGAGGGGAGGGACCTTGATGTTGTGAAGATCACACGACATCAGCAAAGGATTTCTCCCTCAAATAAGGTATATATAAATATATATACGTTAGTATAAAAGCTTATAAACATGTAATGGTTTATATATAAATTAACTAAGAAACAAATAGTATATAGATAAATGAGGTGAATAGATGTATGCTTTATAATACAAATATTAAAATAAATATAAATATATAAAATATCGAGTAAACAAATAAAATTATTATGTAGTAGATAAATAAAAAAATAGTAATAAAGTAATTATAACATAATTATCTAAAAGAATATATGAAAGCAATTAGCTAAAAAGAAAGAAAAAAAGAAATTTTTTTAAAATAAAAACAAAAGTATATAAAAATAAGTAAATAAATCCTTTGAGTTACTGTTCCCCGAAGGAATTAAGTAAATAAATATATAAAAAAACAAACAAAAAGAATATAATATATATATATCCTCCCAGAAATTTTATAATGTTTCATTCTATCACTTGTATTAGTCGATCAGTAATGTCATTTACTTGAACACCTTGGTCCTGGAGTCAACCCATTAAGATGGTATAGTGGGCTTTTTATTAGAGTCTTAACTATTGGTTTGATGTCACTCAAATCAAATAGATACTAATTGATGTCCATATAGCAATTATACTTGCAAGTTTGGTATATGACAATTTATTGTAATCCATTGGGCACTTCAATTTAAAGTATACTTTATTGGTTTATTATGGGTTACCCAAAATTCATGAGTTATAGAAATTAAATTATCCAATATTCCAGCATGATTCAAAAGTATAAACTAGCTCAGAAGAATGCCTTACTTCAAAACATGCACTGGACAATTGAATGCCCATTATTTGTCTGGAAAGTTGTGTCATTCTTTCCTATTTTTCTTTGCAAAACTAAGTTGTTGTTGTAACTGGAATGATTTGTTCTCCTGTGGACATACTTGATGTGGATGATCAGTCCAGAGATAAGCAGGTTGGGGACTGGGTACTTATGAATTTAGAGTTCAACAACATATTAGGTTGAGGCACCTCCCATCTCGTCCAATCTAACCTTGATTGCAGCAAACAAGAGTCAAATAAGAGCGATAGAAGGGAATCTCTATCATTCAAAAACCATATCTTTGGGGATTGGAAAATTCCTTAGCACCCATAAAAAAGTTAATAAAAAAACCTCAAGAAGATGCCAGGCCTCATATCAAGTGTACCAAACTACATTTGGCATATTTTTTCAAAGTCATATAGAATTTTATGATCAAACTCGGTGTGAATATCTTATTTGATGGGTGATTTATGAAAGTAAAACCTCGTCGGGAGTACAGTATAAATATAGTATATAAACTGGTGTCAGCTATTAAAATTATGTAATATTTTTATTCAAATTGCACTCAGAAGTTGTAGCAGCAAGGACATGAAAACTTGTTTATAAACTTTGTTTTGAGATCAATGACATCCCAAAGGCCAGAGTCTCCTATGAACCCCATATCTCTTGTTCCATGGCAAAGAGGCTTTGCACCTAGTGAGTGATAAAAACTGTGATCTCTCCTACTAATTTGTGATCAATATTAGTGTAGTTTATAAACAAGTTTTATACAGATAGTTATAAGAAGCAACTTGTGACTGATAAACAAAATCATATGTATGAAATTTGTGTTTGAATAGTTTTATGATTAGTATCATTATTATCCTCTCATGTTTTATGATTCGTATTATTATTATACTACAACAAACAATTTATAGGCAGGGCTGCTGAGGGTATGTCTTAATTAATATCTGTTATCAATTATATTCTTTGTGAGTCATCTATTTCTTCCATTCCGCATTATTAAGGGTATATCTTAAGTAATATATGTTATCAATTATATTCTTTGTTTTTATCTATCTTACCAGATGGCACCCAAGAGAGAGACACCTCCAACTGTTAAGGAGGAAGTGATGCCTCATACTGTTAAGGAGGAAGAGATGCCATCTGCTGTATCTCAGACGGGGAGTTCCAGTCACCCAGCACCTATAGCGGCTGTATCTCAGACGGGGAGTTCCAGTCACCCAGCACCCATAGCGGAGATTGATCACATAGACGCTATTTATGCACAGTATCTGAGGGACTGGTATGTGCCCCAGCGTATTGGATATCCTCGAGATTGATACTGTGATGTTTCATATACTTTTATTGTAGTTATTGTGTGATACAAACAACTTATATATTATGTCCATTATGTGACTGTGATACTTATATATTATGCATTTTGTGTGACTGTGATACTTCTATTTTGTGTGTATTGTGTGACTGTGATATTTTATATATTTTTTGTGTTATTTCGTACCAAATTTTTTTAATGGAGGGTTGCTTTAGGTCTGTCTATAATATTTGTGTGTATTGTACGACTGTGATACTTTTTACTCATATTAAATGATGTTAATTTACCGGTGTTGAGTGTTCCACCGAAGGGGTCGGCGAACCCAGAGAATTCAACGGAGGGTTGCTCCGGGTCTATTTTTAATTAAAATTTCATAAATTGCAGGAATAATAGTTTAGAAACAATTTAGTATTTTTTTTATTTTTTTTGTAAAATTAGCGACGTTTAGCGATGTTTATACACGTCGCTAACTGCGTCGCTAATTAGCGACGTTAATAAACGCCGCTAAATACGTCGCTAAAAATATCGCTAAATACGTCGCTGTACGTCGCAAATTGCTGACATGGCAGTACTGCCAGGTCATTAAATACGTCGCTGTCGCGTCGCTATATAAGTCGCTAATTAGCGACGTTTAGCGACGTTTGTTTACGTCGCTAATTAGTGACTCTGCGTCGCTAAACGTCGCTAATTTAGCGACACATTTAAGTCGCTAAAAAATATCGGTATATCGACGTTTAGCGACGTTTTTCCTTTCAGCGACATGCCGATTTTTGACTTCTGTAAAACGTCGCTAATTACGTCGCTAAACATGATTAGCGACATTTTTTGTCATTTAGCGACGTTTTTTGACGTCGCTAATTTGACTTTTTCTGGTAGTGGCTCACCGGCGAGGTCGGTGGTCGGGGAAAGGGGAAATGAAGGAGGGAGAGGAGAGATGCTGGTGAAGAGGGAAGGGAGCTCGGGGATGTCGATGGTGAAGGGGAAGGGGTGACGGTGGCGAGTGGAGGTGGAGGAGGAGTAGCTGCGGGGGGGTGTTGCTGCTCTGGCGGGTCGGGGTCGGGGGATGGGGGAGTTCACGGTGGGGAGGAGGAGGAGAAAACCGAGAAAGAGAAGAGGGGAGGGCTGTCGAGGGGTCGGCTGGAGCTCGGGGATGGCGGTGGCGAGTGGTGGTGGTGACCGGTGATGGTGGTGGCGGTGGAGGGAGCAGATCGGGAGGAGGAAGAGGGGAGGAGGAGATTGAGAAGGGGCGAGGGAGAGGAGGCTGCCGCGGGGGGGAGGAAGCTCCGCTGAGGGGGGGGCTCGCTGCTCTGGCGACGAGGGGGGAAAGCTCCGCCGAGGGGGGGGGGCTCGCTGCTCCGGCGACGCGGGGGGGGTGGGGGGGGGCGGCTGCGGCCAGGCTGGGTAGGGTTAGGGTTTTTCTTTTTTCTTTTTCTTTTTATTTTCTTATTTCTTTTATAGAAAATTTTATTAATATAATATGTAAAATATCTAAAGATATTTAGTGTGCTAACCATCTAAGTGAATGCAATTGAAGACCTTGTAGTACGCATGGGAAAGTGTAGGCTAGACATATGCTGACGTAATTCACCAATCGTCGGGACTGGCTAGTATATGTGTCATATGCCCCCAGACTCATGGGCACTCTGCAATCGTCCATCTCCGAGGAGCATGGAACGAAGGATATAACATCACGGAGGGGGTGTCCCACACGCCTACTAGATGTCTTCCCCGCCCAATATAGATGTACACGTCGTGAAAATGACGTGGACACCTCCTACTATGATGCAAGTCTCAATAAAATAACCAACTAAGCTAAATACCGTTACACGTGTTGCTCACACTGATGGCCAGTCGCGCATGAGGCACGCGTCCATACATGAACTCACTCTGTGACGTGTAATGATACGTGTCAAGGCCTGGAAAGTTATATCAATAACTTCACAACTTTTAGGTGGGTCTACTAGACACTAGGTCAGACACAAGTCCTAACGTCAACGCCATCGTTGACTGCACCCGAGTCTGCTCGGATGTGCACATTTATATAATAAATAAATATGTAATTAACAATAACTAAATTTAAACAGTACAACAAGGTAAGGTATACTTGCCTGACAAGAGAGCTGTAAATATAATATCCAGATGTCAAGTACCAAGTGTTAGAAACTATGGCCTCAGAATGAACGTCTCCTGATGCTGAAATAAATATCACTAACAGTCTCAGAAAATATCAAATAGCTAGAAACACCTGTCCTTAAGTCAAATTTGGACACAGGGACAAAAATGACAGTTTTCGGTCAAAGCGGGGTCCACATGTGGGCCGCTTTGCACCAAAAAATATGTCAGGGTCAAAGGTCTCCAAATTTGCCAAACTTAGTGTTAACAAGTCCAGAACGTCGGTACGAACCCAACGGAATGTTCAGAACTGGATTCCGATGTGCCGATCACAAAATTGCCCGTCAAGTGGAGCATGTGGGGCCCACGATATGGAATTCTGTCAACGTTCTAACCAAACTTGGCTCACAGGGCCAGCGTATTGCTACGAGTCCGATGGTGCAAGTTTTATTTTGATCCGACGTGTGTACACAAAGTTGCAGCATGTTCCAGAACTGACGGATACGGGGCGGTGTCAGCGGATACGCGTTGATTCCGGTGTGCACGCACATCCAAATCAACTTCTCCGAACTCCTACACGTCCGTATCAACGTCGCGCACGTTTTGGTAAAGATCGCGTGCGACCAAGTCGTCCCGTTTGGCGGGACGTATTCAGTTTCGGGGTGAATCGGGTCATTGTTTTTTCTGTTTTTGGATCGCGTGCCGCGATCGCCACAGGACGTGATACACCGTACGGGTTGCACGGGCACCGAGAGGGTCACCTAGCCTACGTGTCACAACTGACGGAATTAAAAATGGAACGACGAGAAGATAGAACGGTTTACCTGAACAGGGCTCCGTGGAAACTGAACTGCACGTGTCTGTGTGTCGATTCGATACAGGATTTGCGTCCTGGACGTGTCCGGGTTCTGCGTCCCGCTGCTGTGTTCGAGTTCTGTGGGGCCGATGTGTCTGGGGTTGGGTGGCTAGGTCGTGGCCGCTGCGTCGAGGGCTGGGGCTGCTTGCTGGAGGCTGGTGGCGACGAGGAAGAGGGGAGAGGTTCTGGGGAGGTGCTGGAGTGGAGGAGGAGCAGGGAAGATGGTGATGGTGGTGGCGGGTGGTGGTGATGGCGAGCTCAGGGGTCGGCTCACCGGCGAGGTCGGTGGTCGGGGAAGGTGGAAATGAAGGAGGGAGATGAGAGATGCTGGTGAAGAGGGAAGGGAGCTCGGGGATGTCGATGGTGAAGGGGAAGGGGTGACGGTGGCGAGTGGAGGTGGAGGAGGAGTAGCTGCGGGAGGGGTGTTGCTGCTCTGGCGGGTCAGGGTCGGGGGATGGGGGAGTTCACGGTGGGGAGGAGGAGGAGGAGAAAACCGAGAAGGAGAAGAGGGGAGGGCTGTCGAGGGGTCGGCTGGAGCTCGGGGATGGCGGTGGCGAGTGGTGGTGGTGACCGGTGATGGTGGTGGCGGTGGAGGGAGCAGATCGGGAGGAGGAAGAGGGGAGGAGGAGATTGAGAAGGGGCGAGGGAGAGGAGGCTGCCGCGGGGGGGGGGGGGGGGGAGGAAGCTCCGCTGAGGGGGGGGGCTCGCTGCTCCGGCGACGCGGGGGGGAAAGCTCCACCGGGGGGGGAGCTCGCTGCTCCGGCGACGCGGGAGGGGGGGGGCTGCGGCCAGGCTGGGTAGGGTTAGGGTTTTTCATTTTTCTTTTTCTTTTTATTTTCTTATTTCTTTATAGAAAATTTTATTAATATAATATGAATAATTAGCGACGTTAATAGACGTCGCTAATGACGTCGCTAAATATGTCGCTAAATACGTCGCTGTACGTCGCAAATTGCTGACATGGCAGTACTGGCAGGTCATTAAAGGCGTCGTTGTCACGTCACTATATAAGTCGCTAATTAGTGACGTTTAGCGACGTTTGTTTACGTCGTTAATTAGTGATGCTGCGTCGCTAAACGTCGCTAATTTAGCAACACATTTAAGTTGCTAAAAAATGTCGGTATAGTGACGTTTAGCGACGTTTTTCCTTTCAGCGACGTGCTGAGTTCCAACTTCTGTAAAACGTCGCTAATTTCGTCGCTAAACATGATTAGCGATATTTTTTTGTCATTTAGCGACGTTTTTTGACGTCGCAAATTTGACTTTTTCTAGTAGTGCTAATCCTAACTTAACCCCCAATTTAACCCAATCTCTCATTCATTAAGCCCATGCAAAAATACACAACGCCCCCTCACCCTACAAAATACCAAACACCACTTCACACAACATTTTCCCATCATTTTATATGCTTGTGCAAATATCCAAAATTAAGGGGCTTATTTGCAAATATTGTATTAGGTGTCATCCCCTCATTGGCCAAAGTCAATGAAGAAGGCTCCCACTTCCCCTTGGCCGGTCCAACCTCACCCCTCTCTCTCCTTTGTGTGAACACAATTTTCTTCATGATAAATCTAAGCCATCCATTCAAAATAAACTCTCATCCTCACCACACACTCCCCATCACACCCTCCTATTTAATGTCTCCTTACTTCACGCTTTCCCATGTCGGCCCTAATCAACAAACATTGAAAACCCCACCCCCTCTCTCTCCTCCCTTTTCCTATTACATACACAGCCGACCAACCCCCTCTCCATATTTCTTCTTCTTCTTCTCTTCTTCTTCACCTCTACTTCTCTTCTCTATCAAAGTTTCCAACCCGACCGGCCATCCAACCCGGCCGAGTTTCCCTCCGACCAACCAACCTCGACATCCACCCCAGAACCGGCCACCTCCCCTCGACTACTACCACCGCCTACCGAGCTCCATCCCATCACCGTCCCCTCCACGAGACTCCACCACCACCACGAGCACAACCCGCCCCTACATCTACCACCGCCTGCCGAGCTCCATCCCATCACCGTCCCCGCTGCACGAACCACCACCACGACCACCTTCCCTCGCCACCCGCCATCACCAGCACCACTACCACCACCATTCCCGCTGCACTCACGACCGGCCTCGACCACCTCTGCCTGAGCTCTCCCACCTCGATACCCCCGCTGCCTCCAGTCGACCGGCCACCTCCTACTACACCACGTCTCCCCCCACGCCGCTGCACCCCTACTCCGGCCAACCCGACCGGCCACCCTTCATCATCATCATCATCATCATCATCATCATCATCATCACCATCAACACCCACACCACCACGACCTCCCCCTTCGACGAGACTCACCACCGTCATCCCCAACACAACCGGCCAGCATCACCACCACATCGCCGAGGTGAACCCCTCCCCCTCTACTTATGTATTATTGTGTTTTGTATATTGTTATGTGTAACTTAGTTAGTTAGGGTTAGGGTTTAAGAAGTTTAAGTATGCTAAGTTGATTATTTAGGGTTTAAATGCATTAAGATTTTAGGGTTTATTACATTGTATTATATGCATATTAATTATTATTGATGAGCAGGTGATTTATTGTGAAATAGTGTGTGATATCATTAGACGGTTCATTTGTTAAGGATTTGATTACTAATGACAAAATCGATTGAGGAATACATATATGCATTTATGAGCTATTATATGTGAGAGAGTGTTTGAATACTGAACTAATGTCTGTGAGGGTTTAAATAGATAATAATTATTATTTGAAAGCTGGTAAATAACAATGAGTTTAATTGAGTAGTAGTTTATATTGTGAAATGGTAATGATGGTTATATAAAGGAAGGCCTAATAATTAATAATTAATTATTTCGAGGATGACATATTTAAACATGCATGATAATGTCTGTGAAGACCAGGAAAAAAATCTAAGGACTGAACATACTTAAAAATACTGAACATCGTGATAAATATAATAAGATTGAGGATTTTGTCTGATGATGTTATACAGGAGATTAATCGGATGAGATGTAACCTACCTTAGTCAACCTTGGTCAACCCTCTAGCTTCTATGTGTGTTGAAACAGAGATTGAACATAAGTTAGACGTGTGTCACCTCTTATTTTAGCAACAAAAGTTCTCTTTATTTATGATGAACAATATTTTACGAACTCTTGAACAGGTACAAAAGATTGCCTCATGGGCTTACAAAAGCGGACGTAAAATGAGATAGTCATCCTATACATTACATCATTTTACTAAAAATCAAAAGACAAGACCTTGAGGCGAGATTATCGTCTTGCCGTGGAGCTGCATAAGGTATGTCCATGAGCTCTGGAAACTAGAACACGCTTCAAAAGGGAAAGAACATGGTGCGCTGGTTGATGGACTGGTTGGGAAGTTGCCTTAGTTCCTCGCAGGATCGCCTTGGCACGGAGAACCTGTTGCAATGAGGGCCAGTATATCGAAATGCACTGGTGAGGGCGAGCTAACCTAACTTACCAAATTGACACGTTATTTATGTGAAGCATGCAAGTTATTATGTGGTCTTTCTATCTTGCCTTAGTTCAAGTTACAAATATATGATAGATATAAAACAATTGAATTAAATACGTCACTGTGCGGTGACTTTTACCTGCCGTCGTCGCATGTACCTGCACAAGACTTACCATGTCCTTCCTTTCCAAGAATACATCGTTAGCTTGAACAGTCAAATATAAACAGATGGGTCACTGGCGCCACAAGCCATATTGGTCGATTTATTGTCTCTGGACAAAAATGGTATGCAACGTAGGTAGCCGGCCCCGCTACAGACCATCCCCGCTCGATTCAGACGACTATCAGAATATTTTGTCTGGATTGGATCGGTCCCAGTGCCCAACGACCGCCCGTAGGAACCAGAAATCTTGTGCGTAAGTTGTCCGTGACCAAACAAGGTCTAAAAACTAAGTTATCAAACGAAGCAGTTCAAGACAACATAAATCAGGAAACAGGCAACATGGCATGATCTGAATAACATAGTCTTCATGTTCAAGTGAATCACATAGTAAAGAGTGTTCTACAGTTAGCATAGTAACAAAAGAATATGTTCTATCAAGAATTGAAAAGCGATAATAGCACATTCTAAGCGAACTAGCATGCAACAGTGTTATCGTTCACAAATTAGTTGACAAGCATCAAGTATTCCAAGTCTATTCCATTTTTATCTTGATATAAGTCTATTCCATTTTTATCTTGATATCTTTTAGTTATTATGGTATCTTAGTTATTATGGTATCATTGATCGACACAATTCAAGAGAGCAAGATTATTAGGTGTGAAGACTTGGAAGAATGATCAACTAATCGAAAATATAGCCACTCACAAGTTGGTGGAGAGAGGCAAAGGAAGGAGGTTCTTCAAGACTCCATCTACACGACCCCTACACGATCACCTACATTGCCACAAACAGACGATCAATACATCTTCTTCTCTTTTTCCCATAATCGAAAAGAAAGCGAAGTTCAACGAACAAAAATAATGAAATTCATCTAAACTGTTCAAGAAAACGTAATTTCAAAAACCAACTTGAAGCGAAAAAGACAAGAAAACTTGCAGCAGAGAGGTCCCTCTTGACTCTGCCGCTAAGTCCGTCCTTGGGACGCAGTCCACTGAATATGGGAATTAATTTCGAAGAAGTCAGTCCATAACGAGGAAAGGATCTTGATTTAATCTATCCCGATCGAACGATATTGAAAACATGTCTTATTCGCGCTCCCCGAATAGAGGGAGCAGGGCACTACACTACTGTCATTGTGACATGGCCCGTAGCCGAGGCTATCTTTTACCTCATTGTGATGTCACGCCACTGTAGCATGTGATACAAGTCCCTTGTAGAGAATATACATACGCGGTAATTAAAAAAAAATAGAATTTTTTCTAAGAATATACATACTGACTTATTTTTATAATAATAGAGATGTGAATTGATTGTCTTGATAACTTTTTTTTATTAAGTTTGATATTTTGATTGTGATAGTTTAGTGCAAGAAAAAAAAATCTCAAATTTGTAACTAGGGAGTCTCATTTTCAGGTTTAGTTTCAGCTCTTTAAAACATCGGACCAGCCTTGTTCATTAACATGTGCTGACCCAAACACTTACTGCTGGGTTCCAATAACAATTATGATCAAAGACGGATCCAGCAATATAAATTGGAATGGCCTAGAGTGAATTATGGTGGACTAGATGTGGACTAACTCCTATAAAAAGTAAAAAAAAAAAAATCATATGAAAAAAAAAAGAAAAAAAAAATTTGTGGTGGCCTAAAGCCCACCTAAGTCCATACATGAATCCGCCCCTGATTATGATGATTTATAACGTCCCAACCAAAAGTTTAACCTCTTATTTCCAAGAGAACCAGAGCCAACGCACAGATTCATTAAAAAAAAACAGAACCCTCTGTTTTTATTTTACTTCCTATATATAGACTTCTCTCTCCTCTGGATCCCTATTTATAGGGAGAGAAACAAAGAGAGAGACGGAAGAGAAGAATAAATATTCTTCTCCCCTTTCTTCTTACCGGAGGAAGTTGAAGCAAACATATATCCATAGGTGATCACCCATTCTTGATTCTATTTCTTTTATGATTAACTACACAATATTAGCATCTTTAGTTCTATATCTAAGTATCGTGTGATATATATATATATATATATGCATTTCATGAAAGCAATGTAGTTGTACCCAACAACTTTTAATCATTCTCGACGTGATTGTGTAGTTTGAAAGCGGGAGTGGGGGGATTGGAGGGATCAAGATGGCTGCAAGCGTGGCGGCGGTGGCAGCGTTGTCGAACCTGACGGCCGCGTGCCCTGCACCGATGAAGGCCACGTCGGAGGGGGCGTGGCAGGGCGACAACCCTCTCGAGCACGCGGTACCGCTCATAATTGTCCAGATCTGTGTCGTCGTCGCCCTCACCCGGTTCCTCGCCTTCCTTCTCCGGCCCCTCCGCCAGCCCCGTGTCATCGCTGAGATCATTGTAAGTCCATCCACAATGATACTGACGTTACAATATTCTCTAGGGGATGCATAGTTATGCAAATCTCTCTTATGATTGAATGCTTTCACAACTTGTTGGGGGTTATATTTCTTGTTGTTTTGACGGGGGAAATATTATCAATTTTGCTATTAGTCTTCCAAAAAACTTTGAATTGATTTTGTCATCTCTTATCAAGTGACATCTGATATGACAAATTTAAACTCAAAAAATTAATCATCTAATTTTGTTAATTTTAATTTTAATTTTAATTTTAATTTTAATTTTAACGTTAATTTTAATTTTAAATTTTGATATGTTAGGTGCCATGTCGACATAATGGAATATGGCATTATCCAAAAAAATTAGGTGACAAATAGTATTTATGAAATATCATTGTTTGTTAATTATTCTAATTTTGAGTTAGATTAATTTGGATAGTTATGGATGTATAATAACATTATTTACGACATATTATGTGTCTAACTTTGGATAGTTGTTCAAATTAAATACTTTCTATGTTGATATAAAAAAAAATACAGAAAGTGACAGCATAACTTTAATAAAAACCCTATCTTTTGTTTAATTGTATGTGCAATTAGTGTAAAACTTTCTTTCTTTCGTTCATTTTTTTTTTTTTTTTTTTTTTTTTTTTTTGAGTTCTCAACATACATCTTGATGAAAATTCCTATTTCTTAGAAAACTGCCATTCCCTTTGTACGATTTATTATTTTTCTTGGTTAAACTGTTTTATAGATCAATGCTATTTGAGCTAATAAATGCATGGAATCTATAGTAATCTAGTTGACCTTCATATGTTTTTTTTTTTACTTTGTTACTACATGTATTTGATTTACTCAATTGGTACGTGTATTTTATAGACTTTGCAAGTAAGAATGGAACGTGAGGGCCAAGAAAAGCACAAATTGTTTAGGAAGATCAATACATTAATTATATATTTCCAAAATTTGAAAATTTACACTAATATCTTTTAAATTTTTCATAAGTTAGGGGGTGGCCTTAGATCCCTCAAGCCGTGTGTAAGCTCTGTCCATGCTTAAAAGAGTTCTGTACATGAATGTATATTTTAGAGGAGAGAAATTTTTCAGAAGAACAAGAAAAGAAAAAAAAAGGGGGTCCAATCTTGGGGGTCCAACCTTGGGGGTTCTATCCTCATTTAATACATGCATCTATCCATCGAACAGGTGTCTATATGAAGTAGTGATAGGTAACCAGTGAAAGCTTCTGCTATTCATAATATTGATGCATGGGGAAGGGATCAAGTTGACTTTCATGTGTTTGTTTATTTACTCTTGCATTAGTTTGATTAACTTGCATGTGTTTTCATTTAAAATTCAAAAAATTTAGAGAAACTCATGAGTTCTTAATTTTTAAAATTCGGCCATGAAAAGCCATTAATACATGCATACAATGTATTGATTTTTTTTCAAAAGGCTAAAAAGTAAAATTAGTACACTTTTAATATTAATAAAATTCATATATCACATCCATATTACATGTTACTATTTTGAATTGTTATTTGAATTTCTGTAGTCGAATTGTTTAAAATTTGTAATCTAGAGGATTCAAATAATCTTTCTTCTAATGTCATGTCCATTTTTTTTAATCTAGAAAGAGACCATGGGGTTGGCAATTGAGGATGATATCCCTAATTAAAACCAGTATATTACAGTTATGATTTTTGCGGAAACTAAATAGTACTGATGCTCAGAATTAGATGCTGTACTGTGTCTCTGTCAATCTAAACTCTAAGTTTAAAGGATTCTATGCAAAGAAGAATATGTTCCCTCCATGTACATTTTTGAACAATGAACATAAGAACATGGATTGTGATGTTTAGGAAAGTTCTTGATTTGGAGATGTGTTGTCTGATACTTGATTTTGATATTGTTAAGATTTGTTTCACGGCATGAGAGTTTAGGATTTTTTTTTTTCCTTCTTCTTTTAATTCCAGGACCGTTTAAAGTCTCTTTTATATAATCAATATTGATGATTATCTCCAAAAATTTTAACGCACATCTTATGCAGGGAGGAATCCTGTTGGGACCATCGGCGTTGGGCCGCAACAAGCAGTTCCTCAATACAGTATTCCCTAAGCGCAGCTTGACGGTGCTCGACACCATCGCCAACATCGGCCTCCTCTTCTTCCTTTTCCTGGTAGGACTGGAGCTCGACCTCAGAGCCATCCGCCGCACTGGAAAGAGTGCGCTCGCCATCGCCGCCGCTGGCATCTCCCTCCCGTTTATTCTCGGCATCGGAACCTCTTTCGTCCTCCGATCCACCGTCAACCAGGGCGTCGCGCAGGGCCCCTTCCTCGTCTTCATGGGTGTTTCCCTCTCCATCACTGCCTTCCCTGTGCTAGCCCGTATCCTCGCAGAGCTCAAGCTCCTCACTACTGATCTCGGTCGTATGGCCATGTCCGCAGCAGCGGTAAACGACGTCGCCGCTTGGATCCTCCTCGCGCTCGCCATTGCCCTGTCTGGCACAGGCTCGCCCCTGGTCTCCATTTGGGTGCTCCTCACTGCCACCGTCTTCGTCACTTTCGTTGCGGTATGCATTCGACCGATCCTAAATTGGATGGCTCGCCATTCCCCCGAGGGCGAGCCGGTCAAGGAGATATACATCTGCGCCACGTTCATCATCGTCCTAGCCGCCAGCTTCGCCACCGACGCGATCGGCATTCATGTCTTGTTCGGAGCATTCGTGATTGGTGTCGTGGTGCCCAAGGACGGGCCGTTCGCAGGCGTGCTCGAAGAGAAGATTGAGGACCTGATCTCGGGTCTCTTCCTCCCGCTCTACTTCGTATCCAGCGGCCTCAAGACCAACGTTGCCACGATGAGCGGCGGCCAGTCCTGGGGCCTGCTCGTGCTCGTCATCTTGACTGCTTGCGTCGGTAAGATTGCCGGTACCGTCGTAGTCTCTCTCGCAGTGAAAGTTCCGTTCCGGGAGGCCCTCACACTCGGAGTTCTCATGAACACCAAGGGACTAGTCGAGCTCATTGTCCTGAACATAGGCAAGGATCGCAAGGTGCTCAATGATGAAACATTTGCAATCCTGGTCCTGATGGCTCTCTTCACCACCTTCATCACGACACCGATAGTCATGGCAGTGTACAAGCCGGCACGGCGTGCAGGCTCGTACAAGCACCGCACCATCACCTGCGGCGACTCTTCGAGTGAGCTCCGTGTCCTGGCTTGCTTCCACGGAAGCCGCAACATCCCGACCATGATCAACCTCATCGAGTCCTCCCGCGGTACTCGTCGCCGTGGCATCACCGTCTACGCGATGCATCTCATGGAGCTCTCCGAGCGGTCCTCCGCCATCTCCATGGTCCACAAGGCCCGACGCAATGGCCTCCCTTTCTGGAACAAGAAGACCTCCAACGACGGCACAGGCGACCAAATAGTCGTTGCCTTCCAGGCCTACCAGCAGCTCAGCAATGTCACCGTCCGGCCCATGACCGCCATCTCCGATCTCCACACCATCCACGAGGACATCATTGCCAGCGCCAAGTCGAAGCGGGCCGCCCTCATCCTCCTCCCCTTCCATAAGCTCCAACACGTCGACGGCTCCATGGAGTCGATTGGGCACCAGTACCAGCACGTCAACCAGCGCGTCCTACGCTTTGCTCCTTGTTCCGTAGGGATCCTCATCGACCGAGGCTTCGGCGGTACTGTTCAGGTCTTGGCTAGCGAGGTTTCGTACGCCATATCGGTCCTCTTCTTCGGCAGTGCAGACGACAGAGAGGCCCTAGCCTATGGCGCACGCATGGCGGAGCACCCGGGCATCGCACTGAACGTGGTACGCTTTGTTCCTCAGCCTGGCCAGTCCTTGACTCAGTCAGGCAGCGTCCGGATTGCCATGAACCCCGAGGACCTCAGCAAGGACGACGAGTTCCTTGAGCAGTTCAAGACCAAGGTGGCAGCGTCCAACGAGTCGATCAAGTACGAGGAGAAGGCAGTCAGAAGCAAGGAGGATATTATCGAGGCCGTCAAGGTGATGACCAGGTGTAACCTCATTCTGGTCGGGCGCTCGCCACCGATAATGTCTCTGGCCGATCACCGAAATGAGTGTCCCGAACTGGGGCCCGTCGGGAGCTACCTGGCCTCGTCGTTCACAACTTCCGCATCCGTCGTGGTGATCCAGCAGTACGACCCCAAGGCGAATCCCTCGGAACTTCTGGAGGATGCGGTGGACCAGCAAGACGTGCCCGATACGCCGATGGCGGGGGCTTCTTCACGACAGTGAAGAATAATGGGCGGTAGAATTGTGGTGGTGGTGAGGGTTGGGAGTTGGGGCGAGGGAGATGAAAAAATTATTGTATGATCCCAACGCAGTGCATTCGATCCCTCCCTAATCGTTAGATTGTATAAGAATGTGTACATGTACATATTTTTATGATAATCTAATGATTGACATATAAATGATGCATTGCGTCTTCTGCACCCAATAATTTCACGAGTTTTAGACTCACAGTATGATTTAGAAGATGGAGCATGTTGAACATTTGTTGTGGTAGGGATGGTATCATGTACTTGAAAGCTTTTATGCAGAGGAAATGTGTTTCCCTTCTAACAACTTATTTGTTGCTCGGAACAAATGTTAAATATATATAATTCTATATCAAATTTGTTGTGTACAAATGTATCAACTGTTTTCTCTAGCTTCTAGTTATTTTCTTCTGGAGTTAGATAACAGATGCAGAAATCATGTTGCTTCTTCTGCTTATTGATTTGATTATCATTTAGATCTTGATATGTTTTTTTCAGTTCATGATTCACAATCAGAGAGAGAAAGTTTTGGAGCTTGATAGAGGTGCAGATGTGTGCGAGTCACGACAAGTGTAATCCGTGCTCATGGCACGAACATCCTGTACCAGGACCTCATCGACTCTGTGTTGGGCCGTGTCAAACTTCCGTTCTACCACCCCTTACCTGGCACGAATTGGTCATGGACTATTATTCGTGTCCGCAGAGACACGTAACCGTTGTCTCGTCCCATGCAGCGAGTGTTTCGGATATCGATTGATATGTATCAGTTTTGAAGAAAAACTAATACGATTTGGACGTTTAAAATAGAAAATCAGTCCATAAATGTAGTGTCATGATCCTGTTACTGAATGCGGGGATCCTGTTGCTGAGCACGGTATAGACTAGCGGCTGGAATAGTCGAGTCGGAATTAGAGAATGGAAAAACCTTACCGGTATCGATTGATTGGGATAAATAAACGTGGAACCCTTCTTCGTTATAGAATAGAATCTTTAGAAGTTGCGCCCAACTGTGTCTTGGGGAGTGAACTCTATATAAGGGTCTATGCCTCAAGACCTGTGCATTGTTTGTTTCGATGTACTTTTCCTGTTGGTTTTATAATACGTTTTCGTGAATGTTTTCGATCAACAATTTTCATTGCTTGCTTTTATTGTCTCGCATTCATATCAAATTACTGAGAGAAAAAGAAGAAGAATTATAAACCGTTGTTTGTGCCAATGCAGGTGAATCAGTGAGCCACGCCTGAAGTCCCGTGGAAGATCTCTATTTCTCAGCAATTCACTACTAGTGAGTGACTTTGATTCTTCAATGAATCCTTTGGTCTTCATGCTTAACAAAATAGATTAATGATACATAGGAAGAACCCAGAGAGACAATGCAAGATAATCATATTTCTAACCAGTGCAGTTATAAAACGATGGGTTATAAACAAGTTCCGATACGGACAATAAGTATGGCGAGTTACGACGAGAACTATGGCATATTTATCAAGTTTTCTATATGTTCATACGGTGTTTCTTTTATGAGTAAAGTTGCATCATATGTATGGTCATGGACAACTTTTTCACTAGGTATAATTTCTCGAAAAGTAATCCAAAGGCCACGGACCCGTTCGACCTAGAAAAATCAGAGCATGTGCAAGGTACCACAATGATTCGAAAAGCTATAAGTGGGTTCGCTACCCTTCAGGAAGAGGATCCGTCTAGCTGTAAACACCCAAATTTGTAGAATTTAATTTTAGAATTTTAATTATTGTAATTATGAATTCTTGAGATTTTGGAGATTTTTCTGTAATTTTTAGCTAATTATAATAAATGTTCGTTCATGAATTTATATTTTTGTGTATTAAATTAATTATTAAAATAGTAAAAAAAATTATATTTTTTGATGTATAACTAATAATAGAATATTGTGTAATTTTTCTGAAATTTATTGGAGTTTAAAACTATTTTTAATGGCCATATATGCATTGTTATAAATAAACCGAACCAACCCAACCCAAACCAACCCAAACCAAACCAACCCAACCCATACTAAACCAAACTGGACCCAGATCCTAACCCATACCCGAACCCGCAGACCCAAAACCTTATTTAAACCCTCAGCTTCTGTAACAACAACGTCCCCCCTTTCGTATTCGAAAACCGACCGAACCCGGCCCCGACCCCTTTTCTTTGTCTCCTTGTAACGCCCTCCCCTCACCCCTATAAAACCTCCAGCCCAGCCGACCCTCACCACCAACAACTCCTCTCTCATTCTCGACCATTGTCGCTGCGTCAGCCGCCGGATCGCCGCACGCCACCGCCGCGAAGACAGGCCACCCAATTCGAGAAGCAGCAGTAACGTAAGGTATGCCAGTTCCCACCCTTGTAACTCCCTGCACATTAATCCAAATGTCGATCTGTCGAATCCTATACGAAGATCACATTATCCTGTATAATTAGTTCGGTGTATCGTGTCCTGTGTCGATCGTAATTCGCAATGCTAATTAGGAAAAAAATGACCCAATTTATAGTTCGGAAACTGTTCCAAACACCCATGTTCATATCTGATTTCTTCCAACCTAGTTAATATTTTTAAATTCTACTTGAACAGTAATTTAGACAACATAACCAAGATTTAATCTCTTCAATTATTTTATTATAATTCATTGTATGCTGTGATTTATTCGCAGTTGAATTTGACCAAAAACTTGGTTTTCTAAACCCGAATTTTCCCGAAACGGGGTGCATCCCGTTAAATGAGGTAACTTCGTCGTGTGCAAATTATACCGAAAGGCGTGTATCATCAATACGGACGTGTAAAATTTTATGAAAGTTGATTTGGATGTACGTGCACACCGAAATCAGCGCATATCCGTCGAAAAGTCCCGTATCGACCTATTCTGAGACTCGTTATAATTTTATGTGCCAGTCGTTTCACAATAAAACTTGTGCCACCAAATTCGTAGCATTACGTTGGTCATGTAATCTAAGTTTGGTTCAATTTTGAGAATGTTGATGAAACACCGTTTTGTGGGCCCCACGGTTCCACTTGACGGGCTATTTCGTGACCGACTCATCGAAATCCAGTTCTGGACGTTCTGTTGGGTTCGTATAATCATTCTAGAAAACACTAAGTTTGACAAATTTGGAGAACTTTGTCTCTGGAATATTTTTTGGTGCGAAGTGGGCCACATATGGACCCCACTTTGACCAGAAACTATCAATTCTGCCCCTGTGTCCAAACTAGACTTATGGGTAGTCAATCCTAACTATTTTAAGTTTTCTGAGAGCAATGATGATGTTTGTTTCAGTATCCGGAGGCGTACCTAGAGATTCTACTTATATCGGAGCAACTAACGGAGCTCAGAACACAGACCTTGCCAATTTAAAGAAGATCTTGTGCTATTATTTTCTTGTATTCCAGTTTTTGCGTCACGGTTTGCGACCAATACAGGACACGATAACCTAATCTAATTGCACGAGGTTCGAGAGGGTCACACAGGGAACAAGTCGCAACAAACCGCTCGAAAATCGACACAGCGATGAGGAAGAAAAGCTCACCAGAACAGCGGGTCAGAATCGACTGAACTACGCATGGATGGGGCGGCGCGTGTCACGCCCCGATCTCCCGCAGGCAATCGGCCGTTCCCGCTAGGCGGGAATCACCCTCGCCAGCGCTCCCGCGGAACGATCGCTTAACCCATCCGGGCGTGATGCCGCACGAGCGTGAGCCACGCCCGTGCAAGGCCATGGTTCATCGGCTGGCGGCAAGAGTTCTAAGCCACAGAGTCGCACAGATTGTCCGAGTGCAGCGGAGTTTAGGAACGCATAGCGATTCGGTAACAGGTTCACTGAGTCGACAATATAGCGGAAGCATTTAAAACACAAGTTGAAGTAAAGTAAGCTCTTTTATTGATATAAACTTGTGTTACAGGCGGCGTATAGCCGAGATTACAAGTCGCTCAAGCCTCTCTCTCTGAAACAGTAAAAGCGTGCCAAGTGGCTACAACTATGGAATGATTGTACAGGCGAGTTCGGGCTATGTTCACAACATTATGTCTTCTATATGTGCTTCAGTCCCGGACGCACCGTTGCAAGGCTTCAGAGGAACTCCTGGCCTTAGCACGCACGAAGGAGGCATCCGCACCGAACGAGGTTCTTCCGCACCCTGCAAGCAAACTGGTGGATTATCAGTACATTGAATGCACTGGTGGGGAAGCTACTCGCCCGTTCGACAAATCCAAACACGTAATACAGGTTCCGTGCACAACTATTAAGTTGTCTTTCTAGTTGCCTTAGGATCAGTTTCATGCAAACATTGAATAGCCTATCGTGTCGGGCAGTGCGCCGTGCGATGTTAGAGGAAACACGGCGAGACTTACCAACTTACCATCTCCTTCCCTGTCCAAGGCAAACATTGTGGCAAACATCGTTAATTCAAGCACGGACAAGTATAACATTCAGGAGGCATAGCATATGCAAACAGGAGGGTCATTTAACATGATCGTTCAGGTGTTTAGTTGTTCATTTATACGATGCAGTGACTCGCACGCAGATAGCCGCTAAGCGAGGATGACTTATCTATATGAACAGGAGTCGCTGGCAAAGCCATTATGGACGATAGTCACTGACGGTTAATGGTATGCAGCGAAAGTACAAGGAGCGCTACATGCCATCCCGTTCAGCACAATGGACTATACAATACGGTTCAGTCACTGGAGAGAATGTATGCAGCGAAAGAACAAGGGGCGCTACATGCCATCCCGTCCAGCACAATGGACTGTACAATAACGTGAGTTCCATCCGGATCGGATCGATCCCAGTGCCCCGGTGACCGTCCGTGGAACTATACCTCGTTTTCGAGTTGTCCGCGACATGCAATCGTTGGGTCTTTCCAATTATCACGAGATACACGAGAACAAGAGTGCACTAGAACAAGAGAACACGAGTGCACACAAGAACACGAGTACAAGAGATACTTGAATCATGATTCTGTACAGTCAATAACTTGCCTTGATGCATTCCCCTGGTTCGGGGCTGCTTGGTGACCTAACGGTCCAGGATACTTGCAGGGTCAATCATGCACGGAACGACTACTTAGTAGTCTTCCGGGGTTTGGATGAAAATAAGGCAACGTTCAAGCAGACAAGCACGCGTTCTAAGGAACATAATCAACACGTTTGCTCGGGCCCGAAGGTAGTCCGAGAGATGAAACCGTTAAGGGACTTAGCATGCGAGGGTCTGAACAAATAAGCAGTATTTCATTTCCATGTTCTAGCAAGCAATACAAGTTGGGATTATTCCCTTAGCTAGGTGCGTTGGATTTATTAGCATGCAGGGGTGAATCACCTAGCGACTAGCATGAATATTCCAGATTTTATGTGTGCTGGCTAAGCAAAGACAAGTTCACCGTAGCCATCCACCTTAGCGATGATTCGCCTCGGCAGAGCGATACGTCTGAGCGAGCCTCTGAAAGTCCAAGCCGGATTCCTGTAGGGACAAGTCTGGATATCCTTTGCTTCTCGTTCGAGGCAAAGCGGGTCGGGACAGCTGCACGATTGCCATTTGAGACGGCAGTCCGCTTGAGCGGAACAGGGTGTTACATCCTACCCAACTTAGAAAAAGTCTCGTCCTCGAGACTTACTAAGGACAAGCAGTGATCTAGGGTTGAGGCACTCCTAGACAAGTCATTACACTTGTTCATTTGGATATTCACTTGCACAAGCGTCGATCTTAGCATATCGCTTAGACTGGATCGTGCGCACCTTCGACATGCATTTCTAGTGTGAACACGTCAACCAGCTCAGTGATAGCGAAGTCTTAGCACTCGAGTTTCACCTTTTCTTAAGTCTTGGATGGTGCACTAGTTCAAGGCGTCCCTCGAATAGATGCATTCAGCCAAACTTAGAGTTAGTGGAAATCGGACAAGCTACTAGCGATACTCTCGAAGGGTCCGCACAGGTTGGCACAAAGGCCACTCGCAGCATACAACCAGACAAGCAAGCATATCATTCAAAACGCATTTTGAAAGTATTTAGACTTATTGTTGGAACATCCCATCGAGGCATTGAGAGAGAGCGTGCACATAACCCACGAACGAGCTTTCGAAACAGAGATATCGAATCGAAGTCCAAAGGCGTAGAAGCCAGGCTCTGATACCAACATGTCACGCCCCGATCTCCCGCAGGCAATCGGCCGTTCCCGCTAGGCGGGAATCACCCTCGCCAGCGCTCCCGCGGAACGATCGCTTAACCCATCCGGGCGTGATGCCGCACGAGCGTGAGCCACACCCGTGCAAGGCCATGGTTCATTGGCTGGCGGCAAGAGTTCTAAGCCACAGAGTCGCACAGATTGTCCGAGTGCAGCGGAGTTTAGGAACGCATAGCGATTCGGTAACAGGTTCACTGAGTCGACAATATAGCGGAAGCATTTAAAACACAAGTTGAAGTAAAGCAAGCTCTTTTATTGATATAAACTTGTGTTACAGGCGGCGTATAGCCGAGATTACAAGTCGCTCAAGCCTCTCTCTCTGAAACAGTAAAAGCGTGCCAAGTGGCTACAACTATGGAATGATTGTACAGGCGAGTTCGGGCTATGTTCACAACATTATGTCTTCTATATGTGCTTCAGTCCCGGACGCACCGTTGCAAGGCTTCAGAGGAACTCCTGGCCTTAGCACGCACGAAGGAGGCATCCGCACCGAACGAGGTTCTTCCGTACCCTGCAAGCAAACTGGTGGATCATCAGTACATTGAATGCACTGGTGGGGAAGCTACTCGCCCGTTCGACAAATCCAAACACGTAATACAGGTTCCGTGCACAACTATTAAGTTGTCTTTCTAGTTGCCTTAGGATCAGTTTCATGCAAACATTGAATAGCCTATCGTGTCGGGCAGTGCGCCGTGCGATGTTAGAGGAAACACGGCGAGACTTACCAACTTACCATCTCCTTCCCTGTCCAAGGCAAACATTGTGGCAAACATCGTTAATTCAAGCACGGGCAAGTATAACATTCAGGAGGCATAGCATATGCAAACAGGAGGGTCATTTAACATGATCGTTCAGGTGTTTAGTTGTTCATTTATACGATGCAGTAACTCGCACGCAGATAGCCGCTAAGCGAGGATGACTTATCTATATGAACAGGAGTCGCTGGCAAAGCCATTATGGACGATAGTCACTGACGGTTAATGGTATGCAGCGAAAGTACAAGGAGCGCTATATGCCATCCCGTTCAGCACAATGGACTATACAATACGGTTTAGTCACTGGAGAGAATGTATGCAGCGAAAGAACAAGGGGCGCTACATGCCATCCCGTCCAGCACAATGGACTGTACAATAACGTGAGTTCCATCCGGATCGGATCGGTCCCAGTGCCCCGGTGACTGTCCGTGGAACTATACCTCATTTCCGAGTTGTCCGCGACATGCAATCGTTGGGTCTTTCCAATTATCACGAGATACACGAGAACAAGAGTGCACTAGAACAAGAGAACACGAGTGCACACAAGAACACGAGTACAAGAGATACTTGAATCATGATTCTGTACAGTCAATAACTTGCCTTGATGCATTCCCCTGGTTCGGGGCTGCTTGGTGACCTAACGGTCCAGGATACTTGCAGGGTCAATCATGCACGGAACGACTACTTAGTAGTCTTTCGGGGTTTGGATGAAAACAAGGCAACGTTCAAGCAGACAAGCACGCGTTCTAAGGAACATAATCAACACGTTTGCTCGGGCCCGAAGGTAGTCCGAGAGATGAAACCGTTAAGGGACTTAGCATGCGAGGGTCTGAACATATAAGCAGTATTTCATTTCCATGTTCTAGCAAGCAATACAAGTTAGGATTATTCCCTTAGCTAGGTGCGTTGGATTTATTAGCATGCAGGGGTGAATCACCTAGCGACTAGCATGAATATTCCAGATTTTATGTGTGCTGGCTAAGCAAAGACAAGTTCACCGTAGCCATCCACCTTAGCGATGATTCGCCTCGGCAGAGCGATACGTCTGAGCGAGCCTCTGAAAGTCCAAGCCGGATTCCTGTAGGGACAAGTCTGGATATCCTTTGCTTCTCGTTCGAGGCAAAGCGGGTCGGGACAGCTGCACGATTGCCATTTGAGACGGCAGTCCGCTTGAGCGGAACAGGGTGTTACATCCTACCCAACTTAGAAAAAGTCTCGTCCTCGAGACTTACTAAGGACAAGCAGTGATCTAGGGTTGAGGCACTCCTAGACAAGTCATTACACTTGTTCATTTGGATATTCACTTGCACAAGCGTCGATCTTAGCATATCGCTTAGACTGGATCGTGCGCACCTTCGACATGCATTTCTAGTGTGAACACGTCAACCAGCTCAGTGATAGCGAAGTCTTAGCACTCGAGTTTCACCTTTTCTTAAGTCTTGGATGGTGCACTAGTTCAAGGCGTCCCTCGAATAGATGCATTCAGCCAAACTTAGAGTTAGTGGAAATCGGACAAGCTACTAGCGATACTCTCGAAGGGTCCGCACAGGTTGGCACAAAGGCCACTCGCAGCATACAACCAGACAAGCAAGCATATCATTCAAAACGCATTTTAAAAGTATTTAGACTTATTGTTGGAACATCCCATCGAGGCATTGAGAGAGAGCGTGCACATAACCCACGAACGAGCTTTCGAAATAGAGATATCGAATCGAAGTCCAAAGGCGTAGAAGCCAGGCTCTGATACCAACATGTCACGCCCCGATCTCCCGCAGGCAATCGGCCGTTCCCGCTAGGCGGGAATCACCCTCGCCAGCGCTCCCGCGGAACGATCGCTTAACCCATCCGGGCGTGATGCCGCACGAGCGTGAGCCACACCCGTGCAAGGCCATGGTTCATTGGCTGGCGGCAAGAGTTCTAAGCCACAGAGTCGCACAGATTGTCCGAGTGCAGCGGAGTTTAGGAACGCATAGCGATTCGGTAACAGGTTCACTGAGTCGACAATATAGCGGAAGCATTTAAAACACAAGTTGAAGTAAAGCAAGCTCTTTTATTGATATAAACTTGTGTTACAGGCGGCGTATAGCCGAGATTACAAGTCGCTCAAGCCTCTCTCTCTGAAACAGTAAAAGCGTGCCAAGTGGCTACAACTATGGAATGATTGTACAGGCGAGTTCGGGCTATGTTCATAACATTATGTCTTCTATATGTGCTTCAGTCCCGGACGCACCGTTGCAAGGCTTCAGAGGAACTCCTGGCCTTAGCACGCACGAAGGAGGCATCCGCACCGAACGAGGTTCTTCCGCACCCTGCAAGCAAACTGGTGGATCATCAGTACATTGAATGCACTGGTGGGGAAGCTACTCGCCCGTTCGACAAATCCAAACACGTAATACAGGTTCCGTGCACAACTATTAAGTTGTCTTTCTAGTTGCCTTAGGATCAGTTTCATGCAAACATTGAATAGCCTATCGTGTCGGGCAGTGCGCCGTGCGATGTTAGAGGAAACACGGCGAGACTTACCAACTTACCATCTCCTTCCCTGTCCAAGGCAAACATTGTGGCAAACATCGTTAATTCAAGCACGGGCAAGTATAACATTCAGGAGGCATAGCATATGCAAACAGGAGGGTCGTTTAACATGATCGTTCAGGTGTTTAGTTGTTCATTTATACGATGCAGTAACTCGCACGCAGATAGCCGCTAAGCGAGGATGACTTATCTATATGAACAGGAGTCGCTGGCAAAGCCATTATGGACGATAGTCACTGACGGTTAATGGTATGCAGCGAAAGTACAAGGAGCGCTATATGCCATCCCGTTCAGCACAATGGACTATACAATACGGTTTAGTCACTGGAGAGAATGTATGCAGCGAAAGAACAAGGGGCGCTACATGCCATCCCGTCCAGCACAATGGACTGTACAATAACGTGAGTTCCATCCGGATCGGATCGGTCCCAGTGCCCCGGTGACTGTCCGTGGAACTATACCTCATTTCCGAGTTGTCCGCGACATGCAATCGTTGGGTCTTTCCAATTATCACGAGATACACGAGAACAAGAGTGCACTAGAACAAGAGAACACGAGTGCACACAAGAACACGAGTACAAGAGATACTTGAATCATGATTCTGTACAGTCAATAACTTGCCTTGATGCATTCCCCTGGTTCGGGGCTGCTTGGTGACCTAACGGTCCAGGATACTTGCAGGGTCAATCATGCACGGAACGACTACTTAGTAGTCTTTCGGGGTTTGGATGAAAACAAGGCAACGTTCAAGCAGACAAGCACGCGTTCTAAGGAACATAATCAACACGTTTGCTCGGGCCCGAAGGTAGTCCGAGAGATAAAACCGTTAAGGGACTTAGCATGCGAGGGTCTGAACATATAAGCAGTATTTCATTTCCATGTTCTAGCAAGCAATACAAGTTAGGATTATTCCCTTAGCTAGGTGCGTTGGATTTATTAGCATACAGGGGTGAATCACCTAGCGACTAGCATGAATATTCCAGATTTTATGTGTGCTGGCTAAGCAAAGACAAGTTCACCGTAGCCATCCACCTTAGCGATGATTCGCCTCGGCAGAGCGATACGTCTGAGCGAGCCTCTGAAAGTCCAAGCCGGATTCCTGTAGGGACAAGTCTGGATATCCTTTGCTTCTCGTTCGAGGCAAAGCGGTTCAGGACAGCTGCACGATTGCCGTTTGAGACGGCAGTCCGCTTGAGCGGAACAGGGTGTTACATCCTACCCAACTTAGAAAAAGTCTCGTCCTCGAGACTTACTAAGGACAAGCAGTGATCTAGGGTTGAGGCACTCCTAGACAAGTCATTACACTTGTTCATTTGGATATTCACTTGCACAAGCGTCGATCTTAGCATATCGCTTAGACTGGATCGTGCGCACCTTCGACATGCATTTCTAGTGTGAACACGTCAACCAGCTCAGTGATAGCGAAGTCTTAGCACTCGAGTTTCACCTTTTCTTAAGTCTTGGATGGTGCACTAGTTCAAGGCGTCCCTCGAATAGATGCATTCAGCCAAACTTAGAGTTAGTGGAAATCGGACAAGCTACTAGCGATACTCTCGAAGGGTCCGCACAGGTTGGCACAAAGGCCACTCGCAGCATACAACCAGACAAGCAAGCATATCATTCAAAACGCATTTTGGAAGTATTTAGACTTATTGTTGGAACATCCCATCGAGGCATTGAGAGAGAGCGTGCACATAACCCACGAACGAGCTTTCGAAACAGAGATATCGAATCGAAGTCCAAAGGCGTAGAAGCCAGGCTCTGATACCAACATGTCACGCCCCGATCTCCCGCAGGCAATCGGCCGTTCCCGCTAGGCGGGAATCACCCTCGCCAGCGCTCCCGCGGAACGATCGCTTAACCCATCCGGGCGTGATGCCGCACGAGCGTGAGCCACGCCCGTGCAAGGCCATGGTTCATTGGCTGGCGACAAGAGTTCTAAGCCACAGAGTCGCACAGATTGTCCGAGTGCAGCGGAGTTTAGGAACGCATAGCGATTTGGTAACAGGTTCACTGAGTCGATAATATAGCGAAAGCATTTAAAACACAAGTTGAAGTAAAGCAAGCTCTTTTATTGATATAAACTTGTGTTACAGGCGGCGTATAGCCGAGATTATAAGTCGCTCAAGCCTCTCTCTCTCTGAAACAGTAAAAGCGTGCCAAGTGGCTACAACTATGGAATGATTGTACAGGCGAGTTCGGGCTATGTTCACAACATTATGTCTTCTATATGTGCTTCAGTCCCGGACGCACCGTTGCAAGGCTTCAGAGGAACTCCTGGCCTTAGCACGCACGAAGGAGGCATCCGCACCGAACGAGGTTCTTCCGCACCCTGCAAGCAAACTGGTGGATTATCAGTACATTGAATGCACTGGTGGAGAAGCTACTCGCCCGCTCGACAAATCCAAACACGTAATACAGGTTCCGTGTACAACTATTAAGTTGTCTTTCTAGTTGCCTTAGGATCAGTTTCATGCAAATATTGAATAGCCTATCGTGTCGGGAAGTGCGCCGTGCGATGTTAGAGAAAACACGGCGAGACTTACCAACTTACCATCTCCTTCCTTGTCCAAGGCAAACATTATGGCAAACATCGTTAATTCAAGCACGGGCAAGTATAACATTCAGGAGGCATAGCATATGCAAACAGGAGGGTCGTTTAACATGATCGTTCAGGTGTTTAGTTGTTCATTTATACGATGCAGTGACTCGCACGCAGATAGCCGCTAAGCGAGGATGACTTATCTATATGAACAGGAGTCGCTGGAAAAGCTATTATGGACGATAGTCACTGACGGTTAATGGTATGCAGCGAAAGTACAAGGAGCGCTACATGCCATCCCGTTTAGCACAATGGACTATACAATACGGTTCAGTCACTGGAGAGAATGTATGCAGCGAAAGAACAAGGGGCGCTACATGCCATCCCGTCCAGCACAATGGACTGTACAATAACGTGAGTTCCATCCGGATCGGATCGGTCCCAGTGCCCCGGTGACCGTCCGTGGAACTATACCTCGTTTCCGAGTTGTCCGCGACATGCAATCGTTGGGTCTTTCCAATTATCACGAGATACACGAGAACAAGAGTGCACTAGAACAAGAGAACACGAGTGCACACAAGAACACGAGTACAAGAGATACTTGAATCATGATTCTGTACAGTCAATAACTTGCTTGATGCATTCCCCTGGTTCGGGGCTGCTTGGTGACCTAACGGTCCAGGATACTTGCAGGATCAATCATGCACGGAACGACTACTTAGTAGTCTTCCGGGGTTTGGATGAAAACAAGGCAACGTTCAAGCAGACAAGCACGCGTTCTAAGGAACATAATCAGCACGTTTGCTCGGGCCCGAAGGTAGTCCGAGAGATGAAACCTTTAAGGGACTTAGCATGTGAGGGTCTGAACATATAAGCAGTATTTCATTTCCATGTTCTAGCAAGCAATACAAGTTGGGATTATTCCCTTAGCTAGGTGCGTTGGATTTATTAGCATGCAGGGGTGAATCACCTAGCGACTAGCATGAATATTCTAGATTTTATGTGTGCTGGCTAAGCAAAGACAAGTTCACTGTAGCCATCCACCTTAGCGATGATTCGCCTCGGCAGAGCGATACGTCTGAGCGAGCCTCTGAAAGTCCAAGCCGGATTCCTGTTGGGACAAGTCTGGATATCCTTTGCTTCTCGTTCGAGGCAAAGCGGGTCGGGACAACTGCACGATTGCCGTTTGAGACGGCAGTCCGCTTGAGCGGAACAGGGTGTTACAGCGCGGCGGTGCTCGGTCGGTCGGCGACGGCTGCTACGGCTGGATCATCAGTGGGTCGTCACTGGAGTCATTGTCGGAGTATGTCACGCCCCGATTTTGCCCAATTGATAATCGTCCCCCGGGCGTGATGCCGTGCACGAGTAAGGCGCGCGTGCACAAGGTCTAGGCATAGTAATGATCTTTAGAACATATGCAACAGAGTACGCAAATGAGATAACACACATTGAGGCATAGAAAAGTTTCCTTTTTATTGATAATGAACATCTGTTTACAGACTCTTGACCCAAAACGAGAAGGATGCTACACGGGCTTACAACTTGGATACAAAATGAGATAGTCGTTCCCATACATCACATCCTTTACTAAAACTTCAAAAACAATACTACATAGACACCTGCTGGCGAAGCTATCGCCTTGCCACGGAGTCGCATATAAGGGTTGCGCCTGCTCCAAGTGCTTTGTACAAGCTTCAAAATGTCACGGACGGAATGCGTCGGATACTGGATTGGTTGGAGAAGGAAGAAGCTTCAGCTCCTCGCCGCGTCGCTCGGGCTCGGGGAACCTGCTGCAACGAGGGTCAGTACTACGAAAAGTACTGGTGAGGGTGAGCTAACCCAACTAACCAAATCCAAGTTGTTCATATGAAACATACAATTTATTGTGGTCTTTCTATCTTGCATTAGTTCGATTTACATGCAAGCATTGAATATATTCAATTTATGGAATAAACGTGCTACCGTTAGGTAACTTTTACCTTTCCGTCTGAATGGCCTGCATAA